>CM061920.1:184460676-184731425 GCA_031002005.1 Vandiemenella viatica
TCCTTTTCACTGCCCATATCTCTTCTAAATTAAACACTTAAAATAAAACTATTTTCCTATTTGAAAATTCTTGGTTTCAATCATATATGGGTATTGTAACAGCCCTAAAACCTAAACTTAAATGGAATTGTATTTTATGGAGCATTTGTAGCAAGATAGAGTTTGGTTGAATATGACCTTGTATGTTTGTTTTGCAGTTTACTGTAAATCAATGTAAATAAACTGTGTTTCATGAAAGGTATTATTTAGTGACCATTTAATATGTTTAAGGACAGAACTATACAAGAGAATTGCTTAAATGTTTGTAATTCCAAGTATTAAGGCAAGTTACGATGTCTAAAGGACAATTTGCTACAGTTTAAAATGATTTCTGTGGAAAATTTTGTGTTTTAGTATCTTTAATTTCAATTTCTGACCATTTTGCAAAGATTGTAAATGATAATGTATTAATTCTGATTGTTTTTTAATATGATTCAATTGTTTAATTATTGTTAATGTTCGAGAAATATTTGTCGGAATCCTTTGCAGTGTTCTAGAAATTTAGATGGAGCTTATATAAGCGAACATCCGAGACAGAGACAGTTTTTAGTTTTAAAGTGACAGTTTGTACAGACTCAATTTACGACTGCCAAGGACTGTATTGTCTGTGGAAGAAGTGTGGTCTGCAATCGCTGGATTGTATGTATGCATGTAACCAATATCTTTGACGTCGTGCGTATGAAAATAAAAAGAAGTTGAAATTTAACTGTATGGTGGACTGGTTATTTATCATATTAATTAAACCACGAACCATCTAACAGTATGCCAATTATTATTAGCTGTAATCATAAACAGATTCTCAAAATATTTGTCTGTATGTAGCAAGAGCTATAATTTTTTTGTAAAAACACATATTTTTTAATTTGCCGCTAGTGTTGCCATCTATAGCTATAGAAAAAGTGTAAAGAATAGGGAAATTTTTTCGAATTGGTTTCCACAAAATATTGGCTCCTCCCTCTATTCTATATCACCAAGATGTTACCGTATATTACTACGGTTGTGCAATAATGGCAAGACGTCGCAGATAGACGACTTCCGATGGAGCAGAGGCTGTTTGGGACCACTGTGCTGCGTGTAGTTAAAAATGACTGTTACTTTTCATTTGCGCCGGCGCGTCTATTGTCTGCTCGGCAGTAATGTGGCCTGCCACAAGGTTATAAGACTCCGGCCACGAAGGAGCCGCCGTCCCATAAAGCGTTTCAGCACAGTTTACTTGACGGAGTGATGGGAGGAGCAGGCAATTAATTTAGACAATAAAGAAAGAAATACGAGAAGAGGAAGTAAGGTGACACCGTACTTTCTGCAGAAAGAAGAGGGGCCGAAGAAAGGGAACTCGTGGAAAGAGAAGAGTTGCCAAATAAAGGACAGAACAGCTCGCATCAAGGCAGAGCGAGACACAGGACACATTGTCTACTCCAACACCAGTGTCACAGTCTGGCTCTAGTTGTTTATTCTTGGTATCAAAATGTGACATCACCTGTTTTAAATGAAATAAGCCTCACTTCCCGTTTTATCTTCCCTAATATTATAAATTCAAATGTAACTGTTTCTCTATATGCTTTTTGCGTGTTCATGACTAAACGGCTAAATGGATCTTGATGACATTTGACAAGGATATACTGTGTTTCAATTGAAAGGACATAGGATACTTTTTCGGAATGAAAAACATATTTTGTTATGTATTTTGAAAACTAACCGAACGGTAATAGATAGACGGATATCGTGCGTAAGTCTCCTTTATGTTGTATTGGTCGCTCATGATTTGTTTCTCTCGTAGTCAAATTGTGTATTGTCTGTTTATAAATTTTATGTACAGATACATCTTCGAAATTCTCCCTCCTTTCAGTTTGTTGCTACTTTTGAACATGTTGCTAAATGGTTCTCTTCATGATACAGGTTCAGTGGTAGAATGGTATGATGATGACTTCTCCGTCATGTTACCCAGACTCTAAATTTTGGGACACCTTTTACCTAACTTGCAGTTTTTTTTTCAATTTTAAGATTATAATTCTTAGTACACACTGACAAAGTATCGGCTAATAGCACATAAATACTGGCACATTATGACTGAATTAAAGGTTTTTCAACGAATTAAAAAGGTGAAGTTAAAACAGAATCTCAGCTTCTTTGCTACTTGCTTGAAATTCAGATAGAATAAGAGGTACCGTTATTTCTTGTAATTTCTTTTTAAAATTGAAAAATACGAAGATACTGCAATGGATGTTTTGTCTCAAAAGAATTTTCATGTTTAAAACTGCGAAAATGTTTTAGAAAGCAATGGTGAATTACTAAATCAGATTCAAAATTACATGAAACTACAACAATATAAAAAACGGAAAGTTCTGAATCGTGGAAGGTTATATTGAAGTTTCTCAGTGTCATTACAAGAAGGTGATAAACATATCAATTTGATATATGTTGTATATCTAAACAAAGCCTTTAAGACGGAGGAATCTGCCAAATTACAATACCGACAACTTATACTGTTATATATCTCCAGCGACAAAGTCGTTCCGCTTTCAGGATTCATGTAAACACTTGCCGTCTAGACAATAAGGTTTGTAACCTACAGAATCGCGTATTAGCACATTACGTCCATGATCTCCTTTTTGAAAATTGGTACTATGTTCTTTTCAGCCATATATTTTCCATTATATAAATAACAAGAACTTTTGTTATTTTTGATCGCAAGGTTGTTGTAAGATTGATGGTTTTAAATTCAAACATATTGTGATATATCTTCTAGTACCTGAATGACAGATATTCGCTCGGCATCTTTGATTTCTGTTCAATATGTAAGATTCTGAGTGAAGTTTGATTAAAGTAAAACGTTTTTCTTGAAGTCTTCCTACGTATTTTGAGGTGCACACTTCCTTGTTCTAACCAAAGAGAAACTTAACCAACAATAGCAGGCTTACTGCTACATGAAACTTCTACGAGATGAGGTTAAAGCCGTTTTCGAGATACCAGATACAAGAATTGCTATTTTTTTTTTTGTTGTAAATTCGTGCTACAAACTTGAAAGAAAATACGTCATAAACATATGAAATTTCAACCAAATCGCTACAGCCATTCCGAGATGGTCTGGTTTAACACGTTATAAACTGCTTTTTAAGAAAAATGTTATTATTAGGCTATGTTAAATACAAATCTCAATGCCAATCAGGGATTAATTAACAGTGTTAGATTTCTGTAATAATGAGTGAATCATCAGTGATAAATTCATTCACTCCGATAAAACTATGCTCGTACCTCGCATTTACCTCACATCTTCTGATCAACCGTGCCTTTCCAAATGTTAAGAAATCAATTTCCAATGGATGTAACCTTGCTTATCAATATTAATTAAGCACAAGGTCAGACCCTTCAATAGGCAGGATTGTATTTGTTAGAACCTGTTTCTTTTTCGTATGGACGCCTATACGTGACTTTTTCAGGAGACTGTAGATTCATTAATGTTTATTTTTGTGTTAAAGGCACATACGGTAAAAAGTCAACGATGATCACATTATAACTGCTAATATTGTATTCGAAGAAGTTTTTTAATATAAAGAAAATTGAAAAAAGGACATCTGACAGAGATAATATTTTTTTAAATACCTACGTTTTAAATAATTTACAGTTAAACAAGTAAAATTTAATGATAACGATTTTTTTCAGTGTAAGTGATATTTACTACTACACTTAAAAAAAAAAAACTTTTCATTGATAAATACTTGCATTTACTTATTTCGACATTATTATATTATAATTCGGTGACTGACCACGATACTATTCGCACGGGTCAGATGGTGTACAAAAATTATTCGTTTGAAGATATATGACTTCCTTGATACCGAGCGTGGTGGTGTAACGGATAGCGTTCTGGCCTCGCATTCGGGAGGACGGCGGTTCGAATCCCCGTCCGGGCATCCAGATTTGGGTTTTCCATGGTTTCCCCAAATCACTCCAGGTGAATGCCGGGATGCTTCCTTCAAAAAAGGCCATGGCCGAATTCCTTCCCATTCCTTGCCCCCATCCTTTCCCGTCTCTAAAGACCACGTTGTTAAAAAGGGACGTTAAACTGTTACAAAAAAAAAAAAAAAAAAAAAAAAAAAAAAACTTCCTTGATGTAACAAGAGAGATCTTTACTAACATCAGTAGGCTTGCTGGTACCCGAAACGTGTAAGAGTTAGCGTTACAGCCGTTTCAGAGATACAAAATAAAAGAATTGTTCATTTTTTGAAAAACCGCAGTTTTGACGTCTGATTAGATAAACTTGAAAAACAAAACTTTATCTAAATATGAAATTTCATCCAAATCGTTAGAGCCATTTCCGAGATACCATATATATATACTAAAAAACTTAACTTAGTCCACAACCCGAAGGTTGGTTGGATCCTCCCGAAGGAAGCATGCTAAGCCATTGTGTCAGAGGTAGAACGGCCAGTTCCTTTCCTCTGGGACCTACAGTTTAACGTGGAATCCGAACCACGGAGCGTCCTGGCATAGCTCATACGATCAAACAAAACTCTCAAAATTCCTGCGCCTTTTGGGATTCGAACCTGGGGCCGGAGCAGCGAATATATATATACAGGGTGTTACAAAAAGGTACGGCCAAACTTTCAGGAAACATTCCCCACACACAAACAAAGAAAATATGTTATGTGGACATGTGTCCGGAAACGCTTACTTTCCATGTTCGAGCTCATTTTAGTTTCGTTCTTTCACATACGCTCAATGGAGCACGTTATCATGATTTCGTACGGGATACTCTACCTGTGCTGCTAGAAGATGTTCCTTTACAAGTACGACACAACATGTGGTTCATGCACGATGGAGCTCCTGCACATTTCAGTCGACGTGTTCGTACGCTTCTCAACAACAGATTCAGTGGCCGATGGATTGGTACAGGCGGACCAATTCCATGACCCCCACGCTCTCCTGACCTCTACTCTCTTGACTTCCATTTATGGGGGCATTTGAAAGCCCTTGTCTACGCAACCCCGGTACCAAATGTAGAGACTCTTCGTGCTCGTATTGTGGACGGCTGTGATACAATACGCCATTCTCCAGGGCTGCATCAGCGCATCAGGGATTCCATGCGACGGAGGGTGGATGCATGTATCCTCGCTAACGGAGGACATTTTGAACATTTCCTGTAACAAAGTGTTTGAAGTCACGCTGGTACGTTCTGTTGCTGTGTGTTTCCATTCCATGTTTAATGTGATTTGAAGAGAAGTAATAAAATGAGCTCTAACATGGAAAGTAAGCGTTTCCGGACACATGTCCACATAACATATTTTCTTTGTTTGTGTGTGAGGAATGTTTCCTGAAAGTTTGGCCGTACCTTTTTGTAACACCCTGTATATATATATATATATACTTAATTTAGAGCATCATCCTATACACCAAGATAAGAGGTTTGAAGGGCTCAATTTACAGAGGTTCATATAAAATTCTACATTAATAAATAAGAACTTTTCAATAGCTCAATTCACTGCTGGAAATCATCAGAATAAATACATACTATAAAGTCCAAGTGAAAAAGTTCAGTTCTCGATGTCATACCAAAACTTGGAATAATTAAAAAAAATCATAATCTGGAAGTAATAATAATCATCAGTATTTGATCACTGAGATACATCAGGAGCATATAGAAAATTTTCCGAAGGGTAACGTGATATAGTTGTTTAAGTGACTACTAAAAAATGTAGTGGTCTGAGGGTAATAGACTGAATTTTTTTTCAGTTTACGCAGGTTAAAGGTCTCCATTGCCGTTTTACGTGATTGCAGAATACTTTACACGACGCTATGCCGTTTGCATACCATCACAAAAATCCGGAAGATAACCGATCTTGCTAAAACTATCCAGCCAACAGATACTTCCGCTACTTATTAAAAATTCTGAGACAACGAGAAACTAGTGAATGAGCTGCAGGAAGAACTCGCAACAGCCGTGTCTGCCATACAGTAATGTGTGTCTCGGGCAACAAAACTGTTTATATTATCTCCGTAGAGTCTGCCCTTCCACCAGCAAGCAAGGCGACCTGCCTACTTTCCCTTAAGGAAGAAAATTATGCACTGGCTGAAATATACACCTTTTTTTACTGGCTTTCGGCATCTAGGCCATGCAGCCAGCTCGATAGTAATATTTTCCAGCTAATTAGACACACCACAGGACCGACATTACATTCACAGGCACAATATTTAAACACCCAGGTCCGCACCTAGCCCCTACGCTACCGTGGCCGGCAAGTCAACCCTTAGGAAACTGAATCTGTTTTTATTGGCTCAAATAAACCTGAAAAATTTTGCAGGTAAGTGATTGCCCGCTTACACAAAGTCATTCCACTACTAGCCTGATTAACTTAGTTTTCTTGTAAACTGAATGAGCACTCTCACAAAGAAGAGAGCACCGGGTAAGTTCATCTACATCTACATATATACTCTGCAATTCACAAAATTGTGGGTGGCAGAGGGTGCTCAGCACCAAAGCTAATCTCTTTGCTGTGCATTCCAATCCCTAATGGTACGAGGGAAAAAAGAATTCATATAAGAATCAGTGCGGCACCTTATTTCTCTAATTTTATCTTTCCCGTCCTTCCGAATCAAATAGGTTGGTGGAAGAAGTATTTCACTACACTCAAAAGTGAACGTGAACGTTTTCCAATAAGTTTAAACGAAAAGTGTGTCGTCTATCTACCAGAGACTCCCAACCTAATCTACTAATCAGTTCTGTGACGCTTTCATAAGGACTGTAGCAAGCGGTTACGAATCGAGCGGCTCTTCTCTGTACTTTCTCAATACTTTCGATCAATCCCTTACGAAACGGGTCTCAAATGGCACAACAATAATCCAAATGTGGACGCAAAAGAGATTTGTACGCTATCTCCTTTGTTTGTTCATTACAATTTTTCAAGATTCTACCTATGAATCGCAGCCTAGAATTTGCTCTACCTACTAAAGAATTAATGTGTATGTCCCATTTCATGTTCCTTTGTACTGTTACTCCCAAATATTTCATAGAATCTACCATATCAATAACTGTATTGTTTAACTCGTATTTCTGAACAATCGGATTCTTTTTGTTAGTTATGCTCATTGTCTTGCACTTTTTACAGTTTAGAGTAAGTTGCCACTCAGCGCACCAAGCCAAAATAACATCCAGATCGCGCTGAATTTCTAAGCAATCGGCCAAAGTTCTTACTTCCCTATAAATAACCGCATCATCAGCAAACAATCTAAAAAGGCTTTCACTTTGTCTCCGAGATCGTTTATAAAAATTAAGAAAAGAAGTGGTCCTAATTACACTTCCTTGAGGTACACCCGATGTAACATCTAGATTAAAAGAACTTTCTCCTTCAACGACAACATACTGCGACCGACCAGTTAGAAAATCCTTTATCCATTCACAAAGCTGATCCGATATACCGTAAGCTCGAAGCTTCGCTAAAAGGCGGTTGTGTGGCACAGAGTCAAAGGCTTTCTGGAAATCTAAAAAAAATTGCATCTACTTGTGAACCTGTATCGATAACTTTCATTACGTCGTGTGTAAATAGGGCCAGCTGTGTTTCACATGATCTTTTCTTCCGAAATCCATGTTGATTTGTTGTAAGCAAATTATTATCATCTAGAAAATTCATAATGTTCGAGCATATAATATGCTCCATAACTCTACTACAAACAGATGTTATAGATATGGGACGATAGTTCCCAGGATCACTTCGATCACCTTTTCTGAAAAATCGGAGTTACTTGCGCGATTTTCCAGTCTGAAGGTACTTTTCGCTCTTCTAATGATTTACTGAATATATCAGACAGAAATGGCCCGATTTCTGCAGCATACTCTGAAAATACTCTTACTGGAATTCCATCCGGGCCCGGTGGCTTTCCCCCACTTCAGGAGCTCTAATTGCTTAACGATACCTGCAGTATCTATTCGTAATGATTCCATCACCGAGTCGCCACGGCGTGGGAAAACGGGAATACTATCCTTATGTTCATTTGTAAATGAATTTTTTAAATACAGTAGTTAGTACGTTAGCTTTATCGCGGCTTTCATTAACCTCGGAACCTTCACGAATTAGTGCTGGAATATTGCTGTTGGTACAATTAACTTTTCGTACATATGACCAAATTTTCTTTGGGTTCTCTGTGAGACTCTTAGAGAGAGAGTTGGAGTGAAAATCGTTAAAGGCCTTCGCACATTACATTCTTAATACGTCCTCTTAAATCAGCTAAGGTTTCTAAATCGCTGGACACCCCTTCCTTCTTGAGCGTGCGTGTATTTTCCTTTGTTTTTTGAGTAATCTTTTGACTTCGCATGTGTACCACGGTGGATCATCCTCTCCCTTTATTGTCCGCTTTGGTATATGTATTTCCATTCCTTCCCTGACTATATGTATAAAACGATGCCACATCTCTTCAACGGTGTCCTTTGTTGACTTGAAGTTATGGTATTTATTCCTCAGGTAGGTTATAAAACACTCCTTTGAGGCCTTACTGAATCTGTATACAATCCGCCCTATTTTCCTTTTTCGCTCGGTCATTAATTTGATAGTCGCAATTACCGCTTTCTGATCGCTTATTCCTGTGGTCGTTGAAATGTCGGTGAATAATTCTGGCCTGTTGGTAACCAGCAAGTCTAATATGTTTTCGCTACCGTTATGACACCGCGTAGGTTCATTAACTAGCTGCTCGAGATGATTATCTGACAACAAATCGAGAATTACTTCAGAAGCTGCCTTATCCCTGCTATCTGTGATGTGAACGTAATTACGCCAGTCAATATAAGGCAGATTGAAGTCGCCTCCTAGAATCATAGCATGATCTTTAAAACGGCTAGCTATACTATTTACATTATTTCTTAACACCTCGACAATAGCTATATCCGAATCAGGTGGACGGTAGAAGGCACCTATGATGAGTTTTGACCCAGCAACGTTGAGTTTAATCCATATGATTTCACAGTTCGTATCAACGTCTATTTCATTACATGGGAGAAATTTACTCACAGCTATAAATACCCCACCTCCATGCGAATGTAATCTGTCTTTACGAAAAACGTTCATGCTATCTTTAAAAGTTTCGGCGGAACTTATTTCCGGTTTCAACCAACTTTCTGTACCGATAACGATATCCGCTTCTGTACTACAAATAACGCTTTCAAGTTCTGGTTGCTTGTTACAAACGCTTCTACAGTTAATTACGAGAACTTTTAACTGACGAGATTCTTTTAACTGACGAGATTCTTTTACGTTGCTCCTACATTCAGGTGTTGTATCTGATTGGGTTGCCCGTAACTGAATTTCGTGTTTCGGGTCTTCCTCCCTCAGCCTAAAAAACCACCCAGTGCATTCCACACGGCCCCTGCCACCCGTGTAGCCGATTCACGTGTGTAGTGCACACCTGACCAATTAAGGGGAACCCTACAAGTCTCGACCCTATGGCGAAGATCGAGAAACCTGCAGCCAATGTCATCACAGAAACGTCGTAGTCTCTGGTTCAGCCCCTCAATACGGCTCTGAACCAGAGGTCCACAATCATCTGTTTAAGTGGTCCACTGTTTTCTAGGGTGGAAAATTAATCAGACGTGTAGTACCTTATGGTTCTATATTGGGGTCTCTATTGTTTTTAATATGTATAAATAATCTACCCTGTGTTTCATCCAAAATCTTAAAATTTGTCCAATTTGCAGATGACACAAACATAGGAATTAAAAATACTCCAGTATTATCCACAGAATATATTTAAAATGATGTATTTGAACTTATAAATATATGGTTTTTTGCTAATGGTTTATCTTTAAACTTTGATAAAACTCAATATACGCAATTCAGTACATCACACAGATTAACACCTGATCTATAATATAAAAATGAATCCCAAAATGTGTTGGTAAGCGCATAACTCAACAACGCCTGGACCAATTTGGCCAATTTTTTTTTTAAATGTTCGTTGGAGTTCAAGGATGGTTTTTACGGCGAGAAAAAATTCCAATAATTGCCGGATAAACCCTTAAAACAGCCCTTTTCTTTTTCCAACCCTTAAAACAGCCCTTTTCTTTTACCCATATAAACGTTTCCTATACCATTTATCAGATTGCAATGAAACTTTGGAGAGTTTTCGAGTGTGCGTCTGCAAAGGTTCCTGTGAAAAAAAATTTCCAAAAAGTCAGCCCTATTCCCCATAACACCCCATAATTTAGGCAAAACCACATTTTTTATTCGATTTAGATAGGAATTTGTACACTTATACTTTAAAACAAAGAAAAATACTGCCAACATATGATTTCCGAATATTCATCCCTCTCCCCCTTTCCACCCCCATTACGTTTTTACCCCATAATTTAGGTAAACCAAATTTTTTATCCGATTTAGATAAGAATTTGTACACTTATACTTTAAAACAAACAGAAAAATACTTCCAACATATGCTTTCCGAATATTCATCCCCTCTCCCCCTTTCCACCCCCATTACGTTTTACCCCATAATTTAGGCAAAACCACATTTTTTATTCGATTTAGATAGGAATTTGTACACTTATACTTTAAAACAAAATGAAAAATACTGCCAACATATGATTTCCGAATATTCATCCCCTCTCCCCCTTTCCACCCCCATTACGTTTTTACTCCATAATTTAGGCAAACCAAATTTTTTATCCGATTTAGATAAGAATTTGTACACTTATACTTTAAAACAAACAGAAAAATACTGCCTACGTATGGTTTCCGAATATTCATCCCCTCTCCCCCTTTCCAACCCCATTACGTTTTTACCCCATAATTTAGGCAAACCACATTTTTTATCCGATGTAGATAAGAATTTGTACACTTATACTTTAAAACAAACAGAAAAATACTGCCTACGTATGGTTTCGGAATATTCATCCCCTCTCCCCCTTTCCAACCCCATTACGTTTTCACCCCATAATTTAGGCAAACCACATTTTTATCCAATTTAGATACGGAATTTGTACACTTATAATTTAAAACAAACAGAAAAATACTGCCAACATATGATTTCCGAATATTCATCCCCTCTCCCCCTTTCCACCCCCATTACGTTTTTACCCCATAATTTAGGCAAACCAAATTTTTTATCCGATTTAGATAAGAATTTGTACACTTATACTTTAAAACAAACAGAAAAATACTGCCTACGTATGGTTTCCAAATATTCATCCCCTCTCCCCCTTTCCAACCCCATTACGTTTTTACCCCATAATTTAGGCAAACCACATTTTTTATCCGATGTAGATAAGAATTTGTACACTTATACTTTAAAACAAACAGAAAAATACTGCCTACGTATGGTTTCGGAATATTCATCCCCTCTCCCCCTTTCCAACCCCATTACGTTTTCACCCCATAATTTAGGCAAACCACATTTTTATCCAATTAGATACGAATTTGTACACTTATAATTTAAAACAAACAGAAAAATACTGCCTACATATGGTTTCCGAATATTCATCCCCTCTCCCCCTTTCCAACCCCATTACGTTTTCACCCCATAATTTAGGCAAACCACATTTTTATCCAATTTGGATAAGTTTTTGTACACTTATACTTTAAAAAAGAGAGAGAAATATTGTACACATTAATTTCACAAAAACCCAATCCCTCTCCTCTCTTTCCACCACCTTAATTACACCTTCTGTCTGTCTATCTGTTTGTCCTCTATGCGCTCCTAAACCGTTCGTCCGATTATGGTGAAACTTTGGTGAGTTGTCGAGTGCGCATCCGGGGTGGTTCCTAAGAAATAAAATTTCCAAAAAACCACCTCCTCTTCCCCATTACACCCCATAACTTAACAAAACCTACGGATTTTATCCGATTTGTACGGAAATTTGCGTACATATACTTTAAAATAAACAGAAAAACACTGTCACATTTGGATTCCAAAAACGCACCCCCTTTCCCCCTTCCCGCCCCTTAATTTTTACACAAACCTATACTTTTTATCAGATTTCAATGGAACTTTGCACGCATATACTATTAATAAAATAGAAAAATGCTGTAGACATTAATTTTACAAAAACACAATCCCTCTCACCCTTTCTACCCCAAAACCACCCCCTCCTCCCCCTTGCATCCCATAATTTAAAAAAAACACAGATTTTATCTGATTTTGATGGAAATTGGCACACAGAAAAACACTATAGACATTATTTTTACCAAAACCTAATCCCTATCCCCTTTTCCACCCAAAAACCACCTCCTCTTCCCTCCTACTCCCCATAAATTAAGAAAACCTACAGATTTTAACCAATTCTTTAAAATAAATTGAAAAATATTGCTTACTTAGGGTTTCCAAAAACGCCATCCCTCATACCCCTTCACATCCCCCTAATTTAAACAAATACACAGATTTTATCCTATTTCTATAGAAATTTGTACACGTATACTTTAAAACAAACAGGAAAATACTATCTACATGTGGATTCCAAAAAGGCAACCCCTTCGTCCCCTTTACATCCCCTTAATTTTTTGCCACTGTGTCATATATAAAGGTACAGTTTTTACCCGATTTTGAAGGAATTTTAACACAGGTATACTTTAAAACAAGCAGAAAAATACTATGTAAATTTGGCTAGCCTAATCCCACCCCTCTTCCCTTTTACCCCCTCCCTTCTTAATTTCCAATTATATTTATCAAAACCCACAAATTTTTATCCGATTATGATGAAACTCTGTTGAGTTGTAGAGAGTACGTCTGGGAAGGTTCCTGATTTTTTTTTTTTTTTTTTTTTTTAAAAAAACCCTCCACCCCTTAATTTAAACAAACCCATAGAATTAATCAGATTTCCACCAAAATTTGCAACATATGGTATCCAAAATTTCAACCCGTTTTCCCCTTTAAACCCCCTTAATTTTTGCCAATATACCTTATATAAAGCCAGTTTTTTTCCAACTTTTTAAGGAACTTTGCACACACATACTTTAAAATAAACTGAAAAATACTGTCTACATTTGGTTTGCCTAAACCAAGTCAAGCAATAGCGAAGCATTGCCGGGTCAGCTAGTATAGACATAAAATTTGAAGGCCTGTCCATTCAAGAGGTAGAATTTTTGAAATTTCTAGGTTTGTGAATTGATCATAATTTAAATTGGAATGGTACATGTTTCTGACTTATTAAAGTGATTGGGTGCAGCCACATTTTCAATTCATACAATTTCAGCTGTAGGTGATCTACATATGAGGAAGCTAGTTTATTTTGCTTATTTTCACTTCTTAATGTCATAAGGAATAATATTCTGGGGCTATTCTACCCATGGAGAAAAAGTGTTCATAGCAAAAATTGAGTAATAAGAATTATGTGTTGGGTTAGCAAATAAACTACATGTAGAGAGCTTTTCAAGAAGTTAGGGATTTTAAAATTGGTGGCTTAATATATATATATACACATTAATGTCCTTTGTAGTCACAAATTCTACTTTGTTTCCAACAAATAGTAAAATACACAACTATGGCACTAGAGGTAAAAATTATCTTCACAAGGATTACAAAGTCATTATCATTTGTTGAAAAAGGGATCCGATATTCAGGGATACATATCTTCTAAAAGCTCCTGACACATGATAAGAATAAATTCAGGAAAAAATTTAACGAATTTTTAATTAACAACTCCTTCTACCCTGTCACAGTATTTATTTCTAAGGTATCTACAAAATAAACTGCCAGTTGTTTTTGTAAATGTAGTTGACATAATTAATGTACCATGTTTGCCATGACTGTACATCTTCTGATGTATGTATTATTTTAGTTATGCCATTGTTTAATGTGCCATGCTTGCTATAACTATACAGTCTTTATCATTAAAGTGGCCAGGCTCATCTGAATCTATCCATCTATTTTTGCACAGTTTGACAACACAGCACAAGCATGAAATCACAGGAAACTGTAGCCCATCTCTTGACTTCTCCCATGACGACATCCTATTGGTGGATGTTGAATCAAGGGCCTTCTATATTTCAGACGATTAGTTTCATAATGTTAAGTTGCAGAATATAAAATTAATGTTAGGTGGTGGATACATGCCTAGCTCCACTCTCTGAAGTGTCTGATTGGCCAGATATTTCAACCAATGCCATTTACAACTGATTCCCTTTCTAACATCATGTTCTTAAAACTAATATTAATGTTTGGAAAGTAACTTAAAGGTGTAGAAAAGAAAAGACAGGATGTTATATTTTATTCAGGTTTATCACAATTTTGCTAAAGAAACATTAATTCTTATTTTATTATGCATTTTATTGGCTACTGTTGTAGGCTAGTAATGGTGCAGTCACTGATTCGAAACTACATTGGGGTATTTTTTGTTTTGTTTTGTTTCCAAACTATTACAACATACCCATTGTCCAATGTATAAAATATGTAATTTCTATAGTAAAAAAACAGATAACAATTAAAACTATTTTTAGCTGTATGTGACTTGTGCTCTGCTCCTTGATACTGCCTCTTCTCCTTGACCGACAAAATTACCGATTCTTCCAAAAGGGTGATATCAATGATTTCTGATAACGGTAAATCCGTTCCCCTTGCTCTCAGCTGCCACAATCGTTTCATCTATCAGCCCATTTGTGATCACAGCTTGGGTCAGATTATGAATTAATTTGAAAACTCCATTTAATTCACTTCCTTTTAAATCCTTCTTGGTGCTTCTCGTAATTCATGCACAATTCCATCCAATCTACTCGCCCAATCTACTACCATTTCGCCCGTCCCTTGATGACTTGAGAACATGCCAATCAACTGTATGTTTAGATCGAAAATGCTCCACTAAAATGACTCTCACATCCTTCCATTCTTTAACTTTTTCTCGGGAGAGTTCCCACTGTCTATCTGCACCTCCGATAAATAACTTTTAATAGAACCTCTTGTTCTTCCTCCCCAACAAGATTGAAAGCTATATCGCAAATGTCAAGAAGAGCGTCCAGCTTTCCTTTTTCACCACAAAAGGTATGAGCAATTAATTTTAACACTTCCACTAACCCAACTCGCGGCTTTCCCTTCTTTGCGATATTCTCGCCTCTGGTGGCGTCACTATTTCCCGCACTGTTTAGCATTTTTGTAAAGCTTGCTTACTCACTGTTTTCATTGCGTTGATGTGGCTCTGCTCAGCTCAGCACTCACAATGACCTTTAACTCCCTTTTGTTGCGTCCTGATGTGCCGATGCCTGCACTCCAATTCTGCTTACTGCTGAATGGCAAAGAAGGCCAGTGCACTGATCCTGTAACACTGTTACAGTCGAGCGGTAATTTCCGTCTTACAACTCTCTTACTTTTAATTTTTCTCCCAAATATCACTTATTGTAGTAGTACTACCCTCACCACCAGTGCTTTATTGCTTGGCTGATGCCACACCATGACACCAGATAAGATCCTACTGTGGTGGACTGGTGGGCCTTTTTGCTCTCACCCTGCCACTTACCAAAGGGAACATATGAAATGTGGGCAAGACTCTTCTATCATGTGTGCAGGTAGTACTTGAAAATGACACTCTCAGTAAGGATATATACATATGTACAATTTATTCACATCAGGTTTATTTACAACAATAACATTGTTAATCCCCTTTAATCTCTTTCAGAGGCAATGACTCCCATTACTTGGTTCAACTACTTGATTTCCCCATTACCTTCCTTCATTGGCTTTCTCCCACCTGTTATGACTGTTGCTGGTGTAGAATTCTGGCTGCCACTATTGAAGACTGCAGCTCGCCTCTAAGTCCAGCCTCACGTAGCTCCATCACTCCATAGCTGTCAATGATGATCTTCCTGTATGAGAGAAAGAGAGTGACCCCTCTCAGCAAGTGCACCGAGGTTTTGTTAGCTGCTCCACTCCATAGTACCAACAGTGGGGAGAACCTCCAGCCAATAGTGGTGATTGCTTACCTACCATCTTCTTACACGTGCCACCATGCTCCAGCTTAATTCTGCTTACACTTTGACCCTCATTAAAGTCGTTGCTATCTACATCGCCACATTCCAAAGCCTCTAACTGTTTTGATTTTCTGTTGCAAGTGTTCTGGTTCTGGCTGCCACTGTATACAGACAACTCTCGCCCAGCTTTAGTAGCTATTGCCCAGTTTTAGCCAAAAATTCCTCGGGCTGGCCACTACACAGCATTAGTGACAGTTACCTCACTTTTTGAGCCATCAAGGTGAATAAAGTCACCATGTACTGCATACTGATATAGAATTTTTTTCAAACATGGTTGGTTCTTGGAGTTTCATGTAAACACAATAATCATCTGTCACTTTGACAGAACAAACGAAAAACTAAGTAGCAGGTTTACTCCAATCACACCTCTTTATGGCCGTAAATTCCACTTAACTTGTCAGATTATATTGTCTGAACAGTGTTTTAAAATCAAAACACATTCATTCAACCATGAATGTGGCACGTGAACTAAAAAAAAAAAAAAATCATTTGGAGCGCTAAGTGATAAACAACCAAAGATGCTAGTACATTTGTAAACAGAGACATCTCTGTATTGTTGGACAGAATATTCAAAAGTGTAAAGAAATATGTATATTGATAACTGTAAAAAATCAAATTGTTGTAACTGTAGCTTATCATTTCAGTTTCTTATATTAACAGAATAAGTGGCTTTAAAGAAATGATTGTTCTACATCCAACAAGCGTATTCACATTTGAGATCAGACTTTATTTTTAAACAATTTGCTGTAAAATATGATAATGGTATTTTTTACATATATGATATGTATTTTGTAACAAGTGGAAAGGAAATAATGAATGAAAAAATATTTAACAGGATATGGGTTTGAACCAAACCACCACATCAACAGCCCAGTGCAGTAACACTTTAAAAAAAAAATTATTCTGACATTCAGTTACAAGTTTCACATTTATAGGTCGGAAATAAAGCAGACTTGAGCCGCTCCTGCTTCAGCCATTGGGCCGCTGTGAGTCGCTGTCTCTGTCACTTGCACCTTCTCTGACGGGGACAAAGCAACAAATCGTGGAACATTTCACTGATCAGCGCAAAATCTGGATGACTCAGAAACGATTTATTTCTTGCGTTGTGCAGCTCCTCAGCCACCTGGACTTACAGAAACAAAGCCTTGTCAATTATATGATCAAAGTAAAGATATATACATAAAGATACAAAATTTTGTGATTGAATAGTAAACTGTATATAGAAGCAAACTGTTATTACAGAAGTAATAGCTTAATTAAAAATATTCCAGATCAAACTGGAAGAAAAATAATTTTTCATTTCACCAATGTGTCTGTTCTTATGACACTGCCCAGCTATGAGACACAATTCCTTGTATGGGAAAATTGCTACAACGCTGCCAGTAGGCAGAAAATGTAACAACACTGTAGGAAGCAAATGTGGCAACATTGTACCAGGAAATAGTCTTAACTTTCCATCTTACTGTGGCTGAGAATAATACCTTTATAACGCAAGAATAATTAATACATGTAATGATTTAATGCAAGCAGTACATTCGACAAAGGATTTTATATGTTTCAATACAATTATCCAACTTAAAGCTGGAAATTACAGCTGGTAATTGAAAATATGGTGTGAATCCATGTTAATTGTATGAGGGCAATCCAAAAAGTAAGGTCTCCCAAGCATTTATAGATAAAGAAATATTTTTTTTCATCTATTCCCTGTTTTAAATGTTGAACATGTATTTATTACCATTTCGGAATACGCATTTATAGACACTGTGACTGTTTATGACTGCCCGGGCATGGTCAGAAAAGCGGTGACGCTCTGGCATAGGTTGTAATCCTCGTTCTGCCATGCAGATGGGGGATTTCGAAGGTTCCCCAAAATCACTCCATATGAAAACTGGAATGGTTCCTTTAAAAGGGCATGGCCACGATCGTTGCCACTACTACTATCCCGCCTCTTGGAAATGAATTCACCCATGGCCTTCTAAAAGAGGCCGATCGGGGATTCGAACCTGCCTCCTCCCGAGTGCAAGGCCCGATCGTTACCACTAACCCATGATGCCTGGTCTTCTGGTATTTAGATATTACCAACCTTACTTTACTGATACACTGCATTTGTTTGAATTCTTGAGGTTTAGGCAAATTTGGAGTTGATTATCATGGATGATGAAACATGAGCATTCAACTTTACACCTGAGACTAAAGAACAATCATGCATGTGGCAATATCCCTATTCACTAATATGGCAGGTCGTGGGGCCCTGACCGCTCCTGCCTTCTAAAATTTTACAGAGCATTTGTACGGTTGCATCTCGAGTATGGTTGCATTGTATACGGTTCGGCACGGGACAGTTATCTTCGGATACTAGATAGTGTCCACCATGCAGGAATCCGGCTTGCCACGGGTGCCTATTGCACTAGCCCAATACTGAGTATTTGCTCAGAGTCTGGTGAGCTGCCGCTTTCCTCCCAGTGGCATCTCCTCATGGTGCGACACTATGTACATATTGCCACAACACCTGACAGTCCCGTGCACGGCGTAGTGATGTGACCAAACTTTGAACGGCTATATGCTAATCGCTGCAGAGTGATGAAACCGTTCAGCCACCTTACAAATGCTATTTTAGAAGAATATGGTTATGAGCTGCCCACTTTTTAACACCAGGGATGGAGTAAATCTCTTCCCTGGCTTTTAAAGAGGCCCAGAACGATTCTAGACCTGTCCCGGTACAACAAACTGGGCAGACAGGGTATTTTGGAATGTTTTTATGGATGTTTTGAACCAGCATCGCGATTTTTCCCCGGTATATATGGATGGGTCTAAGCAGGCTAACAGTGCAGGGTGTTCCCTCGAGCGACTTACAAATACAAGCTGGATAGCAGGTGCAGTGTTTACACTGCGGAGTGCTATGCCCTGCTAAAGTCACTCCAGCATACGAAGACATGCCGCGACATGGAGTACATCATATTCTGTGATTCCCTCAGTTGTATTCAGACGTTAGCAATTATGTACCCAGCAGACCATCTAGTCCAGGATATCCAGGACATCCTCCTTTTCCTTTAGTCCTGTGGGAAGGAGGTGGTATCCTGCTGGGTACCCAGGGTAATCATGGGGAATGATGCAGCTGATGAAGCTGCCAAGTTAGCCTGCGACAAGGTCCGAATCGACTTTGCTCCGGTCCAAAAGTCAGACCTTGCCTCGGTGGTGAAGAGATTTATTTTTGATAATTGGAAGAGGCAGTGGCTGGAAGTCGAGCATGATAAGCTCCAGCAGGTCAAACCAACCATTCAGCCATGGAGCAGCTCCTTCCAGCGGGCGAGGGAGGAAGAGGTTCTCCTTACTCACCTCCATATAGGGCACTGTCCTCTCACACACAGCTTTCTTCTCCACTGGGAGGACCCACCGGAATGTGATGCTTGTAGCGAACCTCTGACGGTTAATTGATTGTGTATTATTTTTAGACTTGAGGGCAGATGTTGACCTGGGCAACGATCTGTCCCTTATTGTAGGTAATGACATTAGCAATGTGGCTAAAGTTTTAAAATTCTGTGTTCTGGACGGTCTCATCCCAAAAATTTTGGGAAGACCGGCCTAATCGTTTAAGGCGGATGAGTGGCCATTTTACTGCCACTCATCCATGTACATAGTTTTTGTTTTGTTTTGTTTCATTTTTATTCATTTTACTATTAGATTTAAGCTTTTATGTCTGGCTGGCCTCTTTACTGCCAACCAGACATGGGCTGTGAAGTTCGTATTTTAATGTCCCCTTTACAGCCAACATTTTATAGCATTTTACTTGGCTTGCCATCTGTGTGGTCGACCCGTCTACAGTTGGCCACACAGACGGTAACATTTAGATTTTAAGCCACATTGCTAAGCCGGTTGTTGTTAGGGCGCTAATGACCCCACCGTCGACACGCCCTTAATCCCCAACAGCAACAACCTATTCACTAAATGCTGGTGTTTATTTATGTTATTGCACTATAGTAATTCCAAACAATGAATAATGCAGGAAATTTCATGAGTATTTAACCCTTGTATTTATCAACTCACAATGCTGTAAAGCACATAAAATAATTGTATACAGACTCTACTAAAAGCATTGTAGAAAACAGAAAAAATGATAACTTCAGAACTTCCAACTTCTAAGCCAAATTCTCAATGAACTTTCTTTACTTATACCAGTTATAAAAGAATTTATGTTTGTGCTATGATAATAATCCAATTGTAAATTTTTGAGTGACAATGGTCATTTAATTTGTTACAGTACTAATATTTAGTTCTATCTGATTTCATCTCATGTATTTACATAATTCATAATCATTATAGTGCACCTACAGGATTTGAGAAATAATTCCAACAATAAATGAATAGTTTCTGAAATGTGCAATTCGCTCTGGTATGAAATAATTATTTTGGGAACAAGTAGAGGTGGACCCAGGCAGGGGCGGGGAGGGGAAGCTGCGGGGCTCAAGACCCTCCCTCCCCCCACCTCGAGAGGGTTTTTGGTTCACTTCCGACATCGTAAGTAATATTCTGAGACTTTTTTTTAGCTCACCTGATGACATGAATATAAAACCTGCCCTTGCCCAACTCAAAGCCCCTTCCCTCCTGCAAACGAAATCCACCCAAGTTCCCTCCCCAAATCAAAATCAGTTCAAGTACCTCCCAAGCCAAAAATCCTGGATCTGCCACTGGAAACATGTGCACCATTTGAAAATGGGACAGACAATGTGATTTCGGTGTGGCTAGAAACCCGAGTAGCTTTCTTTCGTTCTTGCCATCACAGTAGCATTCATATTTACGTTGGCAGTTGGTTAAGAAACAGTGGATACTTTCAGTTATAAGTATGTTATTCCATGATGCAGTTAGGAAAGAGTCAAGGATACATTCTATGCATAAAGCAATGTGTGCGTTTGGAAAGTTTATAAATGAAATAATAATAATAAAAAAACACATAGTTGGATTCGAACTAAGAACTGCACATTTGGCAATATAGAACACTAACCATAAGACCAAGGTATTCAAACTGCTTCCTTCCTCGTCAAGGTGTATAAGATGCTGCTTAGGAATACAGTTTCTTTCAACCTGTCTTGCAGACACACTTTTCTGAAATAATCCCTTTATGATTCTTTCTGCAATTTCATAATACAAAAAATTTTTCCGTCTCAAAAATTTTTGTTTGTCCACTAACCAAAAATTCTAATCGATTATAAATAAATGCTTCTGCTGTTAGTAATTCCTTCCAAATTGGGCAAGATTCAAAATGCATCATTCAATTAAAATTTCTTAATATGCGTTCCTGATCTAATATTATCATTTTATAGCCAAGGGGGAAGGTTATTTATGTTAGAGATTAGAATTTGTTCTTAAATTTAATGCTGTAAATGGGCTTTTTATGACACCTAATTGTTCTAGGTTATTATTTCTACAGGTATGTGAAAGTATTTAAAAAATATATATATATATTTGCCAAAAAAATAAATCAGCTGCCTGCTGCAAATAGTAAGATCTGCTTGGACATTCTTTGAAAATAATCACTAATAGTCAATAATTCCAGATATGAAAGTGCTCATAATGGTTAGTCATGAGGTGTGAATTCAAGAGATGAATCTGTTTATGGCTTTGCTTTCGATTAAACATTGTGGTTTTTGTAATGAAGATTTTATTCAGCAGAATTTAATAGATATAGCTTTTTAGTCTGATATTTTAATTGTTAACTTTTTTTTACTACTAAAAGTACATATTTTATACATAAACAATGGGTATATTATAATAGTTTGAAAACAAACAAAAAATTACCCCAATGTAGTTTCAAACCAGTACAGCCTACAACAGTAATCACTAAACTAAGCTGCTGGCTCTATGAGTATGGTCATCCTGTCTGTAAACAAACCCACCTATATGGAACATATGTCTGCACACATCATTGGGTTTGAGATACAGGTTTTTACGTTAATATCCTTAGGACCGCTTCTGTATCAATTAAAAATTAAGATTTCAACAATTGGTGACTTGCCTATCCTTTGATACGCACGGATTTAGGATTTATGGATGATATAAAAAGCATAAATAAGAAAAGAAATTACCTATGATAAAATGAGAATAAACATTTATTTAGCAATAATGCGATAAATCCGAATAAAATGTGGCATCCTGTTTACTCTTTTCTCCATTTTTAACCAATCCTTTAAGTTACTTTCCAAACATTAATATTAGTTTTAATAACATGACGTTAGAAAAGGAATCAGTTGTAAATGGAATTGGGTGAAATATCCAGCTAATAAGCCACTTCAGAGGGCAGAGCTAAGGCATGTATCAGCCATCAAACTTTAATTTTATATTTTGCAACTTAACATTTCGAAATTTATGGAGTAGATATTATTAATGCCCTCAATAACTGCATTCCATGACTCCATGATACACCCATTTCAGCTTGTATAGCTGTAATGACTGGTGGATTCAGGGGAGGGGGCTAGGGGGTTCAAGACCCCCTCCCCCCCAAATATCTAGGTCCACCCCCGACATCGTAATTTTGGAGACCCTTTTTTATTATTTTATTTTAGCTATTTTAAGGGCAGCAATTTGATTAGACTTTAAAGACTACCCTAGACCCTGACACAACCCCCACCCCCCAAGTAAAATCCACTCAAGTCCCCCCCCCCAAACCAAATTCCATTCAAGCCCATCCCAATCCAAAATCTTGGATCCGTCACTGGCTGTGATGTTATAGTTTTTGACCAACTCTCTTATGGATCAGGTAGAATGAGTATTAAGATGATTTCAGAGAGTGATGATAGAAGTGAAGTTTAGGAAAGATGGCGATGATAGGTAATGAAATTGCTTTCTCTATCCTTTTTATTAATATTCATATCACCGCAAAACATTTTCTCTCCTATTAATATTGAAAAATTTGGAATTAAACAATATGAAAATCTTCTTAATGAGTATTTGATTAAATTTATATTTGGTATTTGTTTCATAAGAATGTTCTACTTCCATCAAGCTTCTGACATTTGTTTCAGCACGGAGAAATTCAGTGCCGCCCTGTACAATGCCCAGAAATCAGCTGCAAAAATCCTGTTCTGGAACCTGGAAAATGCTGTCCTGTGTGCCTCAGTAAGACATACTAAATATTCTCTTACAATTTCTACTGTGTAGTACATATTGAAATGACCATCATAGAGAAAAAAAGTTCTCTTAACATCATTTCTGTTATTTTGTGGTTGTTAAGTGTCATTTTTACTCAAATGGATAAAGTCCATACTATATCACAGTTTGTATTCCACAGAGATGCCTATATATTTGTTTTAAGTAACTAATTTGAGATACTGAATAATAAAATATGCCCTGTAGGACTGTTTTGTGATTTTGCAAAACCATTTCACTATGTTAATTATGAATTAATATTATAAATGGAATACTATGGTATACGAGGCATATTTTTTTTTTTATGGAAGTACTGTTTTGAAATTAAAAAAGACGTGCAAATATATCTCAATAATTTTATTTTTACATGAAAGCCTGTCTGTACCTTACTCTACTTTTCTTCATAATTCCCTTCAATATTGAGGCACTTGTCATAACATAGTACCAGTTTTTGAAAACCCTCCTCATAGAAGTCTGCCGCCTGACTTGTTAACCATTGCATCACAACTGTTTTGACTTCATTATCATCTTCAAGACACTGATCGCCCAGGTGTTTCTTCAAGTGCAGGAACAGATGGTAGTCATTGGGTGCCAGGTCAGGGCTGTACAGAGGATGATCTAGAGTTTCCCATCAAAAAGATGTGATGAGATCTTTGGTCTGATTAGCCACATGTGGACGGGCATTGTCATGCAGCAACACGATGCCCTTGCTCAACTTGCCAAGTCTTTTTTTCTAGATTGAATGGCGCAGATTGTTCAATGTCTCACAATAAGCTGCTGCATTGATTGCCTCATTATGAGTCAGAAATTCCACAAGCAATACCCATTTTCTGCCCCAAAAAACTGTGCACGTGATTTTCCGGGCAGAAATCGTTTGCTTGAACTTCACTTTTTTGGGTGAATCTGAATGCCGGCATTCCATGGACTGTTGCTTTGATTCAGGTGTGATGTAGGCCACCCATGCCTCATTGCCCATAACAATTTGGCTTAAGAAATCATCACCATTGTTGTGGTACCGCTCAGGGAAAGTCAATGCACTGCCTAAACGTTTGGTTTTGTGCACATCCGTTAACATTTTCTGTACCCAACTTGAGCACAATTTTTGGTAATTCAAGTGCTCGGTCACAATGCCATACAAAACACTATGAGAAACATTACGAAAGTCATCACACAAGGAGGAAATCGTTAAGCGTCTGTTTTCTCTCACCTTATTGTCCAATTTCTGCACCAGACTTTCATTAATGACCGAAGGACGCCCACTCCGTTGTTCATCATGCACATTTGTGCAGCCATCCTTAAATGCTCTTACCCACTTTCTCACCATTCCATCACTCATAAGTTTTTGTCCGTAAACTGCACAGATCTCATGATGAATATTGATAGGTTTTAGGCCTTTAACACAATGAAATCTTATAACGGCCCTTACTTCACAGTCGGCGGGACTCACGATTATCGGAGGCATCTTAAACACTCAGTGAACAACGTAAACAAGGAAGAATTAGACTGTAATGGCGTCAGTGCGTAGGCAAGAGATGCAGGTACCCAGTGCGCATGTGCGGAATGCCGACCCTAGCGCTGCAGCCACGGTGTAACTAAACGGTATTTACTTAAAAAATACGCCTCGTATATGGAACCACGGACAAATATTTTAATTCATACATGGCAAGGCAAATTCAAAAATGTACCTTTTTCATTGTAAATTAGTAACTATGCTTCATCAGACTGCCAGAAAATACAAAATGGTTTACCACAAGCCTCTGTCACTAAACCAGGTATTTTTTTTTTTTTTTTTTTTTTTTTTTTTTTTTTTAAATATGTCAGTGATCATCCTGGAGAATTATTCAATAAGGCTAAGAGCACTTTCTTAGCACATGACAAACTCATTAAAATTAGATTTTGATAAATATTCCTGGTTTAAAACAACAAGATTACATGTAAGTTATAAAAAAACACAATCTTAGAATCAAAGAATATCAAATTCTTGGCGTTTCCAGTAGTGGCGCCTTCAATGCGAACACTATATCTAACAGTTCATCTGAAACTAACAATAGATATGCCACCTTTTATTTTCATGTAGTGATGTCACATGGCATAAGTTTTGTGGGAAAATTCTTCATTAAAAAAAAAAAAAAAAAGTGCATAGCACAGAAAAGAGATATTTTGATGCTGTTTTGTTTAGGATAAACCAAGAACTATCTAAATAGCTCAATTTTCTTACAATGAATTCTCATTGTGTGTATATATTAAACATTCAGATAGGAAAAAACCACCGCTTACCATAGAATAGGAATCCTGCAGTGTTAAGACATGGAAAAACCATCTACACACATAGAGTAAAATATTTGATTGTATATATATATATATATATATATATAAAGATTTACAAACAAAAAAGGATAGCAAAATGAACCACCACTTACTTTAGATGATGGTTTCATAAGGTGAACACATAAAAATGCACAACAACAGGAAAAACAATGAATATTTCAGGACATAGCTCTTCGTCAACATGAGAACATCATGGAGTGAGGGTGGTGTGGGAGACTATTTCACAAAATGATTGTTAGTAAGGAACAAGGTGGGGGTAAATTCAAAAAGAACATAGGTAGAGAGGGACAGAGAACTGAAGTTAGTACTTGACCAAATGTTGCAAATAGTGCAGAAAAATACATTAAAATCTACATAACAAAAATCTGAAAAAGTGCAGGTAAACAAGTTAACAAAATCGAAAAAATACAAAAACAATATAAATAAAAGAACCTATGTAGTCAAACATTGCCTCTGGTATGTAGTGGTTCAATATAGACAGTAGGCATGGAGGAGGTGAGGATAGAGGGAAGGAAAATTACTGACTGGGTATTATCTCAAATTGAGACCAGGAGGTTGCTTTGTGCTTAGTTTGTATTGGTAGGCAAGTTCCCACCTTCTGAGTTCAGAGGAACTGGTGTTGTTTGGAAGGACTCTGATAGCATGGACTGTTAAACAAGAATTAAAATTAATAGTGTCATGGGAGATGGCATGGATAGCTACCAGATGTTTTGGATTCCGAGTGAATACTGTCTGATGCCTGCTATTCATTCTAATGGCTAATGGATTGGTAGTAAATCTATATAGGAAGCCAGGCAGTGTTTGCAGGTTAGCTGGTATATTATGTGGGAAGTTTCACAGGTTGCGTGTCCTATGATAGGAAAGCTCTCGCCAGCGATAGGTTTGGTGAAAGTGGTGGAGGCATGGTGTATGTTGCACATCTTACAGCGGGGTTTATTGCACAGGAAAGATCCTTGGAGCTATATGGTGGGATGTGGTGGACTGATTGTGGAACTAAGAGCTGGGATGACTTGGGAGGATTTTTGGAAGAATGGATCTCATTTCTGGACAGGTTAGTATTAAATCATAACCCTGCCGAAAGATTCTATTGATAGATTCTAGGCCAGGGAAGTATTGTGTAGCCAGGACTGGACTATGGTTGGTTTCTGGGAGTTTGGAGCAATCAATAGGTTGAGCTGGTTGCAATGAGGCTTGTGAATGTTGCTTGTGAACTAAAGCTGGGGGATAGTTGCGGGATACCAATTCTTGTGAGATGTTGTTTGAATACTCCATAAGGGATTTCTGGTTTGAACGTATATGACTGCCTCGACTTTCAAGGCTGTAAGGGAGTGAACCTTTAGTGTGACATGGATGGCAACTGTCAAAATGGAGGTACTGCCGTGAGTTGGTGGGTTTGGTGTGGAGTGAGGAGTTGAGGTGGCCATTGGAAAAAGACCGGTTCACATCCAAGAATGTGGCCTGGGTGTGGGAGTAGGTCCATTAGTCCAGTAACAGGGTAGTTTTTACTTGCATTATATCACGTAGAAGATTTTTTTTTCTTATCTTGTATATATTGGTGAGGGTATGCAGAAACCTAGTTTTCGTCCTAACACCCTCGGCACAATGTTCTGTGGCCAAAAAACATAAAAATTATGGTACTTTTTCAGTATTTTGTCTATAACTCCTTTCTGATGAGTCCTAGCAAGAAACACTCTATCTCCAATTTGAAAGAGGACCCACTTTCCTACAACTTTCGTAGTATACATTTTTTTCTAAGCTCCAAACTAAGAAAGCTACAGTTCTTCAAAAATCAGCCAAATTTCACACTTTTCCCAAAAGTTGGGTTTTTACCTACTTTGCTGCTGAAAATGACCTGAAACCCCTGTATATATAACTGAAATATATGTATTTCTGTATGACATAGTAAATATATATGTACTACACTTTGACTACTGATGGTCAATTCAATAATTATTTAGCATTGTTGGCCGTGAGATCCCGAAGGATTGTTCGGCCCCCAGGTAACAGTGTTTTCGAAACAGTGCGCAATGTGCTCCTTTGTAGCTATCTAACCTGACCAAGTAATAGTACTGGATATAGCAAACCTACTTCTTAAGGTGGAATCCAAACCACAGAATCGTTGTAGCTTATTTCATATTACACACCAAGCTGTAGGAGAGGTGAAGGTCGGGTGAATGGCCTTTGAAAATTACTGCAGAGGCAGTAGGATGGGGCCGTTCGTCTTGGGTTTTCCTGAGCAAGTGTGACCAAATATAGTAGAGTTGTAAACCATTGTCGGCGTTAATGTTGTTCGGCCGATTTTGTATTTCTAACACTTATCTTATACCCCTAGCCACCATCTGCTTTCAATGGCTATAACGCTGGTCTTATCGAATAAAATTGAATGGCTGCTATAGGCTGAATGTAGAACTACAGCGGATTTGCTTGCATCATTATTTTTAAAATGCCTAATGTGTTCATTGAGCTTCTTCTTAACAGTGTGTCCTGTTTCCCCAATGTATACCTTGCCACAGCAACAAGGAATTTCATACACTCCTTGTGTTTGCAAATGTTCTCTCTTGTCTTTAATGCTTTGTCAGGATGCTGGATAATTTTCTGGAGGCTTTGAATACAGGACATATATTCTTCTTTTTAAGCAGCTAACCAATTTTATCCATAACTCCTTAAAAGTATGGCAGAACGGCCACTGCCTTGTCAGGTGGTTTGTTGTTTTCCGCCGATGATGCTGCAGTGCGAGACAAAGTGGACCGATCTAGGCATGCCAAGGCTTTATTACAAGCAGCCACGCTGTAGGCATTGGCTAGAAATGTCTGCTTTAAATTTCTCTTTTCAGCTGCCATACTCGCTTCGTCACATAGTACGGATGAGCGGAGCGTTAATATTTTTAAAATTCCACTTTTGATTGCTGGATGATGGTGAGAGTCGGTGTTTAGGTACCAATATAACCTTATGCAGGAGGCATCAACTGTCCACCAACAAAACTTTTTATGTTGGGTGTTGCATCTTGATGAGATTTAAATGTTTCATATAGAGACAATATTTTTCCCTTCAAGTACGGAACAAATTAAAACGAAAAACATTGTTCAGTCCATTATAACTGAAAAGAAATGGATTTATCACTAATTTTTTACTTATTATGACTTAATTTTGACTGTGTAAATAAACTTTGTTCCATAATATTATGTTTTCAATTTTGCAAATCCGGTTTTCAAAGTGGTACAAATACCCTCAGGTAATAGAAAGGACTGGTAGCTGAGTGGTTAAGGTATATGACTTAGAGATCAAAATCCCGGTCTCAGCAGTAATTTTCAAAGTCAATTGACCCGACCTTCACCTCGGCTATAGCTTGGTGTGTCATATGAAGTAAGATAGAACGATTTTGTGATTTGGATTCCACCTTAAGCTGTAGGTTCGCTATATCCGGTAGTATTACTTGGTCAGGTTAGATAGCTACAAAGGATCACATTGCACGCTGTTTTGAAAACACTGTTACCTGGGGGCCGAACAATCCTTCGGGATCTCCTGGCCAACAATGCTAAATAATTATTAAATTGACCATCAGTAGTCAAAGTGTAGTACATATATATATTTTCTATGTCATACAGAAATACATATATCAGTTTAGGTCATTTTCTGCAGCAAAGTAGGTAAAAACCCAACTTTTGGGAAATGTATGAAATTTGGCTGATAATCGAATAGCTATAGCTTGCTTATTTTTTAGCTTAGAAAAAAATTTATACTACGAAAGTTGTAGGAAAGTGTGTCCTCTTTCAAATTGGAGATAGAGTGTTTCTTGCTAGGACTCATCAGGAAGGAGTTATAGACAAAATACTGAAAAAATACCATAATTTTGATGTTTTTTGGCAACAGAACACTGTGCCGTGGGTGTTCGGACGAAAACTAGGTTTCTGCATACCCTCACCAATATATACAAGATAAGAAAAAAAAATCTTCTACATGATATAATGCAAGTAAAAACTACCCTGTTACTGGACTAATGGACCTACTCCCACACCCAGGCCACATTCTTGGATGTGAACCTGTCCTTTTCCAATGGCCACCTCAACTCCTCACTCCACACTAAACCCACCAACTCATGGCAGTACCTCCATTTTGGCAGTTGCCATCCATGTCACACTAAAGGTTCACTCCCTTACAGTCTTGAAAGTCGAGGCAGTCATATACGTTCAAACCAGAAATCCCCTATGGAGTATTCAAACAACATCTCACAAGCATTGGTATCCCGCAACTATCCCCCAGCTTTAGTTCACAAGCAACATTCACAAGCCATATTGCAACCAGCTCAACCTATTGATTGCTCCAAACTCCCAGAAACCAACCATAGTCCAGTCCTGGCTACACAATACTTCCCTGGCCTAGAATCTATCAATGGAATCTCTCGGCAGGGTTATGATTTAACACTAACCTGTCCAGAAATGAGATCCATTCTTCCAAAAATCCTCCCTGGTCCTCCCAGATATGGTTTCAGCTGGCCTCCCAACCACAGCCAGCTCTTAGTCCACAATCAGTCCACCGCATCCCACCATATAGCTCCAAGGATCTTTCCTGTGCAATAAACCCCGCTGTAAGATGTGCAACATACACCATGCCTCCACCACTTTCACCAAACCTATCACTGGCGAGAGCTTTCCTATCATAGGACACGCAACCTGTGAAACTTCCCACATAATATACCAGCTAACCTGCAAACACTGCCTGGCTTCCTATATAGATTTACTACCAATCCGTTAGCCATTAGAATGAATAGCACGCATCAGACAGTATTCACTCGGAATCCAAAACATCCGGTAGCTATCCATGCCATCTCCCATGACACTAGTAATTTTAATTCTTGTTTAACAGTCCATGCTATCAGAGTCCTCCCAAACAACACCAGCTCCTCTGAACTCAGAAGGTGGGAACTTGCCTACCAAAACAAACTAAGCACAAAGCAACCTCCTGGTCTCAATGTGAGATAATACCCAGTCAGTAATTTTCCTTCCCTCTATCCTCCCCTCCTCCATGCCCACTGTCTATATTGAACCACTACATACCAGAGGCGATGTTTAACTACATAGGTTTTTTTATTTTTATTGTTATCGTATTTTTTGATTTTGTTAAATTCACAAATTTTTGTTATGAACATTTTAATGTATTTTTCTGCACTTTTGCAACATTTTGCTCAAGTACTAACTCCAATTCAGTGTCCCCCTCTCCCTGTCTTCTGTTTGAATTAACCCCCACCATGTTCCTGATTAACAATCGTTTTGTGAAATGGTCTCCCACACCACCCTCCCTCCATAATGTGCTCATGCTGACGAAGGGCTAGGTCCAAAAATATTCATTGTTTTATCCTGTTCTTGTGTTCTATTGTTTCCTGGTTATATATATATATATACATATATTAGGATAGAGAAATGAGCTACCACTTACCTTTAGATAATGAATGTGAGGTGTGAACACACAGGAAAGACAAAAACACACATATATCTAATTTTGTTTTTCCTGTGTGTTCGTGCCCCACATCCATCATCTGAAAGTAAGTGGTGGCTCATTTCCCTATTCTAATTTGTTATTCCTTATGGTTACATAATGTCTTTCATTTAATTGTTCACTTATATATTATCTCATGTGCTTTTTATTTGACTTGTTTGCATCAAATTAACTGTTACATAATTTCAATACAACAAACAAAATTGGCTTTTCAAACACAATGAGGAGTTAATTATTCTGTGACAATCTGTTTAGTATACTTCTTAAAAGTATAAAATATGGATTTAAAGAAAAATTTAATGATTATTTTATTCGTGTTTCCTACTCCAGTCAAGTTTTTGTTGAAAGGAATTGATCTAACTTGTTAAGAAACCTGGTTGGGATTCTTTGGTTATGAGAGTCAAGGCTATATATATAAATATGTTCTGGTATGAGACCTATATGGATAAAGGTGAAAAGTTACAAAGAAATTACTGTGGCTATATACTAGCATTTGATTTTGGCCATAGATGTGTGAAGAGTGTAAGGAGTAAGGAGATTTACTGAGGGTTTATCTTAAACATCATGCCTCAATTAGTGAATGCATTTAACTAAAAGTTGTGTTTAAGTATAGACAGTCAAGTAACAGAATTTCCTAAGGGGATAAACTGTGAAACAGTCAATAATAATTATAATATTGATGATAATACATTGACAAATATCAGCTACATCATAGCATCAATAAAAAAATTGCTCATTCATCTCAACTGATTTCAAATTGGTTGACTTCTTTTTAATGCAAATCAACAGTGACACATTTTTTAAAAATGTTTATTAGTTGTATGTATTTCTATTTGTGATTTATGTAGAATTTATTGTAATTGTAGTTTGATAGACTGTGATTCAATTTGTGAGATAATATCATTTTACTGAGATTTAATTTTGATGGGCTCTAAGTGGATTGCAGTGAAAATTCCTGGCTTAAGTGTGTCAGATCACATTCATTCCACAGGAATTTACCTGCTGCCTCTATAGCATTATTATTCAATCCAAAAATAGTAATAAATGTTCTTGAATATGGGTTGGGATAAATAAAGTATCTCGCTGAGCTGTTGGTGTTAAAGAAACAAGTTTTGCCACATGATCTGTGTGTTCATAAGCATCATTGTTTCCTTCAGTAAGACTGTAAATACTAGTATAATATACTTTGCTACTCCAAAATGTATAGCTCTGATTTGTAAATTTGATTGGTATGTTTAAATCTGGGATCAATGAAAACTTGGTGCTCGTATATGAGATGTGTAATGTTTTTAGCTAAAAACTGAGGAAAATATAAAGTGTGTTACCTTGTGGTTGATCCTCACTTAATGTGCTTTTCCACTTCAGTTGCTGTTTTGCCACAATTTATACACACAAAATGTTATGATTCTTGGCAAAACAGTCACACAACACAAGATTGTGGTTCTTGGCAAAACTTTCACAAATTGACGTGTTGTAAATTCTGCTTAACTTTAATATGTAAATCTAATTTCAAATAATTTGAGTTGTCTGTCTTCACTATATTTCTGGACAAACCAAACAAGACAACGCCAAAGTTTTTACACAATCAAAATTGGGAACATAGAATAAGTTATAATGTAATCATCACAGAAAACTCTTTTTGTGGGCTTTTTTAAAATTATATTGTTAGACGGTTCAATCACACGACATAATGACAGCCAGGAAAGATCCATTATACTTTTTGAGCATACATAGAAAACACATGTCCAAAGATACCATAGTACACAACACACCTAACCATACTCACAATAATCAACAGACAGCACTCAGTCGCATACTAAACAGATTGAATATTACATACTAGTGAAGAATAATTACATCACAGAATACAATGTATTTAAGAAAATAGCAAAGTACAACCCCAATAAAGGCCCAGTGAAGCGGAAAGTAGACTGTAGTAGATAGGATTGCATAATCCTAATCAAACAGCGTGCAGCATAGCGTCAGACATAAACCTAGTCCCCATTGGACCAGTGGCAGGCTGTGAATTTCACAGGGTTTGCAACAGACACTAGCAGATGAGTCAGAAAATCTCATTAAGTGCATGCAGGAGTATGTATTTTTTTACAACATTCAGCATTCCAAGTGTAAGAACTTTATCAATAAAAGCCAAGAGTATTAAGTATACGTTTACTATTTGCTTAATACAACTTTTACTTTCCATAACCCATAAGGTTCAATGAAATGATATCATATTGTTAATCATATAATGAACTTTGGTTGTGGATCTAATTTATAAAATAGTTTCATACAGCATAGAGAGCATCAGTTGATCTATCTCGCAATCGCCTTATAATTGAGAAAGCATTGGCAGGTTGATTGTGTTATCTTGTAGATCAGTTTCAATGACTGTTTCATGTAACTTCTTCTGAAATTGTGAAGGTAAATTATAGCTTTGACAGCATGAACTACACTAATTGCATCCAATTCTACACACCTTAAACATATACACCACTTCTGAGCTAAAATGCCAAAGGCATTTTCTACTGCACTCAATCGGACTGCAAGCCTTCCTTCTGTCCCAATGGGCCTTCTCCATCTAGTTGTAAGCTTTGATATTTCTGGTTGTAGCAGATTGTGTATATTTTCAAATTGTTGTTGAGATATTCAAAAATGATGTCTTAATAATTTAACACAGTATATGGTCTGTGAAATTCTCCAAATCCTTCTTTTTTTACATTAACTTCAATAATTTAATTGCATTTTCTTTTTCACTTTGCACTACTTTAAGTGAAAAAGAGAAATTTTTCTTCATCAGAGAAACTTGCTAGGAAGGGGTTGGAAAAAAAATGAATTATGCCTTCCTTCATATATGATTGCTTCAACAATGGTCCACCCTTTAATTGTCTGCATTGTTCAACCACTACAGCTTTGGTGGACTGCTATTAGTCTGTCGCAGACAGTCTACTTTCTGTTTGACTAAATGCAGAAACAGATACCAAAGAATCCCTAACCAAACTAAAAACAATAGTACACCGTGACTCAGTGGTGGATCCAGGATTTTGGTTTGGGAGGGGGCCTAGGATTTGGTTTGGGAGGGGGGGGGAGGGTTTGATTCGGGCGAGGAGGGTTTCACTGACAGAAATCTCATTATTCCAGATTGTTGCCCTTATAAAAACAGTACAGCAAGATAAAAAATAAAAAAGGTCACCAACATCCATGTTAACGGGGGTGACCTTGGTGCATTTGGGTGGGGACTTAAGCCCCCTAGCCCCCCACCCCCAGATCCGCCACTGCCATGACTCACACTAAAAACACAAACAGAATATGCGGAAAGTACTGAGGACAATCAATACATTACAGAAGCATCTAACCACTAAAAGTGACCTTTACCAGCCTTCAGTGTCGAGCAATATACATATGAGCAGGTGTGACATCATGGAATTTCAACACAAGATATAAGGAACACATCAGAGCAATAACATTGCACAAACCATTTAACATTTGATGATGATTTATTAAACCACAACCTTACGACCACCACTGTGAATGTGGTGAATCTATAAAAATAAACAGCCACAAAACGTTGCTAACAGTTCATGAAATATACCACATATATAGAGGAAAGTATCCAAACCAGGTCCTGATTCCTAAAGACAGAGCTCCACCTTACTTTGTTTGGATGATGCTGCATTCTAGCAGCATATATATGAACATGTAGATATCAAAACCACTATTGTGTTTTGAAGTTTGCAAGGTTGAATGGAGAAAATAATCCCACAATTTAGTCTATTTATGATTTCAGTAAGAGTGAAAGTGTTTGCAGAGGTAGATTGGACAGCATTTTTACAGTGTACCAAAGGTAGAAAGTAACAATCTGTTCACTGCAGTATCTTTGGTGAAAGCTTTTCTATATCACTGTATTATTTTTTACTTTGATATCTACCCAACATTCTTTTCAAGTGCCTGAAATTGCCAAGTCAAAGATGTCATTTGTATTACCCTTCAGCATTCCCTAAGTCATATACCCCATAATTAATATTAATATTAATATTTTATCAATTTGTTAAAGTGATTTGAAATACTGAAATGCCATAACAATCAGAAACGTGGGTGAGAAAAAGTTGTGATTTTTTTCATTATTGGAAGAACTTGTTGATGTAGAAATTTATAACTTCTTTTAGATAGTAAATTATTAAATATTATGAATCTCAAATCGGCAAAATTGTTTATGCCATAAGGTTAAATGTTAAAATAATATGCTTTTGTATTCTTTGTAATTATGATGGACTTTTCTTTTAATTATGTGTATATTCGTAACAGAGGTCTGATTTTGGCTACCTTTTTTCCACAGACTTTTTTTGTAATTTTTTTACTAAAATTTTTTAGAGACTACGATCAGATATTTATGCCATGCAGGTTATTTTGAAACATATGAAAACTTAAAACAAAGGTGAGACAAGAAGAAAAGAAATGAGGGGTCTGACTTTGGTTCCTTTCCTCTACAACCATAGCAATGAGAAAAATAGTACTCAATTAATTCACAAATCACAAAAATACAATTTAAAACACTAAAATCAATGATGACACATAAAACTAAAACAGAAAATTGCTCCTAAAATACAAAAAAGTTAATTATATAGAATGTATTTTAACATTTGGTGAACACAGTTACAATAGCATAAGTAATGAAATTGTATGGGCACCAGTGTATAAATACACAAAACAATATGTAAGGGTTAAGATAGTGCTGGGAATGTGCAACACATATGTTGATGATGGGGCTTGGAAGGATATTGGTTGAAGAATTAGGAATAATACATGTAAGGGAAAAGATTACCATGACCACAAGCTGGCACTTGATTTCATGCATAAGGGAGTGGGAAAATTTTATTTTGTCAGAAAGGGTGTCAAGGATTGGAACAAGTTACCAAGTAAAGTGATGAATAATTTATCAAAAACACTGAAGCAATTTAAAATTAAAAACCCACAAAAGTAGTTGGGGGAGGAATCTAACACTGAAATTAGTGTGAAAATTCAGTGCTCCGAGTATTTCTCAGTTTTAATTAGTATATGTGCAGTGATGAAGTTTCTTTAAGTCAGATAAGTAATCCGCTGTTAGTACTGCATAAACTGACTGATCTATTATCCCTTCCTGTGTGAAGTTTGCTGTTTGAAGAACCAAACGTGTTATGCTCCTATACATAACCTCCAAGTTGTGAAATTTAATTGACGACGCTTGTAAACATTGGTGACAGAAAGCCTTACCTGATGAGAAAAGTTGTACTCATTTACTTTACGACGAGTGATGTTCACTTCCGAAAGTGAAGCAATAACAGTGCAATAACTTCAGTTTATCAATATTCAAACTTTCCGATCCCTGTGTTAGAAACTTGTCTTTTCAGTATTATATACATATTTATCCCTACATAACAACTTGATTGTTAAATACATTTCTGATCATTATTATTATCGTGTGTAATTTCAACTCCTGGTTTGAATGCAATGGCACCCGTTAACAAGCAAGATATTTGTCCGTGTTGCCTCAAACCAACTCTGAGTAAAGTGATACAATGCAGTAGTAACTGTTCCCGAAGGTTCCATCCTGAATGCGTCAGAATGAGCAAAAAAGAATACTCTTCATTCGCAAAAGGCGAAAATAATAATTGGACTTGCGACAGGGATGATTGTTTATCATCAAATCAAGACACGTCGGCCTCTATGTCCGAGAATATCGCTCTGCTGCTGCAGAAAGTGTCGTCTCTTACTACCAAAAATGAATTTAAGGAGGAAATGGACAGTGTCAGGAAAAACATTGAAAAACTATCTAATCAGCTTGCAGAACTAGAACCACGTCTTAGCAGTGTAGAAGCAAAGGTTTCAACTTTGGAAGTAAGTGTTGAACTTCTTAGTGATCATCTGTCAAAAACAGCTAGTGATTCTGAAGAAATAATAGCCGAGTTCAATGACAGGTCAAACAGGACCAAAAATGTCATTATCTTCAAGGTTCCAGAAGCTAGAAGTAATGACAACAACACAAGAAAAGCTTTCGACAAGTCCAAGATCGAGTGCATCATGTCAGCTTCTGGTGTCAATATAAGTGATCTTGTCACATTCTTTCGGTTGGGGAAGAAATCTACCTCTGGCCAAAGACCACTCAAACTAGTACTAAGCTCCAAGGACGTTGCTGTAACATTTCTGAAGGGTTTTAAGCGAAATGAAATTGCATGCAAAGACCCATCTCTTTCTGAAATCTCACTTGGAAGTGACAGAACTCCTAAGGAGCGATTGTTCTTAGTAAATCTTCGTGCTGAACTCGAGAAGCGCACCAAAGAAGGTGAAACTGGCCTCACTATAAAATACATCAATGGAGTGCCCAAAATAGTGCAAAGTTCAAAAAACTAATTAAATCCAATGGAAAAACCAATATAAATATGTACTATCAAAATATTAATGGAATTCGGACAAAACTTAAAGAATTAAGATTAGCCCTAGCTACTTATGATATCATTATACTTGCTGAAACCAATCTTTCTCCAGATATTTCTAATGCTGAACTTGGATTCACAAATCACTCTGTGTACAGGAGTGATAGGTCCTCTCAAACTAGTTCTAAAGAGAGTGGTGGTGGTGTACTTGTGGCAGTGAACAACAGAATACCTTCTAGATGTATTAGAACAATGTCTCCACTAAAAGTAGAGTCTATATTTTTATCTATTGATCTGTTGCATGATACACACATTTTGCTGAGTTGTGTATATATCCCGCCCAGTAAGCCTCTCGATGTATATGCCAACTACTGCCAGGTGGTGGAAGAAGTGATAGCCGACCAACAGGTAGAACCATCACATGTGATTCTGGTTGGTGATTTTAACATCCCACATGTTGACTGGATAAAAAAAGAACCACATTTTCCCTCTGCCTCTCCTCGAATGCTTTGTGAGCTAGCTTGTTTATTGGATGTTGAACAGTGTAACCATGTCTTGAACTCTAGGGGTGTGTTATTGGATTTAGTATTTGCCTCTTCTAATGTCACTGTCAAGGAAGACACCTGCCCTCTGTTGCCTATTGATATCCAGCATCCAGCATTGAATATTATTCACCCTGTAGAATCTACCTTGCCTGACCACCAGTGCACTTTTGTTCCTGATTTTGCAAGGTGTAATCTTGCAGAAGTTTTTGATGAACTTCTTTCTATGGACCTATCCAATTTTGAATCCCTTGACTTATCCACTGATACTGACAATCTGTTCATAAAATTCACTGACATATTGAAGTCAATTGTGCTCAAGTATACACCACTGAAAAAAACTGGAATGTCAAAATTCCCATGTTGGTTCTCTACAGAGCTTATACAATTGGTTATAGAAAAGAAAAGACTCCACAAAGCTTATAAGCAGACCTTTGATTATGAGTACTATGTCCTGTTCTCAAAATTGAGAGATCAATCTCGTCTCTTATCCAAAAAATGCTTCAATGACTATGTTGAACATGTGCAATGTACTATTCCTGGCAATCCCAAATTATTCTGGAATTTCATCCGTAACACTAGCAAAGCTGAAGGAGCACCAAGCACGTTAACATTTAATAATCACTCCACTTCCCACCCACAGCAAATGTGTGATCTGTTTGCACAATACTTCTCTTCAGTATTTACTCCTCCATCTTCGTCTACTTCCAATATCCATTTCAGTACTAGTAATAGTCTGAGTACACTTGCAGTCACTGATGAAGATGTTTATAAAGCATTGGGCAAGCTAGACTGTTCAAAGAGTTGTGGCCCTGACCAAATACCACCTAATGTTTTGAAATACTGTAGAGTCTTGCTTTGCCATCCTTTAAAATACTTGTTTAACAGGTCTCTAAAGTCAGACTAAGCGTGGTGGTGTAACGGATAGCGTTCTGGCCTCGCATTCGGGAGGACGGCGGTTCGAATCCCCGTCCGGGCATCCAGATTTGGGTTTTCCATGGTTTCCCCAAATCACTCCAGGCGAATGCCGGGATGCTTCCTTCAAAAAGGCCATGGCCGAATTCCTTCCCATTCCTTGCCCCCATCCTTTCCCGTCTCTAAAGACCTCGTTGTTAAAAAGGGACGTTAAACTGTTACAAAAAAAAAAAAAAAAAAAAAAAAAAAAAATCTAAAGTCAGGAATTTTTCCAGATGTATTTAAGCTTGGTCATGTTGTTCCTGTGCATAAATGCGGATCGAAGGAAGATGCTAAGAATTATAGACCTATTGTTATACAATCGGTGTTAGCAAAAATCTTTGAGAAGTTGGTACTAAACAAAATCTATCCCATGTTTCGTAACATAATTACTCCAAAGCAACATGGTTTCTCTCCAGGAAAATCAACAACAACTAACCTTGTGATTCTTCTAAATGAAATAATTAGAGCATTTAGTGAGCGAAAACAACTCGATGTCATATATCTTGACTTTTCAAAGGCATTTGATAAAGTTAGCCATCCCCACCTTCTTACTAAGTTGAAGGAATATGGCATAGTTGGTAAATTATTGGAGTGGTTTTGTAGCTACCTCAGCAACAGAAGGTTGATTGTAAAGGCTTTTGGCTCATTGTCATCTGCTTTCACAGCAACTTCTGGAGTGCCTCAGGGTTCACACCTAGGACCATTGCTGTTCAATATATTCATAAATGATTTAGTTAGTATTTTTGCCAGTTGCCTTTTCTTTGCAGATGACATTAAGATTTTCAAGAAAATCATTACTCGAGATGACTGCTTAGATCTTCAGAATTGCTTAAAAGCTATTGTGAAATGGTGTCAACAAAACAGTATGCAACTTAATGTTAATAAATGTTCCTGCATTACTTTTCACCGCATTAAATCGGCATTACATTTTGAATATGAAATGGAAAATCAGCTACTGAATCGCTGCACAACTGTAAGAGACCTAGGAGTTCTTCTGACGTACAATCTCAGTCCAGAAGAACATGTCCACAACATATGTGCCAAGGCCTCCAAGTGCCTGGGCTTATTGGCATGCACTTCCAGATTTATTAATAATATCCAGACACTCAGGCTCTTGTACTGTGCCCATGTCAGACCCATACTTGAGTATTGCAGCGTTGTATGGTCGCCTCATCAGATCACACTAATTCAACACATTCAGAATATTCAAAATAAGTTCTTAAGGCTTATAGGTTGTCGCATGGGCTTTCATTACAAAGACGTTCCGCTGGTTGCTGTTGGAACCTATCTTGGCCTCCATCCTTTGGAGTCGAGACGGAATGTTCATGGTGTCCTTTTTCTGCATAAACTAATCTCAGGTGTTACAGACTGCCCTGAAATTCTCAGACATGTATATTTTTGTTGTCCGTCTGGTACACGGTTGAGAGAACTATTTGGGCGTAGACATCTGCGCACAAACTATGAGGCTAGCAGTGCCATAGAACGGATTCAGAGACTAGGTAACAGAATACCTCCTGAACTTGATTTTTTCTTTGACAGTGTTGCTGTTTTCAAGCAAGTACTCATACGTGAGTGGAGTCAGCAATGATGGGCTTAGTCACGGTCTATTATTCCCTGTAACAATTTTTATTTTATTTTTTGTAGTTGTATGTTGAGTCATATTATTAGTTTTAGAATAATTAATAATTATCTTCTGTGTAATTGTTTTTCTAGTTTAATAATATAAAACTATACTTGCTATTTTTTGTTATCTTCTTGTTTTCACTGTAATTAAATTGTTTATAAATAGTGGTAATTGTGTTTAATAAGTAGCTATCATAAGATATATTAATGTAAAATGGTTTTTCCGTTGGAATAAATAAAAATAAATAAATATAATTAAAATTATAAAAAGTGGTAATTAGATGAGTAAAGTGAATTGGCACTGGATCATGTGCTCCATCACAGTTAAAAAATTAATAATGATGAAAAAAGCTAAATGCCACCACACAAATGTTAATTTGTGGCAGCTTGTTGAACTTCAGCATTATGCCATAGACATGCATAAAGTGCTGCCTTAGACCATCAAGTTAAGGTTTCTATTATGTCTGTAAGTACAGTATACCTGTATAATGATTTGGGTTGATATTACAATTACACACAATAACACCATACACATTTACAACCACTGATGCTTCCCTTCACCGTAATGGTAAAATGTATCTGGCAAATAAACATGAATAATAACAGTTGATAATATATGGCACCTAATTTAGAAAGAATGCTAAAACTATGTGCTGTTAAAAAATCTAAATTTTGACCACTGTAAATAGAAATACTATGATAACCATGCCATGGTTTTTGCTGTTTTAATAAGTAGTAAAATTATTCATTGGAGATCTGAGAGATTAAATATTACTTGAAATTGGAAGCACAGTATTAATGATTAAGGAGTTCAGAGGTATTATTATAGTAGTATTAGAAATTCTGGAGTACCGAGATGATTTATTATGATATTAGAGATTTGAGCATAAAATGGCATTTGGGATAAGACAGAGAATTTTGTATTATGGTGGAAGGAAAGAGGTAGTAGCCATATGAGGTTTCACGGAGTTAACAACATATGGCAAAAATAAAATTATTGTATATTTAGAGGATACAAGTATTAATTTTTATGTCTTGGAGGAATGCTTCTGATTTTCACTGGGTAGTGGCTTCACCTTGGTTTGCGAAAACAGAAAAGATTATGCTCAATGAATAGTTTTGTTGTTTCACTGACACCAGAAGTTTTTGCTAATGTTGTGGTGTGAAAGGAAATTTAAACTGACTACAGCAGCAGACAATAGTCAGAGTAAGGACTCTGTCATCTGATTCCATGAAATGTGACTGTTTTAGTCAATTTAGGCCACTTGGGTAATAGGTAGTTGAACATGTTGGTACCACAAGGCACTGTTATATCCTTCAATGATTAGGAAGTTTAATTAGACTCTGAAAATTTGTAACTTTGAACTTAAATTTTTTCAATTAATTTGGGGACACTTCCATAGTATTTGAACTTTCAAAAGTCATTGTGGATTAATGAGTAACTGTTTGATACACAGTGATGGCATTCCCAAGATAAATCTACAAACTGAAAAGATTGAACTTCCAATCAAGATATTTTAATCTGTACAGTTGTGTTCAGAGCTTACCTGGGTGAAAGAACTATATTAAAATCATTTGCAGTCACAATCAGTGTACTTTTCACTTCATTGTTCAGCAGAAATAATACATTGCTTCAGCTATTCTCAACCTGGTGTTGAGTGGTGGCTGTTAAATATTGTATGACCCTCGCTATTTTAAATACCTACTTCAACTTCTTATTTAAACTATTCTTGTGAATTATCTCACCACCACCAAACATTAAAAGTGGGATGATATTATTCATCATTATCTTTGATTTTTTTCCCCATGAATCTTTAAAAGTTTAGCCATTGGGGAGTTTAATTTGTTTGAATAAAATATATATATCGCTGTAAATCATAATGGAATGCTAGGTATAAAAATTTTATACTGATAGAATATTAATTTTCAGTAGTGGTTGACTTGTATTTGTGGAAGACTAACATTTCTTATCACTGGGGTGTTAGCAATGATCTTATAAGCAAATATGATATCCTCTTCATTTAATTGTGATGGCTCAGTAGTAAGATTTAGGCACAAAACTGACACATTCCTAGATATACCTACTTCAACTTCTTACTTAAACTATTCTCGTGAATTATCTCACCACCACCAAACATTAAGAGTGGGATGATTTTATTCATCACTATCTTAGAAATTTTTTTCACGTCATCAGAAGTTTTAAAAATTTAACCATTGGGGAATTTAATTTGTTTGAATAAAATATATGTCTTGCTGTAAATCATAATGGAATGCTAGGTATAAAATTCTTATACTGATAGAATATTAAGAGATTCTATTCCAGTATTAATTTTCAGTAGTGGTTGCCTTGTATTTGTGGAAGACTAACATTTCTCATCACTGGGGTGTTACCAATGATCTTATAAGCAAATATGATACTCTCTTCATTTATATTTCATTTTTCTCCCTCAAGTTATTAATTGTATTGGCTTAGTAGTAACATTTAAGCACATAACTGAAACATCCCTAGACTGAAATCTTGAAATGTTGCTGAGCCTATACAACAACATGTTTGGATTGAAAGGAAACTTGAAATTTTGTAAGTAAGAAGTTAATGACACATGATAATAATCACATCAGTGTGACTAGTCTATTTACTATCCCATATGGAAAATTTAATGTACATATGGATTTTTTTGTATTTTATTCTTTAATTGTTTGTCTCTGTCATAATTTTATTTTGAACACAGAGGTTTTATCTCTAAATTACTACCAAATCTAGTGAAATTTTTTTTGTCTAAATAATTTTACTTCTTTTTGAAATTAAAATAATCTATTCTTATTTCATATGTTTTCTCTCTCAGTATGTATGCCTCAATCCATGGGCGTAGCCGGGATTAGCTTCAGAGTGGGGCAAAAACGAGGGAAATGTACTTGTTGAAAATGTTTTTACATTAAAAAAAATTAAGTGCTCATTTAACTTATTTAAGCCCTAGTCTGAGGGTTATGACTAAATTGTGGCAAAATTTAATTTCAGTATTAAAAGTGGGAACTTTTATTTTCATATATTTGTCACGCGACTTTTTGAGGGAGGGAGCCAGGGATGCTGCAAGTTCCCCACTCTGCCACACCTCTGCTATGCCAAGGCCTGAAACCTAATAGAACTCCACCATATACTTGAAAAATTATGTCAATTGTGCTTGAAGAAATAATGATGAAAATGTATGTAGTTAATATCCAGTACAAATATAATACACTTTTCTGCAGAGCAGTGTCTCCTGAAGGGAGTGATGTATGACCATGGAGAAACAGTGAATCTACGTACATGTGTGGACTGCCAGTGTCGTAATGGCTTCATGCACTGTGTGCGCCATGATCCTAATATCACATGTCCACCTTTACCCTGTAGTCCACAAGAACAATTCTCTGTTCCTGATGAGTGTTGCAAGTTTTGTCCAGGTAACATTCTTCAGATTTTTGTTGCAGCAATTGTATTTTAACTGAACAAATTGTTTATGTTTTTTTCATTTTTTATATGGTGTTGATTATGGGCACCGTATTTTCTGTGTATTCAATAAATGTTTGTGATTAAACAATCGAATGGAATTAATAATGTAGTTCAGAGAAATGAAATTGAAACAATATTTCCAACAGTTAGTAAGAGAAAGATGTAGGAAAAAAAGACAATATAAGGAAGGTGCATTGCTGTAATTGAATTACATGATAAGGTAAGTATTGTGAATCTTAATACAGAACATAATTTTGATGCAACTAAATATATTCTAATTGTAATGTAGAACAAAATGGTAGAGCTGAAGTGAAATAAAAATAGGATTATTGAGAATAGGGGCTTAGAGTGCTAACAAATATTTATTAGAAAAAGAAAGCTGATTGAAGAAAATACTTTAATTTTGCAGCTACTTAAATGTCAGCTGTTGTTAAATAGCACTTTTCAGTTGAAAAACTCTGAGTCATGTTTGGGATTGGTGCTTCTTCCACACTTTTATATCAGCAATATTTTTCTGGAGGATATAGTCTCCAATAAACGCATCTTAATCTTATTGAGATATTTACAACACTCAGAAGGTGAAATAATTTTAAATTTTGATGCAATATTAATGTTGATCATGCAGTTTTTCACACAAAAAATTAGTTTCTTCAGCTGTCAAAGTTGTATAAATCCTCCACATTCATTCTTTCAGTTTATTTCCAGAGCTTTATGTTTCCAAATGTTCATGAACATTAAAAGACTGCTTTGTTACATCATTACTTTCTTACAATAAGTTATGGTTCCAAAAAACATTAGTTAATATGGTTTATTTTTTTTCAGTCTCCAAAACACCTATGCCAGTGGTGACTAAAATCTTACTATTTCTTTAACAATATTTTTAAATAATGTCTTTTCATTGCACAATTGTAATCTTGTTTTCTGCTTTAATAGAAGGATTACTTTTTCACTTAGTCACTTAAGTCTTCCTCACACTCTATTTTCTATGTAATGGAAAGTATTTTTTCTTGTAATATAAGAAAATATGGATTTAAAAAAAAGAAACATACGAAACTCTAAAAAAATTTCATAAATTCACATATTATTAAATAGACAATGTAGTATCAAGCAATAACAAAAATTTGCACTTTAGCCTAATACTTTTAACACCTTAGTATTACAACAATTGCATCATAATAGTTCAATCCCATAAATCTTCAAGACATATTAAATGTTTGCAGGTAGTAGTATATTTTTAAAGGAGTAGCCAGTCTTGTGTGGTCAGCAGCTGTGTTTTACACTAACTTCTGGCAACTTCAATTTCCTGGAACTCAAAAATACAGCACAAAAATAGAAGGGGTTTCCATTTAACTATTGAAATAAATCAAAACAAATTTGTTTGCAATAGTCTGAGACTTTTCTTTAAATATAAATCTGTACTTTCTTTTCAAAGAAGCCCACTTTCTGATATTTAGATTGAAATAAATTGTTATAATATTCCACCAAACAAATAAATAAAAAACAACACCGCATTGGAAATTTTTCCTTCAATTGTTTTCTCAACAATAGTGTTTAAAAATATTTTTGTCTGTATGTAGCAAAAATACTCTCTCTCCCTATATTTTTTCACATTACTTTCAATTCCTGTGTATTTATCCCCAAAATAATTTCAACCAGTTGCGCAACCCTTGACACTCAATCTAAAATGGAAAACTCATGTTGCTTCTTTTAGCCTTAATAAACAAAGTAAAACTTTATTCTTCCAATATTACACAATGATTCTGGCATTTCTCACCACTGTCACACAAACTTATTTCTCTGGTATTGAAGCAAAACAAATTTTATACTGAAACGGCTTTGAGGTAAATATTTCCCGAGTTTTTTGGCCCTTCACAATATATTAAACCATCCCCATATTTTGGGGGGAAAAGAAAGGAAAAAAAACTTACTACCACAAAAAATGAAACATTCGCTTTTTCCCCATCAATCATTGAACTGATTTCAGCTACCAAACCAAACAGCTTTTCACTCCGAAAAAGACTAATTTCACAATTCCTGCATTCCTCGGAGTGGAATATATGCATCCACTCACACTCCGTGATGAAAGACCCTCCTCTCTCACTCTGACTGCTATTTTTAGACTCTCCAAACTTTCTGAACATGGTGCAATCTGGCTGACACACTCACAAAGTGCTGTTCTTCCACTAACAACTGGTGCAACTTTCTGTCCTTGTTGTTATATAACCTTAATTTTGCCAATACATTCTCAAAATTAGTTAAATGATCTGCAATTGTATAGCAAATCAAAAGCAAAACACGCTCAAAGCAATTTTCTAGTTGTTTCAGATAGAAAAGTCATATTTTAAGGTAAAGATAGATCAAACGAAAAGTAAACACACGCATTATATAGAATTTTAGTATTTATAAATGAATACTGTACAGAGATACAGAATGAAACTAATATTCAAATAAAATATGACACTTCAGTGCATTAAAAAAAGATACACAAAATATTTGACGCCAGAGCACATGTTTGACATGAAATTACAAATAGCATTCTTAAATCTATCGGTTCCAATTTTAAGTAAAAGTGAAGTGTTATAACTCAGAAGATGCAGAAGAAAATCAAACCACATTATATAGAAAATTAGAGTCTGTAGATGGAACGTCAGATATTTTTTGGAGAGACAAGAGGTTTCACTCAGTTCTCACATTTCAAAGTCTGTGAAGTTCAGCTAGTTACAGCAAAGAGAGTATGACTTGGCACTTTTTAGCATTTAACTCTAACTGCCAGTCTTTACATCATGCAATTATTTTCATAATATAATCTTGTAAAAAGGACAGACAACCTGTTAGCACTGCTAAATTTGACTGGAAATTACTACAGAACACAATCAAAACTAATATATAATGGAGGTGGAATGGGATTATTTGGAAGATAGGAGGAGGGTGAAGAGAGTGGTGGGTGTTTAGGAAGTGTATTTTGGCGACTTGGCACTTGATTTCATAGTTAGAATATGATGAATAATTTAGCAAAAATGCTAAATGGATTTAAAATCAAAAATCATAGTGGGTAAAAGTAGGCAGAAACAAGAAGGGGGCAGATTGGGTGTTTAGTGAAATTGGAGCATGTGATCTCATGGAAGTGTGGGTGATACATTTCAGGTACGGGGGGAGCACTCAATATTTCCTGAGAAGACATTACTGTATGTGGTCAATTTGAAGGTTACTGTCTACCTATATATTATAAGTTCTTATTTGGATTTTTAATGCTTTGGAATTTCCTGGGACATCATCTGCTTTCTAGAGCTAAAATATTATTGTTGTTGAATAAAATAGTGTCTCCTTTATCAGCTGAATGCTTAACTATAGCTTATGCCATTATTTTTAAAATGACTCTGATGTTCATTCAGCCTTTCCTCGATTGAGCTTCCTTTCTTATCAATATATATCCGGTCACTGCTGCAGCATATTTGACATCCGGTGATTGTAATTTCTCCAAGTATTTCACAAATTCATTATAATTCTTCATAGGTTCTATGTAGAGCAGAAAGATATTATTTTTTAGAATATGGCCAATCTTATTTGTCTCTCCCTGTACTTAGGGTGATGCTGTCATTAGTCTATTTATTGATCGGCTGGTCTTTTCTGACTATTGTGGGCAAGGCAATGTTTGTGTCAAGTGCTGTGATGACCTTGTTGATAATGGGAAGGCTGTAGCTGTTCTCCTGAAATGTCTTTTAGCTACTATGCTCACTTATTCGCTAACTGTGGATACATAGGCAACTAAAGTTTTAAAAATTCTTTGTTTGCTGCTGGATTGTGGTGGGAGTTTGAATACAGAAAGCAATTTGTATGCGTGTACTTCTGGATTATCCCATTACCCAAGTAACCACCTTCCTTCCTTTTCATAATCACATCCATAAAAATGGAAGACATCAACTGTTGAAGTCTATGCAATCACTTACTATACGAATATTTCAGATTGGTCACCAGCAAGTAAATTTTGAAATATTAAAAGTTGTTTGGATGAAGTCAGTTCTTTATCTCAGGGAGGTGGCTTAAAATAACAAATGCTTTCATAAAAAGAATTTAACAAATATTTTACCATTATGCTATGTTTCTCTTATCACAGTAATTAATATGTAACCATTTTTCCTCTTCATCATGTGGGATATGTTGTCTGTAATAATTTTACATAATTGTTGGTGGCTGTAGTACTGTCACTAACAAATCTCATTTTCTGTTGACTTTGGCACAGATTTTGGTCTTGATATAGTGTAAGTTTTAAAATGTGAGCAAAAATTTGGATGTTGAGTAACAAATAACACTTTCTTTTTATTCTTGCTATGCAGTAGCATAATGCATGAAGTTGTTACTTGCTAACCAATGTTTACTAACTTATTTGTAAATATTTTTTTTTGGGATGATGGATGTAATGTAGGTGTGGATTACTGCATTAAGGGACACATGTGCCATGAAAATGCTACTTGCCTGAACTTACAGACTACTTATGCATGTCACTGTAACGCTGGTTTCAATGGAGATGGCCATTTGTGTCATGGTGAGTCAAATTTGAATTTAAATTATTTTGTTTCTAAGTTCACTTTTCATTGTTTTACTTTTATTTGAGGTGGTATTATAATGTTCATATTTCTTAACATATTTGTAAATATACTGTAGTAAATAAATAAAATTTTTGAAACTCTAAATATCTATACATGGAAGTTGTATTGCACAAGTATGGATTTCAGAACAGAATGATTTTAAAGGTAACTGTACATCTAATTATTATGGAAAAACAAACTTGCCATTTAGAAAATAATGTTTCTTCTGAATAATTACTGTTTCATTTTTTATGACTTACGTTTAATATCAGACTGTCATTTAATATGAAAACAAGTAAATTGGGTGTTTAATGTTTTTGCAGATGTGGATGAGTGTCTTCAGGAAGGAGGCCTACATGGCCATCACTGCCATTCTAATACTAGATGTGTTAATACCCTTGGCTCATATGTATGTGAATGTCTACCGGGTTTCCGTCGTCTAGATAAATTTAACTGCATCGAATTGGATGAATGTAGCACAGGAGAGCATGGATGTCACACACATGCCAATTGTGTCAATACGCTTGGAAGCTATCATTGTCAGTGTCAACATGGTTATGCAGGGGATGGATACAACTGTCAACGTAAGTACATATGCAATGTGTTATTTTAATTGAGTCAGTGAATTTGCAACTAAAACTTCCAGATATTTTTTTTAAGTATAATATGTATTCCAAGAAATATATACAAAGTAAATGTAATGTTAAATTCATAATTTTTAAAAGTTGCTTTCCAGTACAAATTTAATTTCTGGGCTAGAATTGGTAACACATTAAGGTCATCTTTGACTACTCTTTACTAATTGGAGATGATAATTGCTGGAAATCAACTAAGGATTGTAAGACCCAAGGCTGATACCGGGGCTGTAGTATAGCCTTAGTGCCTCAACTAACAGTTTGTGGTTGACTCAGAGTTCTGTAGAAAATTTACGAAATAATTTAGACTTGACCATGTAGCCGGATAACTCAACTTAAATGCTTGAGGTCGCCCCATAATTTGTTAACCCACAAATAGAGAAAAGGTTGCAAGATCACTACGAAATGATAAAAGTTCACTTTCCGAAAATTTCAAGTTTTATTTTAAGAAAATCACAAGTTCAAAATAGCATTTAACAGTTGAGCAGGCAAATCAAACACACTTTTCCAAAGGTTGCAGGTTGTGGAGAGAAATTTAACCGACTGAACCCCTTATGAAAATTTAAAAGTTCTTAACAGTCATTAAAGTTACTATATAACACGACACCCCACATGGTCAAAAACAGTTCACTGACCAGCATAGCAAGTTACGACCCACGACAAAACCGACGTAATGTTCCTTCACATACTTTTCCAGAAGTACAGGCCAGACGAAACCGAAAGTAAGAAAAGACAGACTACATTTTGCTAAGTTCCTATTTTACACATCACTGATAAAGTCATGCGCGGAGTTGCTCGACCATTCCCGGCGTAAGAATGAGACAACGTGTGCTTACCGCACGAACTATTATAGCCCTGCGCGTGCCTATGACCTTGACAAATCTTTCTTTAATTAATCTCTTCAAAAGTATATGATAGTTTAATCTGAGATTTTTACAGGGACTTTCTATCATCCTGTTCTATCTATTTTAATTTAATTTATCATTCCAAAAGGTTTCTATCGTCTTAACACTAAATTCATCACGTGACCAATCTTGGCGGACTTTGCGGACTTTCCCGAAACTTCCACCCGACAATCAGCAATAATCTATTTTTAAAAACTCAATTACCAGACCGATGCTTAAACTTTTTCTGGAAACCAGTATATGTACAAAATCGTCTTAATTAGGGCTATCTACTGGTGTAAATTTTAAATTAATATCTCTTTTAATAAAAAAATCTTATTTTTTTCTCTTAATTAAAATCACTAATTAATCTTTACCAAATTATTTAATTTTGTTACCAAAATATCGGGGATAGTGCTGACTACAGCTGGTGATAAAAGTTCGGTTGTAGCTGTACGCAATTTAAAGATATTGCAAATCTTAGTTTTCTACTTTTATGATCGCCTGTTTCAAAACTTGAACAAACGGGAATATCTCTTAAACCAAACGTTTCCCGATATGATAAATACACTTTAAAATGATTTTTATAGCAAATTGTTATTGTGAGCAAGATTACAGGGAAATTACTTTAAGTTGAAAACCTGCACTTCTCGAAATTTCTAAGTCCCTCCTAAGCAAAACTAGAATTTGCCAAAATTCTAAGGTGCTTACAGGATATATTAAACAGATATTAATGGTAGGGTATATTGAAGAAATGCTAAGGCAAAAATTACTTAGAATAATTACAAATATAAAACTGAAATATTATTTCAATGGAAAAAAACACTTTCTAGCTTTCATTGTTAATACTTATCTAGAATTTGACACAGTTTACAGTTTTAATAGTTACCATTTAAAAAATTTCTGAAGAGTTCAAATGAACTGTTATGGAATTTGAGATGGCTTTATTGTTAGTAAATAATATGGTGCTCTTGCAACAGTGGCAATATCTAAACATATTTATTTATGCTCTATGTAAATTTTTATTTATTTCTTGCTTTGCATTACACTCAGTTTAATTTAATTTGGTTACAGTGTTCCACATGCCCTGGTGGCAATTTCCCTCCATCTACTTCACATTTCATTTTATTTTTTATTCTATTTATTGTTATTATTTATCTTGAATTCTTTGAAGGTAATTTGATATCCCAACTCTTTCACTTTACAAATTCAAATTTATTTTAGTTTACATTCTTCAATTTTTCCCTTGATAGGTTTATTTAGCCATGATTCAACTACAAAAGTTAATTTTTCCTATCCTCTTACAACAGGAAGCACATGTCAGCTTGTCAAATTACTGTTTATAAAGCAAGGTACACACACTCATGCTTGTCGATTGTTTTGCTTGTACAATCTCAAGTTGTAATGCAAGACGGAGTGTGTGTGGGGATAAGTCAATCGACTTAATTGTTGTGTTCCATCAATTGTTTGGCTTGAAGGCATGAAGAGTGGTCTTGATTTTCCGTGCATGTTCCTACTTGCCGTCCAGCTAAATGGTGTGTGTGTGTGTGCGTACTTCTGTCTTGCATTATGTCTTCTTAGTAGAGAATGACTGACATTAGACAACTGTCACATAAATTTCTAACTGAATTTATAGATTTTATAATATTTTGGTAATATTTAATTGGGAATGATCAGTATTAATTACAGACATTTAGTTTTTTTACTATCAATTATTACACATTATTATTTAATGTATTTGTAAAAAGAGCACAATAAAATATTTTCCTTGAGATATTCTTTTTTTAATCCCTCATAAATAGCAGCACAAGTGTCTGGTACAATTTTCTCCATAGCTTGGGTGGATATAGCAGAAGAAATTTCTATATCTTCATAACATCTACCTGTTGCTAAAAAATGCAATGTACCACTAAGGCGTTCATGAGGTTATTGTCTTTCTCATTCTAGTGTCTTTCCTTTTAATATGTGGAGTCACTAGTGCCAGTAACTTGGTGTAGGTTTCTTCATTCATGTGAAAATTAAATCAATCTTCAGGTTCTAGCCTCAATTCATTTAGTAAATTGATGTGACTAAATTGTGCTCACTTCAATAACCACTGTTTTGACCATTTCTGAAGAATTCTGCTCCTTTTTTTCTTTCTAATTGTCAGAACAACAGCCGCAGCAACAACTAATTTCTGTGTGTCAGCCATATTGACATTTAGCAACTGACAGCAAAATGAAGTAGTAGACAGAGTGGTTGTGGGCTCAACTGCGTTCCGTCAAATGTTCCATCTTGCATTACAACTTAATACTATACAAGCAAAATGATCAACAAGCATGAGTGTGTGTGCCAGATTTAACTCATTATTGGATGTTAATTAATGGTTGACCTTTCTAATATGCCTAACTGTGGATAAGCATCAACACTTTGCAATTTTATATGACCAAGTTGCCATGATCAGGGTCTGATCAAGTTTAAATTGTTCTAGACAAAAGTTCCCTCTCATGAATGGAGAGCAGGAAAATGTAATACATCAAAATCACTCAAGTTTGCTTCACAAGAAAACACTTTTATTTCCTCAATATGGATTTCACAAATTATTTCCAACTGCTAACCAAATTAAATTAAATTAGTTGTATTTCAATATGAATGAAACAATTTCAAGTTCTTAAAAGAGAGATTAAGCAGAATAGCATATGCTCATTTCTATAGATACTGCCTTGCCATAACAATTACTGCTTCATACGCTGCACTGTATCTCAAATATAATTGTAATTCTTTTTGTTTACTTGACAATTCAGTAGAGTTGAGCTATTGACACTGTTCTATTATGACTGCTTGCAGTTACATGGCTAAAGAAATCAAATTTGTACATTTAGGTTGTTTCTGCATGACCCGGTACATTGTACTGTTCCTCCTTTCACATGCATCCACCACAATTACTTTTCCACAACTCTGCTATTGACAATGTTCAACATTTCAATACACACTTTGATCCATCAAAGTGAAACACTACTTGCTGTTGATATGTAACTGTCCAAATTTTAACAAAGCTACTTGCCACAGAGGGGTAAAAATAGGACTGCTGGCACATTGTAATGTGACAAACCCTCCCACATCACCCACCTCCCATAATGTTCTTCTGTTGACAAAGGACTCATCCCGAAAATTTGTGTATCATTTGTATTTTTGCCTTTTCGCTGTGTTGGCACCCCACATCCATCATCTAAAGGTTGCTCATTTCTCCTTTTAAAGGTCCCATTTTTCTTTCTTGTGATTAATACTTGTGTCATTGCTCCTGCCACCACCTCTGACAGTCAATTTCATTTTGTGTAGTGTAAGCACCTCAGAATTTGTAAAATTCTGAACCTCGTCGCTACAGGATATGGGGGACAGAAATCATACAAAGCCGATACTGCAGCACATAGCCGAATATAGGGCTGATTTTAAATCTAAAAACTAACTCAACATGTAACACTAGCTCTAAATAGACCATCAATGATGAAAAGTAACCTTTAAACTCACCTAAATCATTGCAATCCTCCACGATGCAGCTTGTAAACACTCAATTTTTGTAATGAGACCATATCGTCATTTTTCAACACTTTTAGTCACAGTAAAGAATATTTATAATAATAATTAAACCAGAGACACAAATTTTTTCAGTAAATAGCACATAATATATAGATTCAAGCCATTTAAAGTAAGAAAAAACAAGTTAAATACAACACATTTTAATCATTTCTGATACTAAACGATTCGGTTATTACAATTTAAATCCTTTATGAACACCATGTTAAACTTTTCAAGAAGTTCTGTACAGTAAATAAAGTTTGAAAGGAATTTTTAAAAGCTACTGCATCTAAAGTCACACGTTGCCGGCTCATATAAATTTTTTACGGCCAAACTAAGCACAGTAAGGGAATAAAATTATTTTCAAATGATGTACTCGATACCGAGGAACATTATCCCATAAACCATTTTTCGAAATAGGCCTTACTTTCGGAGCTATTCACAATAAACTTTTTTTAATTTTAATTTTGAATATGGAAGTCCAAACAGGAACTTTTTCTATGTAAGGATACACTTGTGACCAGTAACATTGAGGCTCCTATGCAGAAGACAGAAGAAAATTAATTACAGATAAACCATTAATTTTACGAAAAACATCCAAGGACAGAAAGTTGTTTTTAAAAGTAGTCCCTAAATAATACTAAAATCTGAAAGCCCTACTGCAAGTATCTTGGATGCACTATATTCTGGGTGCAACATGATTTGGAAGACTTTCGCGTGCTATATAGGGCTTTTCGGGCCAGTTCAAGTCAATCTGTCTTGGAAATTTATGTGGGTTTGGTCTGCGACACTCAGAGAAATAGCAGTTGGTACTCCTGTTATCACAACCGCCAACGTGCTGGGTGGCAGCCATTATGAAAAATTTTGAAAGTAGGAAAATGTGGTCAGGACAATGAATAATTAACATGAAGTTTTCAGGGGTTTTGGGCTGTCTGTCTTCTGTGATTCATAACTTGCAATCTTTTGAAATGAATATCTGATCGCCGAATCAACTGTAATTGTGAACTTTTGGTGTTTTGATATCAGAATATATATTAATGGTGAAACTTCACAAGTGACTTATTTTCATAGTTTAAACTGAACCCTTTTCTCTCTGAAGGTTAAAATAGTATAGAGCATATATGGGCAACTCCTGGCCCCCCGGGCCATCTGGCCCTCCACCAGCTTCAATCTGGACCGCGAGAGATTCAGAAATTTCAAATAAGCTTCAAACTCAAGTCTCTCCTAATTTTCATTTGATTTTTCTATCTGTTTTTGTTAATTTGCTTTTTGTATGTTTGATTATGCTATTGTAATTCTAAAAAAAAAAAAAAAAAAGGTAAATTTTTATCGCCTTTTTATTAACAACTACCTACTTATTTCTCACCTACGGCCCCGCGATTTCTTACCTACAGCCCGCGGCCTGATTAAGTCCCATAGTTACACCCTCAGCTAAGCAAAGGTTGCCCATACCTGGTATAGAGAGTGGCAACCATGTTAATCTGCAGTTGATTTAATTTACAAAGGTGTATTGACGGTCTAACATTTTCGCACAGTTAGAACTTTATTTTATATTTTGACAAAATTTATTTGGAAGTGCAAGTTACTAGTTAACCCTTCCACGTCAGCTGCTCCTGGCTGCAAGGTAGCTGCGGGGATGGGAGCCCCGCCCCGCCGGCCCCTCCCCTCACCCGGCACTCCTCGCCCGCGAGCATCCGGCATTTATGGCTCACCCTTCCCTGGTTTCGCGTCAATTTTGCGCTCATTTTCAGAGGCTTAATTTGTTTAAATTGACTCGCTTTATTTAATTATATATCAAACTATAATGAAACTCACTTATTGTTATTTTTTTTTTATGAGAAGTGCTTGAAATTGTAGAAGAAACTTTTTTTCTTATAACGATACTAAAATAACATTAAATTTTTAATTTTTTATACTCGTGTTGTACTAGTATATTATAATTCAATAGAAGAAATGTTTCTGGAACTATTACAAATAATTCGATTAGTTGCCAAATTTTTTTCCAATGAAAGTTTTCTATCGCTTTTTTGTGATCTAACTTGATACTGGGAGGGTTTTTATTTTAATTATTTCTTTATTTTTTTAAAGTGTCCCATCACCATTTTTTGATCCAGGGCTTCGGACCTGGCACTGGCAAGGTTAGAAACTTTTTTTTTTTTTTTACTTATTTACAACTCAAAATGAAAAAGTTTATCCTCGTTTTTTCACAAAAATAATAAAAAGATATTTCTTCTTGCTGTTGTATGCCAAGTTCAAATATTTTTTTCTAAATTTTCAATTGTGTATGGTACACTTCAAAACACTCGTCCACACAGAGAGGGACATCGCATTCTCTGCAATAATAAACTGTCCTCTTCCTCTTGGTTTGGCAACTTCGGCAGATGAAGCAGTCCTTTGTAGGATGAGATGAAGCTCCTGCAGGAATTGGTATTTTCAGAAGAAAGTGCCTCTCCTTCAGATATAAGGGCGTGTCCTCCGCTGATCTTCATCCGTAGTGCCTTCCTTTCGGTACATGATATTTTTGGGTTATCTCATGGATTAGTGGCACCAGGTAGTGATCTTCAGTGTCGTAAAAACTGAGATGGTTTTCGGTCACCAAGCTCTTCCTCCATTAACAACTGGTGAACTCGCTGCTCTTCTGATGCAGAGAGGCAATGAATTATCTCATTACGCAAGTGTTCATATGCATTTTCAGGAGGTGGATTTATTATAATATCTTCCAGTTCAGCTGCATAGCGGCTGTCCAGATGTGGAATTATATAAGCGTACTTCGTCAAATCTTGCGTAATGCCCGTGATGCCAAATTGTGCTTCTGCCTGTGCAAACCACAGTGCTGGTTTGTCTGGTCAGAAAACTGACAATTTCACGGCAAGATGGTTAACAAATGTGCCGACCTGCAAAACTGTAGATTGTGGGGGTTCCTGTTGAAGCATTTTCTGTTCCAGAATGTGATTTTGCTCCTGTAGCTGGTGCAGTCGTTCTTGAAGTTCGTCCATCGATCAGAAGATTTCGGATTTTTCATCGTCGGGGTCACCAATTATGGGGTTAAGTTGCCCATATAAACGATATAGTAGTTCACAGAATAGGAGATGAGATTCTTATCAATGCATTTAATATGCAAATAACACATACATGTGTACGTTACATTATATTGAAACATCATAACAATCTGACTGTCAATATTACTATCGGCTTCACATATTGCTGTGAGTGGCAATGTCATCTGTGTGTTTGTACACCTCACCAACTGTGTACTGTCTTTGTATTATTGTTGCCATGGTTACACGTCAGCGAGCATCGTTGCTACTGCGCTAGCAGCCGCCGCGACAATGACTGAACTGCGCTGACAACTGCTAAGGACACGATGTGTTTCCGCCACATAGGTATGAAAAGTAGTGCATGGAAGGGAAACAACGATCATGATAACAAGCTGGCATTGGATTTCAGGCACAAGGTTGTGGAAAGATTCTCTTTTTTTACGTAAGGATGTCAGGGACTGGAATAAGTGACCAAGGAAAATGATGAATAAAATGTTGAAAGAATTTAAAGTTAAAATGTTTAAGGGCAAATGTAGGTGGGTTCAGGAAAGGGGGACGATGGTTGTGTATGGAAATTGCCACCAGAGCATGTGTTCCATTGCAATTTAATTAAATAATAATATTACTGAACAAACATTTAATGCCATTACCTTAAGCATAAGTTGTAAGTCACTATAAGCTACAACACATTTGACAGCTGATCATTTGTCAGCAGTCATCATAATGCAGCCAACCCCAGCATCATGAAAATACAGAACTGTTTCAATTTTATTTGAATTATTACATCTTAAACAATCTATATCAATACATCTACTATTTTAACTGAAGTACACAAACCAACTACCCATATACATTTAATGGACACAATCTTATTTACAATATCATATATTTACATGTAGAAACACCTCCCTGAAACATGCATTCCAAAAACTTATTCACATAAAAATAACAGACATTAGGGTACTTCTCCCCAAGACATCGGTAAATGTCCCTACATCTTACAGCAAAGGCGGGTTTCAAGATTTCTATAAAAACCCAAAACTAGGAAAGTTACTTTTTTCGAACCTTCCAGTTTTCTTCTACTTTTCAATGAACATCTAATACTAAAATTGTATATACACAGCGCTTTACTATACATTGCAAGATACATAATCTTTGAATGATCTCAATCAGCAGACTTTGGCATAACCATAGAACAGCTTACAGATCATATGGTTCTGTTTTTACAAATTGTTTGTGCCATATCAACAACATTGTTCAACCAATCATCACAGATTTACAGTCATCACTCATACAATTAACTCCCTCATTACTTCTAATTCCACTATCCATTTTATGATGAATACTATCAATACCTAACAAACTATCTGTATCTTTGTAATCTTGGTTGTCCGGGTTGAACCGCGTCAATTTGTTGAAACCTAACGTTTCGGCCATCTTTTTGTGGTCTTCTTCAGAGTACTGTCACGGCTGGAACTGCTGCCGCCTATATATAGCTCCCGAAGAATGCGCTAGCCGTTTGGAGTGACGTCACTCAAACTACCGCCGCCAGCGTGGCCGGTCCGATGGGGGCCTGCGTCCCGCGTTTTCCTGATCAAGCATGACCATATTTGGTGAAGCTGTAGCCCGCCATCCGCGTTCATATTATCTGGTCGTTTTTTAATTTCCAATGCTTCTCTGACACGCCGGGGCCACCATCTGCTTTCTTGAACCAATACACTTGTGTCATTGAATAAAATTGCGTGCCCACTGTCAGCAGAGTGTTGCGCTACAGCTGATTTGCTGACGTCATTATTTTTAAGATGTCTCACGTGTTCACACATCCTTTCCTTGACTGTCCGTCCAGTTTCGCCAATATACACTTGGCCACAGCTACAGGGTATCTGGTATACGCCCGCTGTCTGCAACTTCTCCCTCTTGTCTTTGACTTTTAAAAGCACATCAGAAATCTTCCTAGGCGCTCTGTATATTGGACGGATATTTTTCTTTATTAAAAGACGGCCGATTTTATCCGTCACCCCATGGACATAGGGTAATACTGCCATGGGTCCGTGGGAGAAGTTGCAGACAGCGGGCGTATACCAGATACCCTGTAGCTGTGGCCAAGTGTATATCGGCGAAACTGGACGGACAGTAAAGGAAAGGCTGTGTGAACACATGAGACATCTTAAAAATAATGACATCAGCAAATCAGCTGTAGCGCAACACTCTGCTGACAGTGGGCACGCAATTTTATTCAATGACACAAGTGTATTGGTTCAAGAAAGCAGATGGTGGCCCCGGCGTGTCAGAGAAGCATTGGAAATTAAAAAACGACCAGATAATATGAACGCGGACGGCGGGCTACAGCTTGACCAAATATGGTCATGCTTGATCAGGAAAACGTGGGACGCAGGCCCCCATCGGACCGGCCACGCTGGCGGCGCTAGTTTGAGTGACGTCACTCCAAACGGCTAGCGCGTTCTTCGGGAGCTATATGTAGGCGGCAGCAGTTCCAGCCGTGACAGTACTCTGAAGAAGGCCACAAAATGATGGCCGAAACGTTAGGTTTCAACAAATTGACGCGGTTCAACCCGGACAACCAAGATTACATTGACAACGACCGCGGAAGTCTGCGCACCCACTATCTGTATCTTTACTTTTTCTAATGTTAAACTCAGAGACGTCTTCTGCCGAATACAATTATCACCTATGTCGAAGAGTGTACTAAAAATTCTATCAGCTAAGTCACATTCTGTACATTTTTTCAAGCCAGAAACTGGTTCAGGGAACTACTTTCTCCCACCCGTTTCTTCAATACCATCACCTACACCAAATAAAGAGCTAAATAACGTATCAGTTAAGTCAAATTCTGGACATTTTCTTAACTTAGGAATAGGTACATAAATTTTTTTACTCTCTCTTGGTTCAGTAGACAAACTCCTCATCTGGGTCTTCTATTTACACAACAGTATCACCCTCATCCTCAAGATGTTTAAAAAAAACTCCTCTGTTTGAGCACTTTTACAAACTTGCTCACCACCCATGTAAGGAAACATAGTCCCAACTATGCCATGCTGGATCACACAAGTCTCAGATAGCCGTACTATACTATGTACTGCAATTTCAGCATTCCTTTTGGTAATTAATCTGTGACCAGTCCGTAAATGTTCTAGACAAAATTTATTACTTTCACCTACTGAAACAAGTGATAAGATACTCTGATGTTCCCCTTTCTGCTCTACCCTATCACCCCTTGCATCATCAATATCATTAATTATATCCAAAAATTAAACTAAGGAAAAAGGAAACTGCTTTAGGCAATATAATTGTAAGGACAGGGAAAATGACTCATCACTCACCAAAGTTGACGGCAGCGACGAGAGGAGAACATATATAAACACACAAATAAACTCAATATTTCGGTTAAACCTTAATCATGATGTAGAAAATGAGTCATGAGGCTCGGGAGGTGTGCACACGCCGAGGGTTGCCATACCACGTTGAAAACACCGGTTCTCGTCCGATCACTGCAGTTAAGCAACGTTGGGCGTGGTTAGTACTTGGATGGGTGACCGCTTGGGAACACCACGTGCTGTTGGCATCACAAATGATAATCCACCTAGTCATGTAGCAACCCTCGGCGTGTGCACACCTCCCGAGCCTCATGACTCATTTTCTACATCATGATTAAGGTTTAACCGAAATATTGAGTTTATTTGTGTGTTTATATATGTTCTCCTCTCGTCGCTGCCGTCAACTTTGGTGAGTGATGAGTCGTTTTCCCTGTCCTTACAATTATATTAATTATATCCAGTATTATTATATCCCTATCATGAGCTTCTTTTGCTGCTCCCTCCATCAAGTTATCTACCACCATAGGATTACTTTCTATGTTACATTCACTAACTTTATCATCATATCCTGGAGTTACAACTTTGTCACAGTATGGATATACTGCAGATGCATTACCAGCAGAAACTACTTCATTTACACTCAAATCATCTACTTGGTCATCATTAGAGTTATTTTCTACGTCTTGGACTAACTTATTACCATTATTATTAGAGCCAAATGCTTCCTTTATAACACTTACACCTAACTTACCACCAGTTAAACCTGTATCAACATTTGAAGTAACAGTGTTCCTAAAATATAGTTGACCTCATGGGAAATATTGCATGGAACCATACTCTTTCCTACCACCGTGAGGTCAAACACAGTGGCAGTGTTTCGTTTGGCTTCCTCCCATATTGCATTTCCCTTTCAGGCTGTGGGTTTTGTTCTCTCACTCCCCTATTATCATTTCTCCTTCCATAACTACTGCAACCTCTTCCCCTGGACCTACCAACCATCTACCTATGATCTCCCCTTCGGGGACTTCTGCTCTTTCTCTGGTGGTAATAATTGTAATACTGATTAGATAACAACTCCTGAGTATCCAAATGCCTCAATAATTCTGAAATTCTGTCCACATTAATTACCTCCAAAGTAACTATAAGATTTCTAATTTGTATAGGTAGTCTAATTACTATCAAATCGATGAATTCCTCTTCCCCATTAGGATGCTCTAAATACTTACACTGGATCAAATATTTATGAAAAAAAATCATGCTTAGTCTCACTACCTGATCTGTAGGGCCTACCAGTTATCAATTCTCTCTTCTCCTGAATTTGCCTACTTGTTGACCAAAAATATGGGTAATATCTAGATTGCGATACCGCTGCAATCACTTACCGCTTCGCGATGTAAACACTTCCGGATGGAGAGAGTATGACGTCACTGTTTTTGTGTGCCACGTGTTCAGCCTTCGATCGATTTCAGAATACACTTTAGGTCATAGAACGTATCCAATAGTAATAATAAAAATTACGGATTGAAAAAGTTAAAGAAAATGATTACTTGCGCAATTAATAATATTATTAAAATATCAACAACATTCCAAACTGATAATTGATATCATTCATTAGTAACGTTCCGCAATGTCGGTTCCTGTAATGTTAACGTCATTAGTCACAATTACATTGATTTGTATTTGATTGTGTTCTTCTGTATTTCCTCTCGTGGCTGAAATTGGTTTTATAATCATTCATACGACATAAAATATTTATATAAATCAAAGATTTCATCAATAACCGTTTGTGGTTAGGTTGTAACGCGGCCTGGACCACACTAACAGAGATAGATGCGATTTGGAAATTGGATATCAGCAATATCATGTGCGACGGTTACGTTTCACTATGGTCCTGGCTGCATTGAGATGCAAACGACAGTAACAGCGATTGACACGACATAGGTATCCGCAATAAGGTGTTCAATAGTTACGTTTCAGTTTGGTCCAGGTTGCATCAAAACTTCATCACTAATGAATTTATTCCTGCAAAATTAACGATTTCACTATATGAGATGTATTAGCGATGGAATAGTTTCCGTGGAAAGCCCCGTTAGTGACATTTAAAGCTGCGCGTGCCACGTACACGTCACATTCAGCAAGTTAGTGACGTAATACTCTCTCCATCCGGAAGTGTTTACATCGTGAGGCAATAAGTGATTGCAGCGGTATCGCAATCTAGAAATAACCCAAAAATATTTCAGAAAGTTTTCTTTGAACAGCTTGTAATCATTCGCTTCCTTAACTTGCCTATCACCCTATGTCCTAGTGTAAGACTTTAGATATTAACACACAAGTGCAATTTTCTTCTGTCCATTAACATATTAAAATTATCGGATCTCTCAAAATAATCTATAAATTCTATAGGATGTAGCTTCCCACTATCATCATAGAGTTTGAACTCTTTCCTAAAATCAGCACTGAACACTAGATTACCTGTTAAGGGAACAACACTCTGACTGAGTTGAATCCCTAGATGAGCAACCTTTTTCTCCAACTGATTACTTTCTAATCCATGCACTTGTTGTTCCTGCTGCTGCATCACTTTGTTAACATTTTGTCCCATCCCCAACATCTCCCGTCTCAACTCATCGACCATTTGAGCAGCTTTAGTATAATGTCTTTGAATAAACTCATATACTCATCCCTCATGTTATTACAATCTTCTTTTATATTTTTAATCTCCTTATTATATTTACAGTCCACTTCATTAATTAAATCAACACTTGGATCTTTATTATCTTCACACATTTGGTTTACCTTTTGAATATTACTCTTACCTTCCTTCTTGCACTGATCTACTTTCTGTAATATTTCCTGGAATTTTTCTTCAAATTGTTCAGCCACTTTCCTCAATCTAGAGTTTAAATTGTCATTATACTCCTTAACTTCTGAGTTGAACATCTGTAATTGTTTACTAACTCTATTGTCAATCTTTTTACATTCTACAGAAATTTAACATCCAGACAGTTGGCTAACTCTAAGAATTTATTCCAGACTTTTGTCTCAATTCATCTTTAACCCTTTAACTGCTAGGTATTGTCTGGCAGAGCCCTCGCTGGGTGCTCCTTTGTTATCCTCTAAGCTGTCTACCTTCGCTGAGTGGCTGTGCTTGGCCGATACCTGCGCTGCTGAGTTTGACATGTGTCGCTTTGTGTGTTGAAACCCAAGATACAAAATAAATGCAGTTACTCTGACATCTAAGGTTTTCCAATTAAAAGCTCCTCTAAATATGAATGTCCATGTAGACAAACATACAGGCACTTCATATGCTAAATATAAATTACAACAACTGAAATGTATTTGGTATTTTTGTTTGTTAGCTCAGTAATTCATCAGGAGAAAATTTTAAAGTTAAGTGTTCTAATACCTTTCACAAACTATGCATTTATTTTGTATCTTTCTTTTGGTTCTGGCCTATAGACCATCACTGGCGAAGTTAAAAAAAAAATCAATTTTTTGTTATTTCACTTAGTTTTAGAGGCGTAAAAAAGTAATGTAATTATTACAGTGCAGTTACCCATGGTTAATAAATGTTTTTTGTGTAACAAGCCTCTAAACATGGCACAACACACAGTGGTACTGTAGGCCTACATTGCATTGTCTGTTTTTGTACCTGGTTTCTGGAAGCACTTTCTGTTTCAAACATCCAGCACGTCTATGTGTTGGCGTGCTCTTCTTTGAATTTTTAATATGAATAACATTTCGAAAATGTCTCCCAGTAAATCCTTTCACCTAAAAAATCTAGAGTGAACTGGTTCTGGCATAATTGTCTTAGTATATAAACAAAATCTATTGGGCTCTTCAGCAATAGATTTCATATCATCTTCTGTTAAAAATATTATAAAAATGAAAGAATGATGGAATATTGCCCTATTCCATATTTGCGTCCTGCAGCTGAATCATCTAACGCATGCACAAAAGGACAAGAATCTTTCTTCCATTAAAACCTGCCACTAAAGTGTCCTCTTTTTCCATACATTTAGCTCTCGCTATCTGAAGCTTCAGATACTGAAAATGTTCACCTCTTGTGGAGACAGTCGTTTTCTATTAGCAGATGTACAATGGTTAGGACTATTACTTCGAGATCCTATCAAAGGATCATCACTATCACCCATATCAAAGAGTTTCTAATAAGAATCTCAATGATTTCCTCCTTTGTACAAACACGACGGCGAGCCATTTTCTCAGAAAACTAAAATGAAAATGGCAACACAATTAAGATTGCACCTGTAGACACTCACGGGCTGAATGTTGGAAAGCAATTAACCAGCTGGGGTGGAAATATGGCTACCTGACCTGACCGGTAAGTGGCTTGCGTATTAACACATGCAGAGCACACAGGGACCCCAGCAACTGGACGACTTAACGCGTCCAGAACACAGACAGGGCGACAAGGCGGCATATGTACACACGTCCAGATCACTCGACAGAGGGAGCAAGGGCGTGCGTAAATTTGTCAAGAGCACCTGGGCGCAGTACAAGCCCTGCGCGTTAATGAGTTCACAGCAGTGAAAGGGTTAAACTCGGAGAATTATGAATTAATTTCAGAAAATTTTCTGTCAAATTTACCAGTGATTTCAGAGAATTTCCCATCAGCATTAAACTATTTTTAAATTCAGAACATTTGTTGTTAAATTTTCCATTGATTTCAGAAAATTTGCCAACCAGTTCAGAAAAATTTTGCATTAAAATTGGTTACAAAGAATTCCAGAAATGCTTGTAAATTCTGAATGTCAGCCATAATTAATTAGTAATGAAATTATTTAGTCAACAAACTTAAGGGGAAATGAAATTTTACCACCATAAACAAACATCCAAAACAAATATTTAAATATTCAGTACTTACTGTTCAGCATCAGTTAATTTTGTAGCACTTAAACACTTTTTATCACTATTTATTTCCCCTTGTAGCACATTTCCTCAATTAAACACCACTTTTTCACTGATTCTAAACACTTAATCACAACTCTTCACACACAAAATCACTTCACATCTCACATTGATCTTCGAAACACCCAGTCTTGATGTCAAAGAAACCTCACATCCTTGGCTAAAAAAACTCCTCCTCTTGTTATCAGGAGACCATTGTCGATTCCAGTCATTGTAATTCTCTGTCATAACTCTCAAAAGTGTGCTGCATCTAGAAAGTCCTATGCAGTTTTCTCATTGTCGTCAAAAGTTTACAGTTTTGAAAATTTCATTTTCTTACTGCATATCACCTGTGGGATCTTTTGGAATATTGATATCTGATAATTCCCTGTCTGGCCATGGATGCCATGGTAGGTATCTAAATCATAGAATAATTAGTCCAAGATAGACTTTCACATTTAATTTTGTTTATTTCCAGAAGAAATCAGACTCCAAAGATACTGGTAGCACATGTAAACACAAGCTCCAACGATTACACTCAATACTGCTTTCAAAGACAATAGAGTAGTAGCAAATTGGTTTAAGGCAAATTCATTAAAATTAAATTTTGAAAAAACACATTATATTAGGTTTAAAACAAAAAACTATGCACAGCCAGATATATGTATAAACTATAAAAACAACACAATCTTAGAAACAGAGAGTATAAAATTTCTTGGTATTAAAATAGATCAGAAACTCTGTTGGCATGATCATATCACTACACTACTGGCAAAGTTAAGTAGTGCCACCTTTGCAATACGAACACTTTCTCTAACAGCAGATCTAGAATTAATGAAACAGGTGTACTACTCATATTTTCATTCGGTAATGTCATATGGCATAATTTTTTGGGGAAACTCTTCACAAAGTAAAAAAGTTTTCATAGCACAGAAAAGAGCTATTAGGTTTCTGTGTAGGGTAAAACCAAGAACTTCTTGCAGACAACTCTTTAAGAAACTCAATATTCTTACAATGTATTCTCAGTATATATATTCTCTCATGAGCTTTGTCATAGAAAATTTTAACCTGTTTACACCTAATTCACAGGTACACAGTTTCAATACAAGAAACAGAAATAACTTGCATAAAACACAAACATCTCTGTCATTAGTACAAAGAGGAGTAAATTATTCTGGTATACATCTGTTTAATAAACTACCTAATCATATAAAACAGCTTTCAGATAATAAAGATGTATTCAAACAAAAACTTAGAGATTATCTTATTGGCAACTCCTTCTACTCCATTCAAGAATTTGAAGAAAATAATTAATTGTACTCATTATGACGTTTGCAAAACTCAGTTGCAAAAAAGTATGTTTATTATTATTTCTTGTATTTGTAAAATATGTATATATTTACTATGATATGACTCATATTATGTGTATATGTATCAACAATGACATGTTTCACATCCCAGAGGTATTTCCTCAGCAGGGATCCATGGAACAAGATTGATAAATAAATAAAAATAAATAAATACTGCTATACACTCTCACAGTATTGAACTACAAGACTCCTTGCATTAGTTAAAACTGTTCCTTACTCATCTCTGCCGATCGCTTATATAAGTTCCATAGAAAATCCCAGAATATTACAAAGGCTTCTCAAACTCTAGCTATATTTAAACAATTAAAAACATGTTAAAAACAATCAAATTCAATTACAATCATTACGAAATTCACAAAAATAAAAATTAAAGATATTTACAGCAAAAATTATCCACATAAATCAGTTTAAACTGTCACAAATTGTCCTTTAAACATCATTGCTCACCTTAATACTTGGAATTACAAATATTTAATCAATTTTTCTTGCATAGTTCTGTCCTTAAACATATTAAATAGTATTTACATGATTTATTTTAATAAAACAAAGTCCATATGCACCAATTCACAAATCAAATGCAAGAAAAACATACAAAATCATATTTACTCAACCCTGAGCTTGTTAGAGATAATTCATAAAACACAATTTCACTTAGAGAGTATATTTGAGGGCTGTTATAAAATGTTACAAAAGATGAATGCTCAGTATTTTATTTATTTATGGTGAATGTTCTCTACATTTAAAGAAGGGCATTTAACTTTCCTTATCATCACCATTTACTTTGGCATCCATCTCTTTAATATACAAAGAACTATGAGTCTGTTTCTTTGAGCTAACAGAACTATTTCCATTATTTTCATTTTGTTGCAAATCGATTCATGTTTTTTTTTTATTTTATGGTTTCAATTCCAAAACTTTTATATTCAGAATTTAGCAAAATTTTACTTGCTTCATTTCCCTTTTCATTAAAATGAGTATGTATTGCATTATTAACCTTCTCTGGGTTGCCACAAACTTCATTGTTTATACATTTCTCTATGTCAGAATGATTATTATTATTATTATTCTTTCTGATAAGGCCTTGTGGAGCCACATTCCAGTTTCAATTACTGAGCATGTTGGGTGAACGGTTAATGCCCTGGGCTTGCATTTGGGACGGAAGTTCGAATTCCCATCCCAGCATCCAGATTTGGGTTTTCCATGGTTTCCCCAAATTACTCCAGGTGAATGCCAGTATGCTTCCTTCAAAATATCATGCCCGAATCCCATCTCATTTCTAGTCCCCAGTATTCCCACTTCTAATGACCTCGACGTCCATGAAAAATCCAATTTCAATTCTTAATCCTTTTAATCCTTTCAATCAAATATTCCTTCATCATTTCACTATGTTTCTTCCTTCTCTCCTCAGGCCACTTTGGAGCAGATTTCTTTCCCCTTCTGCCTTGGAATCCTTCCAAACATAATACTTTCTTTTTAAAGATCTCTCTTTTCATAATTTCCTCTCCTCTTATCGTATTTCTTTCCAAATCTCCCTTAAACTCTTGTATTCAGAGGGTTGTTGATTTTTTTTCAAAAGTAATTGAATATTTTTTTCGATAGTCTATTATCATTCATTCTGTAGATATGTCCAAAAAACAGCAATCTCCTTTTCCTCATTGATGCTGTTATATTTTCTATGTGCTCGTAGATTTCCTTATTACTTCATAATTTCCATTGCTTTAAATGGACCTCAGATTTTCTCATGATTCTTTGTTCTAGTAATTCCAGTTTATCCAATCTATAGTTCAACACTAGGCATTCACTAGCACATGGACTTTCGGGTTTCACTACCTTATTTTAAGATTTTTTGAAATGCATTTTTCTTTTTGTGATAACATACGCTCTTCCCATCCTGTGTATCCTTTCTTCTATGGCGGATTTATCTAATCCATTTTCTTCAATTATTTCACCATCATATTTAAATTTCTTTACTTTTTCTATTCATCTAATATCTGTCATTAAAAATTTTGGAGCATTTTTAATGTTTCTAATAAATTTAGTTTTTTCTACCAAAATTGTCAAACCTGTTTGTTTTGTTGGCTACTGATTCCAAGAGATTGATTTGTGTTTTCACATTTGTAAAATTCTCTGGAAGTATAATGAAATCGTCAGCAAATGACAGGCAATTAAGTTCAACACCTTTGTTGTTTCTTCTCAAAATTATTGGTAAAATTTTGTGTTTCTTCAATTTACTATTCCAAATTCTTACAATTCTCTAACAGGCAATTAAAAGAATGGGTGGCAGGCAATCACATTGAACATCCTTTTATTTATCTTGATTAGATTTAAGATTTCACTCATAAATTTTTGTTTTGAAACTGTCTCTGTAAGAGTTTCAGATATTAGGTTTGCCAATTTAAATTTCACTTCAAATTCATGAATTGTTTTATCCAAAGTTTCCTTATCAATAGAGGCAAAAACCTCTTTAAAATCTATAAATATTACTTCTATATCCTTGGAGATTACAATGCTATATGAAAGGACCAAAATGGCAGAGGACTGGGGACAGCTGCAGGGTGATCTGGACAGGATATAAACATGGAATTAGATAAATGGAAAGAAGAGTCAGCTTATTAGATACACAGATAAAAATCTTTTATGATTGTAATGTGGTGAAAGAATTGCTTGTTGAATACTTCAAATATAAATATCTTGGCATAGCATTTGATAACATGCTCAACTGTGCAGGACACATTGTACAGATAGTAGGAAAAGATATCTAAATATTTCATTTTTTAGAGAGAGTAATGAAGGGATGTACTAGAGAAGTTAAGGAATTTGGTTACTAAGCTTTGGTCAGACCACTGCTTGAATATTGTGGTGTAGTATAGGACCCACAGTTTTGGTATCAAATACTGGAGTTGGAAGGGGTGCCAACAATGGCTGCCAGTTTTGTATCTGGAAATTACCGCAGAATTCAGAACAGATATGATAAAAGAACTGGAACAAGATTCATAGGAAGATAGAGGAGTGTGAAGAGAGCCCTGGTAGTATGATAGGTGTATACTGGTGATGAGGCATGGATGGATATTGGTGTAGTAATTAAAAGTAATGCATGGAAGGGAAAAGATGACCATGATGACAAGCTAGCACTTGATTTCAGGCACAAGGGGTTGGGAAGATTTTCTTTCATGTGTATGGGTGTAAGAGATTGGAATTACGAAGAGAATTAATGAATATTTGACCAAAAACATTGAATCAGTTTAATGTTGGAGTGCAAAATTAGATGGGTAAAGGCAAGGGGGAAAATAAGTGTGTGGTGAAATTGTATCTGGAGTGTGTGCAGTTAAATTAAACATTCTTATACTATTTCACTGTAGTAGATGGCCTTTAGCATAAGTGTTTGTTAGTGTGAACTCTGATGTTGGACATATGAATCAATTTTTGTGACACAGAAAATTCAGACAGAACTGTAAAGTTGCTATCATCTACATCAAAATATCTGCAAACTTCAATTGTGATATTTTTTCAGTGAATTTTTTTAATTTTTTTATTTACAAATATTTAACCTACAGCAAAACTTTTGTTAATATCCCCATAATATCCATTCACCTCAATGTAGCAGCAAGATTTCTACCACTAATATGAGCAAATGCTCCTAAAGGAGGTAGAAGTTTTCAGAATATGGACTTTTACCAAAATCTGTAATTGCATCTTGAATTCAAAAACAAAACATATTCTTCCATGGAATCACCAAGAGGAAATTTTTGATTCTAGCGTTGTTTCTCATTGTTTTCCCTAGTATGTGCATGCTGATTATTATATAAAAGTATAATGTGTTATGAGTGTTGTATTTTAAGTGTAATATTCTGTCGGTGCTGAACTTGAGAATGAAAGAAGCAATAGGGTGAATCTTCCTAAAGACACCTAGTAGTCCACCAATAGATTTATTGCATACCATGCTCCGTGTGAGCTGTGGAAAGGTTTTGAATTTAACCCTGACCTTAGGTATGCAATCCAGTGATTAAGAATTTTCTCACCTACCATGTTGGACAAGTACAGGAAGGTAGGAATTTCTTTCTCCACCAAGGCTAAAGCTAATTATGCATTTATTGCAGTTATAATCCTTAGAAATGAGATGGGTCAAATGGAAACAAGAGAGATATTTCTTGTTTTAACTTTGCTCTTGATAGTTCAATGATGGACTCTTAATGCTAAACACTCATAGTTTATTTTGTTATCTACATACACTAGAGTCCCGCTAATCCGAACTAATTGGGACCGGTCCTTGTTCGGATTACTGATTTGTTCAGATTACCTTTTTTTCGGATTAGCCAGAATTACAGTGACCAGATGAAATATACCAAGCATTTAAGTAGGTACAATGGTAACAATTGGGGGAAAATGGCTCACTCTCACTCCCCCCTTTTGTTACTGAGACTTTTAAACTATTTGAGGTAAGTGTACTGTCAACTGGCTCGAAAACTGCTCAGTTAATGTTAGCTATCAATCGCTCGCATGCTTGACAGTTGTACTGTATGTATTGAGGTGTAGTGGTGTATTGTCGTCATGAGTAAATGGAAACATACAACATTAACTCTCAAATAAAAACTGGATGTTTTAAAGCAGTTAGACAATGGTGAGAATTTATTTAAACTGGTGACGGAACTGGATGTTGGTGAGGCAACCATTTGTGATTGGAAGAAGAACAGAGTGAAGCTTGAACAGTCCTGTGCAATGTCTTCCAGAAAACACTTGAAATTCGGCAGACTTTGAAATAGTCCCAGTACGATAAAGTGAATGAAGCTCTTTTCTTTTGGTTTACACAGGAAAGAGAAAGGGGAATTCCTTTGAGCCAATTTTTCAGGAAAAGGCTCTTTACCTAAACAAGTTAATGATTGGTGATGAGGCTTTTAGTGCGAGTTTGGGTTGGTTGTACAGATTTAAAAAATGTCAAGGGATTCGTCAACTAACAATTACTGGAGAGAAGCCTTCTTCTGACTATAATGCTGTGAAGGAATACTTGGGTGAGTTTGATAAATTGATAAGTGAGGAAAATTATGCTTCCCAACAAATTTATAACACTGACGAGACAGGCCTTAATTTTAGGGCATTTCTAACAAAAAGCCTGGCATTAAAAGTAGAAGTCAAAGCTCCTGGCTTTAAAATGAGCAAAGGTCCTGTGACTTTATTAGGATGCAGCAATGCTGCTGGTAATCACAAGTTGTCTTTAATGATGATGGGAAATTCTGTTAGCCCCAGATCTTTTAAAAACTGTAGCATGAGGTCCCTGCCCATATATTATCGCAACCAGAAAAAAGCATAGATGGATAGTAAGCTGTTCAAAGAATGGTTTCACAACCAGTTTGTTCCCTCTGTCCTACGGTTTTCTAAGGAAAATCATTTGCCTCCCCTTGCTATTCTTTTGATTGATAACTTGCCGCCGTCTCACTCCAGCACTGAGGAATTATATGATGGAGAAATTGTGGAGATTTTTTTTCCGGCGAATGTTACACCACTTCTACAGTCTATGGACCAATGCATACTGCAAATATTAAAACTGATTTACAGAAAACAATTTTTAAGAATGCTGATCCAAGATGATAACATTCCATTAGTTCACAAAATTAAAAAACCAAGGTGAAGGATGTTGTTTATTGGGCCGCTGAGGCATGGCAGAACATTTCAGAAAACACTCTGAGAAATTCTTGGAGAAAACTGTGACATCTCTTGAATTTCAGGACACCCCAGTTGAAAATGAAGAGGAGAATCTCCTACAAATGGTACAGAAAATTCCTGGATGTGAAGAAGCCTGTGAATCAGACGTAGATGAATGGATGGCAGGAGATGATGCAATATTGGAGAACTTTACTGATGTTGATTTAGTGGCTGCTGTGACTCAAGACCAGGTAGAAGTGGACTGTTGTGACAGAAGTGACAATGAGGCGGAATGTGACAAAGGAGAGCTGGTACCGCACAGTGATGTGGCAGAAGCCCTTGATCTCGCTCTACACTATTTGGAGCAACAGGACACTGCAACACCTTCTGATTTAATGTTTATGAGACAGTGGTGCAACTTTGCATCATATAACAGACTGTCTTAATTATGCCAAAAAACAATGACTGAATTTTTGTCATCTAAAAAGTAGGAATAAAATGGGCACTTGTAAGCATTGTAACTTAATCGTAAGTTTGATAGTTTTTCTTTCATTGTTATATGCAAAGTATAAACTTGATGTTTTCTTGCTAATTTTTCTAATATGTGTGTACTGTACTGTGTTAACCAGACAATTAAATACAGTATGAACTATTTTCATGAACTGTGTTTTTATTCTTTTACCATTTTTCATAGTTAGACTAATTTTTTGCCATGTTTGGATTAACCAAACGTTCGGATTACTGGGATACCGATTAGTGGGAATCTGGTGCAATACCTTAACCTTCAAAAAATATTTTGTTGCATTGCAGTAAATAAAATAAAATATTTGTGAACAGTATCACTGAATTATCCAAGTATTTCTGGCTCATATTTGCAAGTGCACTCATTTTGCTTGATCAGTTTCCTATAATTTCTGTCATTTGCCACTGATTTCATTAAGCTGCTGATTGGTAATAGTTATTTCATTTCAAATTTATAAAAAAGTAATTCCATTGTCTTCATATAATTTTTCATTAGATAGCATCTTACATCTTCTAAAGCATTGTAATTAATCATTTCCCATATGGTTTAATAAGTAAGTGATGAAGATACATCCTTCATGTTAACACCCTTTTTGAAATAGTATGTAATGTCTGAGGATTTCCCAAATAAAAAAGGCCTTGCTTTATGTCATGCTTGGTTCTCATAAACTCCACAATTCTGACCTGAAGTTCTTGATTATTTGTCATATCTGTTTTAAGAGCCAGCATTAAATCAAATTTATTGTGATCATATGTTAAAATCAGTGTAATGTTGAACATAATGTTCCAGCTGTTTGTAACCAGACTTGCCTAAATGGGGGTGAATGTGTGGCTCCAGGAAAGTGCCAATGCCGACGTGGTTACATTGGTGATTACTGTGAGCAGGATCTGGATGAGTGTACTCTGGATGTGCACAATTGCCATGAGAGCTCACAATGTGTTAATATGCCTGGATGGTACTACTGTCGATGTAAGACTGGTTTTCGTTCAGTGCCTCGCCATGATACATTACTTGGAGCCATATGCCAAGGTTAATGGTTATTTATTTATTTCTCATATTATTAGTATGATTTTGACATTTTATTTTAAAAATTAAGGTTAAATATGTTTTTGGAATAACAAATAGTTCTTGTAAATAATAATTATTTACAAAAATCATTTAAAATAAGATAAAAAGTGTTTGGAACATTATTAAAAGAGAAACAACTGTTTCATCCCCTGAACATAAACCTATATCTACAGTATAAGCATTAATGATAAACTTGTAAATGACCCCTCTTATGTAGGAAGTGCTTTCAATAACTACTTCTTAACAGTTGCTGAAAAAATAAAAGGAAAATATAATGGGAATATGGATGCTATAGCAATACTTAAATCCTTGTCACCAAAAACAGCACCTATGTCTCTATTTCCCACCAGTCAAAATGAAATTGAAAAAATTATTAAATCCCTCAAAAATAAAAAGTCATTTGGTTATGATGAGGTTTCAACCCATGTAGTGAAACAATGTAACACCAGCATTAGTAGAGTTATTAGTCATATTTGTAATAGTTCTTTTGAAGAAGGTATCTTCCCTGACTCACTCAAGAAGTCAATAATCAAACCGCTTTATAAAAAGGGTGATACCTCAAAAATTGAGAATTACAGACCCATTTCACTTCTACCAGCATTTTCAAAAATCTTTGAAAAAGCAATGTACAGAAGGGTGTATGCACATCTACAAAAGAATGACCCACTCAGTAAAGTACAGTTTGGTTTTAGACAAGGCGTTCCAACAGATTCAGCAATTTTTGCTTTTGTAAACAACATACTGGAATCAATGCATAAAAAATTAAATTCCCTAGGTATATTCTGTGATCTTGCTAAGGCTTTTGACTGTGTTGATCATGAGATTCTACTAGGTAAATTAGACCACTATGGAGTTAGTGGTAAGCCACGACTTTGGTTTAAATCTTACCTGGAAAATAGAAAGCAATGTGTATCACTGAAAGATGCTAATACAGGAAATGTTATAAACTCACAATGGGGTATAGTTAAATGTGGTGTGCCTCAGGGCTCAATTCTTGGCCCTCTGCTGTTCTTAATCTATATAAATGATCTCCCACATATACTAGGTGATAATTTAATTTAATTGCAATGGAGCATACGCTCCGGTGGCAATTTCCCTACACACCCAACTTCCCCCTATCCTACACTCACCTACATTTGCCCTCTACAAATTTTAACTTTAAATTCTTTTAACAGTTTTCGGTAGGTTATTCATCATTCCCCTTGGTAACTCATTCCAATCCCTGACACCCTTACCTAAAAAAGAAAATCTTCCCACACCCTTGTGCCTGAAATCGAGTGCCAGCTTTGTGGTCATGGTCATCTTTTCCCTTCCATGAACTACTTTTCATACCTACTGCAATATCTTTCCATGCCTCATCGCCAGTATACGCCCTGTACACTCCCATGACCCTCCTCATCCTCCTCCTGTCTTGCAATGAATCCCATTCCAGCTCCTTTATCATATCTGTCACTGATTGCATTCTGCGATAATTTCCAGAAACAAATCTAGCAGCCCTTCTTTGCACCTTCTCCAACTCCTGTATTTGATACTCAAAATGTGGGTCCCATACTACACTACCATATTCGAGCAATGGTCTTACCAAAGTTTTGTAACCCAATTCCTTTACTTCTCTCGTGCATCCTCTCATCACTCTCTCCAACAAGTGCAGAGTTTTGAAACCTTTTCCTACCACCTGTCCAATGTGTCCTGCCCAGTTAAGCTTGTTATCAAATGTAATGCCAAGATATTTACATTTCAAGTCTTCAGCAAGCAATTCTTTCCCCACCTTATATTCATAATTTACCTTTTGTTTTTTATTTGTGTATCTAATTAGCTGACTCTTCTTTGCATTTATCTTCATCCCATGTTTACCAACCCAACTAGATATCCTGTCCAGATCACCCTGCAACTGTTTACAGTCCTCTATCGTTTTGATCCTTTTATACAGCATTATGTCATCTGCAAACAATCTAATTTCAGATAGTAAACAATCAACACAATTATTCATTAGAATAATGAATAGCAATGGTCCCAATACGCTACCCTGCGGCACTCCCATTTTTACTTCCACTTCCTTTGATACCGCATTTCCCACCCTAACTTTCTGTTTTCTACCTTTTAAAAATTCTTCTACCCAGCAAATCACTTTCTCATCCACTCCAATAGTTTTTACCTTATTTACTACCATTTTGTGGCTTACTCTGTCAAACGCCTTTGAAAGATCCAGCGCTACACTATCAATTTGGCCTCCCTTGTCCATTTCATCTGAAATATCTTGCATATATCCCACCAACTGAGATTCGCATGAATATCCTTGCCTGAACCCATGTTGCCTACTTGAAAACCACTTACGTTCCTCACATACATTTCTGATGTGGTTGCATATCAATCTTTCCATTAATTTACCTACCACTGAAGTCAAACTGATTGGCCTGTAATTTTCGACTCTATTTCTCACCCCTCCTTTATGTACCGGTACTACTATCGCACTTTTCCAGTCTGTGGTAAGCAGCAAGTATCCAGACTCAATTTAAATAATATTTCAAGATAAGGTACAATGTCACATCCGACTATCTTTAAGATATCTGTAGTAATATTATCTGCACCAGCCCCCTTATGTTTTTTCAGCTTTCTTATTTCCTTCATGATTTCTTCAGGATGAATTTCAAACTTTTTTAGTATCTTCATTTCTAATCGTATTGTTAAGCTCGTTCTCCGAATTAGACCTTCCCGTTTCTGATTCATTGTCCCTAATGCTCTCACTAAACCAGTTATTTAAAATCTCTGCCTTTTTCAAATCCTCAGTAACTACTTCTCCATCCTTATCTATGAGCATCTCTACACCCTCCCTTCCCCTCAGTTTCCTGATATAGCCATAGAAATTTCTAGATGCATCAGTCAGTGGTCCTCCTGCACTGACAATACTCTTCATAAACCCATCTTTAGCAACTTTCTTTGCTGTTATTAAGTCCTTGTTTAGTTGTTTCAAATATTCCCTACTACCCTGCTGTCTCTTAACTCTGTTATGTTCTCTTCGTACCAACCTCTTTAACCTCCTCACTTCCCTATTATAGTACACAGGTTCTCTACTTCTCTTTATATTCTGCTTTGGAATGAATTTTTCTTCCCCCTTTCTTATTATCTCCTTGAACTCTTCCCACCTTGACTCTACTGTACTTGTGCCTTCCTTCCATTTGCTGAAACGTTCTCTGAAATATCTCTTCAAATTTGAAATCTGTGCCTTTTTATAATTGTACCTATTTCCCCCTTCAGTTTTTGCTGCTGGTTCACTGAATCCTCTAATATCCATCAGAACTGCGTCATGATCACTTATTCCTTCCGTTACTTGACACCCCACGAGGTTATCATCGGGCTTTATTAGGAATATATCCAAAATATTTTGCCCCCTAGTGTTTTGCTCTACCACTTGTGTAAATCCTCCTTCCCTTACTAAGGTATTTGCAAATCTTTGTTCCCGTGTGTTATTAATCTTATTTCCTTCCCAGTTTACACCTGGTAAATTTAAATCCCCACCAATAATGACCATTCTATTCTCACCTCTGAAATCTGAGTAGGAATTTAATTTCTCCCCAAGAGCCTCATCTTCATCTGTCATTCTTCCACTGCGGTAAGCAGCCAACACCCTGATTTTTTCTTTTTTATTACCCCAGAAATCTACCCCAAGTAACTCATGGTCTTGATCTATGAATGCCAGTGAACTGTGGTAGTTTTTGCTAACTAGTATGAAGACTCCTCCACCAATTGCTCCTCTATCTCTGCGGTACACTCTGTAACCATCAGGAAAAACTTCACTGTCTAGTACGTCTTCTTTTAACCAACTCTCTACCCCAATTATTATTTGTGGTTCGTGTATCTCTATTAAGTTTGCAAATTCGATTACTTTGTTCATTATACTTCTACAGTTTACCATTAACACCCTTATTACCGGCTTTATATTTTCAGCATTTAACTCCTCTTTCCCAGATTTACCCCAGCCAGTTATTGTTTCAGCAACTTCATTTATTTCTTTAACATCTATGATCGTTCTCGTCGTGGATCTACAATCAGTATCACTTTCATCATCTATTTCCATCCCTTCACCAGCAGCCCCTAACCTAAAAAAGGCACAGTCCTGACCCCATCATCACTGGAAATGGGCTCCCTCACTGCTTTAGCTAACAACTCAGAAAGTACTCCCTTCCCACTTCTATTTAGGTGTAGGCCATGCCTAGTGAAACCCCACCTACCTATGGTGTTTACAGGCACAACCCCCAACACAGAACTAATGCCTTTCCCAAGTAGCACTTCCGTTTCCACATTTACACGCCTCACAGCGGAGTTCAATTGTGGCCGGTCATGGCGTCTTAGGACCTGCATGAGCTCCACCCTGGTATGCTGTGCCTCCTTCACCACCTTCCTCAGGTCACTCTCTATACTATAACTCGCGTTTCTATCAATACTATTCCCCGCCCCTCCCACTATCACTACTCTATCGTCCTTAGTGAAACTCCTACAAAGTGAACCTATATCCTCTATTACCTGACCTAATGTTGCACTAGGTTTGAAAAAACTTGTGACCTGGTAACCTGTACCTAACTGATCCTGCAGAAGAGGGCCTACACCTCTCCCATGGCTACTACCTAGCAGCAGAACCATTTTCTTCCTATTCTTGCCTTGCACGTCCTTATTCCTAAAGGCCTGCTGCATCTTACCTACTCCTACATCTACATGAGGCTCTTCTCCTCCTGACTCTGGCAACAGGTCAAACCTATTTTTCCCCACAATTACTGAAGTGTCTGGCTTCTTCATCCTGTTAACTATATTTCTCCTATGACCTGTTACCAGCTCCCACCCATCCTTCTCAACTTCCTCCAACCCACTATCTCTACTTTCTGCCTCTACAGCTTGAGCCTCGACAAGCTCAGCCCCCACAGGCTGTGCCTGTGCAGTCTGAGCCTCCACAGGCCGGACTTCCACAGGCTGAGCCCCCACAGGCTGAACCTCCACAGGCAAGGCCACCACAGGCCACGCCTGCAGAGTCTGAGCCTCCACAGGACGAGCCTCAAGAACCCTGATCCTTTCACGCAACTCCCTAATCGTTTCAGCCCATCTCCCAAATCCTATCATCCCTAAGACAAAGATGAACAAAACCATGGGAGAGCCTCATTTATTTCCCCCGTTTCCTCTTCCCCACATGCCCAGTGAAACCACTTCTTACACCAACTACAACCCATCCCCTTCGCAACGTACCTACGGCAGGCGCCACAGTTTCCAGTCATGATTTTCCCAAATACTACAAACGCTTTCTAAACAACCCTTAAATTTATTTGAAAAAGTAGTCTAATAAAGTTTAAACTATATTTTTAACGTTTATTTTTTTTTTATTAAATATTATAGGCGCTATACTCGACTAAACTGTTGAATACATATATATATAAAATTGAAGCTTTATGAATAATAACTAGGTAATAAAACTCCTTAAGAAACAATGAACTTAAGCTTATGAATTTCAGAACGAACTTATGATGAAGAGCCGATACTATTTACTGCTGATGTGGATAACAACTAATTAGTTACTTATGAAGGTTTTATATATATATATATATATATATATATATATATTAGGGTGTCCCTTAAATTTCAATTTCAATATATTTTTATGCATACCTTCTAAAAACTTTCGTATTGACCTAATATAGTCTAGAAATAAATATTAGCCCAATTAATAAACGATAACCCGTGCCGACTTGAGTTTTTAACTTGTCCATACAAGTTGCGCGGGTGCAGCGCTGCGACCTGTTACTGCGAGTTTCAGTTGTCATTTCATACGTGATTTTGAACATTATTAGTGTGTTGTTGTTTATTGTACGAAGATGTCTGTGGAGTTACAAAGTGATAAACAAAATATTTACCTTATCGGACTGCCAAGCCACCAGATAAATGGTGCAAAATTACCATCTAATCGACAAGTTCTCACCGTTTTATTTTACAATATTCGTGAAGTCAAGCTGACTGTTAGTGAAAGTGCGAATCTTGTTATAAGAGAGTGCATTATATTTTGGGAAAAAGCCAGAATTCCTACGAAGGCATTTCCTAACTGCGTGAAGAAACTTCTTGATTTGTATCATGTTTGGAGGGAGCTGCAAAAAAACTGTAAGTAAACTCAGGTGACGTTCAAGAACCATGAAAATAATTTTGTAAAAGACCTTGATAACTTATTTGATATTGCACATGCTGATGCCTTCGACAGAATGAAGATAGAGGAAGACAAAGAATTTTTAAGGAAACAGAGAGAGGCATGTTGACCGGGATGCTTAGGTGGAATTGACAAAAAATTGGCGGAGAAAGAAGAACGAGTTAGGCAAAGACGACTGGAAGAAGAGGAAAGAAAGGTAAAACAAAGAGAGTTATTGGCTGTTGCATCTACTTCTTCGATAGATAACTTGGAATGTCTTGATAATTCGGATGAGGAACAGATTTCGAACTCTGAACTTAGTACTCAGATTCCTTGCCCTGAAAAAAGTTCTAAAAGAGGCACGAAAAGTTTCATAACTCCTAAACTGGTAGCAGCTTTAGATCGATGCCAATTAAGCATAAGAGACTCAGTTTACATTCTCCATGCGCTTGTAGAAGCGCTAGGTCTGAACAGCGATGATTTCCCTATTAACAAATCCTCGATTCAGCGAATTCGTACTCAGGCAAGAAAATCCAGGGCAGAAGCAATAAAAACTGTCTTCCAGAATAATTTGCTTGACGTAGTCACAGTCCATTGGGATGGAAAACTATTACCTCGATTGAATGAACGAAGTTCAAAAGAAGAACGCTTTCCAATTATTGCTTTATTTGACGATAGAGAACAGCTTCTTGCAGTCCCACAATTAGAAAGTTCTTCTGGAAAACATCAAGCTAAAGCCATTTCAACTGCACTCTTTGACTGGAACCTCCATGATAAAGTACAGATAATGTGCTGCGATACAACAGCTTCAAATACTGGCCATTTCAGTGGAGCTTGTGCTATTTTGGAGTAGACTTTAGAAAGGGAATTGCTGCTTTTTGCTTGTCGTAATCATATTTATGAGTTGGTCCTTAAAGCTGTTTTTTAAACCAAGGTAAAGCAAATTACAAGTAGCCCAGATATTCCAATTTTCAAAAAGTTAAGAGATAACTGGAAAAATATTAACACCAATAACATTAAGCCACCTCTGAATTTTGTTAAAGCACATATTGCTGAGTCAAACATTACATCTTTGTTAACTTTTTATAAGACTGAACTGGAAAAACCTTTTATTAGAGACGATTACCACAAATTGGTTGAACTATGCGTTGTGTTCTTAGGAGGAGATACAGAGAATAAACTAAAACTCAGGCCCCCCGGAGCTTTGCATCAAGCGCGATGGATGGCGAGAGCGATCTATTCTATAAAAATATGTTTGCTTCAATCGTAACTTAAAATTACTGCAAAGGACAAAAATGCTCTACAAGAGGTTTGCTTATTTATCATCACCCTGTATACTAAACCTTGGCTCAAATGCACAGTGGCAATTAAAGCACCTAACCAAGACTTGTGCTTTTTGAAAGCTCTAAAAGAATATGAAAAAGTAGACGCGACAAGTTCCAAGGCATCCATAAGCAAGTTTGTTCATCATTTATGGTATTTGTGTGAAGAAACAGTCATGTTAACACTGTTTGAAGAAGAAGTTGATTCCAAAACCAAGACAAAAATGATTAATAATTTAAACAGAGACAAAAGTTCAGATTCCGCTAAACGCTATGTCCCATCATAGGAAGAAATTACGCAAAATTTGTTTGGTAAGCTTAATATTTTCTTGTTTCTTTTTTCAAAGTTTCGTGGCTTAGTTTTTGCTTATTTAAACTGTTTTTTCTTTCTTTCATATATGACGCTGGATGATTTTGTGACTCAAAGAAGCAAACAATTTCTATCTCGACTGCAGATCGATGACAGTTTTCTTCGGGAAGATGTATCTTCTTGGGGTGACAATCCTACTTTTTTGGAAGCTAGAAGACGAATAAGTCGTTTGAAGGTCGTAAATGACACTGCTGAAAGAGCTGTTAAATTAATGCAAGATTTTAATGTACTTATCACGGCTGATGAAGAGCAAAAACAGTGTTCAGGAACAAAGAAATCTGTATCCAGACTGTAAAAAAACTACACTAAAGAGAAGTTACCCTAATTAATTATTATTATAATTTGTATTTAAATAAAAGTTTATATTGATCTTATTTTATTTTTACTCATATTTACTTTATTTGTGGCATTTTAATTAGTTTTGGATCAAACCAAAATGGCAGGCCAAAACACCATTTTTTATTAAACTTGAGAGCTCGGTCGGCACGGGTTGCAATCATGCTACAAATATGAAATTTCATATTTAAGTACATTTTAGCATTTATAAAAAAAAGTAGAGGGTATGCGTTTCGAAATTCTAAAAAAAAATTTTTTTCGCCATATAAAGGACACCCTAATATATATATATATAAAATAAGGCTAGGAAGTTACTATTTTAGTGTATTAGATGACAATTAAACACAATTATATTTCACACAAAACAGGTTAATTACTAGAACGTACATTTTTGTTGTTGTAAACTCGATTGCGATATCGGTAGTGGAACTTAAAATATCGATATTTTATTAACCTATTGTAAACAACTGGATGCTATATATGAATACTTATGTTTATTATTTATAATTTCTAGTTGCTTTATTACTATTCCAGAACTAATTAAATAACAAACTGGGTTATTTTAAACCGAATAGAGTCTTAATATAGAACGATACAAAAACCTTAACAATCGAATTTCGAACTAGTGCTTTGAATTTTTTACGGTATATAAGAATTGAACACTAAAATATCTTAAACCACTACATTTACCTATGCTATAGTATTAAATTAATCTAACTATCAAGCTTATGCTAAATTTAATTAAGTGAAACGTGCAATAACTAGCAAAGAGACCTTAGCAACAATGACCCGAAATTTAAAAACAGTTATTTATGGAGTAATCTTAGATAATTATTCTCGCTAACAATAATCGTAAGAATTTAGATGATATTTAAAGTTTTTAAAGTAATTAAGTCTACAAAGACTTAGCTGATGATGCAAAATCGCTGTTTTGTGAGCAGCTGTCAACACACACAGTCAAACGATAGCACAACCAGAGATGATCACATGGTGCTCTTTGCAGATGATACCAGCATATCATTGAAAGACCCATCAGCACAAAACCTCGAAAACACAGCAAATGATGTTATAAAGAAAATTAACACGTGGTTTAATGCCAACAAACTAATACTTAATGTAGAAAAGACACAGTTACTTCAGTTTGTTACAAAAAATAAAACAAAGGACAGCTATAATGTGATATCAGAAGGAAAAGCAATCAATGAAAGTAATTTCACAAAATTCCTGGGTGTATATATAGATAACAAATTGAACTGGAAACAGCATATTCAACAACTTCTTAAAAAACTGAATTCTGCAACATTTTCACTTAGGGTAATATCTAGAATAGCTAATATAGAAACCAGAAAGTTAGTATATTTTGCATATTTTCATTCCCTGCTCACCTATGTGGAGTGGATAAGAAAGTCATTTGCTGGGTAGAAGAATTTTTAAAAGGTAGAAAACAGAAAGTTAGGGTAGGAAATGTAGTATCAAAAGAAGTGGAAGTAAAAATGGGTGTGCCACAGGGTAGCGTATTGGGACCATTGCTATTCATTATTCTAATGAATAATTGTGTTGACTGTTTACCATCTGAAATTAGATTGTTTGCAGATGACATAATGCTGTATAAAAGAATCAAAACGATAGAGGATTGTAAACAGTTGCAGGGTGATCTGGACAGGATATCTAATTGGGTTGGTAAACATGGAATGATGATAAATGCAAAGAAGAGTCAGCTTATTAGATACACAAATAAAAAACAAAAGGTTAATTATGAATATAAGGTGGGGAAAGAATTGCTTGCTGAAGACTTGAAATGCAAATATCTTGGAATTACTTTTGATAACAAACTTAACTGGGCAGGACACATAGGACAGGTGGTAGGAAAAGGTTTCAAAGTTCTGCACTTGTTGGAGAGAGTTATGAGGGGATGTACGAGAGAAGTCAAGGAATTGGGTTACAAAACTTTGGTCAGACCATTGCTCGAATATGGTAGTGTAGTATGGGACCCTCATTTTACGTATCAAATACAGGAGTTGGAGAGGGTGCAAAGAAGGGCTGCTAGATTTGTTTCTGGAAATTATCGCAGAATGCAATCAGTGATGGATATGATGAAGGAGCTGGAATGGGATTCATTGCAAGACAGGAGGAGGATGAGGAGGGTCATGGGAGTGTACAGGGCATATACTGGTGATGAGGCATGGAAAGATATTGCAATAGGTATGAAAAGTAGTGCATGGAAGGGAAAAGATGACCATGACCACAAGCTGGCACTCGATTTCAGGCACAAGGGTGTAGGAAGATTCTCTTTTTTAGGTAAGGGTGTCAGGGATTGGAATGAGTTACCAAGAGAAACGATGAATAATTTACCAAAAACTTTGAAGTAATTTAAAGATAAAATTTGTAGAGGGCAAATGTAGGTGGGTGCAGGATAGGGGGAAGATAGCTGTGTAGGGAAATTGCCTCCGGAGCCTGTGCTCCATTGCAATTAAATTAAATTAAATCTCATTCTGGGGAAACTCGTCACAAGCACAGAGGGTATTTAAATTGCAAAAACGTGCTATAAGAACTATTTGTGGAGAAACCCACAGACGTCGTGCAGAAATCTATTTAAAAACCTGGGTGTACTAACAATGCCAGCACAGTATGTATACTCCGTACTATCATTTGTAGTGGAAAATCCTGAATACTTCAATCTTAATGCTGACATACATAGCCATAATACTAGGAATAAATATAATATCCACAAGGATTACAAATCACTGTCAATTGTACAGAAAGGGTTAACATTTACTGGAGCTTCCTTATTCAATGTCTTACCAACAGAAATTAAATGTTATTTATAAAAACCCAACTACTTTAAGTCCAAACTGAAAGAGTTTCTGCTTCAGAATCCATTTTACTCTGTGGAATGAATTTTCTTCTTGGAATTTGGTAACTAAGAATGACTGATAAAATAGTATATATGGTGTATGGAAGGGGAAGGTGACAAAGTTGTCCACAATTACTAAAATGATATATGGTTTTTCTTTCTGTTGAAACTTTTGACAAATGAAGTAATTACACTGTTGACAAAATTTCACTCATATATAGTAACTAACATGGGATAGCATGCACTCAAAAACTGCTGTAAAAAATTATGATACTAACAGGTTTTTAAGTAATTGACTGCTTATGAGTTGTGGTAACTGGTTGGTAAGAAAATAACTGGTTGGTAAGAAAATAACTGGTTGTTAGATGCTGGTAAAAAGTTTATACACTGTTCCACATAATAAGTATTAACTAACTCGGGATTGTATTTGTAGATTACAGGAAATATTGGTTATACTAATGGGTTATAACTAACTTCTTGTCAATATATAATATTATCAATTATATAGTAATACTGAAATTACTAATAAGTGTATGTACTGTTCCACATCCCCGAGATTATTCTCACATGGGATCAAAGTGAACATATCTATCTATCTATCTATCTACCATTTTCAGATATTGATGAATGTAATGAAGGACAGCACACATGCCACTCTTCAGCAAGATGTATCAACACAGAAGGAGCATTTCAGTGTTCTTGTCCTGAAGAAAAAGCAACACACTGCAAACTTAGTAAGTTAAATTAATGTTTTCATGCCTGGAGAATATACAATCATAATTAATACAAAGTTAGAACTCATTTTACATTAATTATATCTAACAATTCTATTATAAACAAAATAGTAATAAATAGTAATAAATATATTTACATTTCTGCTTTCAGGTTGTATGTTTGAGGGTGCAGAGGTGGAAAATGGGAAAGTGATAAGTCCTCAGGGTCAACCTTGTCGACGGTGTGAGTGTAATAATGGGGTTTTGACATGTCATGATCCTATTTGTGATTGTACACAACGTGGCAGTCACAGTGATAAATGCTGTCCTCAGTGTGATCCTAGTGCAGCTTGCCACCATCAAGAACTGAGGCATGTTGTGTTTCGCAGTGGAGAAAGGTGGATTTATCAGTGCCAAACATGTGAATGTCTCGTAAGTATCAAGGGGTATTGTGAATTGCATTCATGTTTTGTATATGTCATGGTTTCTTGCTTTTATGTGAGGTGAATTATTGGTTTACTTTCCCTTTACTTCTTTAGTGTCATTGCCTAACAGCATTACTGTTGTCATTATTTATGATTGCAACAATACAGTAGATAGTGAATAGTGATAAACAATTACAAATTTTGCCTTTTTCGTGAGTTCATAACACCCATTGACTGGGGAATTTACCCAAAAAAGGATCAACAAACTCTATGCTTTTAATTTAATTTTATTTCAATGGAGCACATGCTCTATTGGCAATTTCCCCACAAATATATTTTTCACCTTTCCTTTTCCCACCTACTTCTGCTTTCTACTCATTTGAACTTTAAATTTTTTCAGTATTTTTTGTAAATTATTAATAACTTCTCTTGGTAGCTTATTCCAATTCCTGATCCACTTACATACAAAAGTAAATCTTCCCCCACCCTTATGCCTAAAATCAAGTGTCAGCTTGTGATAATGGTCATCTTCTTCCTTCCATGTACATCTCTCAATTCTTCTACCAATATGTTTCCAGTATATGCTTTGTACACTCCCATGACTCTCTTTACTCTCCACCTGTCTTCAAATGAATCCTATTCCAGCTCAATCAGTTACAGATTGTGTTCTGTGGCAATTTACAATGACAAATCTAACAGCTTTTCTTTGCACCCCCTCCAACTTCTGTTTTTGATACCTAAAATGTGGGTCCTGTGCTACACCACCATACTCAAGGAATAATCTGACTGATGTTTTGTATCCCAGTTCCCTTACTTCTTTGGTACATTCTCTCAGCACTCTGACCAACAAGGATTTTGAAATCTTTCCATGCTATCTGTGCAATGTGGCCACCCCAATTAAGTTTGTTATCAAATGTTTTGTCAAGGTATTTATATTTCAAGTCTTCTATAACTAATTTCTTCCCCACTTTATGAACATAACCTTTAGTTTTTTATCTGTAGGACCTAATTAGCTGACTTTTCTTTGCATTTATCTTGATCCCATGTTGACCCAACCAGCTACATATCTTTTCCAGGACACCCTGCAGCTTTTACAGTCTTCTACTCTTTTCATCCTATTACATAGCATTATGTCATCTGCAAGTCATCTGATAGTAAACTATGTCATCGGATTGTAAATAATTCACATAATCATTCATTTGAATAAAGAATAGCAATGGTACATTATACTACCCTGTGGTGCTCCCATGTTCACTTCCACTGCATTTGATATTGCATTTTCTACCCTAACATTTTGCCTTCTATCTTTTAATAATTATTACTAAGTAAATCACTCTTTCATCCATTGCATTAGTTTTTATCATACTTAGGACCATTTTATGGCTTATTCTGCCAAAAGCTTTTGAAAGATCTAGTGAAACACTATTACTTTGGCCTCCCTTGTCCGTTTCAAGCAAAATATCTTGCACATATCCTACTAACTGAGATTCACATGAATATCATTTCTGGAAGCCATGTTGCCAATTTGAATACTATTTATGTCCTCACTAACGCCTATGATGTGATTGCATATTAATCTTTCCATTAATTTACCTACCACTGATGACAAACTATTTGGCCTGTAATTTTTGATACTTTTTGTCATCCATACTTTATGGTCTGTTATTACTTTCACAATTTTCAAATCAAGTATTAAATAATGTTTCAAGAAATGATGCTATGTCATATCCTGCTCTCTTTAAGACATCCTTAATAATTTAGCTGGGCACAGTTAAGCCAAAAGTTAACTTTATTAATCATTAATCTGCTACTTAAATACTTAACTTTGATAATTGTTAAAGCGTTACATTTTTGCAAATTTAACGCAAGTTACAGTTATCCATTAAATGTTTACCATCAACAACACATCTACTCTATATCCCTCGGATTCTACAATATGTAAAGGAATCATGTTGGCAACGAAAAAGTTTAAAATGCATTGGTCGAGACTAGCTTGGGATAGGCTGCTGATGGTAACTACGATGGCACAAGATTCACCAGTGCTTTGTTGACATAACTTTTTGTTAGCTGATGGTGATGGAAAACAAGACTTCTGCTGCTATCTACATCAGGAGACTCCACAGCATTTGATGAAGAATTTGAATTGTTTTTCCGATCCAGCTGTCAATTTTTATAATTTTTTTTATTCTGTAAATATTTGGACGTTTGCTTCCTACTTTTGTGTTGTTTAAGGAACAGGAACTAAAAAGTGGCACTATATTAGTAAAAATGTTAAATTATATAAATATTAAAATTTGGATTTGAAATGTGTAACCGGTTTGCAGACGTAAAATACAAATGCTCGACAACTCTAGCGTTCCTGCTCGCACCCACGCCACATACAGTTACATTACACGCACAAAGCGTTACCTAAGAATAATGATAAAGTGTGCACCATTGTGCCGTAGCACTATTCAAACAAACGAAATGATGTCAACAACCAATGTAACGGACTAAAGTTACCGGAAGTTCAGTTTAACGGAAGTTAAGAAGAGCGTTAATGATTTTTTAGGTTAACTTAAAAGTTGAATTTTTGCAAGTTTTGTTAACTTCGTTAATTAACTGATTAATGGATTAACGGTTTTCTGCCCAGCTGTGCACCAAGCCCTTTATGCTTTTTTTTTTTTTTTTTTTTTTTTTTTTTTTTTTTTTTTTTTTTTGCTTCCTTAGTTCATTTATGATATTGTCAAATGAATCTGAAATTTTTGGTCTGCTCATTTCTAATGGTGCGGATAATCATCTTCCCATTCCTGAATCATAGTCCCTAATGGTCTCATCAAACCAGTAACTTAATATCTCTGCTTTTCTTTGCCATTATTAATGGCTTCTTTAGTTGTTTCAAGTATTCCCTACTGCAATGCTGTGTTTTAACTCTGTTATGTTCTTTTGTCACCTTCCCCTTTAACTTGTCTCCTCACTGCTCGAACTTATATTAATTTTGACCGGTGCCTCTGGTACCTATAATATTTGGTTTTTGGTCACCACATGGTTGATTCCATCAATGATCACTAATTGAAATAAATGAACTCCAAGACCATAACTAGAGCTATCAGTTCCGATGCAAAAAGGCAAGCTCAAATCCGGATGGTAAAAAATCTCACCGCTTTTCAATTCCTTCTTTAATTTCTCAAACGCCTGCTGACACTGCTCCATCCATAGCCAAGCTGCATTTTTCTTCCTTAACTCTGCCAGGTGAGGATCATTGAATGACTGATCAGACACAAACTTTCGGTAAAATCCACATAAACCGAAGAATGACTTCAACTGTCTTTTGTTATTTGGCACTGGAAATTCTGCAATTGCCTTTATTTTCTCGAGATCTGGGCATATTCCCTTTGAATCTACTAGATGTCCCAAAAACTTTATTTCTTTCTTCTCAAATTCACATTTTGACAGTTTCAGTGTCATGCCCCCTCTTTGTAAAGCTTCCAACACATCTGCCAAAATTTCGCAATGTTCTTCCCAAGTACTTGTACTTATCAGTATATCATCTACATAAATAGATAGTTTGTTCAATAAATAATCTCCCAAAACTCTATCTAAGGCTCTTATAAATACAGAGACCGAAATATTCAATCCGAAAGGAACCACCTTGTATTGGTAACATTTGCCTCCAAATAAAAATGTGGTGTACTTTCTTGACTCTGAAGCTAATGGAATCTGCCAATATCCTGCGGTTAAGTCTGTTAGGGACAAAACCGCATACCGGGGTGAGTATCGGCTTCTTCACCTAAACTGTTGCACCTTCATAATACTGTTAATGTTTAAATAATGTTGAGAAACCATGCTTAACCTTCAGAAATTGCTAACTGCACAATAGAATTGGCCGCCACTTACCTAAATAAACCCTAGGTAAGAAAGGTACTATTTTAAAAATGAAAAATTTTAAAGTTCAGATAATGAAATCAATGTATTCTTGAAAAAAGTTCCACATATTATATATTTTGCAGTTAGCTAAGGCATCAGACTACTCATCACACGTAGATTGCAAGAAATGAAGCAAACCAGGACCGCCGAAACCCGAACAGTCAATTTACACTCTCCTACTAACTGTCCACATGCGTTGTTAAGTTCAAAATTCAAACATGGCCTCCCTGAAGAGCTCCATATGCTACTTACTGCTTCTATGTCTTCTCATGATGCCCCACGTCACAACGCGCTTGATTCTAACGACACGTCCTAACACGACCGAGTTCTTCGCTGTTCTGCCTTGTCCAACCCGCATTTCCTTTTATAAGAATGGCATCTTACTATCGAAATCAAAAAATGTTCAAGAAAAATATTTTACCGGAGGGCTCTCAGAAAATCACTATGTGTAGAATGTCTCCTAAGAAGTGTTTTATGGTTAGTGGGTTTTAGTTCCAAACTTCATCAAATCCTTGTAAAACATTTATTTTGTTAGTGCACTTGTATGGTTATTTTGACTTACAGAGTATAGTTTTTCAAGTTTATAAATTTTAGTTTAAAGTATTTCAAAAATGTTCTTACACAACTGCTGATTCCAATGAGCTAACTATATTTCAAATCTGTTAAGTATTCCAAAGAGTTATTGATTTTCAAAAATCCGAAGTTGAAACCTCTGTCTTACGATTCTGCATGAAATTGCTATTTTCTTATTTACGGTTTATTTTACCAGGATATAGTTTACAGAGCTTTCCTTTAAATTATTTAAGCATTTTGCAAGTTTTTTTAGTTACTGAAGTGGCTTTAACGGTTCGTAATTTCAATTTAGAAGTTACCACATTTTCGTTTTATATTGTGACTTTAAAACTGCTTATATCGTTTATTAGATGACTGGCAACTACTTGAAACTTAAAAAATGTTTGACAGGATATTATTGAGTGGCATAAAAACTTCTTTTTAAACTCGAAAATTACCTATTCAGGTTATAATCTTTTATTGGAGAGTGCACATGGCTCATTGTTTAAAAAAATCATGTATACTATTTTTAACCTATTTAAAACTACAAATTATTAGTAAATTTTACTCTTATTGGTATAATTATTATTATACTAGTGCTTTACAGTCTCGAAACGTTTGGAAAATTAGCGAAATGATCACGTAACCCAACTTGTTTGTTTACGATTTTGGATAGTTAGGATTACCCTTATTTAGGTAAGTTTAAAAGTGATTTTCTATTATAAACTGTTTATTTATTATTATTATTATCTGTTTATTTACTTCCCTGACTTAAGTGGATCGTGAATTTGTTTTTAAGCTGCAGTACTGTGTAGTAACATTAACCCTCTTTCTCATTGCTTTTTAGCTGATTATTAAAGATACAAAAGTAAGGTAGCTTACAAGTCCAAGCATGTCATATACTTCACTCCATGGAATCTCTGCAATATTTCTTCAAGATTTTCTGGGCGATCAGTTTCTCTCTCTACTATCCTCTTTAATGTTCTCGCATCCAATACTAATCTTACTGATCCATCTTTCTTACCAACTACAATTAACGGATTGTTGTATTGGCTTCTGCTCTGCTCAATGATGCCCCAGCGAATCATTTTGCCGATTTCCTGCTCCTTGGCCTTCCTCTTTGCTAACGGTATTGTATAAGGTTTCACAAGAAATGGGGTAAGAGGTTTCATCTTCACATGACATTCGTAACCTTTTACTATCCTGGGGCAATCAGAAAACACATCCTCGCATAGTCTCGAAATTCTTTTTAAATCTTCCTTTTGTTTCGCTGTCACTTCACTCAGCTCATCAACATCCATTATATTATTCATCCCCACCATATTTCTTCTGTCTTCTTCTTCCATTTCTATTTCTTCTACATCTCCTGCTTCCATTACCACTTCATATACTGCTCATATTTTTACATCCCTCTTCAATTTCTTGGTTGTCAATGTCCACTACCAAACTTAATTTTATGACCCTCATCATTTTTCCAGATTTCCATTTCTCCTTTGTGACAGTCAATCAAAGCTCTAAACTTGTTAAGTCAATCCATGCCTAAAATACAATTGATACTAAGCTCAGGTACCACCAAGCAGGTGTGCTCCAAAGCAACTCCCTCTATTTCCAATTCCAACAAAATCTGTATTTTTACTCTTTTACTCAATTTCCCTGTAGCACCAATAACCTGCACTTTTTGTACCGGCATTTCTGTGATTTTATTATCTTTCATTATTTGAGTATATAAGGTATGGGATATGGCTGTTAACTCACTACCAGTGTCTGCCAATGCTTCACCATTCAACCCAAACAGTTTCAGCGCAAATACTGGATGCCTCACTTCTTCTTGTAATAAGTTCTTTTCAACTTCCCCACGAGACCATTCTAAGAATTCCATTTTACTTCCATCGCTTAGATATAACTGGCGTAAATACATATTTCTGTTATTATGGTGGCTATCTTCTGTACTCCATTCATCACAATTATTTCCTTTCATTCTCTCTACTCCTTCCTCGTGATCAAATATACAGCTTAATACCTCACATTCTTCATCTTTCACTGTTGAACTCATACCATGGAACTTGTTATCTAAAACTTGTGTATCTGCCTCCTCTAGCACTAAATTTTCTTCTTCATTAATACCACAGTATTTCCTCACAATAAAAAATTTTACTTCTTCTTCTGCATCATCTCTTAATATTCTATTTTCTTCTTCTTCACATTCATCGTTTACGTTACTATTATCTTCATTGCTGCATAAATTCAATTTCTCCCCTTCTTCACTGTCATCAGAGCCATTGCTATCTTCTGACAAACTCCCAAATTTTTCTTCTTCTTCAATTCCTCATCTGTTAAAATGCTTTCCTCTTCAGCATAATTTTCCATTTTTTCACAACACTTCTCTTGGTTGTTGTTGTTGTTGTCAATTTTAGCTAACCGTCCAACTGTTCCTTCCTGCCAACTATATTCACAACTCCTTGGAACAATCTGCGATTCCTTTTCATCTAAAGACTTAAGGCATTCCCACCAACTGAGCGGTTCTTCTTTTGTAAAATTTTGCACATCCCTTCTGACAATTGATTCTTCACCAGAAAGCATTAGCATATTGCGGCTCATACTCTGTATATAATTTTCACCGGTCTTCTTCTGTACTGTCTCTACTCCATTGTTAATGTCATCATCCTTTGGATCAGTCCTGCTTTTCTGTTTCTTTGGTCCTGTTCCCATTATTCCCACTACTGTTCGGCCTGTCCCAGTTGCGGCACCAAGTTTCCCTTTGCTCTTCCTGAATCATGCTGCCTTCCTTCTTCCTTTCTGTCCATCGAAACATTGTTGTGATGCCCCCATTGGTGGTTTGGCTGTCGGTCCTCATATTCCCTGCTTGTATTTCTACCGGAGTTACTATTGAACTGTTCGTCTCTGTTGTATCCAAAAGCACGTCCTCTATCTCTAGCAAACTTCTCCCGTGGTGGCATCTGACTTGATCTATTATTGTTTCGAAAGTCATTTCTTCTTTCATCCCTTGTCTCATGCTCATTAGTATTACTCCAAGGATCCAATCTCTCAACAGCTTCCAGAAAATCTTCTACATTACTCCATTGATTTACTATCAACTTCTCCTTCACTGGTCTGGGCAATTACAGCAACAAAATTTTGACCATTTCATCATCCTCTATTGTCTGCTCCAGGTAATGAAGCTCTTTCATCATTTCTTCACAGAAATTTTTCATACTCCCATCTCGCCTGCTATAGTAATGGCAGTTCCAGAAATCTCTCTTTACACTTCTTTGCTTTCTTTGTGACCAATATTTACTGAGAAATAGTAGCAAAAATTCTTCATAATCTTCTCAATCTTCATCATTCTCACAAGTCCATGAAAATGCATCTCCTCGCATCATGCTTTTGACATATCTTATTTTATCGGTATCTGACCATTCACATGGCAATCCACTTTTATAAACTCTGACAAATTCCACTGTGTGTACTCCTTTTTCAGGATCAAACTTCACTTCTGGTGATTTAAAATGGCTGGTGATAATGTTGCCTTCACCCAGAGTAGCAACACCTCGCCGTTCTACCTCCTCAATCCTCTGGTTCAGCTGGGCTACCTCTTCTCACACATCTTCGTTGACAAAATTCATCTGGCTAGCTGATTCTGCAATTTTACATGTCACTTCTTTGTATTCCTTATCCATGACCATTAACCTATCGCCTAATCTTGAAATCCTTTTTGTTGCCATTTCAGTCTTCTCTTTCAACTGTTCAATACCCTTCACACTCCATAATTTTTCTTCACATCTACTTCAACTTTTCGTTTCACTAGACAAATTAGCCTCTTCTCGCCTTTCAACGTATCTGTAGACCATTACTACTTCCGTTTCCATACTTGTTTTTACGTCTTCTTTCAATATCTGCCTTAAATTCTCCATCTTCAGGTTGCATCTATCCTCCACTTGCTGAATACGTTTGTCCATTTTTAACATAATATCCTGTCTCATCGTTCTCATTTCCTCGGTAATTTTCTGTTCACTTGATTTAAAAATTTCTGTTATTTGCTTTCCCATTTCTTCTGCCTTCTGTTCACTTGATTTTGAATTTTCTGTTATCTTCCTTCCCATTTCTTCTGCCTTTTGTTCACTTGATTTAAAATTTTCTGTTATCTTCCTTTCCATTTCTTCCATTAAGGCAAATAGCATCAAAAATCCGCTCCCCTTCTGTGTGTGGGCTTCATTTTGTTCATTCCCCATTTCTTTCTCTCGAATATTAGTCTGTCTGGCTGGTACTGGTTTAGACAAAACAGTTGCAATACTATCTTTCATCTCGATATCACAGATTTCGCCACCTCTGTCGTTTACTCTAACACTATGTCTGACCAACTGACTTACTCCACTTTCCCCCATACTTTCACAGACTCTAGTAACGCTGTGTTTCTGTGAAAAGCTAACTCCACTTTCCCCCGTATCTTGATCAGCGGTAACTATCCCGGAACCTTGATTTCTCCCATTGGAATTTTCACTCATTTCCCCACCAGAAAATATTTCAACATCCATTTTAATTACTTCTTCACACTTTCCTTCCATTATGGCGATGAATTAACTAAACAAACTAAAAAACACAACAAAATCATCGCAAATTACTACGCTACTCAATATAGTCCTGCCAAAGCAAAACGACGATACAACATTTGAAATTTTGACACAAAATCATACAATGCAGTATTTATTCAACGCTGCTAAAACTACAAATGAGCTCAGAAACTCATCCAGACATTACTTGCTGTACCACTCTTTGATTGTAATATTGCGACATGCATTCAATGTCATGTAACAGTCTCCATATGGCCAATCTGAAAACTTACAAAATAACAGTCATGCAAATATATACAAATGGATTTTCAGGTACTTAATTCGTTTAAATCCCCTCTTTTATATGATGTCAATTATCTTTATTTACTTATCTAAAGGCTGTCACAGTATTAATCACTAACTTAAACAGCTTTTTAACTTCTACAAATGCTTTGTTTTACAATCACGTTCTTGCCGACAGTTTCAATAACTTTTTCACTAATTAATTTAATTTCTTATTACGTTATTTTTTTTCAGGAAATTTTATTTTTAATTTAGCTGCTTACTATTTAATGTTCAGTCACTTTTCATATTTATCGTAAGAGATTTTCCAAAAAAAATTACAAAGTTATTATCTCTGCTGTTAATTTGGTGAACTGCAATTCCATCCCATAAAATATATTGTTCATGTACTTGCCAATTCCCGCAATGTCTTCTTCTGCACTGCTGAACTCTGACTGCTTAATGTTCCACAATCCGTAAAAAACCAAGGAGGAAGGAAATATATGGAGGAGAAGTGATGTTAAATCTGTGAAGCATGCTCTAAATTCTCGCGCATGCGCAGTGGCGGCAGCGGTGATATTGCGATCCCCAACAAATGCGATGTTCGCTTTGTGTTAGATGCTGTGATTATTTTATTTTGTAATGTGTTTAAGTGTTTTATAATGCCATCTTGTATTGCATACGGTTGCACAAATAGGCAAGAGAGGAAAGAACCTGGAATATCATTTCATAAGTAAGTTGAATTCTAATTATCATTGTTGAAGTGGGCGGTAAGAATTGCAAACTTCGGTACCTGTCTATAAATATTTAGTCAAAGCTCTCAATGGGATGACTTTGTTCTCAAATTTTTGTTGGTGTAGTGTAGAAAATCAGCATACCTTGCTATTTTGCACATAATAGACTAGCATTACTTTTTAACGAGTGTTGAAAATGAGATTTAAAGGGGTGTGTTTTACATCGCGATTCAGTGAATTTAGTATTGCACTTTCTTTCGTCACGTTGTAGTTAATATGGACAGTGTATGATGAAATTAAATGTGTTAAATTATGCTATGCAATCTAGGAATCTTGATGAAGCAAACGATGTTGTTACCGCAAATACAGTTTGCGATTCAAATACGCGTGTGTGGGTATGTCTACATAGTTTGATTCTGTAGCGGCAATTTATTGGAGATTGTGGTTAGGTCTAAATGCAGTCTGTACCAGAATGGTTTTGTTGTTCCATAAGGGACAAAGAATTTATCTATTACTGTAAGTAATTTCATGAGAACCAAGTTAGTGACAAAACATGTATCGCGATATAAACTGCTTCCAGGTACTCCCAATTAAGCTTACAATGTATGGTAACAAGATAACTATTTTTATTCTGGTCTAGGCCGCATTTCAACCTAACCACAAGTAGTAGTAAAAAAACTGAAATATCCATTCTGCATGTCCCCCATGTAATTTATTGTGGCTTTGACAGAATTAATTTTTAGTCCAGGCCGCATATCAACCCAACCCCGGTATATCCCAAAAACTAAGCAAGATATCAGATCTTTATTTTCAATTTGTCTCGTCGTGTTACATAAGAATCGATCATTAAATTTGACTTTTGCCAAATTTTTCTACTGCATTTCAAGTCAAGACACCTCACTTTTGATACAGTATATCCCGAGAACTAGGCGTGTTATCAAAAAATTTTAATATTTAGTTTTTAATTGTCTTGTCTTTTTAAATAAGAATCCGTCATCAAATTTGATTTTGACGAATTTTCTTCTTCTAAATTTCAACCAAAAATATTTCACGTTTGAGACAGAATATCTCGAAAACTAAGCATGATATCAAAAAAATTTATTCTTAATTTTTTATTTGTCTCATCGAGGTAGATAATAATCCATCACTAGATTGTGGTGTTACATTTATCCTAGAGTCCCCTTGAGGTTTTTGTACATATACCCCGTGTCTGTATGGGTTCGGCCTAGCCCCCCACTCCTCCTCCGCCCGGCTACACTTCAATGCGTGGTGAAGGTCTCTTGCGTCGTCTCCATATATTTCCTTCCTCCATGGTAAAAACAGGGTGTTAATTTACACTGCTAAATCCTGGCTTATAGGGTTGCCATTTCCGCGAGGTATCCTCTTTGTAAGTCGATAATAAAAGAAATCCTGGTTGGACTTACCAATAGTTCCAGGTTCTTTTGCAATCTCTTCTATAATTGATAGAACATTCTGAATGGTAAATTTGTGGCCCTAGGATATCATCTCACACATTTTTTGGCTATCACCTCGCATATTAAATTTAGTTATACCTAACTTTTCTCTATAAAATCAAAGTATTTGTTGTTTTATAACAATTACTATTTATTAACACAACTTAATTAATTCAAATAATTACACTTCTCGTTGATACATACATATATCTCATATATCAATCTGATTCTCCTTGGCTAAAACAAAACAACACAATTACAGCTTGCCAACTTCAACATAACAAAACATATTATAAAAACTGAAATTTACCTATTTTCACTTACTACTATACTGTATGGCCTTGTATTAAAATAAATACATTAATATATTCCATAAGTCATAAAATTATTACTATTAATATCATTATTATTTCTATGTCTGATGAAGTGGGACCTCACAAGTTGTCAATTAAAAATTCGTTTAATTTTTTCCTGAGTTTAGTGTTATCATCTGCTGAACCTTTAATATGCATTGGGGGCTTATTGAAGATATGCATCCCTGAATATTGGACCTCTTTTTGAATAAATGACAAAAACTTGTAATTCTTGTGAAGATCATTTTTGCTTCTAAAGCCATCATTGTGTATTTTACTATGTGTTTAAAACAAAGTATAATTTTTGACTACGAAGTACATTAATATGTATATATATGAGAGTGGTCTGGAAAATTCTAAGCCTAAAAATCTAAAACCAATTTAATATTTACCAAATCATATTTATTTCTCAATATAGTCTCCCTGAACAGTGATACACTTAGTCCAATTATGTTCCAAGTTCATTATACCATCCTTGAAGTTGCTTTCTGGAAGGCCTGCAAAATATCCATCTACAGCTGCAATCACGTCTTCATTTCAGGAAAAACGCTGACCAGCAAGAAAGATTTTGAGTTTTGGGAATAGATAGAAGTCGTAGGGAGCCAAATCTGGGGAATAAGGTGGATCCTCCAACATATCGAGTGCAGATCTCTTAATTTTCCCATTGCCAAAACACTCTTGTTGGCAGGTGCATTGTCCTGATGAAAGATGATTTTCTTCTTCCTCAAACTGGGCCTTTTATCAAATTTTTTGATCCAGGGTGTCTTATAGATTGGAATAGTATTGTCCAGTTATTGTTTTACACATTTCAAGGTAATCAATGAACAAAACACCTTTAGAATCACAAAAAACTGATACCATCACCTTCCCTGCTGATGGAATTTACTTGGCCTTCTTTGGGCCTGAACAACCAGCTACTGTCCACTGCTTTGACTGCAGTTTTGACTCTGCCATATAGTGGTGAACCCATGTATCATCCATAGTTATGAATCAATCCACAAAATCAGTTTTATTTTTGTTGAAACCCTCCAAACACTGTTCAGAAAGTCTCATGCGGATGCGTTTTTGATCAACAGTGCGCAAATGCGGCACCCATCTTGCAAAAAGCTTCTTCATATGCAACACTTCATGAAAAGTGCATCCAACATGTTCTTTTGATATCCCTATGGTCTCAGTAATCTCACGTACTTTTATTCATCGATCATCCAAAACCATATCATGGAATTTCTGGATGATTTATGAAGTTGTTGCACATTTAGGACGTCCTTCGTGTTCATCATCTTGGAGACTCCTATGGCCACATTTGAAATCAGCAGTCCATTTCTTAACTATCGAATATGAAGGAGAAGAGTCCCCATACACTTTTAAAAATCTTTTGTGGATCTCGGATGGCATTAAACCTTCTTTTACAAAGAATTTTATAACTGCACGCTACTCGATTTTTTCCATCTCTGGTACAACTCCACATCATGCCTGCATCAAACAACTGTATAGACCAAACTAAAACATAGAATAACTTGCAATTTCTTGTAGGTGCATCTGGCACATGCACAAACTTGCACGGAAAAAATCACATGAGTAGTGCTGCCATCTATGCTCTAGGCCAAGAACTTCTGAGACAGCCCTCATACTCACCCACCAATGTTAAAATACCTAACTACTTGAACAGCTCTCTATATGAAGTTATACTGCTAATGCTGCAACATAATTCTTATTAGTCATTTTTTGGCTCTAAACACAATGTCTCTATGAGTAGAATTGCCCTGCAATATTATTCCATATGACCTTAAGGAGTGAAAATAAGCTAGTTTCTTCATATGGAGATCATCTATGGCTGAAACTGTATGAATTGCATATATGGCTGCATCAAATTGTTTCAGTAAGTCAGAAACATATATCTTCCGATTTAAATTATAATCAATATACAAACCTAGAAATTTCGCATTATCTACCTCTTGAATGGACTGGCCTGCTAATTTTGTGTCTACATCTGGGGTTAATCTGTGTGATGTACTTAATTGCATATATTGAGTTTTATCAATGTTTAAAGACAAGCTATTAGTTGTACACCATTTACTAATAAGATCAAAGAGATCATTTGAAATATGTTCTGTAGATAAATCTGGAGTATTTTTAATTCCTATTATTGTGTCATCTGCAAATTGGACAAATTTTAGTATTTAGATGCAATGCAGGTTAGATCATTTATATATATTAAAAACAATAGTGGCCCCAATTTAGAACCCTGAGGTACTCCATATCTAATAAATTCCCACTCAGGAAAGAGTGTACCACATAAGGCAGCCTTAATATTCTCTATTGTCACTTTTTGTTTTCTATTCAGAAGATAAAATCCGTGTGTTCCAGAAAGCATCCAATGCATATATCATACATGTAACATGTCATTGCATATTAGAATTAAGTTTTTCCCCTGTGTATTGCTGACAAGAATTCTTCGGGTATTCTGCCAGATATGTCAGTAGTAGATAAATTAGGCATAGAAAAGCAATCCCCACATAGTGCTCTAAGGCTTCTTGAGACTGCTTTCCCAAATAGCTTTGTGGAGATGAAATTGCCACCAGTAACAGTCTCAGAAATAAATAAACTCATTAAACAATTAAAACCTAAAAATTCTTCCAGCTATGACAATATTTCAAGTAAATTACTGAAAAGATGTTCAGACTGTATCAGTCATGTACTTGCTCACATTTGTAATGAATCCTTAATACAAGGTGTTTTTCCCGATAGACTAAAATATGCTGTTGTAAAACCATTATTTAAAAAAGGAGAAGTAACATGTGTAGACAACTATCGTCCCATTTCATTACTTTCAACATTCTCAAAGGTTTTTGAAAAAGTCATGTATAGAAGAGTAATAAAACATGTTACACACTATAATATCCTAACTAATTCACAATTTGGGTTCAAAAAAGGATCATCCATAGAAATGGCTATATATTCATTTTTAAATAACACATTTGAGGAACTGAATAATAAAATGAATCCTGTAGGAATATTTTGTGATCTTGCAAAAGCATTTGACTGTGTAAATCATGAATTACTTTTGAAAAAAATGGAATACTATGGTATTTTTGGGACCGCCGGTAATTGGTTTAAATCATACATTGAAAGCCGAATGCAAAAAGTTTCAATTTTTTATTCTAAAATAACTAAAGATGCTTCATCAGACTGGGAGAAAATAAAACATGGAATTCCACAAGGCTCTGTCTTAGGTCCCCTCCTCTTTCTGTTATACATCAACGACCTTCCTGGAAATTTATCCGACGAAGTTAAGAGTGTTTTATTTGCAGATGACACTAACCTTACTGTACGTAAAACACCAAACAGTACTATAGAATTTAATGTAAATGAAGTACTTAGAGTAGTAGCAAATTGGTTTAAGGCAAATTCATTAAAATTAAATTTTGAAAAAACACATTATATTAGGTTTAAAACAAAAAACTATGCACAGCCAGATATATGTATAAACTATAAAAACAACACAATCTTAGAAACAGAGAGTATAAAATTTCTTGGTATTAAAATAGATCAGAAACTCTGTTGGCATGATCATATCACTACACTACTGGCAAAGTTAAGTAGTGCCACCTTTGCAATACGAACACATTCTCTAACAGCAGATCTAGAATTAATGAAACAGGTGTACTACTCATATTTTCATTCAGTAATGTCATATGGCATAATTTTTTGGGGAAACTCTTCACAAAGTAAAACAGTTTTCATAGCACAGAAAAGAGCTATTAGATTTCTGTGTAGGGTAACACCAAGAACTTCTTGCAGACAACTCTTTAAGAAACTCAATATTCTTACAATGTATTCTCAGTATATATATTCTCTCATGAGCTTTGTCATAGAAAATTTTAACCTGTTTACACCTAATTCACAGGTACACAGTTTCAATACAAGAAACAGAAATAACTTGCATAAAACACAAACATCTCTGTCATTAGTACAAAGAGGAGTTAATTATTCTGGGATACATCTGTTTAATAAACTACCTAAACGTATAAAACAGCTTTCAGATAATAAAGATGTATTCAAACAAAAACTTAGAGATTATCTTATTGGCAACTCCTTCTACTCCATTCAAGAATTTGAAGAAAATAATTAATTGTACTCATTATGACGTTTGCAAAACTCAGTTGCAAAAATGTATGTTTATTATTATTTCTTGTATTTGTAAAATATGTATATATTTACTATGATATGACTCATATTATGTGTATATGTATCAACAATGACATGTTTCACATCCCAGAGGTATTTCCTCAGCAGGGATCCATGGAACAAGATTGATAAATAATAATAATAATAAATAATGTTCTTCAGATCATAGCTTTTTGGCAGCAACCTCCACTGCCTTCATCAGGTGAGATGCCACTGCCTGTGGATGCCTTGAAATCCTGGCTCATATAAGTACCCAGTGGTCAGCGGCCCGCTGCTGGAGAGGCTTTCCACTGGTCTCCCATTGGCTGACGTGTCAATCTAGCTCACACAAGATCCACACCGGACGGCTGTTTACTGGCTCTCTTCTGGCATGAATGTCTAAAGCGCTGCTGTTTCAGATCTTGGATAGTTGGCTTTCAAGCTTCGCTCAAAAAGAGACCACCATCTCTGTTGATGTTGTTGGTGCTTAGTTGAATCACCCGTGATTCTATAATTACAGAATCCCAGAGAAACGATGTCTGAGCCAATACTTCAGTCTTGTAGAAGTTTATGCCATGGAAATTTTCCACAGCATGTTCAGCTAACTCAGATCTGTCTAACTATAGCAACCACAGATATTGCTGGTGCTCGGTGCAGCATTCCTCAATAGTTCTAATAGTTTGGCTTATGTATATTTTTCCACATTCTCATGGGATTGAATAAATCTCCAGAACTCGAAGGCCTAGGTCATTCTTCAATGTGCGCAACATATCTCATATCTTCGATGGTGGACGAAAGATACTCCATATGTCATATCATGTTAGAATCCTTCCAATCTTCACAGAAGTATTCCCCGTATAAGGTAACACTGCAACAGATTTTGGAGACTTTTCTTGTTCAGGTGTCAATCTCGATTTTCGGGGGAGAAGTGCTTGTTTAATTTGCTCCCCTGAATATCAATTTTGTCGGAAGATCTGCCATAGGTGCCTTAGTTTTTCTTGCAGGCTATCACTATCTGAGATGGCTCGCACATGATGGACCAGTATTGTCAAAAATGTTTTTCACTGGGGCAGATGATTTAAGCTGGTAGCATCAAATACCAGTCCATGATCATGGGTTTCCTGTAAACGCTATGCACCAGAGTACCATCTGGCTTGCGTTTAATGGAATTCAGGTGTTCTAGGAATTCTTTGAATACCACAGAGCCACCTCCGCTACCTAAGTCAGTGTTCCTCTTGTGTCACTTCATTTCAGGAGTCTGGCTTTCGGCTGAAAATTGTTAATAGTATGCAGATGAAATAACACCGGGGGCATTGCATTTCGGAAATTGTTTATGAATTCAACATTATTCAAAGGAGTTCCTTGACTATGTAATTTCCGCCTTTGCCCCATGCTATGGTCAACACAATGGCCAACTAAGCCTATTTAATTATTGAGACCATAAACATCTGTGTTGACAGACAGGCAACATTGCATCAGAGAACAGCAACACTCAATGTTGGATGTATACAGACATGTCTGTTAGGGTGTCCCTTATAAGAGCAAAATTTTTTTTCCAAATATTCAAATGCATACCCTCTAATTCTTTTTGAATCACTGTAGATTACTTACATAAGAAATTTTATCCTACTATGATGATGTCAAACCGTGATGAGTAGACCCGAAACTTTACAAAAAATGTTTATTTTACAGCTCTTTCAGCTGTGTAGTTTAGATAAAAGTCCTTTCTTTTAGCCACTACAAAAACCGCAGTTTCTTCCTGAAGATCACTACTTTAAAATTTCAACTGAGAAAAATAAATGCCTGCTCTTTGCACATACAAATTCACCATGGTTTTTCCCAAAACATAATGTAGGTAAGCATTAATCCAGTTGAAAAAGATACAAAATAATGTATAATGTACAAACAAGACAGCTAATTTTACATACCATAGAAAATAGAGTGATTAAAGGAGTGTACCTTTCTGCAAAGTCAGATGTAGTCTCCCTTTCTAAATTTTGTACCATTTTATGTTCCTTGCTCAATTTAGGTTGAAAACTTTGGAAACATATCTTGAGTGAATTAAAGGCTCTTGCCAAATATCAAATTTGATGAACTGCATGAGAATACCTTACTTTCAGTTCTTTGCCACTATCTCCATCCAAAAATACAACTTGTAGCACAATTACTTCTCTGTAGTTGTTTCTTGTGAAGAATTTTTTAAACTCAGCCAAACAGAAATGTAACTGACAATTTGTGTGTAATTGAAATATTTTACCAGAGTGCTTAAATCAATTTGATGCCATCGTGCAAAAAGTATCAACTTTTTATCTAATATTTGCTCCAGAAGTGCCCAGGCACCATTGAGACAACCTATGTTAGATGCAATTGTGTTACAGCTCATTATCTGCATTTTATAACTTGCTCAGAGCATTCAGAACAACTTCACCTTGGTGTTTATCATAAGTAGTAGTTCCCCATTACAAAATGTAATTATGAGATAGATTTGCAGTCGTTCATCTCTCGAATTTCTTACGCCCAGACCAGGCAACAACTTACTATCGCACTGAATGGTCATGATTTGGGGAACATCATTTTAAAATTGGCTATTATAGCTTCTCCTCATTCCTAGCTTGTGTCATCATTCAACAAATGGAAGACTTATTTAAAGAATAATCACCAATACTAAACCCAAGTGCCCCCACAATTACTTAAAGAACATAAACTGAATCTCTCTCTCTCCTTTTTTTTTTTTTTCCCCCCCCCCGATAGGCCATAAATAAAAGACAAATGGAGACGGAAAAAATATTTTATTACTAACTTTTATGTACACTTATGGTTACTTTTCAACAAAATCACCTTGAAGATTAAGGAATTTCTCATACCTGTGGACAAGCTGTCCAATACCCTCTTCATAAAATGTTGCCACCAATTACTTTAAATGAGTCATCACATTGTCTTGGAGCTCCTTGTTGGTTTGGAACCGCTGCCCTCCTAACCACTTCTTCAGTTCAGCAAAAAGATGAAAGTCACTTGGTAGTAGGCTGGGACTGTATGGCGGGTGATCAAAAATCTCCCATTGAAATTGTTCAAGAAGTTGCTGGGTGACACCAGCACTGTGAGGGCGAGCATTGTCGTGAAGCAGAACAATGCCAGAAGTCAGAATGCTTCTTCTTTTGTTCTGAATGGACATCCATAAACATTTTAAAGTTTCACAATAAACAACTGCATTAATCGTGGTCCCCATCAGCATAAACTCCACAACCAATACACTTTTTGGTCCAAAAACATGGTAGCCATAACCTTTTGGTTGTTGAAGATCTCTTTGAATTGTTTTGGTTTGTTCAGTGTATTTGTGTATTCATTGTTGGGATTGTTGTTTCGTTTAGGGTGTGTCATACCGAATCCATGTCTCATCTCCGGTCACAATTGATTTCAAAAAATCTTCCCCATCTGCATGATAATGGTCAAGGAACTTCAAAGGTGACGCCATTTTGCGGTTGTGCAGTCAACATTTTAGGGACCCAGGGAACACAAATATTTTTGTAGCGTAAATTTTCTGTTCCGATAGAGTACAGAGAAGATCTTTACACCTCTGGAAAATTCATTGATAAATCACTTATCATGAACCTGTGGCTTTCTCTTACCACTTTGTCAACTCGTTGAACTAGGTCATCTGTAGTGACAGATTTGTGTCTTTGACCTCCTTCATCGTGCAAATCAGTTTGCCTTTCTTTAAAAAAATTTGCACCATTCACGCATGACTCCTTCACTCATAAAGATCTTTCCAAACACTTGGCTCATTCTTCTATGGATTTCTGATGCACTGTTTCCTTCTGCTTGCAGAAAACGAATAACTCTTCGTAACTCGCACTGATCAACGCGGTCATGTTTCTGTGATTGTAGCTTGGCACATAATGCAGTCACAAATGTGGCAACAACAGAGTATGTGGTAGGAGAGATGTGGAATCGTCTACTGTGCACATCACTCACCTGCCACTCGTCAGGGCTCTATTCTGTGCAATTGGAGGTTGAAAAAAAAAAACGACCCTCATATTTTGGGTGGGTTTGTTAAATGCTGTTCCTGATGTTTTCCAGAACTAGAAGATGTGTTGTTGAGTTCTTCAGATAACAGCTCTTCCTATGGGATGTTGAAGAGCTTGAGTACTTGTGGGACCACGTATATTTAATTATTTCTTTTCTTGATTTATTTTAATTTGTTTTGACCTTTCCTTTTTTCCGCTAGTTTTAAACACATACCAAGCTACCTGGTCACCCCAGCTTTCCCTGTCACTGTAAGAAGATTTTACCCTCCTTTGTTTACATCCTTTCCAGGGCGTAAACATTATCCAGTTAACATTTGAAATCCTTTTTCCTTCGCTAAGAAACAACCAGAGATAGAACTCATGTAATTTAGTAGTTTGCATCTCCTAATAAAAATATGCTCTGTCTAGCACTTTGTAATTCTAAAACCATCTATTAGAACAAAACAATATGTGATACGTATTCATCAACTGTAATGACAATAACAACGTGGGCGTGTGCCACTACTCTTGCGTGACTTATATAAAGATGAATCGGTGCAAGTCAGCATGGGTTACAGTTCTACAAATGGCATAAAAACTTAATTATGAGTGTTTTGGGATAAAAAAAAAATAGGACCTATGCGTTACAAAATTTTGACTTTGAAAAATAAGGGACACTCTAATGTCCACGTAGGCAGTGCAGAAAAATTTTGCATTGATTGATATGTCTGAAAAAGACAGAGACAAGTTTATCTGCTAACAAACTGCTCCAGTTCCACACCTGGGCTCATGAAAATATCAGTTGGACCTTGATGACTGGAGATAGTTGCGTGGTCAGATGAGACATGAGTTCACTAACTAAGAGCTGATTGCAGGGATCAAATATGGTGCAGATCCTAAGAGGCCATATTTATATGGCATGATCTGGGAATCTTGGCCAAACTGAACTGACCATTGACTGGAAATGGTTATTTTAGCTACTTGACCATCATGTTCTCAAACAACTGTAAATATTCACAGGAAAAAATACTCATGTCACCAGGCTAAAATCATTCATGATTGATTTGAGAAATAGTCTGAGCACTTTCAGTGAGTCATTTAGCCACCTAGATCACCAGACATGAATTGAATTGTACATATCTGGCACATGATCAAAAGGTCAGTTTATGCACAATGTTATACAGTGGCAACACTTTCATAATCATTGATGTCTCTAGAGGAAGCATGGCTGAATATTTCTTCACAGGACTTCTGACAACTTGTTGAGTCAATTCTACATTGGATTACATTACTTTGCTGGGCAGCAGATGGTCCCAAACTATAGTAGGAATTTTCTGACGATTTTTACTATGTATGGAAAGTAAACCTGTCACTCAGCAAAGTGTGCATACACCCAGACTTATTTTGTTCCAAGTTTAAAAATTGTGACATTATTACATTGTGTACTTTTTATGGTCATAATATACCATATACATCTACATTCATACTCTGCAAGTCACAAACATTGTGAGTGGCAGAGGGTGCTAATCACCAATCCTAAACCCGCCCATTCCAATCCCGAATAGTGCGAGGAAAGAAGGAATACATTTAAGTAAATAGGTTGGCGGAAGAAGTATTTAATTGCACTGGAAATTTAAATTTTTTCACATATTATCCAATAAATTTGAACGCAAGATACGTCGTCTGTCTTCCAACTATCCCAGCCCAATCTATGTATCAATTCTGTGACGCTTTCATAAGGGCTGTAACAACAAGTCACGAATCTAGCGGCTCTCCTCCGCACCCTCTCAACTGAGTCAATCAGAACCTTGCGATTCGGATCCCAAACCCCACAACAGTAATCCAGATGCGGATGCACTCGTGTTTTATACGCTATCTCCTTTGTTTGAGCATTACAATTCCTCAAAATATGACCTATGAATCGTAATTTAGAATTTGCCTTGCCTACGACGGAAGTTATGTGCATGTCCCATTTCATGTTGCTTTGTACTATCACCCCCAGATACTTCACGGAATCAACCGTGTCAACAGGTGAATTGTTTATTTTGTACTCGCGAACAAACTGATTCTTAGATAATTATGTACGTTTTCGCGGCGGCAATGCTTGATAAAAACTTCTCGGGTTTCAAGCCGCGTCAGAATTGAGCCGTCTGGCGATGTTTCGGAAGCTTGCACTGCTTCCATTGTCAAGCCCCTGCTTAACATTACTGAAGTCTGCCGCACGGTAGTCTATTATATAGCGCCAGCAGCCGGAAACGGAGGGGAAAGCGCGTGGAGGGCGATATAGTTAGGCCCTGCTCGCTTGGTGACGTCACGATCGGGTCACTCGTATGCCCTAATATGGCTCGATTCCGTCTCGTTTGTAATAATCCAAATGCTGGCTTCCAAGCTTGGCTTAAATTGAGGCCTTGATCACGATTAATAACATTGTTGCTAAGCCTAATCTCAATAGCCTCCTTCACAACACTGTCCCAAAAGTTATTTGCGTAACAAAGGCGTGTCGTTTTGTCGAAGCACGGCTCGTGTCCGTTGTCAATGGCGTGTTCGGCTAAGGCAGATTTTTCTTTTTGTCCAAGTTTAAAATATCTGATGTGTTCTTTCCGTCTTTCATTAATTGTCCTTAAGGTTTGCCCTGTATAAGAAGTGCCACATTCACATGGAATTTTGTACACTCCAGGAGCCCAAAGATTGAGACTATCTTTCGGAGTTCGCAACAGCTGTCCAATTTTTGGTGGAGGTCGAAAAATTGAACGGATGCCCTGTTTGTTGAGTAATCTTGCTATTTTTGACGTTACTGCTCCACAGAAAGGTAGAAAGGCACGCGGCTTATCTTGGTCTCTGTCATCTGTCTTGGTTCTTTTGTGTCTTCCGATGGTTGCACGTCGGATTTCTTTAGTGCTATAACCATTGGCACGAAATACGCTTTCCAGGTGTTGCAGTTCCTCCTTTAAATGTTCATTGTCGGACACCACCTTTGCCCTATGGACAAGAGTATTGAGCACTCCCAGTTTCTGAGAAGGATGGTGAAAACTTTGAGCATTAAGATAGCGATCGGTGTGTGTAGGTTTTCTGTAAACGTTGTGCCCTAACCTTCCATTAGGCTTCCGACGCACTAGAACATCTAAAAACGGAAGTGATCCATTCTTTTCGATTTCTACCGTGAATTTAATGTTAGGGTGAATCCCATTAAGATGGTTCACGAATTCATATAATGCCGGAATTCCATGAGACCACACGAGAAACGTATCGTCAACAAACCTGTAGAAACATTTAGGCTTTAAAGGAGCCGTGTCAAGAGCTATATGCTCAAAATGTTCCATGTAGAAGTCAGCTACTGCGGGAGACAACGGGGACCCCATAGCCACGCCGTCTGTTTGCTCGTAGTATTCGCCCTGGTACACAAAATACGTAGACGTGAGGGTGTGTCTGAATAACTCCACAAGTTTCGGATCAAAATGTTCACTAAGTAGTTCAACAGTTTCCCCTAAAGGCACACGCGTAAACAACGACGTAACGTCCAGGCTGACCATAATATCGTCACGTTCTAACCTCATTTGTTTAACCAACTCAACAAAGGCAGCAGAATTTTTAACATGATGTGCACACTGACCAACCAACGGATTTAACAAACGCGTGAGATATTTAGCCAACTTGTACGTTGGCGAACCTATAGCACTCACTATTGGACGCATTGGAACAAGCTCTTTATGTATTTTTGGAAGGCCGTATAACCTTGGTGGTCTTGGGGCTCGGACACTTAGATTCTTCACCGTTTCTTCCGCCAATCTGGATTCTCTCATGAGTATGTTTGTCTTCCTGGTGATCCGTGCCGTAGGATCGCGGGGAATCAGACGATATGCGTCGTCGTCTAAGACTTCACGTATCTTTTGGTGGTAGTCAGCGTCGGTTAAGATCACAGTCGAATTTCCTTTGTCAGCTGGTAAAACCATTAATTCCAAGTCTTCACGTAAAACACGTAAGCCGTCTCGTTCAGCTCTAGTCATATTAGGCTTAGGTGGTTTGGCCCTCGTCAGGATGCGCGTCGTTTCCCTGCGTACCTCTTCTGCTGCGTCTGTTGGAATATTTCGCACTGCTTGTTCTACTCCGCTGATGATACCCATGATAGGTACGGAACGTGGAGCCGGTGCGAAGTTTAATCCTTTCTTCAGGACTGAGATAGCACCTTCGTCAATTTCCATCCCTGACAGGTTAATTACAGTTCGTCTCTCTTCTGTTGGCTGAGCGTCGTGCGAATGCTGTGACAGGCGGTTGAATTTGCAGCACTGCTTGCGTGTAGCCATCTTCAGTGTTGACGATACGTTTCTCGTGTGGTCTCATGGAATTCCGGCATTATATGAATTCGTGAACCATCTTAATGGGATTCACCCTAACATTAAATTCACGGTAGAAATCGAAAAGAATGGATCACTTCCGTTTTTAGATGTTCTAGTGCGTCGGAAGCCTAATGGAAGGTTAGGGCACAACGTTTACAGAAAACCTACACACACCGATCGCTATCTTAATGCTCAAAGTTTTCACCATCCTTCTCAGAAACTGGGAGTGCTCAATACTCTTGTCCATAGGGCAAAGGTGGTGTCCGACAATGAACATTTAAAGGAGGAACTGCAACACCTGGAAAGCGTATTTCGTGCCAATGGTTATAGCACTAAAGAAATCCGACGTGCAACCATCGGAAGACACAAAAGAACCAAGACAGATGACAGAGACCAAGATAAGCCGCGTGCCTTTCTACCTTTCTGTGGAGCAGTAACGTCAAAAATAGCAAGATTACTCAACAAACAGGGCATCCGTTCAATTTTTCGACCTCCACCAAAAATTGGACAGCTGTTGCGAACTCCGAAAGATAGTCTCAATCTTTGGGCTCCTGGAGTGTACAAAATTCCATGTGAATGTGGCACTTCTTATACAGGGCAAACCTTAAGGACAATTAATGAAAGACGGAAAGAACACATCAGATATTTTAAACTTGGACAAAAAGAAAAATCTGCCTTAGCCGAACACGCCATTGACAACGGACACGAGCCGTGCTTCGACAAAACGACACGCCTTTGTTACGCAAATAACTTTTGGGACAGTGTTGTGAAGGAGGCTATTGAGATTAGGCTTAGCAACAATGTTATTAATCGTGATCAAGGCCTCAATTTAAGCCAAGCTTGGAAGCCAGCATTTGGATTATTACAAACGAGACGGAATCGAGCCATATTAGGGCATACGAGTGACCCGATCGTGACGTCACCAAGCGAGCAGGGCCTAACTATATCGCCCCTCCACGCGCTTTTCCCTCCGTTCCCGGCTGCTGGCGCTATATAATAGACTACCGTGCGGCAGACTTCAGTAATGTTAAGCAGGGGCTTGACAATGGAAGCAGTGAAAGCTTCCGAAACGTCGCCAGACGGCTCAATTCTGACGCGGCTTGAAACCCGAGAAGTTTTTATCAAACTGATTCTTCTTGTTACTTATCCGCATTGCCTTACACTTTTTGCAATTAAGTGTAAGCTGCCATTTACGGCACCAATCGAAAATAGCATCCAAATCACGCTGAATTTCTAATCAATCGTTGGAGCACCTTATTTCCCTATAGATAACCGCATCGTCGGCAAACAATCGCAACCAGCATTTGACATTGTCGCCTAGAACGTTTATAAATATTAAGAAAAGAAGTGGACCTATTACACTTCCTTGAGGAACGCCCGAAGTAACATTTATCTTAGAAGAGGCTTCCCCGTCAGCAACGACATACTGTGATCGACCAGTTAGAAAATCACGTATCCACTCGCTAATCTGAGCCAAAATTCCATAAGCTCGAATCTTCGCTAAGAGTCAGTTGTGTGGCACAGAATCATAAGCTTTCTGAAAATCAAAAAAAACTGCATCAACTTGCGAACCTGCATCCATAACTTTCATTATGTCATGGGAAAATTGGGCCAATTGTGTTTCACACGATCTCTTCTTCCGAAATCTGTGTTGACATGGTGTAAGTAACTCGTTCTCATCTAGAAACTTCATTATGTTCGAGCATATGAAATGTTCCAGAATTCTGCTGCAGACCGATGTTAGACATATGGGTTGATAATTCCTAGGATCACTCCGATCTCCTTTCTTAAAAACGGGAATTACCTGTGCTATTTTCCAGCTTGAAGGTACTTTTCTCTCTTCTAGTGATTTACGGAATATATCTGACAGAAATGGTTCAATATCCTCCACGTATTCAGAAAATACTCTTACTGGTATACGATCGGGACCCGGCGCTTTACCCCACTTCAGGAGTTTTAATTGCTTTACAATTCCTACGCTATCAATTTCTGTCGGACCCATCTCTAATTCCACACGATGTGGTAAAGTGGGGATGTTTTCCATGTTTTCTTGCGTGAATGAATTTTTTAATTCGGTGTTAAATACGGTAGCCTTGTCGCAGCTATCTTCAACCTCCCGTCCGTCTTTTATTAGAACTGGATTATTGTTCCCACTACAACTAACTTTTTTTACATACGACCAAAATTTCTTAGGGTTTTCAGTGAGGCTCTTAGAGAGAGAATTTTCACGAAAGTTATTAAATGCCTCACGCATTGCATTCTTAACACGTCCCCTTATCTCCTCTAACTTATCAAAATCAGTCCGATGCATCGTCCTTTTTGATCATGCATGTATCTTCCTTTGCTTCTTGAGTAACCTTTTAACCTCCTGTGTGTACCATGGGGGATCGTTCTCTTCCCTGATTGTCCGTTTCGGTATATGCAAGTTCATGCCTTCCCCGAGTATATATAGGAATCGATGCCACCGCTCTTCAACGGTGCCTCCTGCTACTAAGAAGGTGTGGTAATTATGCCTCAAATACGCTCTAAAACACTCTTTTGAAGCCTTTCCAAATCTGTAAACGATCCTCTCTTTTCTCTTTCTGCGCATGGTTGTTAGTTTTACTGTAGCAATTACAGCTTTGTGACCACTTATTCCTGCACTGGTAGAAATATCTGTGAATAGTTCGGGCCTATTTGTAACAACTATATCTAAAATATTTTCGTTACCGTTGAGGCATCGCGTTGGTTCTGTTACGAGCTGTTCAAGATGGTGATCTGAGAAGAGGTCTAGAATGATTTCGCAAGCTGCTTTATCCCTGCCCCCAGTAATGTGAACGTAATTAGTCCAATCGATATCTGGCAAGTTAAAGTCACCTCCTAGCATTATTGCATGGTCCGGAAATTCCTGTGCTATATTATTTTCATTATTTCTCAAGGCCTCGGCAATATTTACTCTTGCATCGGGTGGACGATAGAACGAGCCTATCACAAGTTTTGTCCTAGCTACGTTGAGCTTGATACATATGATTTCACAGACAGTATGGACATCTATTTCGCTACATGGGAGGTACTTACTAACAGCTATAAATACACCACCTCCTTGGGAATGCAACCTATCCTTACGGAAAATGTTCATGTTACTATTAAAAATTTCGGCGTAACTTATATCCGGTTTTAACCAACTTTCTGTTCCTATTACGATATCAGCATCTGTACTACGAATAATGTTTTCGAGTTGAGGCTGTTTATTACAAACACTTCTGCAGTTAACTACTAGAACTTTTAATGTTCGGGATTCTTTTAAGCTACCCCTAACATGCGGTGCTGAATTTATCTTGGCTGTCCGCAACTGAATTTCCTCCTCAGGGTCATCCTCCCTCAGCCTAAAAAACCCCATACAATACAGTATTCATTTTGATTAGTATAATGAGAATATACAGACTAATTTTTTTGTATATATTCAATATGTTTGTTGATGTAGTTTCATGTGTGATAGCAGATGAGTGGTCATATATTCATCAAAGATATTCGCATTTACACTGATTTAGTAAGTTTGGAATTAATGTTTTGCTTGCAGACCTGAATATCTATTTACAAACCACAGTTCACACATTTGATTTGCAACTGCTTTGTCAGCTGTTTTTATTAATTGGTAAAAGAATTTTAGTGTTTCATACCACTTAGGGAACATACATACGCATTATAAAGTTCAGAGAAAGTGTGTATTGAATTTAAATGAAGATCCTATGTATATAAAAAAAAAAAATGTAAGATGTCACTTGGGCTGGAGCAATATGTTGAGGTGTGATGGTTGAGTTCTTTTTGTTTAATCATGTGAAATCTTGTGTAAAGTATTGTATAAGAGAAGATGTAGGTTACATTTTTAATGTCCCTGAGGATATGTTGTCATTTAATCTAAGGTTACAGAAGTGGGCCTCATTTTGAATGAGACAATACTTTTGTTGTGAATCATCATAATTATTACAGATTTATTGCTGAGTATCATGCTTCTTATTGGTCGAAGCAGGGTATTTTTGTCATATTTTGTTCTATGGACTTATCTTATGCAAACTGTGCAGATTAAATGGTAGCATGGTGGAACAAAGGGTTGAAACATGGTTTTGATAGATTGTGGGGATTATTCTTTAGTTAAAATTCTTTAAGACTATTCATGTAACAAAAATGCTATTTTTAAGTCTACTCTGTCCGATTTTGCCATTCAAAATTCGGGAGAAAGACAAAAAGTAGTGCATGGAAGTGAAAAGATGACCATGACCACAAGCTGGCACTCGATTTCAGGAACCAGGGCGTGGGAAGATTCTCTTTTTTAGGTAAGGGTGTCAGGGATTGGAATGAGTTACCAAGAGAAATGATGAATAATTTACCGAAAGCTTTGAAAGAATTTAAAGAAAAAATTTGTAGAGGGCAAATGTAGGTGGGTGCAGGATAGGGGGAAGATGGGTGTGTAGGGAAATTGCCATCGGAGCCTGTGCTCCATTGCAATTAAATAAAATTAAATTAAAATTAAAGCAATTGTTTTTGAAGAATTTTATCACCACTGTTGGCGTAAATACGACATGGAGTGTAAAATGTTGTTTGATGGTGCTACATTTTCCCGCAAATGTAAAGTTTTCTAGTTCCAAAACAAATAATTGTAAGGGGCCAATAATGTTGATTTTAAATTGTGATGATATTACAGACAACACTTATGATTGAAGGTTATTGAGAGTGTATGCTGGCAGAAAATTTTGGTCGTCTCCTATGAACGTTGAGCTCAAAGATATTACCAATTATTTTCTGACATTGGGTTCAATGGTTTTATTATTGTTGGAGGATACCTATGTATTAACATCTCCAAAGAAATTGGATTCATAACAGAATTATTAAGGAGCAAACCTATGGTTGAGACATATAGCTTTTTGTAATTTACTAAGGAGCATACCTATGGTTTGAGACATATAGCTTTTGATATTTTATTTACTTATTTATTTATCAATCTTGTTCCATGGATCCCTGCTGAGGAAGTACCTCTGGGATGTGAAACATGTCATTGTTGATACATATACACATAATATGAGTCATATCATAGTAAATATATATATACATATTTTACAAATACAAGAAATAATAATAAACATACATTTTTGCAACTGAGTTTTGCAAACGACATAATGAGTACAATTAATTATTTTCTTCAAATTCTTGAATGGAGTAGAAAGAGTTGCCAATAAGATAATCTCTAAGTTTTTGTTTGAATACATCTTTATTATCTGAAAGCTGTTTTATACGATTAGGTAGTTTATTAAACAGATGTATCCCAGAATAATTAACTCCTCTTTGTACTAATGACAGAGATGTTTGTGTTTTATGCAAGTTATTTCTGTTTCTTGTATTGAAACTGTGTACCTGTGAATTAGGTGTAAACAGGTTAAAATTTTCTATGACAAAGCTCATGAGAGAATATATATACTGAGAATACATTGTAAGAATATTGAGTTTCTTAAAGAGTTGTCTGCAAGAAGTTCTTGGTTTTACCCTACACAGAAACCTAATAGCTCTTTTCTGCGCTATGAAAACTTTTTTACTTTGTGAAGAGTTTCCCCAAAAAATTATGCCATATGACATTACTGAATGAAAATATGAGGAGTACACCTGTTTCATTAATTCTAGATTTGCTGTTAGAGAAAGTGTTCGTATTGCGAAGGTGGCACTACTTAACTTTGCCAGTAGTGTAGTGATATGATCATGCCAACAGAGTTTCTGATCTATTTTAATACCAAGAAATTTTATACTCTCTGTTTCTAAGATTGTGTTGTTTTTATAGTTTATACATATATCTGGCTGTGCATAGTTTTTTGTTTTAAACCTAATATAATGTGTTTTTTCAAAATTTAATTTTAATGAATTTGACTTAAACCAATTTGCTACTACTCTAAGTACTTCATTTACATTAAATTCTATAGTACTGTTTGGTGTTTTACTCACAGTCAGGTTAGTGTCATCTGCAAATAAAACACTCTTAACTTTGTCGGATAAATTTCCAGGAAGGTCATTGATGTATAACAGAAAGAGGAGGGGACCTAAGACAGAGCCTTGTGGAATTCCATGTTTTATTTTCTCCCAGTCTGATGAAGCATCTTTACTTATTTTAGAATCAAAAATTGAAACTTTTTGCATTCAGCTTGTAAGCACCATAGAATTTTGGCAAATTCTAGTTTTGCTTAGGCGGGACTTAGAAATTTCTAGAAGTAGTTTTCAACTAAAAGGAATTTCCCTGTAATCTTCCCCATAGTTACAATCCATCATAAAAATCATTTTAAAGTGTAATCATCATAGCGAGAAATGTTTATTTTAAGAGATATTTAGCTTTGTTCAGGTTTTGAAACACGCGATCATAAAAGTAAGAATTCTAAGATTTGCAATATCTTTAAATCGCGTAAAGCTACAACCGAACTTTTATCACCAGCTGTAGTCAGCACTATCCCCGATATTTTGGTAATAAAATTAAGTAATTCAGCAAAGATTAATTAGTGATTTTAATTAAGAGAAACAAAATAAGCTTTTTTATTAAAAGAGATATCAATTTAAATTTTACATCAGTGGATAGCCCTAATCAAGACTATTTCATGCATATATGGGTTTTCATAAAAAGTTTAAGCATTTGTCCGGTAACTAAGTTTTTGTAAAATAGATTGTCGCATATTGTTGTGCACGCGCGTAAAAAATTCTAGAACACTTAGGGATTTTACCCGAATTTGAATGTATCACTACGCGGAGTCTTAAACAGCTTAAACTTTAAAATTAATTACTTTAAATTTCTCAAGAGACTGCAGTCTGACTTCTAGTAGATAAGTCCAGATACTGCTAAAGTTCAAACATTTTTAATAGTCGGGATCGTCAAATAAATTACACATACTTTGAGCTACGCGGAAGCAAAAAGATGTGATACAGTTGCTGAAGTCACTGGTTCTAGCCGTTTCTATAAAAAAGACCCCGCCGCCATTATGGTCTGTCTGTTCCTGTCCGCGGTCTGTTCCTGCCTGGCGTCTGTTTCGGTCTGTCTTTCGTCGCGCTGGTTGTAACTCGCCACGCTGGCTAGTTCAACCATGTGGGATCGTGTCGTGTTATATAGTAACTAACATGAACTTTTAAATTTACTAAAGGGGTTTTGGTCGGTTAGATTTCTCTCCACAATCTGCAAACTTTTGGAACGAGTGTTCGATATGCCTGCTCAACTGTAAATGCAATTTTGAACTTTTGACTTCGTGTCATAAACTTTAAATTTTTCCACCAGTGAACTTTTTTTTCGGTTTTCATAATGGAACAGTGACAACCTTTTCTCCAATTTGTGGAGGTTAAACAAATCTTGTGTCGTCCGTATATTTCGGCCCGGTCTTAGGTCCTTACATGGGACTGTAAGGCTCGTGTTTGTTCAATTTCAAACGGTGGAGGAGAAATTGCCGACCTACAAGTTACGTGTGAAAACTTCGGGGAATAAACGGCACGAGTGCAACTACCTCATCATGCATTGTTCACCGACTACGACACCGCCTGCTCACTGAGGCCAGATGCAGCACCCGATACCAGATGATCGTCGCTTCGCCATGGTACATCGCGGGGACACCACGACTTCACACCATGCCGTCCAGCATCCGGCCTCACAGCTGATCGACGAGACATGCCCGGGGGACTGACCACACCAACAGCTGTTCCCGCGGCCCAGCCCACGACGACAGACCAATATGCTGCCACTCATCATGCAGTTTTCACCAAAGTTAAGTAAAAACTGTTTTCATCATCTTTTCTTCGAGACCTTCTTGTGAATTTTTTTTTACTAGCACTGCCTAACTACATCTTACTGCTATTTACTTTGTGCGCAAAGTGTTTCTTCATTGTAGAGGCACCATATTTTCTTTCTGTTCATGTTAAGTGCAAAGAGTCTATCAGTGATAGATGTACAATATCGGCAACAATTTCTTCGTGTTTAATGAATGTATTTTTTATTTTCTGAGTGATAATTATTTTGCATGCCGAGGCTATGTATTTTTCAAACGAGTGACCTTTTTTAAATTTTGTTTTTCAAGATAATTTTAACAATTGATGTTTAGCTTTTCGGTGTATTTCGATCTTAGGAGAGCTGTTCTCATGTTTTGTTTTGTATTACCGTTGCTAAGCAACGGAACCATTTTGCCGACGACTGAACATTTTACTCTCGATCAAAATTGCCAACTTAATTTGTGAACATCACGTAATGTTATTTTTCTTTCCTTTGAGCATAACTCTGTTTTTATACTAAAGTCTGCATATTTTGTACTGTGTTTAATATTATAATTTTAACTATCACTTTTCGTCATCATGGTATTTGTAGACAGTACTAATATTCCTCTAGATGACCAACTAGTTTTTCACTGGCAACCTTTTCAATCAGACGATGTTAAGAAAATAATACAATCTCTTAACGAAAAAGATACTGCACTATTATCAGCTGTTTATGATCATTATTTTACTTACGCCACAATCAGATACTTCACTGATAGTGTCATTTATCATTGCAAGGCAGCTGAGATTTCTGCAAAACTTTATGTTGATGGACTGTCCAATCGGCTGTCCTGTGCAGAAATGTCTGCAAATATCGGCTATGACATTGACTCTAGAAAGATTTCTCCAACCAATCAATTGGAAGAACTTGTTGTTCCCTTTACACAGGAGCTTGAAAATTATTCCGTCCGGAAGAAGTGTACCTTGGGTACTCATTTTGATCACCTAATTGATACCAAACAAAAGTTTGAAACAAATTTTATTGCCTATTTCGAAAATGTAATCTCTAAGGGGAAGGTTGATGTCCTACAAACCATTAATGAAATGTTACCGTCTATTTGTCACGAGGTTAATCAGCTGTATAGTTTAGCTACTTCTTATATACAAGGTCTCCAGGAATATGAAACTAAGACCATTGCAAAAGTACATGAAGATTTTCAAACTTTTTGTGAAAAAGTACTACAAGCTAGGCGTATGTATATAGCAGCTCACTCAAAGCCAACTGAGGAAATAAACCCACATTCATTACTGCCAATTCCCATTCAAAACCAACATCTGCAACCACATACTAGCAGCATTTTTTCAGATGACCTGGTGATTGTAAATAATGTTATTGCTACTCCTATTACTGAAACTGTAGATAATAACACTGCAGGTAGTATTTCCACAACTAATCTAAGTACTACAGAGGAACAAATAGTCCCTGTAGGGACATCCACACCCACTGACAAAGAATTTTCAGAACCATTAACAGCTGTTCCTATAGGAGAACATGCTCCTCATCAACTATTACATGAAGCAGTAGTACATGCTTCACCTATAATGCAACCAACTGTTATGGCTAAGCTTGTTGACACTGTCACAGAGCCTACTGCTACAGAAGCACAACCAGCTCAAAATATTTTTAAGGAGAGGGAATTTTTACCAGCATCTATAGAGACTACTGAACAGCTGGTAGATCGTACAACTGAGTTTGTAACCATCATCCCACCCCAGCCCCTAGATGACCAACACATTATTCTACCTACTACAACTCCACTTATTGATTTTGAAATGCAGGATTCACCTGAAGTGGACATTTGTTTTGATTTGGTAGACACCCCAGCAGAACAGTTGATTTCTGAGATTCTTGGGGATAACAGTCCTATATGTGAAACTTTAGGGAATAGTGGGGACGTAATTGATTTCACAGCTGATAAAGTGACAAACACCTCTCCTCAGCCATCAGTTGTTCAAGTAAATGCTCATGTTTTGCCACCACTACAACTAACTATTCCTGATACCCAAGTTGATAGTAAAGCAGAGTCTTTGCCTGCATCAGCCTGTAGTGAGCCACCTGATTCTACAGCTGCTCCAATTGTGGATAATTTTGAAAACTCTCAATCCTATTCTGCACCCACAGAGGTGACAGAACTTAGCAATAGTTTAATAGCTGATTCATTCGTAACTAGTGAACAATTAAACCCTATTTCAGTAGATACAGCTCATTTTTATAAAACTGAAAATTATGTACAGCCCTCAGCTGATCCCTCACAGGTCTTTGACCCACCTATTGTGAATGATAATATTGTATCTGACCTTGTTGATATTGAAACAGATGTTTTGCCTGAAACTGAAACTACTGAAAATTCAGGCCCCAGCCCTTCACAGTTAATTAGTGACATTTTTGGTGACAATGAAGATTTTCTAGTAAATTTACCTGACAGTGAGAATTTAATTGATATTACTCCTGTCCAAGCTGAAACTCAGATTGATGTAGTACCATCAGCTGTTCCCATACCACAGGCTGTTTGCTCATATGAGCCTAATATTACCAAACCCAAACAGCTTGCAAGGCGATATAAGCCTACTTTTGTGGATAAGCTGAAACAGCAATTATTTCAGAAAATGTTTCCTGAAAACATTCATGCTAATTTGCCACTAATTACTATTCCTAATTGGGAACACTGTGGTCTTAATAAACAATTTTTCAATTTTATTCTTTTTCAGAATGTAAGAGATCTTTCAGGCAGTGGGTACTTCATTACATGTCATCCTGATAATTTCAGGAAACCCTTTGCATTCTGTATGGTAAAAGAAAACTGGGTTTCTTTTTCACAAACTCACTTGCCTATGCTGTACCAGCACAAAAAGACTGCTAAAATGAAACTTATTTTGAATTCTAGTTATCAATGCTTTGGGAGGGGGACTAAAATGAAAAGTCTGTTCCACCCCTCACCACTAAATGAAAACAAAACCATTTTGACTTATGATTGTTTTGGGAGGGGGACCAAAATGAAAAGTTTGTTGAACCCCTTACCATCAAACAGAAGGAAAACACTTTTTGCAGAAAGGAGGAACGTGATTAAACTTAAAATTAGTATACCTCACAAGGTGCCATCACAATTATCCTACCTTTTGAGGATATATAAGACAATTCCTGTCAATTTTAATATTTTTCTACGTTATTTTGGGATTTTTAGTATTTGTTTATCTGAGTTTATTGCTCAGCTGATTTTGATTTTTGAAGTGGTATTAAGACCAGAAGTTTTGCCAACTCTTTACTTTTCTAATGAGTACTTTGATCTAATAATATTTGAACATCTACCTTGGGAAGTCATATGCCAGATTAGATTGGATAGGATTTCGGAGACACCAAGGGTGGAACTTACGGATGTTGAGATTGATTGTCGAAGAGATAAAGTTGTTTGTACAAGTGAGGAAGTTGATGCTCTAGTTAAAGTAGAGGTGGGGATATAAAATGTTTTCCTATATTATTGGGGGAGGCTGGAAGAGAAGATAGTACCATTTTTGGGGGATGCATTATTATTATTATTTTATTAATAGGGAAAGGAAGCAGAGACTTACCTGCGAATCCCATATTTATTAGGACCAGGAAATAGAGACTCGCCTGCGAATCCCATAATTATTATTAATATTATTATTAGGGCCAGGAAGCAGAGACTTGCCTGTGAATCCCATAATTATTAGGGCCAGGAATCAGAGACTCTCTTGAGAATCCCATAATTGTTAGTTGCATTTCCACCCATCATTATTATTATTATGTATCAGTGTAACAAAACAAGGCGACCTCCTATATAAAAACACATTAGGCATCACCTAGGGATGACCTCACATACACAAATAAGGTGTCATTGTTATTTCATATAGTTACACAATTTCATACACAATAAAATATATATAGGAAACATGAGCAGTTAACACACTATAGAGACAAAAGCGGAAATGACCAAGTTTGTTACACATAATGGAGTCTTGGAGATATGATATTGAAACTGATGTGAGTTTACATTCTTGTTGCTGAAGAATGAATTGAAAGCTATTTTGGAAGTTATGTACTGTCTTAAGCGTTTATCTATGTACCGTAGAACGATTTTGGGACAGCAATTCCTATTGTCTTATACACTAAGAAAGTTGAATGATGTTGGTAATATGATGAGGATATACACATGCTTTCAAATATTTTTATAGTGAAAATAAACCACTCTAGGAAAACTTTTTATAATAAACTTCACTACAGATTTTCCTACTTTATGTAACACTTAATTCGCTTTGTCTTATTTACCCAACTTAGGTTGAGGATTTTTTGTGCTTTGTCGCACCTTAGGCACTTCATAGTGGCCTTAAGCAACCAGATTTTAGAGAGTAATGTTTTTTTATAAACAATAAACTATACCACTTGAATTGACTTTGACAACATATAACTGATATGAATCTATAATTTTTTTCTCTTGTAACATTATTATGTGATATTTGGTCCAGGGGACAGAGATCCCATTATAAGTACACACAACTAGGACCTACTTATTTTTCACAATAAGATAAGGATATACCAAATGTAAATGCTATATAACATTTTTGCACCAGTGTACTGGTGAACACAACTAGAGTTGTGATACTTAACGAGAGATCTTTTGTAATATTTTGTCATCAGTGTACTGATGAAGTGAAACTACGTTTCACACACACACTACTTTTGTACTCTCACTACACACAGCAGTGTACTGCTGAATGGAAACTACGTTTCCTTATAATTTTTCCCCGACATATTTTTAGTATGTTTGGTTTCATTTTGGGGAAAATATTTTGTAAATGACTACAATGTTTTATAATTATTATTATTGGGATAACTACATTATACTTAAGTGATACATTAACTTGGCAAGAACCAAGTGTAAGTTTGTGTTTCTTTACTTTGATAATTTTTTACGTATATAAGAATATTTTTTCACTTTTATAACTTGAATCTTAATACATTTTATGAATAATATTTTCATTTAATCTTACTTACTAATTGTAATTTTCCTTTGCTAAGGAAGATCATTTTTTACTATTTCATTTCCCAACAACTTGTGGGAACATTATTGTATTTACTATGTTTATTGTACACTTACTTTTGTATTGTCATTTAATTTTTCTTGTATGTATAAGTTAGTGTTTAAGAACAGTTTGGCCGCCACTAATTCCCACTATTTTTTTCTGATTTGTATGTTCACAGACCAGCTAGCTGACCGAGTTCCCCAGGCCACTACTGCTGCGACAGGAACCGGGGAAAATGGACATTTCTCGGCAGATCTAGCTATAAGGCTTTTGCTTTGTATAATTTGCGAGCCTTACAGTCTGCTCCCGTAACAGGACTTGGGTTTCGCCCATTATTAGGGAGTTCTGTGATCAGTGTTTCAAAGGAAAGTGGTAATTTAAGGCCTAAACAAAATCAAAACAATGTTAAAACAAATACGTTTACAAAACGAAAGACTTTCCTACATTGAATTTCATAATGCAATTGTTTGTAAAACATTAAAAATTCTTATTTCTAAGCTTTAAGATAATACACATTACTATCTACTTTTCTAAGAACAAATTTGATGTTTCTATGTGTTAATATTTTTTCAATGTACTTTTTGTAATTTATATCTATAACTATTTATGTTTTGATAATTTGTTTGATATTTTGACAATTTGGTGATTATTGGTGTTACACATGTTTAGAATTTGTGATCATTTGATATTTCACATGTTGCTATTTGGTCATAATTAGTTTGATTTTTAATAATTTTTATTAATTCTGATAATTCAAAGAATGAATGAGTTTTGAACCTTTTGTAGTAATTGAGTGAAAAGGTTAAAGTTTTCGAGATTGTTACAAATAATAATATGTTTGTTTTTGAGTATGAATGGTGGAGAAAGAACCGAACCAACATGCGATAGTTAATTTTTGTGGGATAATTCATTTCATTTGGGGATTTAAATTTTTCCTTTTCTTTCTTTTTCTTTTTTTCAAGATGTTCAGTTAATTTTCTTGGGAAAATAACTTCAATCTTCAGGGGGCATGTAAGCACCATAGAATTTTGGCAAATTCTAGTTTTGCTTAGGCGGGACTTAGAAATTTCTAGAAGTAGTTTTCAACTAAAAGGAATTTCCCTGTAATCTTCCCCATAGTTACAATCCATCATAAAAATCATTTTAAAGTGTAATCATCATAGCGAGAAATGTTTATTTTAAGAGATATTTAGCTTTGTTCAGGTTTTGAAACACGCGATCATAAAAGTAAGAATTCTAAGATTTGCAATATCTTTAAATCGCGTAAAGCTACAACCGAACTTTTATCACCAGCTGTATTCAGCACTATCCCCGATATTTTGGTAATAAAATTAAGTAATTCAGCAAAGATTAATTAGTGATTTTAATTAAGAGAAAAAAATAAGCTTTTTTATTAAAAGAGATATCAATTTAAATTTTACATCAGTGGATAGCCCTAATCAAAACGATTTCATGCATATATGGGTTTTCATAAAAAGTTTAAGCATTTGTCCGGTAACTAAGTTTTTGTAAAATAGATTGTCGCATATTGTTGTGCACGCGCGTAAAAAATTCTAGAACACTTAGGGATTTTACCCGAATTTGAATGTATCACTACGCAGAGTCTTAAACAGCTTAAACTTTAAAATTAATTACTTTAAATTTCTCAAGAGACTGCAGTCTGACTTCTAGTAGATAAGTCCAGATACTGCTAAAGTTCAAACATTTTTAATAGTCGGGATCGTCAAATAAATTACACATACTTTGAGCTACGCGGAAGCAAAAAGATGTGATACAGTTGCTGATGTCACTGGTTCTAGCCGTTTCTATAAAAAAGACCCCGCCGCCATTATGGTCTGTCTGTTCCTGTCCGCGGTCTGTTCCTGCCTGGTGTCTGTTTCGGTCTGTCTTTCGTCGCGCTGGTTGTAACTCGCCACGCTGGCTAGTTCAACCATGTGGGATCGTGTCGTGTTATATAGTAACTAACATGAACTTTTAAATTTACTAAAGGGGTTTCGGTCTGTTAGATTTCTCTCCACAATCTGCAAACTTTTGGAACGAGTGTTCGATATGCCTGCTCAACTGTAAATGCAATTTTGACTTTGAAAAATAAAACTTTGGATTTTACTAACAGTGAACTTGTGTACTTCAGTTGTTAACATAAAACCCTTTTCTCAATTTGTGGGTAACAAATTTTGTGGCGACCTAAGGCATTTAGTTGAGTCATCCTGGCTACATGGTCAAACCAAAAATTAAAATTTTCAGTAAGTTTTCATCGAACAGTGAGGTGCTATCAAGAGTGTAAGTTAAGGCACTTAGGCGATACTCAACCCCGGTATCGGCCTGGGTCCTTACAACATATATCTGGCTGTGCATAGTTTTTTGTTTTAAACCTAATATAATGTGTTTTTTCAAAATTTAATTTTAATGAATTTGCCTTAAACCAATTTGCTACTACTCTAAGTACTTCATTTACATTAAATTCTATAGTACTGTTTGGTGTTTTACTCACAGTCAGGTTAGTGTCATCTGCAAATAAAACACTCTTAACTTTGTCGGATAAATTTCCAGGAAGGTCATTGATGTATAACAGAAAGAAGAGGGGACCTAAGACAGAGCCTTGTGGAATTCCATGTTTTATTTTCTCCCAGTCTGATGAAGCATCTTTACTTATTTTAGAATCAAAAATTGAAACTTTTTGCATTCGGCTTTCAATGTATGATTTAAACCAATTACCTGCGGTCCCAAAAATACCATAGTATTCCATTTTTTTCAAAAGTAATTCATGATTTACACAGTCAAATGCTTTTGCAAGATCACAAAATATTCCTACAGGATTCATTTTATTATTCAGTTCCTCAAATGTGTTATTTAAAAATGAATATATAGCCATTTCTATGGATGATCCTTTTTTGAACCCAAATTGTGAATTAGTGAGGATATTATAGTGTGTAACATGTTTTATTACTCTTCTATACATGACTTTTTCAAAAACCTTTGAGAATGTTGAAAGTAATGAAATGGGACGATAGTTGTCTACACATGTTACTTCTCCTTTTTTAAATAATGGTTTTACAACAGCATATTTTAGTCTATCGGGAAAAACACCTTGTATTAAGGATTCATTACAAATGTGAGCAAGTACATGACTGATACAGTCTGAACATCTTTTCAGTAATTTACTTGAAATATTGTCATAGCTGGAAGAATAGTCACCAATATCACAAACTACACATTAGGATTAGTGAAATGCACCCTCTGCCACCCACTTTTATTGAATGAAGGAGTAAGGATAAAAATAATAATACTTTCATACATATTTTTCTGGGTTTGGGTATGGTTCAAAGTCTTGGGTATGGTTGAAATTTAGTGTATTTGATTTTTGAATTGGTGCAGGTGAGTGACTTAAATGATTATTATTATTATTATTACTTCAAAATTCACTAAAAGAGGGTGGTGGCAGCTGCATTGCATCAATCATAATGAGTAGCCATGTGCAGGGATATACGGGATATGGCAAGAGGCGCCAATGGGCTATTTTTAGGAACATTTGTGGCACTCTCCTGGACTGAACTGGCAAACATCCCAACCCAACTCATTCAACATCACACTTATGCTTTCCCTCCAGTGATTTATACCTATCACGAATCGGGCAGCTCCTCTTTGGACCTTCTGCAATGCATCCATTTATCCCTTTTGATAGAACCCCATACAGGACCAGAATATTTTAAGTGAGGATGCACCAGAACTTTGTATGCAATCGATGTAACTTCTGGTGTAAATTGTTTTAAATTATGACCTAGAAATTGGAGCATACAATTTGCGTTCACAATCACTTTCTCAATATGTTCATCCACAACAAATTATTATGAGTTGTTACTCCTAGGTATTTGTTGAAATCTACCATTCTAAAGACAGTGTCATTAATTTTATATTCAGAACTAAATGGTATCACTTTTTTACTTATATGCATAACTTGGATTTGTTTTTAGTCTTTAACTCCAGCTACCAGTCTTTGCACCAAGTGATTATTTTCATAACATTGGCTTGTAACAAAGCACAATTGTCCTGGGTTTTTACTTCATGAAACATAATAGCATCATGAACAAATAGTCATTTTTTCCCCTTAATAGATCACATTTATCATTAACGTATATGAAAACAACAGAGGCCCTATCAAACTCTATAGTATAACAGACTATTCAGAGAATAATTACTCTTAGGAAAAAATCGATTGTTATAGAGACCAGAGCAACTAGACAAGGTTAGTTTGCATTTTCCGATGTGTTGAAATTAAAGTCACTGTCAGCTAAGGACCTGGGTAATTCTTTGTTTTGTTTGTAAATGAAATAAGGTAAAATAAATGTCAAGTGAATAATAAGGAAGACTATTATTATTATTATTTGCCACAAGAACTTAAAAATGATTCTGTACTCCTGATGATATAACAATCCATATTACAAATAAAACAAAGATTTTATAAAATGTGACATGGAAGATTAACATTATACAACAACTACCCTGTTGAACCCTGGACCTCACATTGGTCAGTGATAAAAACTGACCATCAAGAATTACACTCTGTGTTCTATCCTTAAAAAGTTTGCAATCCAGTTACATATTTGTCTAGATATACCATAAATACGAAGTTTTTGTAAGTAATCTTGTGTGAGGCACAGTGTCAATGGCTTTTTTTTTTAAATCTAATAGAACTAAGTGAACCTGGGATTGCTTATCTACAACCTGGCACAATTCGTGAATTAAAAGTGCAAATTGTGTCTATCAGCATTGGTCTTTTCTGAATCCATATTGGCTTGAGTTTAAAATGTCATCTTCATCCAAAAAAAAAACACATGACATTTGAATGGATGATATGTGAGATTCCTAAGCAGGGCCCCTCTAGGAGGCACGAGGCCCCCCAGAAGGATTGAGGCCTTCCAGAAGGTGCGAGGCCCATAGCATTTGTTAACTCCTGCTACATGGTTAACCTGATACTGTTTAAAATGTATTTTCTGAGAACTGAATCATCATTGCAAAGACAGGTAGGTAGTAAAAAGGATGAAAAAATGAAACCATCAACAAATCTTAAGGATACAGTACATAAATTTTCTAGTGTTTGTGGTTACAATTGGCAATGTTGGTGCTAATGTTTCTAGTAGTTTTGAAATGTTGCACAACGTTTGCCAAAAGTCAATTGCTTATTCAGTAACAAGTGATTTACCGCAAAAGGGTTGCCCAACTGGAAGGTTGAATCTTGTTTCATCGAAAGGAATGGATATTAATAGTACTAGTATAGGTGTTAACAATATGTTGCTTCAAGTTACCAATAGATATAGGCGTAAATATCGTTTTACTATATTAACTAAGTGTAGGAAGTATGTTCCAATGTCAACATTAAAAACCAGTGCAATTCAAGTTGTTGTTAACACTTTGCAACCATGCAAATGTTTTGAAAACTGGAAGTTTGTCATATGTCCTGTTTACAATTCATATTATTCAAAAAAAGATAGAGTAGAATCATATCTTGAGTGTTAAACATATACATTTTACTATAATGTCTCCTTTGTATTTCTCTCTGCATGAATAAAGTTTTAAACCAAAATATTGTGCAGCTGTGATTGGCTCATTTTTGTGTGTTCATCACAGTCCTCCTGCATTCAACTTTGGCTTGTGACAGGTTTATTTTCCCTATTCTTCATCCTGTTGCTGCCCATCACCAAAAGCATTGTTTTAATTGACTGTGATGTGGGTTTCTTGAAACCCATTCAGGCCATTTTTTTACCTCTATTTCTTTGGCCTTAGTGATGATACCTGTTTAATATTTCTTTAATATGCCCTATAGATAGCAACAATCTAAGCAAATGCACTAATTTTTGTTTCATTCCTGTTCTTGGGATGAAAGTTATTTATATTCAAATTTTAACAATTTTATCGCTATCACTGACTGGATCATCAAAATTCTAAGGTACTTTCCATAGTTGTAGAAAGCTGAAATTTGGTAGACAGATAAGATTATAAGAAAAGCTTAAAAATTGTTAATTTCCATGTATTTACACCCTATTTACTTCCAAATGTGGAATCACTTTGTAATCTAATACTCTCATAGTATTTAGATTTTCATTATAAATGGAACTTATTAAGTTTATCTAATATGTTAAATTTTACTTTGTTGCTCTCCTTACTTTGAATGATAGGGAAATTCAAAGTTTTTTAACCAACTATTACAATCTGTCATCTTGAGTCCACGGTACTTCTCAAGTTTCTAGAAACAAGTAATTTCGTACCCATCTACGATTTCCTCCCCAAATTATAAGAAAAATCCAATATTGGTAATTTTCTATGTGTTTATATAATGGCAACCCCAAATGTGAAACTTTTAATGAATTTTTGCAGCTTAATTGCTTCGATTTGGATAAAGTTACATGCCTCAAATTTCTTTTATGCATAGAGATCAGCAGACTTAACTAACATTTTAAATTTTTCTTTGTTCCAATAGTTAGTTACAAAGTTGCTTGGAATTTATTTATGATGGCAGTTAAATATATGGCCAGCAGCATTCCCCATCAAGGAGTCGTAGTCACTATTTACAGAAGGCATGCGCATTTTTGGTAACAGACACTCAAACATTGAAGTCTTGAATTCTGAAATATCCTTATCCACCATTTTTCTTAAATAAAATCATTACACTTGTGTGATGACTCAAAGAGATTTGTATTTATATTTATTGGATCTTTACCATAATATATTATACAAAGTATCAATGATATGGGGTAAGCCAAATAATCTGCACACACACACACACAGTCATAAAACCTTTTTTCTGTTATATGTTCAAAAAATAGTTTAAAGGACCCTTAACACACACAAAATCAATAGAAAAGAAATTTTAGTGGAGTTTTCAAGCATTTTTAGTATCATAAAACATGTTAATTAGTAGAGTTAAATCTATTTCATAAGCCACTGAAAGTAATAGAATGGGGTTGACTTTTTTGTTAGCTTTTTGGCCACATTCATTTTCAGAGATGTAGACTTAAATTATGATTTATGATGAGATGAATTTAAGTATAAGTTAACCACATGGAACAAGTTGTGTGAGAATCAGTTTTTCTAAAATAAAAATTTTAATGTTCATGTTACAGTAAGAGATACATAGTATATGAAAAAATAAAATCGATTGTTAAAAGTAGGTTTTTAGAAGAAGAAAAAAAGAGTAATTTAAAAATTTCTCAACACAGTAAATTTGTGGGATTAAGTACTGGAGAGAATGATGAATATATTCATATTAAAGAGGAATTTTCACTTATCATGCAGAACTATTTTGTTTGTAAATTATATGAGTATTTAGGCCTTAGTTTTTCAAATATGTCTGACAGGCAAGGTGATGAAACCGAACAATGCAAAATAATGGTTTTAAACATCATCAAGAATACTATATGAAGAATAACATAATCATCAGAGAGGAAATAAAATTTAGTGAAATTTTACACTTTTGTTTCAGTTCGAATGAACTAATAGTTTAGGATATATTGAATAATATTTAATAATGCCAAACCAGCAAAAGGGTCATTTTTACTAATAAATACTATTAAAATCAGGTTGTAACTTACAAAAGTTGAAGAATTTAATAAAAAAAAAAAAAAATCACTTGACATTGAGAGTAATACTAAATTTAGAGCTTTCTTAACTTTACTATTTTTTATTTCGATATCTACATCGACTAGAAGAAAGACTCTCATAACATAAAACAACATTTAAATTTCAATCCACCACATATCAAAATTTCAGAACAATTGGAGTAAAAATAAAGGATCGCCTTTGCTGAATCTCAAGTTAGTCAGACATCACAATACCCGGAAACTGAGTATGGTGGGTGAGTGGTTAATGTTCTGGCCTCGCATTCAGGAGGATGTCAATTTGACTCCACAAACAAGCATCTAGATTTGGGATTTCAATGGTTTCCTCAAATCTCTCTGCATGAATGCCAGGTGCTTCCTTCAATAGGCCATGTCGAATTCCTTCCCGTTCCTTGCCCCCAGTCCCATTCTGCCTCTAATGACCAGGGTGTTGATGAGGGGTAAAGCCACAACTTAAAAAAAAAATAACCATAATGTATATAAAAAAGGGGGCACAGCAGACAAGGAAATCAAGCATTATTTTGGAGGATTTGCTGCAGTGAGGATGTGCATGTTGGTCTTGGAGAGATGGAGGGAAATTTCTCAGTAGTTGTACAACAGTGGGGCCAATCAAAATTTCTTCAGTTCTTTCCAATCTGGGAGGTGTGGGGGAGGGATATAAGGAAGTTGCCTATTGAGTGAGAATGACTTAACCTGCAATCATTTCTTAAATTAAGATCAAAGTCTGATGTCTTTCTAAAATTCTCTTGTACCGAGAATGTAAAGGAACTTTTAGTACAATATAACAGTTTTTAAACCAACAAGAACTCTATTGTGTATTTTATTTGTGAACATTCCTTTATCTGTAGGGATTAAATCAATAGATAGAACCTGTAAGGTACCAGTGCATGGATACAGTTCAGAGAAGAGTGCTAGGTAGTATAACCCCCTGCTAGCACTTTACCATGACAACACACACATATTTTATCCAGTCTATAACTACCCACAATGTAGCTTGTGTGATAAAAATCAACAGTATGTTATGATTAGAAATATAAAACTAATGTCTTATTTATATCAATTTTAACTATCTATATTTATTTTAAACACTGTGTTTTAAGACTAACATTTGGTTTGCAAATACTCATTAATACTGTACAAGAAGAAGTAGAGCTCCTTCGATGCTAAAAAGTATAATATTTTCTCTTACAGACTTGATCCTGTGTTTTAGATTATTAAACTACCTGATACCCATATGAAGTGATACTTTTTGGCAGAGGAAAGAGATATATGTAAATCCAGTGTCTGTCTAATATTATGTGTGTGAAAATCACTGATTGTAGTGTATACCATAAAGTGTCATATTTTGTTTATAGTGTCTTGTATACATACACAGGGCAGTGGTAGAATATGCATCTTACTAAACAAAAGTATACACAATATAGGTTCTATTTTGTACCCCTTTTATTATTATAATAATTTTTTACTGAATTTTGAAACATTTTATACATGGTAATATAATAACATACCATAATAATGAGTACACCTTCAAAAAATAAGTGCCGTAGTCTTAATTGTTTTGTTTCATATGCAACCAACTAATATTCTCATTGTGTAGCAGATAGAATTTAGTTTTTATAAATGTGTTCAATATTAAATTAACTTGTATCTATATACCAATTTCTACATTTTTAAGTAGTTGAAGGCTAATTAAAAAAAAAAAAAAAAAAAAAAAAAAGGATCGGTAATCCATAACAACAATAGAAATCATTCTGCGTAGACTAGCTTCAATAACAACATAATGAAAAACTATTATTTCTTGCAAAAAAAGAAAGATAAAAACAGACTAATATTAATTGAACTGATTTTTTTCAAGTAACACCCAGATTTATTTTGACTGTTAAGAATATACTTAAAAAGAAAAGCAAGTGGCATTGCCTAAATACAGCTAACATCTCTTTTGGCTTGTGATATATCCTCAATTTTGTCAATATATTACAAAATTCAGTTAAAAGGCTGCAAGCATATAGCAAATGAATAGCAGAACATTTTCAAAGTAATTTTCTAGTGGTTCCAAATATTTAAGACACATTCCAAAGTATAGCTAGATCGAAGTTAAGAGTAAACACTTGTGTTATATAAATTTTGAGTATTTATTAATGAATTCTGTTCCCTCCATATTCAGTGGTGCAGCTGTTAAAACGAGAAGGAAGGATGTTGGATATCGGTTTTAGTAAGGTACCCAAAGTGATATTTCCCCCAAAAGATAACACTATCAGGTGTAGAAGAGAATGTAAGAATTACATTGGTAGTAGTCTCAATGTCGTACGAATTTTCTGAAGGAAGTTATGTGAAATCTTAAAATCAGTACAGAGACACTCTGTACCAGTGATGACGCAACAGCCAGCAGGTTCATGAAAGAATGATAGTAAATGAATTTAGATACAGGGATGAAAGTATCGAATCTTGGTTTAGAAGTACAAAACATGGTTTCAAATGGAATTTAGAGTAAATATGGTTAGTTTTAAGGTACTTTTTCAAAAAAAGGAAAAAATAGTAACTCGGGAATAAAATAAGTAGTCCAAAAAAAAATTACGTCAGGTTAAGAGTTTTCTTGTGGAAAAATGATGACAGCAGTTTGAGATCGTTGAGTTGAGTGGAAGTATTTTAAAAGTAATTTCAAAGCAAAAGCCATTAACGCATCATAGCTAAAGATACGGTCTATAGTGGGTAGAAATAAATATCAAGAAATGAAAAAAAAAAAACTAGACAAAACATCTGGGAGGCACCCTATTTTTATGAAAGCGCAATTTTTTTAAGTAAGTTTGGCGGAAAGTTTTATCAAAACAATGCACCCTCAATATAAGATATTTAATTTCAAAGTAATTAATCTGCATTCCATTATGGCCACATAGAAGGGATGAAAACTTTGAGAGATGATATTTTTTTAATGAAAGGTTTTTAGAAGGTAGTGAGATACACCAAATTAATTGTCAAAATATATAGAATTTCTGAAGATTAGAACTAACATGCTAGAAGAAATAGTTGGGACACTAGATCTATAAAATAGGTTTACTGAACTTTGAAAATTAATAACAAAAATAGGAGAGCAGATATGAAATTTTTTATAAGGATAGAAAATGCTTAGAATGATGAACTCTAAGTTATTACAAAGTTTCTCAAAATCGGAAAAACTTAGGGGGGGGAGCCTTTGTAACCGAACACCAGTGTGAGAGAGACAGCACCCAGGGTTAGACAGAGAGGGTAACCAGTGAGTGGAAAATCCCACTGCTTGGAGTCACAAAAAACACCCAGCCTATTTAAGAGGGTGGCCTGCCCGAGGCGTTCTTCAGTCTTTCAGCAGATTTGTTAGCAAGAAGAGAAGGCGTGGGTGTAAGTCGCGCCATGTGCCGGGCTGGAACGAAGTGACCGGGGCATTATTGAAATGTAGAGTATCCCTCCACAAATAACTAACATCAACACCGGGTGGAAGTGATGTCGCGCTTTCAATGATTTTGAACTTTTGATCAATATGGGGTTCATCGGAAGCTGCTTACATTGTGTTTAAATGTTTTAACCAGCAATCATTTTATTTTCCGAAAGAAGTCTGATGCCTTTTTATTACGCTGGTACCGAGTTTGTAAAAGAACTTTTGCACAATATATCATTTTGAATTTATCAGGAAGTCTACTGAGTTTTATTTCATGAACATACCTTTATCTCTTGTGGTATCCTATTTTTTAAACAAGCGATTGGCGACCAATAAAAGAACCACTCGGTACCACGACCATGGTTATAGCTCAAAGTACTACTGTATCCACACATCAGCAAACAGCATGTCTTTGACAGGCTCTACACAAATACCACTGTCATTACAGATATTATTTACAATATTTGTGTTTTGTCGGTATCATTGTTTTAATTTGCATTATATTATTTTAATTATACATTTTATTATTTTAATTAAATTTTCTTTTGTTATTGATAGCCCTTAATTTTCTGTTTTATTAATAACTGTTCTTAAATTGAATCTACCTCTTTTCCATTTAGTTAACACAGTACAGCATTGATCCATCTAACAATAATTGGCATATTGTACTTATGCTGATGAATAACTTGAATCTAAATGTTTGATTGTTTTCATTGTTCCTTGTAATACCATTTTTTGTTGTATCCTCCTGTCTTTTGTTTTTAGAGCTGATTTCTTTCTCTCTTCTTGTTTCAATTCACTAGTCACAACACCCCCTTTCCGCCAACAAAACCATTAAATGTACCCAGAAGTAGAAATGCATTGTTAACATAAGAGTAGGGTATTTAATAATCTTGATTATAACTTTTTTATGCTAAAGATTACATTTCTGATACTAAGTATAAGAAAATATCGGAAATTTATGATAATAACAACAATCAAAAAGCCATTATTCAAAGAAAATAGGAATGATAGTGAAAGAAAACCTGTGACTCACCAGAGGTGAAGGCAGGATTGTGTTGTGAGCCAACCAGAGAGTTGGAATTATTTCAAACCTAGTGCAACATTAGGTTTCACTAAGGACAATAGAGTAGTGATAGTAGGAGGTGCAGGGAATAGTATTGATAGAAACATGAGTTATAGTATAGAGAGTCACCTGAGGATGGTTGTGAAGGAGGCGCAGCATAGCAGGATGGAACTCATGCAGATACTAAGTCACCATGACTGGCCACAATTCAATTATGCTGTGAGGTGGGTAAATGTGGAAATGGAAGTGCTACTTGGGAAAGTCATTAGCTCTGTGTTGGGGGTTGTGGCTGTGAACACCATTGGTAGGTGGAGTTTCACTAGGCATGGCCTGCACCTAAATAGAAGGGGCAAGGGGATACTTTCTGAGTTGTTAACTAAAGCAGTAAGGGAGCCCATTTCCAGTGATGATGGGGGCAGAACTGTGCCTTTTTAGGATAGGGGCTGCTGGTGAAGGGATGGAAATAGATGATCAAAGTGATACTGATTGTAGATCCACGATGCGAAAAATCACAGATATTAAAGAAATAGATGAAGTTGCTGAAACAATAACTGACTGGGATAAAACTGGGAAGGTGGAGGCTAGTGCTGAAAATATAAAGTCAGTAATAAGGGTGTTACTGGTCAACTGTTGAAGTATAATGAACAAAGTAACATTGGTGGAGGAGTTTTCGTACTAGTTAACAAAAAATACCACAGTTCACTGGTGTTCATAGATCATAACCATAAGTTACTTGGGGTAGATTTCTGGGGTATAATAATATGAATATCAGTTGGTGGGATAGATGCAAGATATTTCAGATGAAATGGACAATGGTGGCCAAATTGATAGTCTAGCACTACATCTTTCAAAGGCTTTTGACAAAGTGAGCCATAAAATCATAGTAAATAACGTAAAAACCATTGGAGTGGATGAGAAAGTGATTTACTCAGTAGAAGAATTTTTAAAAGTTAGGAAACAGAAAGCTAATGTAGGAAATGCAGTATCAAAAGAAGTGGAGGTAAAAATGTGAGTGCCACAGGGTAGCATAGTAGGACCATTGCTATTCATTATTCTAACGAATAATTGTGTTTTTTGTTTACTATCAGAAATTAGATTGTTTTCAGATGATTTAATGCTATATAAAATGATCAAAATGGTAGAGGACTGTAAACTGCTGCAGGGTGAACTGAACATGATATCTAGTTGGGTTGCTAAACATGGGATGAAGATAAATGCAAAGAAGAGTCAGCTTAATACATACACAAACAAAAAACTGAAGGTTGATTATGATTAAAAGGTGGGGAAAGAATTGCTTGTTGAAGACTTGAAATGTAAATATCTTGGCTTTACATTTTACAACAAGATTACCTGGGCAGTATACATTGGTCAGGTAGTAGGAAAAGGTTTCAAAATTCTTCACTTGTTGGAGAGAGTGATGAGGGGATGTATGAGAGAAGTAAAGGAATTGGGTTTAAAAACTTTGGTTATACCATTGCTTGAATATGGTAGTGTAGAATGGGACCCACACTTTGTGTATCAAATACAGGAGTTGGAGAGTGTGCAAAAAAGGGTTGCTAGATTTGTTTCTGGAAATTACTGCAGAAAGCAATCAGTAACAGATATGATAAAAGAGCTGGAATTTGATTCATTTGAAGACAGGAGGAGGGTGAAGAGGGTCATGGGAGGGTACAAGTTGTATACTGGTGATGAGGCATGGAAAGATATTGGTGTAAGAATTAAAAGTAATGCGTGAAAGGGAAAATATGACCATGACCACAAGATAGCACTCAATTTCAGACACAAGGGTGTAAGTAGATTCTCTTTTTTGGATAAGGGTGTCAGGGATTGGATTAAGTTACCAAGAGAAATGATGAATAATTTACCAAAAACGTTGAAATAATTTAAAGTTAAAATTTGCAGAGGGTAAATGTAGGTGGATGTAGGAAAGGAAGAAGATGGGTGTGTAGGTAAATTGCCACTGGAGTGTGTGTTCAACCGTAATTTAATTAATTAATCAATATTACTCACAGAGCTTAAGATATTTTTTGCATGATGTTTGTTTAGTAAATTGGGTTTTATGTCATTGTATAAGTAGCGAAGTTATCTCTTCACTTTCTACAGACTTACTTGCCAACAGGAATTTGAAGATGACTTCTTTGTTTTTTCCCTTTTTCAGTATGGTGAGATTGATTGTTGGCCTATGGAGTGTCCCCCACTCTTATGTAGTGAACCTGTCCTAGCTCCTGGTGATTGCTGCCCTCGTTGTGAGGATGACCCATGTCCTATGGACAACAGTGGTAATAGGAGCTTTGGACAACCATGTACATATGCTGGACATCTTTTCAGCTCTGGCACGCAGTGGCAAAATCCCCATGACAAATGTAGCACCTGCAATTGCAAAGTAAGTATCTCTGTCAGTAGAACAAATGAAAGATTTTAGTCACATGATGTGAAAAAAATTTTGCTCTTCACAATTTAGCATTTCCTTGATAAAATATTTACCTACACAAAAACAAAATGTTATTTTTAAAAAAACATTCATTAGTCTAAAATTCTGTTTTGATTTGATGCTGACTCATTCAAACAAGCATATGGAATTTTATATGGAATTTCAAATAATGGTTTTAAAATGTAATGTGTTAAGGTAGTTATTTAAAAAGGTCTTTCCATTAATCCTTTATTTACATTAGTCATCCACGTAATTTCACAAGGATGGTATTATAATTGTCTAATGAAATATGCCAAAAATTGTAACTTATCAAAAGAAGTGTTAGCCCTGTACCTTTCTTTTCTTCTTCTTTTTTCTCTTAATTGCTGATGCCATCATCATCATCATCTATGACAGCTTCCAGCCACTGGCTGGGTCTGCTAGGAAGAAAAACCTTGTCAGTGCTTCCTGTCTTACCATCTGTCTTCTTCCACTGACGCCAAATTTCCTCCTCTATCCTCCACACATTTCTTAATACCTTTAATTCGTCCGTCTCTAAAGACCTCGCTGTTAGAGAGACGTTAAGCAGATTAAAAATATATATATATATATATATTAATCCGTCTGTTCTTCGGTCTTTCTCTGGGCCTCTTCCCTTTCAGCTCCATGTCCAGCATCTTCCTTGGTAACTTTTCCTCTCCATTCTCTTTACATGCCCATACCACTGAAACCTAGATTTTTCAATTCTATGTTGCAGCAGTTCTTCCTTTATTATCTCCCTGATTCATTCCTTTTTCTGTCTCTTTGGTTACTCCTGATCCACACCTTTGAAGTTTCATTTCCACAGATTGTACTCTCCCTTTGTCTCTCCAATTTTTTTATATAGTACTGTCACTGGTAATAGGTAGAGAGGTTGAATAGAATGAATATCCTTCACAGATAATTTTAATCACAAGCAGTGTAGTAACCCATTATAACCCATGTTTGCTATTTTTGCTTTTGAAGTATTAATTTGAAAATTCTGCCCTTAAAATGCTTTTAGGCAATGATAATAAGGAATGATTAGGAAAGTAAACAGATAAAGGCAAGATGGTAATTACAAACACAAATAAACTTTACAATATTTCAGTGAAAACTTTAGCCTTGTTAGTTGTGAGAAATATGGCAAGGTGATCAGATGTGGAAATATCTTACTTTTAACATGACTAACATTAACATTTGATCCTCTGCTATATTTATCACCTCTAACCTGTCTATGGTTTTTATCAAAATGTTGTGAAGTTTGTTTGTCTTTGTGTGTTCATTGTGACCCATTTTCCTTTATCTGTGGTGAGTAAGGGTTTTCTTTCCTATTTCCTTATTTCCATTTGTATATATAATTTTTAGTATGCCAAGATTAATAACGCATGACATCAGCAACAGTCAAAATGCTTAGGCTATGTTGGTTTGGTTTCCACAAGAGCTAAAATTATGAAGCTTGTGTTTAACATGTATTATGAAAACTTACTATGAATTTTTGACAAAGGTGTTTAAAAATTAATTATTAGATAAGATTTTAGAAAAGTTGTGAAATTAAAGAATCTCTAACGCATGAAATTCGATAGAAATCTATTTTTGTTTAATTTAATTTAATTTAATTGCAATGGAGCACAGGCTGCAGTGGCAATTTCCCTACACACCCATCTTCCCCCTATCCTGCACCCACCTACATTTGCCCTCTACAAATTTTATCTTTAAATGTTTCAACTGTCATGAAAAATATTGCAATTCATACAAAAAATAAAATGATAATTGTAATTTTATTATTTGAAACTATTTGTTAAGTACTTTGGTTTTATGTTTAAAGAGAGATGACTCTAACTCAACTACCAACTACCAACTTCTGTTAGTCTTTACATCCTAATAGTTTACTGTAATGCTGAAGAGTAAATATTTAAGTATTTAACATTACTGAAAACATTTTGTCACAAATATCCTCACATAGTTCAGAAACTGATTTCATTGTTAATTAATTGAACTATGTTTTGTACCTCATTAAATGTTTTTCATCAGATGACTGACATTTGTCAGTTAATTCAATGCACATTTCATTCCTATTCAATACATTCAGCTGAGAGTAAGGTGAAAAATTCTTGGCCTGGCATATGGTACACATGTTGCAATAAGGAGCATCAAGTGTCTTGTTTTGAAAGGTTTATTGCAAATAGATATTCATCCAATGTTGGTAAAGATTTTTAAAGGATTTGCACTTTTATTTTCGACTGTGAAGAAATGAGTGTCAGAATTTAAGTGTGGTTGTACCACTCTTAAATATGATCTATGTGATGGATGAGCAAAAATTGCAGCAACACATAAAAACATTAAGGAAGTGCACAATATGGTATCAGATGATTAGTTATTAATGACACCATAAAATAGCCAAGGAAGTAGGCATATCAAAAGAAATGGGATGGCTTATTTTGCATCAAGAATTTTTAGGAAAACTTGTGAACAATGGGTGCCACATTTGTTAAGTATTTACCAAAAACAAAAAACAGGTGAAAATTAAATTCTCACCAATGTGTATACCATTTTTAAAATAACTCTACCAATTTTATGTATCAAATAAAAATGTCAAGGAAACCAATGTGTCTGCATCAAATAGATGAAGTTGATTTGATTTTCCAAGAATGTTGTGGCTAGTTTTTTCTGGGATGCAGAAGGTGTGTGCGTGTGTTTTCTGTTTTTTGGTTGATTAACATCAAAGTAGTTGATAAACTTCAAAACAGTAACCACAAATATTACAAAAGTTACCTAGCTTACAAAAAAATATAAAGAGAACAATAAACAAAAGAGCCAGAACCACGATAATCATCTAAATCTTATGCATATGAATAGATGGGATTTATGCCACTTTATTTCTACTCAAAAGTAAAGCTAAACCTGCAGCATTTATCCATTTCATCGAAAATAAAATTTTATATTTTTTTTATGGCTGTACACCTCGTTGACTTGAGGTGATAAGAGGGGACTGGGGACTATGGCCAAGAAATGGGAAGGAATTTGGCCATGACCTTTTGAAGGAGCCATACCTTCATTCACCTGGAGTGATTTTAGTAAACTAGGGAAAATGGGAACCAGAATGTCTGGACAGGGATTTGAACCCGTGTTCTCCTGAATGTGAGGCCAGAGTGTTCTGCTCACCCATTGGGCTTACTGAATATTATATATTATTTAAATGTATTTATGAGACTCAATAATAATAAAATGTGAATCAACTATTGGATATAACTTTACCGGAGCATGATTGTTGTTCATACAACATCAAAAATATGAGTATTCAAGTAAAAATAAAATGCCATGCACGTGTGCACATTTGAGAGTAAAAAATGTGCAGGTGGTAAAAAATTCCATATTGCTGGCTCTGTCAGAAGTGCTGTTCCATAGAAGGATTTGCTGTCCACTCTTTTTGTTTGTGTTTTATTATTATTCATAAACAAGACATCAAAATTAATTATTTATAATAACGCCATTATTATTAGACAATTACGGTGAAAACTCTTTATCTTGATTTGTATCAATAATTTTGAAAGGATGTATAGGGGGTGTTGCTGTTCCACTGCCCATAATATTTTCTTTAATCCATAGCACATTTATGAAGTCTGATTATGTCAAAAAGTTAGTTCTTTAAAATTTCTTTGCAAGTATTCAGGGCCACAGTAAACATGAAGAACAATTGTTCAAAATAGCAGTAAATATATTTCAGCATAGTTTACATTAACTTTACCTGGAAGTCTTGTAGCTGGGATTTATATTCAATCAAGAATTTAAGAAAAGTTAGTTACCCATTTATTTTACACAATCCTTTCATTTTTTAATATAGGAGATCCACAGAATCTAAGAAATGATTCCTGTTTATTGCAAATTTTATAATTAGTAACCTCACTTGATTTAATTATTTCAATTATAATCTGTTGAAATATATATTAATAATTCATTATTGTTGTTTTACATAAGGTTATATTTTGAAACATTAAGCTTAATTCTCAGCTAATTAAAATAGAATGGATTCTACTAAATCTTTATAATGTAAAGGACATATCATAATTTATTTATTTATGTCATAGGTGGTATTGTTTGAATAGCATATATCAATACAAATGAAAAGTGTGTAGAAATATGTAAAACTTTTGAAAGAAAGTGTATTGATCAGCACTCAGATAGTATAAGGAGAAAGTAATCAAAGCTTACAAAACATGCAAAAATAAAGGCATGAACAGAACACAAAAAAAGTCCCTATAGTAAAACAGAAATTTTGTGTCTAAATATTTTTTTTTAGAAAGAGCTACAAGTTTAATATTGGTTCTCAAAGACAGTACATGTATGCATGTGTTCTGTTGCATGGCGCTGTCCTACTTCATACATTTCTGTTGTTGTAACTACAGGCAATCAAACAATCACTGCACACAACAATTGTTCTTCATATTTACTGTGGGCCTAAATGCTTGCAAGGAAATTTTAAAGAACTAACTTTTTGACATAATCAGACTTCATAAATGTGCTATGGATTAAAGTAACTTTAATAAGTGTTGCATGGCCTTGATATGATTTTGTTTATAATAACTTGCTGTATTTAAATCACATGAACCTATAATCCTAGAGGATGTTTTTTAGATGCTGTTTACCTGTACTGAAAAAAGCTCATACATTCAGATTCTGTCCATTCCATTGAACTTTAATATTACATTGTCTACCGTTAACTACCTACAAATCCCTGTGGAGTGGAGCAAGATCTTGTGTACTTGTTAAGAATGGGAAAAGTATGTAAGAACAGAGTCATTTCTGGCATTGAGTACCAATATAATAATCTCAGGTAACAAATTGAGCATAAATAGTGTTCACACATGATATTTCATGATCCAATTTTCCATCACCATCTTCTGGTGAAGTTACTTCAATCTTGTTAGCTGAACTTTGACGATTAATGTGGCCTAAGGATGTATTGTCTTTCTGTGGCCATCTAACTGATAACCTCAGTAGGTGAAGGTAGGTTACAAATAATGTTCACTATAGACCTTCTTGTTAGTTTTAAACAATGTATTCTTTCAAAAATTTTACATCAGACAGTAACTAAATTTACGGCATCAGACTTCTTTTCTAAAACAAACAACTGCAGGTATAAACCTTGATACAAGCCGCAATTAACTCCATAGTACCCCCTAACAGAATAAAAGTTCAATTACATCAGAGTGAATCACTTTCTGCACTATCTGTTGAAAGTAATTTAAGATGGCTGTCACTTCACTCCCATTTCCACCTAACTTGATGCCTGTCCACCACTAATTGTGCCAAATCAGCTGAGCGCCAAGCGTAACCTTTCTCCACAAGTGCTTTCAAAAGACTGCCCCACCACGATTTTCGAAGGTCTATTTATAGGAGACCTGGGGGATTTTGCAATATCTCCAGGTATTTTTTCTATCATGAGACCTTATTTTTCCTCTGATCTACCTAATTTTTTTGTGGGATGTAGCCCATTCAATAAATGTTAAAACAAATCCTTATAAAAATGTCTCTAGCTTCTGTAGTTTGCCCGTAAAAAATTATTTAAGTGTGACACCTAAAATTCTCTCTCACCTTCAGAGTATTCAAGCTATGCTGCTCCCAGATCTATTGGTACATCATATGACTTACCTACAATTTTCTATTCTATTGTTATCCAAAATTGCTTTTTAGTTCTAACTTATATTTCCTATATCACCCAAAGTATTGATCCTATGGAGCTAAAATACGTCTTAAACGCTTCTACATATGATTTTCTATATGATACTTTAATAGCTTCAAAATTCCTTTTTAATCTCATGTTCAAATCTCAAGACCTTATACCATCATATTTTCAAAAATCTTACTAATTTATCTTATTCTGCCCAAAGTACTGCATGGATTTTTACACAAACTTATTCATTATGCTGAGAAAAAAAATCTACATTGTTTTATATGTACTCCCTCTTCTGTATCTAGCCGAATTATCCTATGTGAAAACTAAATTTTCTTCTCGAAATCATAAATTTGTACCAAATCTTACCAAAATATTACTTAACTTTTACCTACAAATTCTAAATTTTTACATTATGTGTTTTAAATTTCAGTGCATATTTAAGCTATAAATGTTTTCTGTAATTTGAAAACTGATAGCTTGGAAGTTATTTAACTGTTCTTTTTGATATTTATGACTATACTTGAATTTCAACTTCAAAATCAAATATGTTGTCAGTACTATATTGTATCCACAATGTATCCCACCTTGTGATGACTTACTGCATCTCTGAATATGAATGTAGCATTTTCTATTAGAAAATAAGTAAATCTTCTTAATGTAGCCAATGTTTACAAATTGCTATGATGGGATTTCACTATTTACTTCTAATTATCACTTAAAAACTGCAAGAAAATTATTTTGAACCTGCTTCGCCTTTGGATTGAACTTAGTTTGCAATTCTTTCAACTATTTTTGGTAATTTATTAACAAAATTTAAGTTATATGACAATCGGAAGAGGGTAAATGAATTTTGGATCACTGAAATATTATGTGGAAACTCAGTTTTTACTGGCTTGATGTCTGATAGCATTAAAAGAAGCAGGACAGTTATTTTTTAATACTTTATCATTGCTCTGTGTCTCACAAAGTTGTCCTTCCAGTGGCCCCCACAAGATATCCATAAATACTTTTCAACACAGTGTTTCCAACAATGTTTCAGTTTTCATTGTCAAGCCTTAGGGTTATTCTGGCACCATTGAGCCTGGTTGATTGCTCAGGCGAGCATTCCAGATTTGATTTCAGTACCTGAAATCATCCCATGTGCTTGCTGGGATGGTTCCTTCTAAATACCATAGTCAAATTACTTACTGATCCTCTCTCCTCTCCCGGCTCTGATGACCTTGACATTGATTATTCATAAATCCTGAAGCAAGGGGGGAAAAGACTTTTTGCCTTTTTATCTGGATTTTTTTCTCTGCTGATAACTTGAAAAAATAGGAATTTGAATCCATTTCTTCATATTATTTAGTTAATTAATTTTAATTGTAATGGAGTGCGTGATCAGGTGGCAATTCCCTGTCATCTAATAACCCTTTTTAATTTATTTTTTAAATTATCTTATATAATTTGAGTGTTAAATTCTTCTCCCATCTACTTTTGTGATTTACAAATTTTAATTTTAATTTCATTCAGCGTTTTTGGTAAATTATTCATCACTTGGTGACTTGTTCCAGTCCTGATATTCTTACCCACAAAAGAATATTTTCCCACTCCCTTACGCATGAAATCGAGTGCCAGTTTGTGGCCATAGTCATCTTTCGCCTTCCATGCACTATATATAATTCTTCAGCCTATATCTGACTGGCATAGCAGTTACTTTGTTCTGTATTTGGATAACATTAGGAACATTCAGTTTGTCAATATCTTCATCCAACCATATAGCCTCATCATAATTTATCAATCAAAGAACTTCTCTGTCCAGCTGGAATTCTTTGAGGACAAACCTTCATCATGAGTAAAAACTCTTGCTGATTGATTATGATGGTTAGTGGCTTTTTATGATTAAAGATATAAATCACAGGTGTCATACTATTGTTTGAATAATTATGTGGAAATCATAGTTTGTCAAAGCCTCAAAAAGTAGTATTGGCCTTCCAGCCTATGTCAAAGGTGACCAATGTGCGACACTGTAGGTACAGCAAGAGTAAACTCATGTGGCTGCCATATACCAAAAAATGATACAAATTATGTATATGACATCATAAATATCATGACTCATCCCTCTCCCTTGGCACACAATGTCACACTTTGTTTACCCCCTCCCTCCCCCTTAATGTGTGAATTAATTTATGGATGGTTCCTAATAGTTAAGCACTAAATTTGATCTAGTTTGCAGCTTGAAGTGGGCATGCAGATAGTAGGATAGTAGACTTCGGGCATGCATGTGGAACTTCAAGGTTAGCGAGTGGCAATGCTAAAACACCTCATGTGACTGTAAATTCAGTTAGGGGCCATGAGGTTGGTCTGTCTCAAATGTTTTAATCGAAGCACCAAATAAATTTTTTAGGAGAAGATTTTTTATGCCAATTTAGTTTTGTGACTTTGTTTAAAATTGAAGAATATAGTGAATATCTACCAGCATGTACTAGTGAATTTTATTATCTGTTACCCTTCCTAGATTGGGGTTTAATCAAGGTAGGTGGCAACCAAGTTAATGTAGCAAAGCACAAACTAAAGTTATCCTAGGCACGATCACGGCTATAGCTAAGACTGAAGGTTTTGCGCTCACCCCAATGCAGCTTTAGGTTTTACAAGTGCTTTGTTTTAAATAAAAAAAAAAGATAAATACGCAGAAATTGATAAATAGCAGGGTAGATTTATATATGAGAAGATAATCCTACAGATTATTTAAAGCCAGTTTCAGCTCGATTGCTTACAAATTCTGAAAAGGAGAGACGTTTCTAAATTCAGCACTAAAACAATTTTTTATGGATAAAATATTAGAGATACAAAAATGTCAGTTTTGACATTTAGATCTTGGTCTACATGTTGTGAAAATTTCAAATTTATTGGGAGTAAAACCATTCCAAAAAGATCCGAAGGAAGCGACGTGGTTGCCATGGCTCCGCTATATAGGACCACCCCAGCTATCAGTCAGTCTGTTGCAAACATTAGAGGTGGAAGCCATGTAAGGCTTGTCAGTGTTTTGGCCCAATATATAAGGGGTTATGCCTCATGTGGTGCAGGAAGTGCTTGTTTTGGCAGACATCTTTGAAATTTGAAAGTGAGTCCTGAATTCGCTGTACTATCATGTAGCTGATTTATTTATGGGGTATAGAAGTTGACCTTGCCTTGATTTACTTATCTGAACTTGCAATCATTATTTTGGAAAGGAGTACCAATGCCTGTAGATTTTTCTAAAGAATATAGTGAACTTTAAATTTATATTGAGGCTACAGTGAACTTTTATTTGTATCACCTACCTTTGCTAGTTAAGATTAATAGCTAGTTGGTGAACGATAGACAACAGTAACAATCTACTCCATAGGCAAGATTTATGGTCATAGGTCGAAGAAAGCTGTATATAATAACCTCAGTATGCACTTTGTTCGTGACACTTTGACCATTGCTTGGGGTAGTATGGGACATAATTGTATCATATACTGTGGTTGCAGGGAGTGCAAAGGAAGGCAGCAAGATATATTTGTGGAAATTGCTAAAGAACATGACCAGTAACCGATAAGATAAAGGAGCTTTTTTGGGAGAGATATGGCACAAAAGGTGGATAAAGAGAGTACTGTTGTCATGGGCACTGGCAGGATTATTTTAAGAGAGGTGCATTTTTTTTTTTAATACATTATATATAACACTTATTAACTAAGGATACTGAATTCATGGACAAGGTGTTGAACGAATTTGGACACAAACCTAGGAATCTTAACTTATTATTCAAACAGTAAATATAATAATAAAATTTTTGTTTCTTAATCTTTTTCTTTTTAGCAGGGAGATACAAGTGCACCCTCTCCTGGTGCCCATGACTGTTGTTGTATATACCATACATTGGTGATGAAGGCAGGGTGGGTATTGGTAGAAGAATTGGGAGTAGTATGTGGAAGGGAAGAGATGTAAATAACCATAAAGTAGCACTTGATATTAGATATAAGAATTTAATAATTTCAAGTAAAAATTTGTGATATACAAAAGTAGGTAATATCCACTAAGTAATATGCACTGTCACGGTTGTTTAATAATAAGTTACTTTAACCATGATACATTGATGAACAACAATTTGAATGACTTTTTACAATGTTTCCCTTTTCTTATAATGAGTATCTAAACAAAATTTTTAAGCCTAAGGGATTAAATAAACTTTTCATTATTCACATATGAAGTTTTAAGAGATTTATGGTTAATAGTGCTCCTTTCACTAATCATTTTATTAGATTCTAGTTATTATTGATTAAAATTCTATGGAGGCGTTATCTGTTAGGAATGGGAAAGAGAAAACCAGAAGAGGATCTTCTCTACATATAATTTACTTGATAAAAATATTGATATTACGAGCAGACTAAAAAATCGAAAGAACCATAAAAGGAATGGTGTGGATAATATTATTACAAATTTACTAAGAATGCCATGTACCATATCTTGAAATATTATTTAGACTGAGTCTGCACACTTACCACTTATCAGGCGAATGTAAATGTATGATAGCAATACTGGTGTGACAAATTATTGATCAATTAGTTTGACATCAGTAACTAGGAAACTGATGAAATTTTTGATATACAGCAACATCAGAAATGCATGTGGGGATAGAAATTGATTAGTGAGTTTAGGCAAGTATATTCATGTGAATTTCAGCAGGCTACATACAGTGTGTGTCAGATGAGATGGACAAGAGAGGCCAGATTGTGTAAGTAAATAGACTGCATATGGGGTTAAGATATACAGTTCATCACCTTATCTCCACACGTGTAGTATATAAGCTACTCGATAATTGATTGTTTGAATTTACTTCAGCTGCCACCTGGCTTGATTTACACCACAAGTGAGAAAAGGTTAGGTAAATATCATAATGATAGTCACAGCAATTGTTTCAAATTAAAAGTTCACTATATTCTTGAAAATAATTACAAGTCCAAAACAATCGATGGCTATCGGAAAATTCTTCACCAAATTTTATATTGCAAGTAGTGAAAAGTGATCAGACTAGACCAAACCCTCTATTCAAAATTTTAAAGTCACATGGATGTTAAAGTTTCACTGTTCTACCAAACTCCCAACATGGTTGACCCGCACACATGTCTTCCCACACCCACACACTTCCTGCCTTGAGCACGATGTGCTACAGAGACCTACTACCTGAATACTCTGAGTGACAACCGCCCAAAAGCAACAGTTAAGCACGTTAGTTGTATTTATAGGTTTGGTATCCCTATGCAGGCTCAAAGTTCAACTTGGGCAACAGGCGTATCATATTCTTCTGACTTTACAAAATAGTTCTTCGTTCTCAGCTAATACTGCTTCTACAGTTCTGAAATTTTAACAGTAGCTAGATTTGAGTGTAATTAACAATTTATATTCTAGTAAAAATTTCTGTATTTTTAACAGATTTGCCTTAAAAAGGTCATTTAGTGATATTACGAAATCTATTGATAACTCTGGCAGTTTTGAAGTTATGGGGTCTGAACAAAGTTTTTGCAGCTTATAATGAAATTAGCTTTCTTTTGATACCAAATACGACTTGTTTATTCACCTGTAGCAAAAACTCTAAAAATCCAGTCTAAGATGTAGAAACAAATTCTTCAAGTGCGCTAAAATTGTTATGCTGACTTAGACATATTTTAACAGATTCTACTAGTCCTCAAATATCTAAAAAAAAAACTCTCTTCCTAGTCTCTAGCTGTGTTATCTGATTCATAATTAATTTTTTAAATAACTTACTTCCGGGTCTAGCAGACATGTTGAAAATATCGCTGTTTTCTTTCATCCTGATTATAATACTACGTGTTTCTCAAAAAGGCTGCAAAATATTGTTTCTAATTAACTATTTCATATTCTTGAAGTATTTCCTTCCACTGAATTTACATGTATGACTTGAAGTAATTAAAAGCACCTATGAGCACATGTGTGGCTTTACCAAATTATTTTTAAAACTATCTTTACACTGTATAGAACTTTCTAAAATTTAAGTATGTTATATGGGAGAAAATTAAGTTATGTTCCTGCTACATGTTGACTTCCTAGATCACTTCTAACATCTGATTTCATGAATTTTATAGTGGCTATTTGCGTAATAAATTACTGAACCGGCATTTGAGCTTTTATTGACCTTTAAACCTTTTAGTATGATTTCCTTTAAACAAATTTACTAGCTTTAGACTGTTTATTATTATGAATAACTCTCATCTTGAAGAAAAGTTTTGATTTTTCGTAAAATTACACGGTACCAATATATTACACCTACTGTGATGGATTATATTCTGCTACAGCTGTTTAGGTAAGTTTAGAACTGAGATTTACTATTTAAAGCTTGATTTATTATCTCTATTTACAGTTTATTCACCTTGTGGCTTTAGTTAGCTGCCTAAATGGTTCTAGGTCAGCGGTATTTGGTCGTTCACCTATGCCTATTCTACTCTAAACAAACTTTGTTATTAGAATTTGCAAAATTCTAAGGTAGCTTACACTTGATAGTGTAGTATTAGATATCTCTAAAGCATATTACCCACACAATAGATGTTAAATAAAGAAAAACCTATTGGAATGGATGATAAAGTGAATTTCTGGTTAGAGAAATTCTTAAACAAAAGTTTTGGGTAGGAAATACACTGTCAAAAGATGTGTAAGTGAAAACTGGCATGACGGAGGGTACTGTATGTGGGCCATTGCTGTTCATGATACTGATGAATAATTGTGTTGATATTTTCCAGTCAGAGGTTAGACTGTTTGCTGGTTACATAATGTTACATAATAGAAATGAAATGGGAGAAGACTGCCGACAGCTAAAGGGAGATCTGAACAAGATATCTACATGAAATAAAGATAAATGCCAAAAAGAGTCAGCTTATTAGGTACACAAACAGGAAATAAAGGTTCTTTTGACTACAGGGTGGAGGAAGAATTGCCTATTGAAGATCTTAAGTGTTAGTTTCTTGGTATAACATTTGAAAGTAAAACAAATTATTCAGGAGACATTGAAATGCATGAACTGATTCATTTGGGGAGGGAGTCAAAAATCTTTTGTACCCTTTATTTAGGCATGCTGACCCGCAATTGTTGTAATTGGTCTCTTGTCTGATATCATGGATACTGCCACTGGGATGTCTCACACATGTTCAATTGGAGACAGATTTGATAATCTTGCTGGGTACCTCAACATCATGCAGACAGTTCATAGGGACACTTGCCATTTGTGAATGAGCATTGTCCTGTTGAAAAATGGTGCCACAATGCACTGGTAGTCACTACCAGGAGTGATCCGAACTCATACCCGATTGCTCCCTGTGCCATGGCACTAGAAATGCTTCTTCAAAACATTGGAAGAATGGTACCCATCCCCAGATCACCACCACACCTACTGATCCAAGATAGTGCAGAACATTGATTCATCACTGAATACAATGCAATACCATTTATCAGCAGCCCATGCTTCTTCGAAAAACAACCATTTGTGTTGTGGTGTTAACAGCATCCTCCACAAGGGAAAGTAATTTCTTAGTCTGGCTGCTTCTGATCTTTGACCAATGGTATGGAATGATGCAGAATACTGCAGAAGGTCTATTACTTGCTCTCAGATGTCAGGCACAAATGTGAACAGGTTATGATGTGTTTGGTGCACAATAAAGTGATTCTCCCTTATGGTGGTTAGACGTTGTCATCTAAAAACCTTGATGAAGAGTATGCCTGCCCGCACATTCCCATGCAGGCCAACGCCATGTCCTAATGACCCACAAATCTGGATTCTGCAAAATTTGACCAGCCAGCCCAATGGAGACCCATAATGATGCTCTTTCAAACTCTGTCAGCTGCTGATAATGCTGTCTCACATGATTATGCAGCCTCTCCATCTCTTTCACAGTGATCACCCAACATCTGATGTTGTTTATGGGCCTTATGATAGACTGTCAGGTGTGGCAACAACATTAAACAGGAAAAACAATAATGCACTCTGATGGTTGTTTTACCTGTCACAGAGAGTCTCAACTCTAATCATTTACATACCTGCCAATGGTGTGTATGTGAACAAGTTAGATTGAAATCCAACCATGTCTTCTGGGTGCTTCAGTTTTTTTGTTGGCAAGTGTATTTAAGTACTGCACAGAAGATCAACAATCCTGCTTCAGGCTTGGATTAGTTTGTTTCTGATTGAGTGTTACTCTCATCCAGTTTTATACAGATATTTGTATTTTTATATGCACTTTTAATTACCCATAATAGATGATTGGTATAAACTGTCTGATTCATTACAGTTCATAGTTTCTTACTCTTTCCTGATCAAATGTTTTTTCAATGTAGATTTGTAGTTGAATGCCCTTCTTCTTTGTGCTTTAGTATGAATACTTTGTCTGTATACCTAGTAGGATTAGCGGGTTAGGTTAGGTAGTCATAACAAGAGACACATTGCATGGCGAATCATAAAGTATGTCAATTGGATCCTTTGGGATCTCACAGCCAACAATGCCATATCATTATTTGAACTGAATTTGTCTATATATGATTATTCTTTTATAAATCTATTATCTTCAGCAGATAAAAAGGTATCAGCTATTACACTCAACCTTCTGTCTACGATGTTACTGTGAATATTGTAAGCTTAATTTTAACAAATGAATACATTTATACCTCATACATGTACTTTGATCTGATGCTATGATTTTGCATTCAGCTGGAATTATGAATTTTTATCCAATATTTAATTTAATTATGTTGAAGTGCACACTCCAGTGGCAATTTGCCCACATTTTACTGTTGTCCTCTTTTCTTATACCTGACTGACTTTGCCCTATATGAATTTTATATTTAAATGCTTTCATGTTATATTGTTAAATTATTCATCACTTCCCTCAGTAATTTGTTCCAAACCCTGATTCCCTTACCTGTGAAAGAAAATGTTCTTCTCAGCTTTTTGTCTAAAATAAATTACCAGGATGTGATCATGGTCATCTTTTCCCTTCCAGGCACCTCTCTTAATTATTTCACCAATATTTTATCACATTTCATCACCAATATACGTCTCGTACTCTCCCATCACTCTCTTCACCTTCCTCCTATCTTCCAATGAATACCATTCCGGCTCCTTCATCATGTCAGTTACTGATTGTGTTGTGCAGTAATTTACAGAGACAAATTATTCAGCCCTTCTTTGGTCCCCTCCAATTCTTGTATTTGATACCCAAAATGTGGGTACCATACTACACCAACACAATTCCTCAACTCCTGAGGTATATCTCCTCATCACTCCCTCCAATAAGTTAAAGGTTTCAAAAACTTTTCCCACCTTCTGACCAATGTATTCTGCCCAGTTGAGTTTATCATCAAAAGTTATGCTGAGGTACTTAACATTTCAACAAGCAATTTCTTCACCACTTTTGTTATAAGTGCAGATGAAAACCTGGTCTCCTTGGGAATTTAGTTTATTACTATTGTGTCTTATTATCATCTACTATTCTGTAAGTGTGAGAAAGGTATTATTTAATCCTGGCAGAAACTGCTCATTCATTTTCACCTATATAAACTTCCAGCCCTCAATCAGCACTTCATGTACTCTCCTTTTCTGCAAAGCCATATTTGACATGTCTGAACTGTCCTGTTATTTAGTAGCTACTTATATAGATAGAGCTGTTGAATTACTGTTTTTCCAATTCAGAACAAACTACACTTTGACTCATTAAGCCTTCTATTTATGAACCTCTTATTGCTTAATATTAATAATAATTTTTTTGGTAACTGCTTGGGCTATTCGTCAAAACCAATAGTCATTTTTCTGCTGAGCCTGACAGGGGTATCTTTTGCCTGTTATGTGATCTTTATTTGTAACTCTTTCTTCTTAGCAGAATGATGTCCTCATGAGTTAATAATACTGAATGGGATGATGATGTGATAATGTATGAAAATAGCAGGCAGTATATGTGAGTTTTCTGATTACTGGAAGACCAGTTGTATCTTCAAGAGGGGGGGGGGGAGGAATAATCATCCAGCTATTAACTCTTTCGATTATGGTAAACTTATTTTTGGGTGTGGACACTGTTATTCAGTGTAAGCTTCACAGATGTTCAGCCGGATAGTGTCATATAAACATAACACCACTTCTGTGTGAGTGGGAATGGAGACTTTCCTGGCATATCGATGCAACAAAATCTTCTCAGGTGTCCAGCTGGATGGTGGTGTAAAAAACACGACATTTTGACAGCTGACTCTGCTGTCTTCATCAGGTATCTTGTAGTTGTTCTCAGTTGACTGTCTCTGCCTCGACTGGCTTGGCCACCCATTGAACTTCCTTAATACCTTCAGCTGAAAGGCCCACTCGCTCTGGTTGGTCGAGAGCATTGGCTTTATACACAGGCCGCTGCGGCCACCACTGGCGCCACTTGATCCTTCCCGCCCGGATGTGCTGGCGGTCTGAGATGCTGGTGTGTCCACTTCAGAAGTGGACACACCAACATCTTGGACTGCCAGCACATCCGGGTGGGAAGGAGCAAGTGGTGCCAGTGGTGGCCACAGCAGGCCGTGTATAAAGCCAACGCTCTCGACCGACCAGAGCGAGTGGGCCTTCCAGCTGAAGGTATAAAGGAGGTTCAATGGGTGGCCAAGCCAGTCGAGGCAGAGACAGTCAGCTGTGAACAACTACAAGATACCTGATGAAGACAGCAGAGACAGCTGTCGAAATATTGTGTTTTTACACCACCATCCGACTGGACACCCGAGAAGATTTTCTTGCATAACATCACTGCAACAGCTTGCTCTGCTCTCTTTATCGGGTGCAGAAAGGTTCAAATGTTGTAAGCTCGAAGTCACTTCCAGCTTACAACATCTGATGAAGACAATAGAGCCAGCTGTCAAAATGTTGTGTTTATATGACATTATCTGGCTGAACACCTGTGAAGCTTACATTGAATCAGCATGTTGGTAAAGTGTCTGCTGACACTGTTATTGTCATTCAGATATAATTTTTCATATTCTTCTATGTCTTGTAATATCACAAATGTTTCATCCATGAATCTAAAACAAGTGGTGGGCTTTCTAATATCAGAATTAGTAAATATAGTAAAAAATCACAGGAGGAAACGGACTGTTTTCTGCTATATCACCTGACTGATCATCAAACACATTCATTAGAAATGTTTCATTCCCAAGTGTGGTTAAGAGCATTAAGGCACCACACATTGGTCCGAGGAGGTACAGTGAGGCAGGACCAAGTCCTGGTCAAAATATAGCAGGCATCCTGATAGAAGTTTTTTGAAGGTGTTACACAATCAACAAAACAAATGCTGGTACAGTCCCCAATTTACACCTCATAAACTATATCTTACACAAACAAACAAACAAACAAAACAAACAAAAAACAAAAAAACAAACAAAAAAACAATTTGTGTACACAGAACATAGTTACTAGTTTCACAGTGTGATGGAGAATTGGCGTGGTTGTATCACACACACACCAATTGCCACTGAAAAGTAGTCTGGTTGCCTGCCATTCTATTGAAATAGAGAATATTATGGATGAGCCCACTGCAGGTTATGTTACAGCATTGAAATGAAAGTTAGTGGTTTCATAGTTCTTAGGCTTTATTGTATTCAAATTGACCATGGAGGTCACCTCGATACCATGCTAAAGGTTTAACCATGTTAAAAGATCAAACGTCATCTCCATTCATGCTGTTGCAGGTAACAACCCTTCTATATCGGAACTGTTTACAAGTTTCTTGGCACACATTCAAACCACACTACACAAGAGAACACATTTCACACATGATCACCTATCTCTACAGTCTCCTTGCTCTTTTCCAAAGATATTCCTTTTTATCCTATGCCATCAAAACTCAATATACAAGGCTTACTACGCTAAATCATTCTCTAACTATTCGTTATTTTTTTTTTTTGGCAATTTTAACTATCCAAAAATTTAGCATAAATTTAAGATTTGAATGCTCTAACTTTCCTCCTTCACGTCACATCTTGCACACTAAGAAAATACATCTCTCACATTATAATACTTAAATTACAAATTATTAAATATGTTTATGGTATCAGAGGTGACCTGTTACAGGAATTGCTTGTCTTATAAATCTTATAATTTATGAACAACATTGACATTGATATATATACATTACAAATAACATATAAAACTCACAAGATTTGCTCATGTCTTAATCATAAATACTTGTATTTCTAAAGATACATAGGGTTTTGGTATCAAATTAATTAATGACAAATCTTGCAAGTTTAACATTGAAATTAATATACATATTACAGATAAAATAAAAATAAAACAATTTACAAGATGTGTTAAAACATTTCCATTAACTACAGATCCTAATTAAAAATACAAGATTTTGGGATCAAAATATGCATTCCTAGAATTGCATCAAACTGTTACATTTCTAGATTCCTTACATGTTGCCATGTGGTGGAGAATCGATGTGGTTGTATCATACAGGCACCAATTGCAACTGAAAAGTAGTCTGGTCACCATTCAGTCAAAATAGAGAATATTATGGATGAGCCCACTGCAGGTTATGTTATAGCACTGAAATGAAAGTTGGTGGTTTCATAGTTATTATATTTTATTGTGTTCAAATTGACCATGAAGGTCACCATAATACCATGCTGAATGTTTAACTATGTTAAAGGATCAGACAATGTCTCCATTCATGCAGTTGCAGGTAACAACCCTTCCTTGTGGAAACTGTTTACTAGTTTCTTGGCACACAATAACAGCCCTCCAACCCAGACCTTAAGTGATATTGTATTTTATTAATTATTTTTTGGATGCTAGGGGTTGAATAAATATGATTTTGTATGTTTACCTTCATTTGAGTTGTGAATTGGTGCATATGGACTTTATTTTATGGAAAGAAATTGTGTCAATATTATTTAATATGTTCATGGATAGAACTATGAAAGAAAAGTTGATTAAATGTTTGTAATTCCAAGTACTGAGGTGTGCTTTGATGTTTAGAGGACATTTTGCGACAGTGCTTTGATGTTTAGAGGACATTTTGCGACAGTTTAAACTAATTTATGTGGATTATTTTTTGTGTAAATATCTTGAATTTTCATTTCCAATTTTTCGTAATTATTGTAACTGATTTTGATTGTTTTAATATGTTTTTAAATGTTTAGTTATTGTTGGAGTTTGAGAAACATCTGTTGGAAGCCTTTGTAATATAGTGGAATTTTCTATGGAACTTATATAAGCAATCGGCAGAGACAATTCTTGGGGAATAGTATTTACATATGCAAGGAGTCATGCAATTCAGTACTGTGAAAGCATGGAGGAATATTCCTTCCTCCATGTGTGAAAGTAGTATTGTGTGTAATCGCTGGAGCTTGTGTTTATGTTTGTAACCAGCATCTTTGGAGTCTGATGTCCTAAAAGAAATAAACAAAGTTAAATCTTAAGTGTATGCTGGACTAATTATTACATTTATAAAACCGGAGATAACCTAGCATGGCTACCGTGGACAGACATGGAATTAACAGACATCTGTGAGATACACATATCGATATTTCAAAATATCCTGCAACTGATATGCAGTAATTAAATAAAATCTTCGTGTTGTAAACTGACAGTGACAACAACAAAACTGCGTAGAATGAGTTTCTAAACACAACACATTTTGGGGAATTACAATAGAGAATTGTGGTGCCTGAAATTGACATTGGTCTCTTGGCAGCAAGTGGAGATAATTTTTGGCACAGGATACCAATGTTCAGACCGGGATATAAGTCTACTCAGGTGTGAAGACAACATATTTTGATGGTCAATTTGGGATATGTAGTGATTTTGTGTGTGAAGAGTTGTGATTAAGTGTGTAGGATCAGTGAAAAAGTGGTGTTTATTGGAGGAAAGGTTCCACTAGGAAACTGTGAGTATTTGGTGAAAGAATATTTTTTGTATTTAGTGATTTCTTGTTTAAATGTTTATACAGTTGTCGTTGTTTATATAAATCATGTCGAAAAATTTACCTATTTACAAAAAATCTAATTACGGCTATTATATCAACAGCGTTAGACTTTGTATAAAAGAATTTAAGTCTGATATTGAATTAAATTGGAAATCTGCTAAAAGATCAGTGGAATGGCAGGTTGAATCAGCTGAGTCCTCTAAAACATATGCTGAAAATTATGTGAAAGGAATTAATGGGGGGATTTGTGACTGACAAAAATTGAAGGAAAGATTGAATGGGAAAGTTTCTGGTATAAACAGGACTTTAGACATATTAATTAGAGGAGGTACCAATCTACTAGTTAATTATATTCAGGATACAGCTAAATGGAAAGTTAGAGCAGAAGACAAGATTACCAAGCTTAGAAGTAAATTTCAAAAATTTGCTGATATTGTACCTATGAATGGTGTTGAGTTGAACTGTCTAGAATTAAGGAGGAAATATATTTTGTGTATGGTAAGGCAATTAAGTACAGGATGATTATAATTAATGTATAAGTTTCAAAACGCTCTAAAAAACGAACCACTGATTAGAATGACATCAATATTGAATGGCTTATTTTTGAAGAAGTGGGAAAGAAGATGAACCAAAAAAAAAAGGTTCCAAATTTTAGCGACAGATAGTGCTGTAAGCATCAGAATTTCGTCTATAAATGACAAATCATAAAACATATCCTGTCAGATGGAAATGGGCTACGTCTGTCCACAGAATTTTCCACGGCCAATCATTGTCCACTTCCATGCGAGCAAGAAATTCCAAAGCAAAACCCTCTCTTTCTGGCAGGTCATAAGGAAACAACTCCTGCACATGACAAATTTTGTACGAATAGCACTGCAGGATGTTTCGTAGAATGTTATGCACCGTACTCACAGGCCTGTCCAATGTTCGGGCAATTCTCCGTGCACTGCATGGTTGCACACCACTGCTAGACGCCTCCTAAACTGCTGTGGCCATGTCTTCAACTACTGCTAAATCACATCTTTTCCTTCCTCTACCAGACTGCACATCAAACGAACCTGAATTTTTTAATTTTTTCATCATTTTCACCAGGCCTATGACAGTGATCAGTCCAACACCTTTTTTCATACCCTTGAGGGTCCTGAACTTCTGCAGGGTTCATTTTTTAGAGCGTTTTGAAGCTTAAACTTTAATTATAATCACCCTGTACATTGAAGAGATGGGTAATGAAAGACAACAGAAAATTCAGCAAGTAGGTGAGGAGTTTTCCATGTGTTTTAGAGATTTTGCATTAGGAATTGGTTTTGATAAGACTGATGTAGTACCTAAATTTGATGGTAATGTTATGTCAGCAGCTAATGTAGTCTCAGATAGTATTAATTCAAGTGTACATGTTGAGGAGAAAGCAGTTTGCTGTAATATTATTAGTAATAAGTTTGTTAAAGGGTTGGTAATTATATCTAACGATGACCAAGATTTTGATTTGAGTGTAAACAAAGAAGTCCCTGATGGTATTGCATCCATAGTATCTCCGGAATGTGACAAAGTTATAACTCCCGGATGTGATGAGGAAGTTAATGAATGTGATGTAGTAAAAAGTCCTTTTGTGGTAGATAATGTAACAGAGGGAGCAGCAAATGAATTTCATGATAGGAGTATACTAATGATTGATGGAATTAATTATGTTGATGATGCAAAAATGATGATAGGGCAGAGAAGAAAGGTGACCACCATAGTACCTTGTCACTTGTTTTAGTATGTGAGAGTAATAAATTTTGTGTAGAAGAAGATTTACGGAATGATTACAATTTAACCCTTTCACGGCTACGGGCATACATGTATGCCCTGCCGCTAGAAAGACCAGACGGCTACGGGCATACATGTATGCCCAGCGGACGGGAAGACCAGATGGCTAAGGGCATTCATGTACGCCCGGCAGGCGGGAAGTCCTGACGGCTAACGGCATACATATACGCCCGAGCTCGGAAGCAGGTAAACGGCTAATTGCTGTCGACCGCATTTCTGAGAATGCTGAGAATTTCTGAGAACACTGTTATACTCTGAACTTTCTGTAGGAAAACACTTTAGTTTTCACCTCCCCTGGGCCCTTACTGCTTACGAGTCTAACATTCGGCCAGTTCTGTTTTTTCTTCTGATGAGATGACAGCGTTCGTATCTGTAGCCTTTGCCATGTTGGGACGCAGTATATCGGACAAGGAAATCATGGATATCCTCATGAATAGTAGCGACGAAGATTGTAGTGATACTTCAGAGCTTTCTTCCGACGAAGAGTTGGATACGTCTGGATGTAATGCTGAATCCACGACATCACGAACAGAAGATTCTTCCTCTGAAGATGGAAAAGGAAATGAAGTAAGTGAAATTTCGTCGGGAAAAAGAAAGTATGAATGGTCGGAGAATCATCCTGTGACGAAACGACACCGTTTTGTGAACACATTTAGCGGGTTGAAAGTAGACTTCGAAGAGTCAGTAAGTCATTTAGATTTCTTTTTATACTTCATGTACATGGAATTTGTTTCTGCCATCTGTACACAGATCAATAATTATTATAAACTGAAAAAATGATGACTGCACCCAGTATATTAGCACGCTGGAAGCCTATAGAGCCAGCGGAATTTTATTGCTTCCTGGCGTGTTCTCTGCTTATGCCTAGAAGTAAGAAGTTAGAAGTAAATGAATATTGGTCGAAAGATTCTTTGCTTAAAACACCAATATTTTCTAACATAATGGCCAGGGACCGGTACAAGTTGATCCTGCGTTTGTTGCACTTCAGTGACAATTCCACCACATCTCAAGATATTATTGTGAAAATACGTCTCATTGTAGGTCACACAAAAAATAAATTACGCGAAACTGTAGTACCTTTTGAGAATCTAGTGATCGACGAAAGTCTGCTACTGTTCAAAGAAAGGCTCCGCTTCAAGCAGTACATACCAAATAAACGTAGCCATTTTGGCATTAAAATTTTCGTTCTTTGTGACATACAAACCAATTATATTCTGGATTATATTGTATATACTGGTGCCGGCACGGAAATAGAAACTGTAAATGCTGATTGGGGAAAATCAGGCGATGTTGTTGTTAGTTTATTATTGCCATACCTCAATAAAGGTTATACCACTTATTTAGACAATTTTTATTCGAGCCCCGAATTATTCCTGTGGCTACGAACGCGTGATTAGCCCAGAGCGGCCGTAGCCTGCAGCGGTTGTCGGACCACTCAGCCGCCCGCCGGCCAGGCACACGGTCGGTCCGCTCGCCCCAGCCGCCTGGGAGGCAGGACGCTCGGCACTCGTAGCCGCGAAAGGGTTAATTACCAAAAATATTGCAGAATTTGTAGTACACAGTACAGTATGGCAATTGGAAACTGGTGTGTTCCAGCATGGAATAGTTAGTATTATGTTTACTTAATAGTTGGGGAGGAAGTTTGTAAAAGTGCTGAAATTGAGGAGTTTCTCAAATATCTTGAGGATGAGGGTGATACTGTGGTGTCGATAGAAGACCCAGATGAGGAGGAGAGCCGTGAGTTAGGATGTTTGTCTATTGAACTGAGGTAGAATGAATAGGTTTACACACTGATTCCTAAGTTAAAAAAATGTCCCAAAACCAACTTAGATAATATGTTGTTTAATTCCTTATTTGATGTAGGTGATGGGATTGAAGAAATGGATGGGAGTAACAAGTTCCTTGTACCGGTTTCTGACTTGGAAAAAAAATCCAGAAATTGACTTAGGTAACACAATGTTTAGTACACTCTTTGATATAAGTGATATTAGTTTCCTAAGAAAAGGATAGTTAAGTTGTAGAGGAAGTCTCTGAGTTTAACATTAGAAAAAAATGTCGAAACAGATAGTTGTTAGGTATTGATAGTAGTATCAGTTAATGGATAGTGGAATTGGATATAATGAGGGATTTAATTGTATGAGTGATGACTGTAAATCTGCGATGATTGGTTCAGCAAAGCTGCTGTTAAGGGACATACAATTTGTAAAATCAGAATCATATGATCCATCTGCTGTTCTATGGATATGCCAAAGTCTGCTGTTCAAACTTTATGTCTCTGTCAATATATAGTAAAGCTCTGTGTATATACAAGTGTAGTATTAGATGTTCATTCAAAAGTGGAAAAAAACTGGAAGATTCGAACAAAGTAATTTGCAGAGTTGTGGATTTTTAGGAATATCCAGAAAATTGCTTTTACAGTAACATTTAGGGACCTATACCAATGTGTGCTTCGGGGAGGAGTCACACTACATGTAAACAGATGATTTTGTAAATAAGATTGTATCAATGAAATGTATATTGATGGTGGGTTTGTGCACTCCAGTTAAAATGGTAGATATAATGATACAGAATGTTTAAGATGTAACAATTCAAATGTTTAAAGCCACTTGAAATGGTTCTGCCTTGCGACTTTTGGGGTTTTCATGATGTTGGGGTTGACTTCACTGTGGCCACCACTGATCGGCTGTCAAAGGCAAACAAATTGTTGTCAATGGAAGCAGACAGCAGGTGGGTAGCTTATAGCGAATGAATGACTTGTAACTGAGACTTAATGTGATGGGATTAAATGTTTGTTCAGTAAAACAGTAACTTAGAAAATTATTGGGTCTGTAAATAGATAATTATTTATTGTGGATAGAATAAGTGTTATGAGCTATGTACAGATGTTGTATATAATGAAGGATTGTATATGTGGCTTGTATAGCTGTAAAAGTTATTATGATTGATTAATTGTGATCTGTTAATGTTCACCGTATGTGTACATACAACCTGCTTAGCTTCATAAAGGATTCAATCAATTTGTAAAATCAAGTGAATCCTGGGGAGGGGTTATAACAGCCCTCAAACCCAGATATTAAGTGAAATCGTATTTTATGAATTGTTTGTAGCAAGCTAGGGGTATAATTTTGTATGTTTTCTTTGAAATTGATTGAGAATTGTTGTAAATGCATTTTATTTTATTGAAAGAAATTATGTAAATACTATTTAACATGTTAAAGGATAGAATTATGCAGGAAAAATTGATTAAATGTTTGTTATTCCAAGTATTAAGGTGAGCTACAACATTTAGAGGACAATGGGGTACTTGACTAATTTTGGGAAAGTAGTCAATATTGTTGCTGGGCATCTAGTATAACCCAAAAAATTTCATTTCTTGAAAAAACAAATGGGAAAAAACAAAATATTTCATTTTTATACGCTGATTGGAATATTGGCGCAAAAACGCTTTCAGTTGTCATGGCGTCTCTTGTGATGTCACATCTCTGCTCGTACCGGTGTAAACAAATGGGCGGTTTGCTTATTTCTTAGATAAAATGAGTTCAACAGTTTACAAGGGGTGTGGGGCGCCTCAGTGTGAAAACACAACATTTAAGACACAAAACAAATTGTTTTTTTTTTCCCGCACAAGGAAAATATGCCAAAAAAGTGGCTAAAGCTTGCACGACATGACTTGGCAAATTTGTCTACAATGTCTTCAATCTGTTTTTGTGAAGTCTTGTAATAAAAGAGCTTGTGCACTGGGGTTGGTGCATAAGGCTTTGTCTTAGCTCTGACTGTGCGTAAGCTTTGGATAGTCCAGCTAGGGCTTTATACTAATAATACAAGGTAACCACTTGACTTCACTTTTTTTTTACTACCAGTCAAGGAAAGGTATACAAGTTAGTTGGAATTAAAATGATCTTGAAAAAGTTGTAAAGTCTTTAGCTGAATAGGCAATCAGACAAAGTTACAGAGGAAAATTTTGCAAGTTCAAGCCAGACCACACCCCGTAGTTCACTGTATACTGATTATTACTTGAAAGTATATATGGAAAAGTTTGCCACATACTTCTGTTATGGCACTTGGTTAGCCAGTGACTGACACTTGAGAAATCCCGAGGCCCCACTTGGCGTAATGCTATTTTACTGCAGCATTATGATAATACTTAAATACGCGAACCTACATGAAGCCAAAATAAAACTTCTGCACAGTAGTGCTTAATATGAAACTTAATGCTCTACTGAGCCTACATCTTGTCACACAAATGGTTCCTGGATGACTGAGGCCGACTGAATGCTAGTGCGAACCAGGAAAGTTCTAATATTCATGGAGCGTGAGAAAGTCACCAACTTCCTATCCACATGGGTAGTTTCTGGAAGTCTGATCAGATATATCAAATCACGTGTCAGAAAGGTTTCGTCATAAAAATTTGACCTGGACAATAAAAATAACCCTATCTCTCTGAAATTTTATAAATCACTAGATCTGGTAACAAACGTTAACTTTGGTCATCATGAAAAATTTTGTAACTTTAATAGTTTAGCCGAAAATAAATGATTTAGATATGAACTATCACAATACCATTCCAGGCGAATGCTGAAGGTTGATGAAATGCAAAATACTATCTCAACAACTGTAAAAATCTGCTTTCTAGCTTAAATAAACACAGAAACTGACTATAGAAATATTATCTAATCTAACTAATGTTTCAAAGAATAAAATTTTGTTACGCAGTTACAACATTTAACAGATACCTGACAGTCTATTTTGCCATTAGTTTTGACTTAAAATTTTATTATGTTTAATAAGCTCTGTACCTCAATGTTTTGCTATTTGATAAACATAAATTTTTATCAATAAATAAATTACAACTTCAGACGTTAAACCATTATTCATTGTAAATGTGTGGAAATTTTTATTAGTACAGTTGTCAAATGATATAGAAAATTGCATGAAGTATCATAGGCAGCACTATCATAACCGTGGCACCACAATTTGATGTTGAATTCTTAAATAACTCCATGAAACAAACTGAATGTAAAGAATAATTACTTTTTGATATCTCGCTTAGTTCTCAAGGTATCAGATATCAAAAATCAGTTATAGGTATAGTTTGTTGTCCTTAGGTTAAGTTTTTCTTCTGTTCCAGGTCATATTTCAACATAATGACAACTGCTAGGAAGATAATTAAACACCTATTGTGCATATCCAGTGTATAGTTCCTTGTGGCTTTGGCGATTTTTTTTTTCTTGTCCAGGTTGCATTCAACCAAACTACCTTAATTTGGAGATGCGATATCTCATGAAATAAGCAATATATCAAAAAAATTATTTTCTACTTTTGATTTGTCTCATAGACTTATAAAAGAATCTAGCATTGAATTTCGCTTTGGAGAAATTTTTTTTCTGGTCGAGGCCGCATTTCTACATAACCACCTCACTTTTGAGACAGTATATCTTGAGAACTAAGTGAGATATTAAAAATTGTATTCATTACTTTCAATTTGTCTCTTCGATTTGCTTAAGATTCTATCACCAAATTGTGGCGCTACAGTTACCTTAGAATCCCCACTTCAATGAATACCAAAAAACATTTTGACCTGAATAGGACGGTAGTTTGCGACTTTCTTAGAAACTGTGATCAAAATAAATTTATAACTATACAATAACTTGTATAACCTCTAATACAGAAATAAAAAGCTTCATATTCACAACATTGGTGCCGGAAGAACAGCGTCCGAATGTAAACAGACTTTTAGCTTTAACTAACCCAGAGTGGCAAAAAATAGTTGAAGAAGTCACTCAAAGTTTTTTTAAATAGTAATTAAACTAACAATTAACAACTGCACATGCTTCTGCAAAGCAACAGTAAAATTAAAAACATTTTAAATGATACTACAATGAAATATTTGAAATTACTGAAAAGTGTAGACCCGCTGATAAAAATCACAAATTTCTATTAATTAAAACGCTCCACTAACACACACACTTCTAAAATAACATATATTCTAATGTTTTGTCATAATATGGTATTATGTATAGTATAATAGACAGGGCCGGCGCTAGGATTCTCGGGCCCCGGATAAGTGTTCTCGGTCTCTTCCCCCCCCCCCCCCCCCAAACCCCGATTTTTTTTTTTTTTTTTACTTTAAACTTTGAGTTTTTGGATACAGGCAGAAAATTTTAATCAAAAAAATCAAATAACACCTTTTTAGAATTTTTTTTTTTTTTTTTTGTTTGGTTTCTATTTAGCTAGGCACCCTCGCCGGAGGGCCCACTTTCGGGGCTCGGGCCCGGGTACTTTTACCCCTCCCTAACGCCGGCCCTGATAATAGATATATTTACTTGGACGTTTCGACATTTGGAATTCTGCTAAGCAAAAATCGCTGTTTGATGCAAAAAACATTCCCAGCATCATCACATCAGTTCTGAGCAAATTAGAGCTATTTCCCTTGATAAAACCAACATCCATTTCAATTTTAAGTGGAACAATTGTGTTTCAACTAGCACTGAAACCTTAAATAAGCCACAGATAGATCGTCAACAAATGTAAATACATGAGAGCAAACCTTGCGCGAGTTGATAACTGACATCATGCGCTCCGATTGGTGTTTTGTATCACGTGACTAACAGCTGTATTTTTGCATTTTTATTTTATTTTTGCATTAATATTTATTTCTTTAACTCCTATCCAACAAATGAAGTTGATCTTCGGTATGCTTACAACTTACTCTATCAGTGTAAAGTAAGGTTACATGGTTTCATAGTTAGTGTCAAGTACCCCATTTGCTACAGTATAAACTGATTTTTGTGGATAATTTTGTGTGTAAATATCTCGAATTTTCATTTCTGTGCATTTCATAATAATTGTAATTGATTTTGATGGTTTTTAATTGTTTAAGTATTGTTTGATTTTGAGAAACATATGTCGGAAGCCTTTGTAACATTCTGGAATTTCCTATGAAACTTATATAAGCGACTGATAGAGACAATGTTTGGGGAACAGTTTTATGTTAGCAGTGAGCATTTTAGTACTGTGAGAGTGTATAGCAATAGTGTCTTTGAAAGCAGTGTTGAATGTAATCGCTGGAGCTTTTGTATAAGTTTGCAACCAGTATCTTTGGATCTGATGTTTTATGAGAAATAAAGTTAAATCTGAAAGTGTATCTGGGGGCTAATTATTTCATCATTATAAAAACCCAAGATACCTATCAACACATTTTAACCATGCTGCACATGAGACCATGTTGCACATGTGACCACCTTTCTCCACATTCTCCTTGCTCTTTTCCAAAGATACTTCTTTTCATCCAACATCATCAATACTCAGTATTTCAATATACAAGGCTTACTGTGCTACAACAGATAGATGGCAACACATCTATTTCCTCCATCAAACTATGACAGTCCTAATAAGCCAGTAGTCTGACAAATATACATGCTTCAAAACTGCAATAGTGAACCCAACCTATGGTTGGAAATGGATAGAAATATTTTTTTGTCAGATATTATCTAAACAGAGTTATCCATTCTTATTTTTTATTAATTATTTCTATCATTTCTTGAAGTAGAAAATTGTTCACTAGATATGTTATATTGTAAATTAATAGAAAGTTACTGCCAGGTTTAATTTTAGAAATTTTGTCCATCTAATAACTGTGGAAATAAATTAGAAATTCAAATAATGTCCAGAAGTAACTGTAAAATAATAAAAGATTTAAGAATGTCAAAATTTCATCTTTGCATAATATTGGGGTGTATGAATTGTTGTGGAAGAATGAAAAATTTATTTAGGTGTCACTGAACAAGCAGTATCTGATAGGCTGAAAGGGCATCTTTACCCTACTCATCTGGGCTATGCCCATTACAAAACATCAGTTGAAAATCTGTCATAAGACAAGTGGGAATACACTAAAATTCTTACTGGTCATCAAGGTTATGTTGAACAGAACATGGAAAAAAAACCTTATATTTATAAATGCCACCCCATGCAAAGACTTTTTCATGGGCCGCAACAGTATAGTTACGCCTCAGCTGGTTGCTCTTGATATTACCAAGCCTGGTGGATGAGCAGTAATGGTCAGTCCTGGGATTCAGGAAGACAAAGATTCAAATCCCAACCATACTGATTTCAGATTACCATGTTTTTCCCAAAAATTTTCAAGGTGGTTCCATCAAATGGCCATGAAAAAATTCCTCCTGATACCTTGTCCCCATCCTCTTCTCAGTGTTAATAAGCCATAAAGCCCAACAGATCATCCCTTAACATTGTAAGCAGCTGTCTCTTGGATATTCAGCAAACAGTTTACATGTATGAAGAGCATTTTAGCTATCTCACAAAATGTCTGAGAATTTGAAATGTCTGAAGAATTGGAGGGTATTGAGGTGAAGAATATTACCCTTTCATGTTTAAATCTAAGTCTTTTCTTTTAACTATCTTGTTACTCAACAATGTTATACCTAATGATTTGGTCCATTGATTTTTCACCTTCTATTGGTTAAGATTTTGTGTTTTTTAATTAAAATTACTATTTTTTCTTTCTTTTTCACAACCTTCTACCTAAAAGGCATTTTGCCTCTTCAATGTATGAAATACAGTTCTCTTATATTGGGTCTTGAAGAATGTTCTGTGATCCAATGCATAATTGTTCAAAGTAATATTTATAAAGCCAGCCACCGCATGGATTTGGTTTTCCTGCTCATCAAGTACCCTACACAAAAGCTAATTTCTATTGTACATTTTGCTCAACCTACTAGACTTAATCACAAAAATTTGTGTTTTATTTTTGCATTTATTAAATACACTTCAAAATTTTACCTGCAATTTTGTATTTTTGTTTATTTATTATCCATGCTAATTTATATATTGCAGTTTTACATAAATGACCTTCAACAAACTTTTTTTTCCTACAGAATAAACAAATAACATAATACTCATAAATAGAAAAAGGGGAAGGAATAATAAATTATAATAATATTAATGATTTCTTAGAAATGATAGAACCTATATCAGTATTTAATGTTGTGAATTAGTTTAAGTGTAAATCTTGTTCATTATTTTTCTTTTCTAAAAGATCTTTTTTTTGTGAGGAGGAAATCTGAGAAACTCCAAGTATTAGTAAAACATTTTGAAGAATTTCATCCAGTGGTTGTAAAAAACTAACAAAAAATTCTATTAGAGATTTCCCAAATATTTTTAGCACCTCACTGCACTAATTTCTCTTACATACTTACAACATTGTGTCTCTGCTTATGAACATATGTTGCTTACTAATATAAGTACCTTATAAACTTGCTGGCTTCTTCATATTGTGACTAACCTGATATTAACACTGACTTCCCTTCCAGGTGCCGTACTGCGCGCAATTGGTGAGCAATACCGCGTGTTGTGTGCATCGGTAAATCACGTGGCTCCTACACTTCCTAAATTTTAATTTCTCTAGTAATAAAAACTCTCTTTTTGTGATCATGGTTTTGTATTTATACATTCAAGATTTAGTATACATTTAGTAAAAATATTTTTTGATATTTCAATTCTTTTCAAGGAAATTTATTACTTAGAATTGAAACAGATGTGCTCATTAAGTTAAATGAATTTCTATAGAAACACTGGCACTCTTAGAAATAACAGAAGAAGAATGTTTTAAGTCTGAATAGGTATAGATGCTTCTGCTGCATTCATCTTTGAGTGTTAGATCTTTAACTGTTCACATTTTTCTCCTGAATTCTATTACAACTTGGCCATTTTTTTTTTTTTTTTTTTTTTTTTTTTTTTGAGCTAATAACACTATTAACCATGTGGAGGTGGTAGAAATTTGTTTCCTTTTGACAACACAGAGTAAAATATGGGTAGTACTAAGTTTTCACTTTCATCTGTATTATATCTGTTGCAAATATAAATAAGGAAAGAGAGAGGAAACATCACAAACTTGAACATAGAACAATGCATAGATTATTCATCAGCAGTATAACATGGTGTTGACATGGTGGATTTCAGAAAACAACTATACATTCTGGCCTGCCAGTTCACACTAGGTACAAGGAACCCAAGTAACCTGAATATGAGAGAGCACACCATGCCTTTCTTCTCTATCCCACTCCTAGTTCTGTTTCCTTTCTTCTGCCCTTGTATGAACTATCACTGTGTATAATTAGAGCTTATCTGGGTGCATGGCAGTGCACCTACCAAGTCGAGTCTACAGAGGCACTGCCTATACTTTTCTCGAAGCAGTTTGTACCAATTTTGTACCTCAGTTTCTTCAGGATTATTGATGCTACATGCCTCAAAATTCTAGTTTACATAAATATCACAAATCTTAGCAAACATACTGAATTTTGTTTCCTACCTGTTCTACATTTGGATGTTATTCAAGTATCACTGATTTTGTTGTACACTTACTGACTGTCTGACTGACATGTTGATGATCAACAAAACTCTAAGGTACTTCCTGTAGTCACAGATACCTGAAATTTTAAACACAGATAAAGTTTTACCCTCAGATTGCAAGGAAACTATAAATCTCATAAATTTCCATATATCCACCCCTTATCTACCCCAAACATGAAATCACTTTCTACCTTAATAACTTTATATGCCTGAAATTTTAATTATAGATGGAGCTTATACCAAGTATGATATGTGAAACGTTACTTTCTTCCTCTCCTTACTTTGGAAGTTAGCGAAATTCAAAACAATTTTTTGGCTATGACATTCATACATCAAAATTCTACTGTACTTCCCCAGATCCTAGAAAGAGGTAATTTGATTCACATACATGGTTTCATCCCCAGATTATAAGAAAAGCCTAATATCTGTGATTTTCCCTGTATTTATTAAATGACAATCCAAAATGTAAAAAAAAAATTGGCATATATTCGCAGGCTTTGTGCCTGAAATTTCTTTTATGCCTAGTGTAACTAACAGCTTAAATTTTATTTTGTTCCTATGCTTAGTTTGGAAGTTACTAATGATTTATTATGCTGGTAGTTAAATCTATGGCAATCAGCAATGCTCGGCACATACCATTGTTTGCAGAGTTCATGGGCACTGTTGCCCATGATTGATGTCTTAAATTCATAAACGTTCTTGTCCACTGATTTTTCAAATTGAATTGTTACAATTGACAACTCAGAATAAGTGATCAATTTACAAAAAGAAATGAGATCCCACAAATACAATTCTTATAAAAATAGGTCAGGTCTTGTGCAATGGCAAAACATTATGAGATTTTGATCTAAGTCAAGTCTACAGTTTGCAATGTGTATTCATTTCATTTTCTGAATCCGAATGGTTTCTCTTGGTTTTATAGATCATTTATTTAGAATTATAATAAAAAAAATCTGGTGACTTGGCCGTTATGCTTGTCATAAATTATAATAAAATGAAAGGTGGAATGTAAATGATTTATTCTAGAACTTGCCAAACCTGAAAGACATGTGAGGGAAATCTTGGCTTTTGCATATTTGTAAGATTGATAATTCAACACATTTAATGAATTTAAAGAGGTTTATTAAAACATGGCACAAATGTCAACAGATTTTTTTTTTTATTCTAAATAAACATTGAGAGAAACAGTTCTGTTTCAGTGAGTGAAGTGAATGCACACTGAATAGACTTTGCTCACAACAAGATCTCATAGCTTTTTGTCATTGCATAAGCCTGAGACTTTACCTATTTTTACAAGAAATATTTTTGAGGAGTGTATTGATTTGTACTAAATGTTTATTTTAAAAATTTTAATTGAAGCAGAGATTCTTGTATATTTGATTTAGGTATATTCTCTTCTATTTTTGGTCTAACCTTGTTTAAAAGTTAATTTCCCCTGAGGAATAGTTGCTATCTAATTCCTATGCTACTGCTGTGAAGTATTAGAACTCAAAAATTTCTCTGTCATTTCATTTATTCTTCTGTTTCTCCACTGTCCTGCAATTACATGTGCTAAGAAATATTTTATTTCACTTTCCTTATTTATATCTGTCAGAAAAAACATTGGAGGAAATGATCAAATATTCACATTTTTTCTTTATGTACAAGTTAATAAACAAAAAGCACTCTCAATATTCTTTTAGTATTTTATAAATATTATATGTGTGTTTGAACTTTGATCTCAAATCACTCCAGGGGATTAGAAAAGGTCAAATGGTCAAACATGGCTTTTTGAGCCAATGGAAAAAAACTGTCAAAAAGATTTGATTAAAATTTTGCATGGTGATTAAGCATATGATTCCTCAATATTTCTATTTCCTACTTTGACTCTGAATGATCTTTGATAGGGGCAGAAGGGCAAAATCTAAAAATTTTGACTGACTTTGTACTTCTTTTTTTATGTCAGGAAATATCTCAAATATGGCAAAAAAGGCTTTATGAGTTGCGACAGATAAATGTTGGAGATAAACATTTTATCATCAACTGTAACAGTGTTTGTGCTTTGTATAATTAGATTGTTCTACAGTTTTCAGTCACCACATTTTTGAAAACCTCAAAAATGACAAGGTAGTTTTATCAAATGAAATTCACTGCTGCTAATTCAAAGTTCAAAACATTTCTACATTCTTGAAAAATAATTTTACAAGTTCGAACAATCTTTGAGGCAATCAGACACCATCACCTAAATATTGACTGCAGATTGTGATAAGTAATTCAAACCAGACCAAACCCCATTAAATCCTAGCTGATTGATAGTTACATGAGTCTGTATGAATTGTTACACCACACCACAAAATTTCCAAGATGGAATCTTGAAAATCACATCACCATGCAGTAGCCTACTCTCGCAATGCGCTTCCTGATCAACACGCATTCTACTCTAGTCTTTTCCAGTTTCTCTTGAAGCTAGTCCCCAGTCCTTCTATAAGTAAGCTACCCGTGGTAACCTGTATTCCTCTGCAGTCTCAGACAATGTGACTCCCCAGAGTGTGGAAAAAGATGTATCCTTGCACGTCTTATTACAATCGTTTGTTACTAAAATCGCAGTGTTTACTATTTTCTAACAACAAATCTTCTCGGATTTGCAGACGGATTGTATTAAAAAGCGACAAGCTTTCGGCAACTAGCTCAGTAACCATCATCAGGTCAATTATGTTCCAGCGATCTTGCCATTATGAATACCAGGCGTTTACTGGTGTCGCTTAGCAACTGCACGATGCTCACAGTCCTGCTTCACTGTGATTGGTGGCAGGTGGCGTTCACCCATCCAAGTATTCACCATGTTCAGCATTGCTTAACTGCCAAGTCTAGCTGTTGTGGCATGCAACCAATAGGTAACACAGATAGATAGTCGTCGACACCACACCCTGATTGGTCGATTGACTCCTTCTCACTTGGCTGCCCACACTCCACCGGATTGCCAGCAACCAGGGAACGTGGTTCGCACAGTATAGATAAGGTTTGAAAGAATTGCTCAGCAAAATAACCCATATCACGGTTAACCAGCTTGTCATGTAACTGTATTTCTATTGCTTCTTTAACCACCAACTCCCAAAAGAACAAACACTTTTTCAGCACCTTCACGTTATCAAAGTCCATTCAGTGGCCACATTCAATTATATCATTGCCATTTGGGGCTTGCTGCAATACTGTCACCAATGTCCTGGGATTGGGTGGATACTGCTACGTCGGCACAGGTGAACCTGGAGTTTCACAAAACATCAGTCAGACAGGTTTTTAAATTTAACCGTCTGTCACGATATCAACGTCCCTCAGAGGAACAAAGTTCTAAACACACAATAGTCAACCTTACTGAATTACACCTGGACAAAGTAACTGAAAAAGTATTATCCAAAGGGTTAAACTACGCCCCAACTCCTAAAACAGTCCCAGTTAAAGATATCATCTACGCAATTGAATTGGCAGCACGCAAGCTTCCGGGAGATTCGGCCGAGGAAATTTGGAGGGAAACATGCAGGATTCTCGAGCGAGCCAAACCTCCAAAGTCTAGCATCACAAAATCTGAACACATGGCCCTAAGAACATTACGTCAGAATGATAAAATTGTGGTCTTACCAGCGGACAAGGGTAATGCTACCATCCTTCATACTGCATAAATGTACAAGACCATAATAAGAAAGCTGCTTGATGACACTGCTTTCAAGCTGCTCAGTGACGACCCAACTTCGAAAATAGAAAGAAAGGTAACAGCACTTCAAAAGAAGACGTGTTTTGCATCAGAAGTCATCAAGGGTCTTCGACCTTGTGCCGCCAGACCACCTAGATTCTATGGTCTGCCAAAAATTCACAAGAAGGACGTCCGTTTATGGCCTATTGTGAGTCCCGTTAGTAGTCTCATATATGGTCTGGCTAAAAACATAGCTAGTATGCTTAAGTACTACATAGGGAAAGGTCCTCACCATGTTGTGAACTCAACACAATTTGTCAGTGTTCTTCAAAAGATGCTCCTGTCGGAGACTGATATTATGGTCAGCTTTGATGTAGTCTCAGTTTTTACTAGAGTTCCACTGAGAGAATGCAGCTGCTACGAAATCTCTTAGAATCTAGCATTGTTGATCTTTTTGTGCTTGTCCTTACATCCACTTACTTTACCTACGACGGAGATTTCTATGAACAGACGGATGTTGTGGCAATGGGGTCACCTTTGTCTCCTGTTGTTGCCAATCTGTTTATGGAACATTTTGAGAGTATAGCAATAGAAAGGTGTGTTCTTAAGCCGGCATGTTTCTTCCATTATGTGGATGATACATTTGTTGTTTGGCCCCATGGGATCAGCATTCTACATGAATTTCTGGACCATCTCAATGGGATTCACTCAAACATACGTTTCACGATGGAACTGGAAGAGAAAGGTAGCTTGCCTTTTTTGGACATTCTAATTTGGTGAAAACCAATTGGGACTCTTTCTCATATGGACCATTACTTATGTGGCAAAAGCTTCCACCATGCGGCTCAGAAAAATGCGGTATTGTACACACTGGTGCATAGAGCGAGAGAAATCTCTGATGCTGACAGTCTGCTGACAGAACTGGAACATCTCCGTATTATGTTCAGGAGAAATGGATATTATAACCGACAAATAGAAAGAGAACTACAAAAAACGCCAAACAAACAGGCAATGGAACCTAAAGAACAGTATAAAGATATGGCATTTATCCCATTTGTGGGTAAAATATCCAGGAGAATAGGCAGGATACTAGGTCAACATGGTATTAAGAGCATATTTCATCCTTCTGCCAAAATACGGGACCTGTTACGTTCTATAAAGGATGACTTGGGGCTGAAGATGGCGGGGGTGTATAGTATACATTGTGAATGTGGGAAATCTTACATTGGATGGACCGTTCACACAATCAATGCTACATCAATGCTACATCCAGCTTTTTCAGATGGAGAAATCTGCTGTTGCCCAGCATGTAATTGAACATGGCCACAGAATGGACTTTGATTATGTGAAGGTGCTGAAAAAGTGTTCGTTCTTTTGGGAGTCAGTGGTTAAAGGAGCAATAGAAATACAGTTACATGACAACCTGGTTAACCGTGACATGGGTTATTTTGCTGAGCAATGCTTGGAAACCAGGGTTATCTATACTGTGCGGGCCATGTTCGCTGGTTGCCGGCGATCCGGTGGAGTGTGGACAGCCAAGTGAGAGGGAGTTAATTGACCAATCACGGCGCGGTCTCGACGACTTCCTAACTGTGGTACCTGTTGGTTGCATGCCACAACGCTAAACTCCAGCAGTTAAGCAACCTTGAGCACATGGAGGATATCTATCTCAGCCATCTTGCAACTGCGTAATTCCTGCCAAAATCATACAAAAAATTACTTTCTCTTATCTTGTTCGAACTACTTCATGGATTTTAATGAAATTTACTGAAAACTTCTTGTATTGGATTGTGCAGTGAAAAATACTCATATTTTTATACAACTACAGGAAGTACTCTAGTTCTGATGATCTTCAATGAACAAGTGTTATAATTAGTTAAATGTCCGTATCAATAACTTTGACACTTATGGCAAGACCAAAGTAAAATTTAATGTGTTCATTGAGCTTACTGATCTCTTTGTATAACACAAATTTAAGACATATGACATCATCTACAGGAAAAGAATAAGATACTGAGGTGCTTGTAGAAATAGGTCGTATGTAGTGCAGATTAAAATCAATTTTGTGAAAGAACTACCTTGTTCCCAATTATAAAATTTTCAATCCAACAAGGATATAAACACATCACTTACCAAATCTGGAGCGGCAGTTCTGTGATTACTAAAAAAAATATATGGATAATTACTACCATTTGTGAAATTCTGCATTAATTGGTTCTGCCTTCGAATCTAACATATCTTATATTTTGGTAACAATAGAAGGAAACAACTGCCGTAAGGCAATATTTATATGGAAAGGACATATAAAATAGGCCCAACACTCTCCATAATTGAAGGGAAGAGGGCAGCAGCAAGACAAAACAATACGCAAACACAGAAAATATACAATATTGTCAAGTTAAAAAAAGTAAGTGGCTGAGCTTGTGCAAGCCTTGCGGACAACGCAGCCACTCATAGAATCAAACTGATTGATGCACGTGGTGGGGGAAGCAATGATAATATAAGTGCAAGTAGAAATCACAAGAAAGATTAAAATGGGAAATAATAATAATAATCATTGAAAAATAATAATAATGAAATACAGCTAGCAAGAGTCAAGAACTTTCCACCACACCAAAACAAACAAACCAAAACCAATTAGAACCCTGTTTTTTTCACCCAGTTTTTCCCTGGCCTGGAATCGCTAAACCAAATTCTTCGTTAGTGCTATGACTTCCTCAGATCCTTTCCTGAAATGTGCAACATTCTTCCCACTATCCTTCCCACCACACATCCTGTGTCACCTTCCACAGACTGCCTAACCTAAGAAATATACTTCTACATAAACATCAACACTCTGATGCTCCTAAATCACCATTTGGATCCTTCCCTTGTAAGAGACCCTGTTGCAAAATGTGCAGTATACATCCACCTATCACTACCTATTGCAACCCTACTACTGGTGAAACCTACCCCATAATAGTTCATGCCACTCGCACAACAACCCATCTCATATACCAGCTCACCTGCCTCCACTGTCTACGTTCCTACACTGGCCTTACCTCAAACTCATTATCCATTAGAATGAATGGTCACAGATAAACAGTTTACTCCAAAAACCTAGAACTCCCTGTTGCTCACTGTTCCTGTTACCTTAATAACTGCTTCACAGTCAGAGCCATTAGAGTGCTACCAGGTACTACCTCCCAATCTGAGCAGGTGGGAATTGGTATATCAACACATCCTGCATACTAGACATCCCGCAGGCCTTAGTTTCCAGTAGTATCTTCCATCATCATCCTGTACACCCATCACTGGCCAGCACAATATATTCATATATATTTATAGACCTTATTTTAAAAAATTTCGATTTTTCAAATTTATTATTTATTTATTTTTTATTATTATTATTTTTTCAAACATTATTAGTATTATTTCCCACTTTAATCTTTCTTGTGATTTATACCTGTGATTATATTATCGTTGCTCTCCCCACCCCCTCCGATGGTAAATTTCATTCTATGAGTGGCTGTGTTGTCTGCAAGGCTTGTGCGAGCTCAGCCACTTACTTCTTTAAACTTGACAAAGGGATTAAACTGAAATATTGTATTTTCTGTGTTTGCTGCCTTCCTCCCTTCAACTTTGGTGAGTGTTGGGTAAATTCTATCTTATGTTTTGTAGTTTTTTATATCATTAAGTTTAGCAAGATCTTTTTGATACAATCCATACTCCATGATAAGTATGTTGAAATGTTTGAGTCTTGGCCCTTCATTAACAAGTAGAATGTGGCAAAGGGTTGCTGCTGTATGTGACTACCTATCCCTCTGTAATGTTCCATTGCTGAGAAGGGCAAAGACCAGAAAATTTCAATGCCTTTTGTGTATGTTACATTTATACACCCTACACAGCTGTAATCTCAGTTAAGTGGTGTTAAATTTCCCCTATTCTAACTTGTAATTGGTTTTTGCTACCTAGCACTTATTATTTCATTGTTAAAATACATATATAGAACAGAATAAAGTCTCTGTCTGTTTGTATGACTATGATAATCTTGAGAAAAAATTTCATTCAGCTTTCACCTTTACATAGTGTTGTTTTTGAGGAAGAATTTAGAAGTTAAACATTGACTTATTGCATATAGTAAAATATCCTGAGTTATATCGACCTTCCCTCATTGAGTTTCCTAATAAAACGTATATTTTATACAATATAATGTATAAATAAACAAAATGTGATAAGGTTGCCACACTCACAGCTATTTTTAAATTAAATATTATTTAATTAAATTTTTTGATGATAACTGTCATACAGTTTCTTAAAAAATTCAGCACCAATCGAGAGTAAAAGATGTAAATAAAATGCCAAAGTAAGGTTGCCTAATTTTTTCCGGGGAATAATGAAGGTTTGTAACCACCTTAGAATTTCGGTAAATTCTAGTTTGCTTAGCTTAAAGCATAAGCAAGGGAGTAAGCTGTACTTTAAAAATAATTTTCATTAGAAGTGTAGGTTATGGGGGGAACGTTTCATATAGAAGCTGATACTACAACCTAATTCATTAAATAAACCATTTTAAAAGCTGTAGAGACCTTAAAAGGGCTAAATAAACATTTTTCAATAGTAAAAAAACTTTAAACTTACCTGGAATAGGGTAATCCATTATTATCCAATTTGCAAACAATAGATTTTTGCTACATGAGCATTTCACTATTTCTGAATACTTTTAAATGAAGTAAAGTAATTTGAAAATAATAATAATTTGAAATAAAGTTAAATTCACTAAAATTCCGTAGTTTCAGACCGTGTAAATAGCGTAACTAAATTATTAAATGCTTCGATAAGCACACTTTCACTTCAAACATTTTTTTTTTCATATGTTTCCAATAATTTCTCGATCCAAAAAGAAGATTTTCTCAAAGAACCAAAAATCTAGTATAACATATTTAAATTTCAGAACATTCCATGCAGAAGAATAGATTTTATTTACATTTTTAAAATTATTTCATCATTAAACACACGTGGTTTCACTTGAGATTTATTTGCAAGTAAACCAAGCTACTTATGTAAATAAAACTACTTTCAAAACACGTTACTAAATTCAAAGAAAATTCTGGTAACTTTACTTTTTCGATATAAACAACACAAGAATAATTATTTAGCATAAACCGAGTTGGCTTCTGAAATGTTTCAAACCTAATCTTCATAATCTAATAACTTTGCTATCTAACCACAGACATTGACATAATTTACATCGCTGGAATCAGGAATTAACGTAGAACACTTTGGCACTAATGTTATTACGATAATTTGCAATTGAGCAGGATTACCAAAAATTGGCTTAAATTCAACATAGAGATAGGGAAATCCCTACTTACTGTTGGAGACTCTTTATCAATACGCCGTTTAAACTAAATTCATTTTTAAGCAAACTAATCATTCGATAATTCTAAATAAACATTTTTTATGAACCTTAAGGACAAGACTATATGCAGTCAAAGTTTGAACACTTTCTATAATCTCAATCATTTTATACTATTTTGGGTAAGTGGGTGAATACCTGATGTCACGGGGATGGGTTATATAAGCGGAAGCCCCGGGGAGGGGGCTGTCTTTATGGTTTCATCTTTAGTCTTTACTCTGGGAACTCTATGTAAGGTGAATCTGCGTCGGTAGTCGCAGTGCGTGTTGGTTTGTAGCCGGAACTGGCTGAGCCAGGCTAGGAACATGTGTCGGCCATGATGATTTTCTTTGCAACTACCATGAACTTGTGAATTTTCTAAAAGAGGTTTTCGGTCAGTATTCTCTTCTCTCCATAACTTTGCAATATTTAGAAAGTTTGTTTGATTGCCTACTCAACTGTAGAACGCAATTTTTTTTAAAAAAAAATGTGATTTCAAAATTTTATTCAAGTGAACTTTATTAGTAGACTGAAACCTTTTCTAAGTTTGTGGGCTAACAAACTTGGTAGCAACCATCTAGCATTTCAGTTGACAATTCCAGGCAGGCTACATGGTCATTCAAAATTATTAACGTAAAGTTAGAGAACATTTTGCTAATCAAGTGAACTTTCAGATAAGGTACTGAGTCTATACTCCGCCCCTAGTATGGCTAGGGCTCTTATAGGTTGCCAGGTTTAAAGAGATAAGTGTGTATGAATAATTTATCCTCAACAAGATTCTTTACATAATTTTTGTAAAAATTTAAATAATTTTATTGCAAAGACGATAAGTTGATAAATCTTAGTATTGTCCTGATTTAAAGTTTTAATAAAAGATGCAGAATAACATCTGTTTTTGGTAATAGAAAAAATATCATTTATTGTACAATTTAAAATGTAAAGACCTGATATACTAATCATTATTCAGAATCATCAGAATATGTAATATTGAAATTAAATTCTGAGGGATTTTCATCATTGTTAGTCCTATCTGTCATTTGTAATTGTGTTGGGTCCCCAAGGAACCCTATTGGCTTTAAATAGGGTTCCAAGGACCATCCACTAGATTCAGGCCTTAGTTGTATGCAGCAAGGATCAGTAGCATTAAGCCACATAGAATTAGATCTCTTTTTTTATTTTTTTATTTTTATTTTTTTTATTAAAGGTTCTTTTACTGAAGAAAGCGATGGTGTAGTCACATTAATTTCAGATTCAGGAACTTTATGCATTTTAGTCAGCAAAATTATTAAACCATCAGTATCAGAGACTTTTATTAAAACTTTTGAAGTTGGTGGCACCTTTCTAACATGAAATATATTTCTCGTATCTGCTTCTTTATGTTGACATTCTTACTTGGTTTATTCAATGTTTATTACATGATTTTCCTTTTTTTGATAATAGTATCATTGACTTTCAACAGCTATAAACACTTTCTTTATTTGTATTATTGATTCAAAATGATCCTTCCCCCAATAATCGGCTGACAATTGTAAAAAAGCACCCTTAAAATTAATTTTTTTAAAGACTTCCCAAATAATTGGCAGAGCTGGATAAAGATAGCATTGGGCCTGTAGAGGTTCTTTGTTTTTTTTAGTTGTTAAAGTTTGGGATCTAAAATGAAACAACACATTCACAAAACTATCTTTCCTAATTTAATGTGGAAAAATTTAAACATAATAGTAGCTAAGTCAATGCTCTAAGTAAATCATTAATGTATTCACTAAGGTCAGACCTTTATCTAGCTCTTGCTACTTGGCTTTTGTCGATTTTGTCAACTTTTGATCTAAGGCATTAAATAACAAAAAAATGAGCGAGCATAAATTAGAAACAGTATGGTTTGTTCACAAGTGTGAACATTTATGGTGAAAATGTGGTTACTCCAAAATGGATACTCAGGAGCATCTGTTATTATGCATCTTTCTCCACTGCATGGAGAAATGAGCATGCACATTCTCTTTCACACCACACTCTTTTCCTCGATTATTGAAACTTCAAGTCATGACAAACCTTGGATTTTCCCATTTTCAATAAGACAACCATACGCTGTCGTGTTATCTACATTTTTATATAAATTATTTAAAGAAACTTGATGAGAGTAAATTATGCATACAAATTTACCTGTTTACACTTGGCAACATTTCATTATTGCTGGAATAGGATAAGAAATGGTATATTGGCATTTTATTTACATCTTTTACTCTCAATTGGTGCTGATATTTTTTTTTATTTTTTTTAAGAAACTGTATGACATTTATTATTGGAAAATCCTTAAATAATTTTTAATTAAAAATAGCTGTGTGGGATATGGTGTGGCAAACCTATCACATTTTCTTAATTTATATATTATATTGTATAAAATATGCATTTTACTAGGAAACACGATAAGGGAAGGTGGATGTAACTTGGGATCTTAGGCTACTATAAATGCTGAGCAATAACGAATTAACAAATTGAATCTTATAAAAGTGGAGCATGTAACGCGATTTGTTATATGTAACGATTTATTATATGGATTTTTACAGGTTCGTTAATAAGTCAGTCGCCACCCGGTACCCGGGAAGATAACCAGGATTGTTGATATAACCCTTATCCCTGGCTATCTACTCCTAAAGAAAGTTTATTTATGTATAATTGTTAAACTTCAAACTGTTTATTTAAATTACATAAATCCAGTCCAGTACCAGTCTCACATTACAAAACAATAAATCAGGCATCGTCCAACTTCAACGAAGATTACAGGTTAGCAGTTTGAACACAAACTCATCAATACACATGATTATAATTCATCTACTGTCCAATCTTGGCTAATACACTACTTTAAAGCTCTGCAATGCGTGACACATGTTGAAAAACACATTCCTAGTGAGCAACACGTTGTGCGACCATCTCCAATGGTTGCCGGCTTCATAACCCTCCTATCATGGCAGTCTGCTAGATAGCTCGACCTTACAGCCAATCACAGTTCTTTTCGTCGCCAATGATCCTGCTGACCAATCATGTGTTTCCTTGTTACACTCCATACACCAAATACCATCCCTCAGTGTAGGCTGACCACTCCTTCTTTCATTTACTAATCAACACTCTCATTACAAGCACCAGAGTTCTTATTTAACATAGCCTGCCTAAAAATTAATGATGTGACAATACAGTGAGTGGAAGAACTGTTGCTATTAAAAAAAATCTACAATAAACTCCATGGAAGCATATATCTGTCTATAACAGAATACTGGAAATAAACATCGTTGTAATGAAAATTAGCAGTGAAGAATAAATGTGTAACAAATTGCAGTTTTACCATTAATTACGTCATCCAAACTCATATAAAAAATTAGGAGCCACACATATTTCTGAGCGTATGCTGACTTAACCAAACCCAGATAACATGCAATTAGCATGTTCATGATTTACAACAAAAAACTGTTTTGTTATCTGCATTTTATAATGTAGATAAAAAAAAAAAGTCCTTTACAGTATACAGTTTTGGTCCTTACCTTAAGAGATATCAAACGTGTTGTGGGCTAGTTTATGGGGTAGTTGACTGAGAGAGATGTGCATGTGCATTGCATCAGTCAGGTTATCTACTGTATGTAGTGTGTGGGGCAACCATAATAAAATTGCATTTTGACATATCTCAGCCTAATCTCATTTTATATATTGGTACAACTAAAGTGGTATTTAATTAATTTTTAAGTTAGGGATTAAGGAAGGAAAAAGATAACCATGACCACAAGCTGGCACTCAATTTCAGGCACAACGGTGTCGGAAGAATTTCTTTTCTACTGCAGGGATCAGGGATTGTAATAAGTTACCAAGAGAAATGATAACTTACCAAAAGTGTTGAAAGAATTTAAAGCTGAAATTTATAGATAGCAAAATGTAAGTGGGTACAGGAAATGGAATAAATGGGTGTGCAGGGAAATTTCAATAAGATTGTATGCTGCATTCCAATTAAATTAAATTAAAATTATCTTTTTGTGTATAATGTATATACTGCCTCTTCAGAAGTGATTTATATATATTTTAATTAAAGTGTGTTTTTAAACCATATTTTTTATTACCACGAAGTAAAATTTTTACCGATGGTAAAGAGAGGGAAAGTTAATGATTCTTTTTTTAATTTATTTTGGTGGATGTCACAAAACTGGAAGTCGAAATAAATGTGAGAGAACTTTTAGCTTAAGGACAAAACAGTTCCACCTCCCTCCCCCCTCACCCCTTGATAGTAGAGAATTATATTTAGTGGCAGTCACACCTTACACATAATGAAGTCTGAGTAAAAATAGTTTATGTGGGTCATCAGTGTATCTATAAATATGAAAATCAGGGTAGAAAAATAAATCAATGCTTGACACAGAATACAGCAGAATGAAAAAAAAGATGCACATAAACAAAACATTGAAATTTTTGGGTTTATCCCCTTCCTCAGGAAACATAATGCACACAAGTTGGGTGTTAAGAGCCAATTCTTTCAGTGTGTGGTGGTTGAGCATATGGAAGAGATATTGACAGATTTAGAAATTTAAAAAGTAGAACACGAATGGAGATTTATGAGTTGATAAGAAAATACCAAAATATTAAAAATTTGAAAATAATAAAAGGAAATCGCAGAAAGAAAGGAGCAGATGAGTGAACCAAAATGTCAGCAGCCCCTAGGCTCTTTCAACCCAGAAGATGGGAACTAGCCTAGAGGCAATCACTGGTACTCAAGCTAATACCTGATGATCCATTTAAATTTTCCTATTTTTCCGAGTGCATTTGTTACATTTCCCTGCCCTCACCATTTATTCTTTCACATACTATGGACCAATGCTCTCCAGGCGTAATGCTGTTTTTTTTTTAATATCAGTGTAAATTACCCATCACTTTTAATTCCTTATGTATTTATTTAATGTTACCTACATTTTTATCAGTCACCGGCATTGTAGGGAAGAGGGCCGCAGGTGGGGGGGGAATCAGCTCATGGAAGTTTTTCCTAGGGTTATATTTTCATATAAATACTTGCTTACTGGCTTTTTTTCCTGTGATATCCTTTTATTACTTATTTATTTTCCAAAGTTCAAGTATAATCTCATCAACTCGTTACCCATTCCTGTCATGTTTCCCCAATTTTTGAACCTAACTCCATCCACAGCACATCACAGCAATTAATCCTTGACACCTGCCTCCTGTGTTGTTCTTGTGCTGAGAAAGAGTACACCACCAAAAATTTCTATGTTTCATGCGTGTTTATATATTTATATATGGACTTAATTAAAAAATATATTCAATTATATTTTTATTTTTTTATATTTTTATTACTATTATTTTTTCAATGATTATTATTATTTCCCATTTTAATCTTTCTTATGATTTATACTCACGTTTATATTATTGTTGTTCCCCACACCACCTCCGACGGTATATTTTATTCTATCAGTGGCTGTGTCGAAAGCAAGGCTTGCACAAGCCCAGCCACTTCTGTTTACTTGAAAAAGGTTTTTACCCAAAATATTTTATTTTCTTTTTGTGTGTGTTGTATTGTGTTGCTGCTGCCCTCCTCCCTTCAACTTTGGTGAGTGTTGGGTGTATTTTGTCTGTCCTTTCCATATAAATATTTCATGTCACAACACAATCCTGTAGTCATCTGTGATGTGGATTTTTTCTTCATGTCCATATATACGTATATATAACTATTTTCTGTGATTTTTAGGTTTCAATACCTGAAGTGAAACATAGCCCTATGGTTGCAAATATGCTTTTGTCTGTATGTCACAGTGCTCCTGCTTGTATATGTAACAAGTTACAGACTTTCAAATTGCAGATTTTTTTATCTTATCATAGGGTCAAGTCATGTAGAGTATTTATTTATTATTATTATTTTTTTACTAATGGCTTTATGCCTTATCAACATGAGGTCATTAGAGGTGGGATGGGATTGGGGGACAAGGAATGGGAAGAAATTCCTTTTGAAGGAAACATCCCGGCATTTGCCTGGAGTGATTTGGGGAAAACATGGAAAACGAAAATCTATGCCTGGACAGGGATTCAAACTTGCATCCTTCTGAATGTGAGGCCAGAACATTAACCATTCATCCACCATGCTTAGTAAGTTATGTAGGGTTCCCTTGGATAGGTCAGGTGTGCATAAGCTAACACGGGTGGCTGTGGATATGCGGAGTTTAATGAGAGGTTTTTTTAGGCTGAGGGAGGAAGACTTGACACATGACATACGATTACGGACCCTAACAATAACAACACTGCATGATAGTATGAGCTTAAGAGTTGAAAAGTCTTATAGTTAATTTTAGAAGCATTTGTAACAAAGTCTGAAGTTGATATTGTAGTTGGTACAGAATGTTGGTTAAAACCATGTATAAGTTCCACAGAAATTTGTAAGAATAGTATAAACATTTTTCACAAGGACAAATTATGTTCTTATGGAATGGTATATTTATAACTGTCAGTAAACAGCTCTGAAATAATGAAATACACACCTATATGGTCTGCAAAATCATATTATAAAAAAACTACTCATAGCCAGGACAAAATTTGCATAGACACTGATATATATGTCAATGACAAATCTTATATATATACAAATAGACGTGTATTTTCCTATATTTCACTTTTCATTCACCACTACCTAGCACAGATCACTGGTGTTTCTGTGTAGAAGTAGCATGGAGTCTCCTGTCATACACAACGTTGGCCGAATGGCGATAGCTGTGGGAATGTGGGAGATAATTAAAGTTGGTCAATGCAGGGCATTTTCATATTTCGACCAAAAATTTGTGTCTCCTTACACTTCTCTATCCTGCCACAACTACATAGCATAGACCATTGGTGTTTGTGTGTGGTAGTAGAATCATGTCTCCTGTCATGCACTATGGTTGTTAGATGTTGGTAGCTATGGAAGTGTGGTAGATATGGGGGTTGAAAGTAGCCGATCAAAGATATTTTCGTATTTTGACGAAAGACATGTGTCTCCGCATATGTCACTTTTGTGCCACAACTACATAGCATAGAGCTTTAGTGTTTGTGTGTGGTAGTAGAATCGTGTCTCCTGTCATGCACTGTGGTTGTTAGATGTCGGGAGCTATGGGGGTGTGGAAGATATGGGGGTTGAAAGTGGTCGATGGGTGGCAGTTTCATATATTTGCCAAGGATACATGTGTCTAGGTGTATCACTTTTCAGCAAAAACTACCTATCGCAGATCATTGACGAGTGTGTGTGTGAGTGTGTGGTAGTAACACAGAGTAACCTTTCAATCACAACATTAGCCAAATTTCAGTAACTGTGGGACTGTGGGAGATATGGTGGTTGAAAGTAGCCGATCAAGGATATTTTTCTTTTTCAACGAAAGACTTGTGCCGCCGCATTTATCACTTGTCTGCCACAACTACATAGCATAGAGCATTGGTGTTTGTGTGTGGTAGTAGAATCGTGTCTCCTATTGTGCACTATGGTTGTTAGATGTCAGTAGCTATGGGGGTGTGGAAGATATGGGGGTTGAAAGTGGTCGACCTGTGGCATTTTCATATTTCTGCCAAAGACGCATGTGTCTTGGTGTATCACATTACAGCGAATACTATCTATCGCAGATCACTGGCGTTTGTGTGTGGTAGTAACACAGAGTCACCTTTGGAACACAAATTTGGCCAAATTTCAGTAATTGTGGGAGTGTGGGAGATATGGTAATTGAAAGTGGCCGATCAAGGATATTTTCGTATTTTGACGAAAGACATGCGTCTCCACATATGCCACTTTTCTCCCCTTGAATTTATGTGTATTACTTCAAATATTTAATTTTCCTATCTGCACATGTGTGGTTTAACCATATAATGTTTAAAAACCAACCTTTAAACTGTGCTGATCTTTCCTAAATTTTATTATGTTGTATAGAAAAAAAATACGTTACTTTCTTGCTGCAGGTTGACTTCCTATATGTTTACTAACATCTGAATTCCTCAATTTTAGAGTGTATATTTACATAATAAATTTCCATACCGGCATTTTCACTTTTAACATCTTTAAACTCTTTTGTATGGTTTCCTTGTAACAAAATTTATTATGTATTGACTGTTTATTTTCATCAAGTACTCACAGAGTGAAGAAAAATATTTACTGAAATTATATCGTAACCAAACAATCTGTTGATGTTATGCTGTATACTTTCACAGCTGTTTAGATAGGTTTATAATGTGCAGTTATTATATAAACCTCGATTTATTATCTGTATTAACTGTTCAGTTTACTTTATTTGTTGAATTAGCTGTGTAAACGGCTCTAAAGCTGTGGTATTGTTTGGTTCACCTATGCCCGTTATACTGTAAACAAACTTTGCTATGCAAAACTTATGAACTTCTAAGGTAGCTTACAGATTTTCCCAGAAAAATGACATTAAAGTTGTAAATTTTATTCAAGTTAATAGGTCTATCTTAGATGTGTCATGATTCAGATACTTGAAATTTGTGTACAATATGGACAATATTCTGTTACGTAAAGAAGATATAGAAAAAAATACTTACATCTAATGCAGTTTGTATGATGTGAGAAAAAGTAAATTTGTATTTTAAGTTACTTTGAGAAATAATAATACTATTTTGTTGAAAGAGCTCTTAATTCAGTATGCAGTGCTTTCTAATGGATGGAATAGGAAATACATAATCTTTGTCATTCACAGTTTACAGCTTCTGGCTAGACTAGCTTAGGTCCATTCCTCTCTTCTTTTATGCATACACTCCTAGAAAATAAATAAACACAATTTGATTGTAACTGAAGAATTAGTGGGGCATTTGATGTTTATGGAGCACATTCCCTCACTGAAAATAAGGAAAGAAATGTAGTACCACCAACATGCATCTGGTTAAAATAAAAACATGAGTTTAACTGCATAATTTAAAAGTATATGTTCTCTCTGATTTGAGGTCACTTCTCCAAATAATGGCACTAATTAGCTATTCAGTAACTATGTCTGTACATAAAGAGATTCAATCAGTAGTAATGAATAGTTTGTTGAGAAAAATGAAACTTTAATTCAGTCCTGTAGATTATTTCAGTATAAATCATTACCATACTGGTTTCTGCTACTCCAATTTCAATTATAAATTGTTTCAAAAATGATTATACATGATGAGCTAGCAGCTCATTAAAACTGGTCCATATTATCAGACAGAAAATTAGCAGCTGTCATAAATGGTTCTTTTTACAATCTCAAGCAGTGTATCATTGCTGGCATTTGAGCAGTAAACACCTTCCAAAATGTTTCAGCCAGTTGCAAAATTATTGGGTCTGCTTTTGTGATACAACAAAATTTCTAGTCTACCAATATTGCAAAACAAAGTCACTGTATTGTTAATGTGGTATCAATTCGGATATGAGAAAAGAAAGACAATCAAATAGTTGAAATAATTTATTTAAAAACCAAAAAATATACTATTTTAGCTGATTCTCTAAAAAAGTTTTTTATGTATTATCTTTATTTACTCCTTGGATTCATGTTTTGAGGATAGTGAATACATATTTTTATAATATAGGCTGGAGCCATTTTTATTATATATTCTACTTAACCTGTTTATTAGTTTTTGAACATCAAAATTTGCAATACGCTAGACAGCACAAAAAATAGTCAAAGTGAAATATTGTCAGATATAGTGTTCTAGCTAATGCTTTGTTTCCAAAAGATAAATGCACAATTTGATATCAGCAGGCTAGCTATACATATGTTACAAATGTCTGTCAATTACCTGGCTGTAGCATTTACAGTATTATTTTATTAAAGGGATTAATTTTAAAGGTATACATATATTTTAACATGTATAGTTACAAATCAGTTAGCGTAGCTCTGTGATATAGAAACATCTACCTCTACTGGAGTCATTTGAATGCTGAAGAATCAAATAATGGCACCACATGTGTATGCTTGTATACACTGCTGGATTACTTTTGACTCCTATTTAAAATAAGCATTTTTATGTTTACTTTTCAACTATGATTTTATTGATAACTGTTCATAAGAAATGCTGAAATATGAGAACAATTAATTACAGGCATTATATTTGATAATGGATCTGTTTATATAATTAAAACAATATTTCTGTTGACTAAAAAGCTGTATATATACAAAATCATGATCTTGAATGCACTAATTGGAAGATATCATTCTTCTTTTGTAGCCTGATGCACTCACAGCATGGATATGTTTGTGCGTATTAATTTATATATTTTAGTCATGTTTCTACATAGTTTTGTATTACTATTCACCTTATTTATTTTATGACATTGCAGTGGGTTATGAGCACTTCACTTTATACTTCATCTTTTTGTGTGAGTAGTGTTTTAAAAGTGGTAGCATGAGTTTGGTAAACAGAACATCTTAAAATCCAGAATTTGTAGCTGGAAGGTTCAGTTGTCTATATATATCAATAAATTGAGTATTTAATCTAAATATGTTATCACAGTTCACATTAGTAACTTTAATGCTCTACTTCTTTCTTCTTCTTTTTTTTTTTCAAGATAAATATGGTTAAAGAACATTATTAATTTATGTAATGGCAGATGTGCATTCCAGCATGACAGAAAATTCAGCATAATTCATATCTGCAACTTTCTTTATACAACTAACAGGGATTTTTATGCTCAACAAGTTTGATTCTTTCTTTTTTATTATGGTTTTAATATATGTGGTTCATACTTAGCATGTCTTTAATCACTACATATGTGCCACTAGTTTTTTTTTAATTTAAAAATTGGTATAATCTCATCAAGACATTAGTAAAACTTTTAGCGCCACTAAATCATAGACATGAATTAGAATATCCGGAACATAGCAGAATACTGTAGAAATAACAGCTTCCAGTTGAAATAATGCTACTACACAGTATCTAATGTTACTTAAATTGATCAGGTGATTACGTCAAAATTTGTGGAACAATAATATCAGGATTAAATTAACTATTTTATATCAGTGTGCAATTACTTGAGGTCTGCATCCTAATGTTTTATTGTCTTGCACCATATAGTATCTAATGTGCAGTTAGAATGAAAATACTCTCAGGCAGTGAAACTAAACCAGTAAGTAAGTCCAATATAAAGGAGAGACTACAAGTTGAAACACTGGAACTGATTCTAATAAAGAAATGATTGCAGTGGTAGGGGCATGTTATTAGGATAGAAGAAGGGAGAATGCCAAAGTTTACACTCTTGATCAGTGTGAAGGGGAAGGAGACCAATTGGAAGACATGGGCAAGATGAATGAGCAAAGTGGATAAATATTTAGAAATGAAGGTAATTGTTTAGAGACAAGTGATAGAGGAAGAATCTTGACAGACTCAATTAACAATGATGATGATGACCGCTAACACCATAGATGAAGGCAGGAAGCTTGCGATGAATACAGAAAAGAGGACTGTGTATGACAATATTTTGGTGATAAACCTTGATCATGGCAGGTGTGCAGTGGTTCAGAAGATGGAGGGATGGGGACAGGTTCAAAAATGGAGGAAGTATGACAGGAAGGGGGTGGGTGTAAAGATATGAAGAAAAGGTCCTCAAATTTGAAAAATCAATAAATAACAAAAAAATACCTTTGAAAAAGAAGAGCTGGGATAGCAATATTTGCATGAAAACATGTGAATATCATATATATGTAAACAATTAAACAAAGAACTAGGAATTAAAAAATGTTGTTGGTTGCTAGGAACGAATAATTGAGTGATATAGTTGAGTCATTACATTGAATTCGTAAATTCAGTATACGAACTGGAAGTATCATAAGAACTCCGATGTAAAAGTAACAGTCTTAGTATCACCTGATGTTGGTTAAATTATTAACTCATGAAATAAAAATTATCACCAGAACAATGAATGACTTGTGCATATGTTCATAGCTAGATGTTATCTATGAAAACAAGCTAAAGAAGAAAGGGCGACTGTGTTTGAAGATAATAAAATTATTTTTCACACAAGATTACGTAAATCAGAGCACTAGGTTGAAACTACTTAAGTGAACAAAAAATATTAACACAAGGTCTTTAGTTTTTTCTAATTGATGATACTCTTCTTGCTTAGTGGCTGTTTCCATTAACGTATGAGAATTATTTTCATCATCAGAATTTTGGAGGCTGCTATCATCATCATCGGATTCTGATGAACTTTCGCTCAACACTAATACCTTTGTCTTTTTATCAGTTTTTTTTAATCAATTTCAGTCTTTCCCACAGATTCCTTTTCTATTTTTGAGCAATAAGTCTTTTATGGACTTCATCAGAAGTGATGACTTCTGATCCTCCAGCTAACATGGTCTTCTTTGTTTTCATCTCCATTTTGTGGCTTCGAATGGTCTCTAAAAGTAATTCTTGAAATGTTTTTGCAACTTGTGTGGCAGGCACGTGAGTTGAAGATGTTGAAGGATGAATTGTGTAAGTAAATTTTGAGGAATGTTGTGAAGGTGTAGCATCTTTGTTTAGTGGAGACAGTGCTTGGCAACTTTCAAGCAATACAGTTGTTTCATCATTTGGCACTTGGTGAATATCTTGTGCTGAATAATCTGGGAATGCGGTAGTGTTTTGTGATGAAACACTATTTACCAAGTCAACAGGGTCAGTTCCTAATCCCAAATTGTGAGGCCTGTCTAAAACTGACAGTGGTAAATTATTGTCTTGAGTGATTTGTTGAGAGTTCTTCCAAAGGCCAAACATATTATCTGGTATTACATCTCCATTAAAGGAGTAAATACCTGCATTTCTAAAGCCTGACTTTATTATTGATGGATCTAAATTGCTCCATAAAGAATTAGTAATCTTTACAAACTCTTTTTTCGACCAATATGATGTTTCTGCAATTTTACAAGTTCACTATCCCACTTACTTTTTAACAATTTTATGAAGCAAAGGTCTAAATGCTGCAGAAAGTGAGATGAATGGGGAGGCAAAATTAAAATTGTTACATTTTCTCACCTAGCCAAGTCTACCAAATTTAATGACACATCTGTTTTATGACCATTGAGATCAGATGGGCAAGTCCCTGCACACCAAGGGCTTGGAGGAACTTTTTTAAAAAAAAAATTAAAAAGAGTTCTTTAATATCTGAATACATCCAGCCATTAGCTGTTGCTGCATAGGTCAGTCCTAGGTATACATCATCAATTGAGGGTTGCCAATCATCCCAAATATTCTTGCCTGTAATAATGAGCAACGGAGCGATCTTGGTACCACCAGCTGCCACAGTTAACAAAACTGATATGTTATCTCTACCAGGATTACTAGTTGTCCTTGTAGAAGTGAGTCCTCTTCCACCAAAAACTTTAGTTTTGGATGGATCCCTAGAGAACCCTGTCTCGTCAAAGTTTAAAATGAGATGAGCTTTATTTCCAAGTTCCTTTACCTACTTTCAACTTTGGAAATATATTTGTAAATATCAAAAGGATTAATAGATCATTTTCTTCCAATTTCAACAATTTGTGGCTTCTTTATACACAATTTATTTTATTTCATAAACGAAAATAGCCAGTCACTGTTTGGCTTATGATTTTTGAAAGGGGTCCTTAACTGATTACATATTACAAATTCTTCCACCAACACAAAACCTCTTTTCTACTCAAAGTAAACCCATGATTTTCCATATCAGTAATGCCTGTGCATAATTTTTTCTACTTCCGATGGACAGCCTTGAAATGTTGATTTAATGCCTCATCTTCCCTTCATGTGATTGATCAATGTATTTAGCGGGATGCCAAAAACCTTTGAAGCATGATATGCATTCCTGCTTTTATTTCATCAACAGCTAACGTCAGTTCTTGCACTGAATATTTAGTTTACCTTTGGGATTTTCTTGTATAATTTCTCACCATTTTGTGATGAGAACCAAAACTGGAATAAATAAAATGAGTTAATCTATTATTGTTGATAATCATGAGATTTCAGACTGACATATTACCATGCTCACTCAAGCACTTCCATGGCCGGAATAAATGATTTCAATGCTTCTCGGGTATTGCCACATCCTTGTACTGAATGCCGATCTGCTTCAGCCTTGTTGTAGAACGGGAATTCATGACAATCTGTTTCACATGCACTATTATACACATCTCGGTTGAGTTTAGCAGTGCATGTGAAACAGATGTTGGTGAGTTTCATTCCCACAAAAAAGCTGAAGCAGATCAGTATTCAGTACCAGGATGCAGCAATACCCAAGAAGCATGGGAACTATATTAACATGTTATTGTTGGAATCTAAATTATAAGTAATAAAAATTTATAATTATAAGGAAATACACACCAAGCTACTTAATTCTTGAATTTTACATACACTTAACTGAGTAATTTTTAATACTTAAGTAACGATGTCTCAAAATGGGGGAAGTGCATACCACTCTGCACTTGCCCCAAGGACTACATTTGCACTTACCCCGAGACTAAATTTTTGTGGGGCAATTGCGGACCAGGGATTAGCATCCAAAAAATAGTGAGTAAGATAAATAACTGGATACAGTATTAAATAGTAACGTCTTATGTGTGAACGTACCACAAAAATGTTTCGAGATCTCTTCAACACAGGTCGATGGCGATCGATACAAATCTTCTTGCTTAACTCGACACAACAAGTAAAATTACACGTTGTTTTTGTTGCCATCTGTGTAGATTATGGCTTAGAGCCAACACCATCTGGTGTCAGGTATATGAAGGTGTGGGTTGTTTACAATGTTTTCTCATAGATGGATGCACTTAAAGTTTATTATGGAACTAGTTAGAGTCGATGTACGCACTTGCCCCGAAAACGCACTTGCTTCTAAAACGCACTTGCCCTGATGCACTTTAAGTATTGTTTCATTGTTGTCATTACACCTTTTCATTTGGAAAGTCATTTGTTACATTAATATAGTTTAACATATTACAAAAATATCTTTATTATAAAAAAAAAGATGAATAATTAAACAACATAATATTGTAATGCAATATGATGGAAGTCTCATTCATCCTAAAGAACAAAAACATGGAACTGAATTATATTATAATACCGTGTCACTGAAATGAGCTCCATGTTTATTATTGTCATAGAAGTTATGGTAAGCAGTTGATCCACTCTTTTTCTGAATATTTTTAATCTGTGATTTGCAGTCGCAATGTTGCTATGTAATGTTCTGTGCTAGGCCTGTGAGCTCAAAACTTGTGCATCAAATCAATTGTTTTGTAGTCTGTGTTATATTTTTTTTTGAATGACACAGTCCACAGTTTTTCCTAATTCACCATCAATACTCTTATCTCATACCATTTACCATTCCATCATTGTCAGCTTTTGTCCAGTTCTTAAGTTTTGAGCAAGCTTCTTTGAAGTCAACAGGCTCATTCTTTGACATTAAATGAATAGCACTGCTTTCAATATTGTTTAGCCATGACTTCCATTGTGTACTAGTGTTGTGGTATAATAATGTTCACCCCTTTTTCACTCTCTCTATGCCACCCCTTTTTCGAGATCCATGTATGGAATTGAATTAATTGATTGAGTGCTGACACTAATCAGATACATGAAAAATACATATTGATTTCTATTTTGGCAACAGGAAATGTCATAAAAGCAAGAAAAGTTTTGATAGCCATTCATACATTCCAACTTGAAGGATTCGTAAATACAGCTAGTTATTTCTATGCTGTCTCTATGCTCAGTACCCTCTTGCCACAAGAAATATAATTCCTATCACTTCCCTTATTTGTAGATTGTCAGATTATAGGTGCTGAACTTTCTTTTATAGTAAATTATAGCAACATTACAATGGGGCAGGTTGAGTGCAGATTACAATGTTAATTTCAGCATATCAATGGTAGGTCCTGATGTGTACATAGTTTGCCCCTGTATCCCCTCCAACATGATTAAGATGGCAAACCAAAATATTGTGTAATGTTCTCCCTCTCCTCCTCTTTTGTGTTCATCTGGCCCTCCTGCCTTCATCTGTGGTAAGTGACAGGTTATTTTTCCCTGTCCTGTCTTATTTTCAGATTTAAACATGAAAACATAAAGCAACTATTGTTTATCAAAGTAGTTAAATGAGAAGGAAATATAGTAAATAACAGAAGGGAATACATGTCAGTGGGGCTGTGAACTTTAAGGTACCACCACTATGGATTCGAGAGTTACAACGGGTTTAAGTTCCAGTCCAGACCCTGTGTACTGGCCATTCAGAGTCCAGTTTTAAGGCAATTTTCTTCAATCTTCAATGTGAATGCTGGGACGGTCCCCAATATCTGATTCATGAACTAAACATTATAGACACACACACTTACTACAGATGGAACATTGTTAGATGTTTCACAGACAGATGGCAATGCATCAATTTCCCCATAAGCCTTTGACAAGCCTAGCAAGCTGGATATCAGACTGGTAAATATGCTTTTCAATAAGCACAAGCTTTTGGAGAGTGGAAGTGCTGGTACTGCCCTGTGAAGGTGGGAAAGGTCTGTAAAAATATGATGATGATGAACAACAGAGGTTTGTTTGAAAGCTACCAGCAGATATTGTTTTGGTGAAAATCATGCCTGGAAAGTGTGGCAAAAGTTGAGGATGCATTGTGAATGGTTTGAATTTCAATGGCTGTAAAAAGCTGTTTCACTGGGAATTTAGGGAAATGGGAAAAATAATCTAATTGAGGCTGTTAAGTGGTATTTTCCACTTTGTTTATGGATAGCAAACTTTCAGAACAGAATAGGAAAATTACAGAACAGGATGTAACAATCTGGGAGATGGGAAAAATGAATCAGGGGGTTGTGTTAAAAGGTAGGTATCCATGAGCCTCAGCCTGTTAGGGCTCAGCCTGAAAGGTCTCAGCCTGTGGGGCCTCAGTCTGCTGGGTCACAGTCTGTAGAGGCTGTGATTGGGCTCTGCCTCTAGTGGTAGAAATTAGAGATGGTGGGTTAGGTGAGGAGGCTCAGAAGGATGGATGGGTACTGATAACAGGTCATAGCAGAAATATGGTTAACAGAATGAAGAAGCTAGAAACTCCAGAAATTGTGCAGAAAATTGGTTTGACCTGTTACCAGTGTCATGGGAAAGTGACTCTTGTAGATGTTGAAGCAGGTAATGTGCAGCAGACCAATAGGAATACAGGTATAGAAAGAATAAATGGGAAGAAAAAGATCAGGACCAATTAGGCACAGGCAACCAGGTTACAAGCTTTTTCAAATGCAGTACAGGCAATAGAGGACATATGATAACATTGTAGGGATTTCACTTAGGTTGATACAGTAATGATAGTGGGAGGTGCGGGCAATAGTATAGATAGAAATGCCAGTTATAGTATAGAAAGTGACCTGAGGAAGGTAGTCAAGGAGGACCAGCATACCAGGGTTGAACTCATGCAGGTTCTAAGTCACCATGATCATCCACACTTAAACCACTCTGTGAGGTGGGTAAAAGTGTAAATAGTGATTCTACTTGGAAGAGGCATTAGTTCCATTTTTATGGTTGTGCCTGTGAACACCATTGGTAGGTGGGGTTTTTCAAGGCATGGCCTGCACCTGAATAAAATGGGAAAGGGAGTACTTTCTGAATTGTTAACTAAAGCTGTAAGGGAGACAACTTCCAGTTATGATGTGGTCAGTACTGTGTCTTTTTTAGGTTAGTGTCTCCTGGTTAGGGAATAAAAATACGTGATAGCTGCACTATGGGAAAAAACAGAACGCTAAAGAAACAGATGGAGCTGTTGAAATAATAAAAATAAAAAAAGAATTGGGTACAACTGGAAAAACAAATATTAATAATGAAAATAACACTAAGCCAAAAATGAATGTGTTATTTCTCAATTATAGGAGTACAATGATCAAAGTAATAGAATTTGCAAACTTCATAGAGATCCATGAACAACCACAAGTGATTGTAAGGAAGAGGCCTGGTTAAAAAAAAAATACTAGACATTGATTTTTTCACTGAAGGTTGCAGAGTGTATGGCAGAGACAGAGGAGCAATTGCTGGGGGGTATTCATGCTGATTAGCAAAGATTACAATCATCCTCAAGTGTTCATAGATTATGACTATGAGTTACTATGGGTAGAATTTTATAGTAAAAAAAAATAAAAAAAATCAGGGTATTTTCTGCTTACCATAAAGGAAAAATGAATGATGGTGATGAGTTTCATGGAGAGAATCTAAATTCACATTTACAGTTCAAAGGTGAGTGTACAAAGGTATTATCAGAGGGGATTTAAATTTACCAGGGGTTAACTGGGTAGGCAATAAGATTAATAACACAAGGGAACAGAGATTGGCAAATACATTATTAAGGGAAGGAGGTTTTACACAAGTAGTAGAACAAAATATGGAGGTACCAAACATGTTGGATATCTTTCTAATAAAGCCTGATGAAAATCTTGTGGGGTTTCAGGTGACTGAAGGCATAAGTGATCACAATAAAGCACTGATGGAAATTATGGGATTCAGTAAACCAGTGGCTAAAATAGAAGGGGGAAGGCACAGACCTTAAAATTGAAGAGATATCTCATTGAAAGGTTCAGCAAATGGAAGAATGGAACAAGTACAGTGGGTGGGAAGTAGGAAGAGTTTAAAGTGATAATAAAAAAAAGGGTGAGGAAATGTATATTCCAAAGCAGAAAATAAAGAAAAGTACTGAACCTACATACTACAGTAGGGAGGTGAGAAGGTTAAAGAGGCTAGTTAGATGGGAACACAACAGATTTAAGAGACAAGAAGGCAGTAGGCAATACTTAAAACAACTAAACAAGTAATTAATAGGAACAAAGAGAGAAGCAAAACATTGGTTTATGAAGAATATTATCAGTGCAGGAGGACCACTCAGTGATGCTTCTAGAAATTTCTATGGCTATATTAGAGTACTGAAGGGAAGGGAAGGTATTCAGACTATTGTAGATAGGAATGGAGTTGAAGTTACTGAGGATTTTAAAATGGCAGAGAAATTGAGTGACTGGTTTAATGACACCACAAGTACTATAATCTTGTGATGGGAGGGAATAAATCAGAGTTGGATCAACCTAAAAGTATAAATGACAAAAGTACAATATGTAAGAACCTTAGAATTTTGGCAAATTCTAGTTTTGCTTAGGCTGGACTTAGAAATTTCAAGAAAGAGTAGTTTTCAACTTTAAGGAATTTCCCTGTAATCATTCCTACAGTTACAATTCATGGTAAAAATCATTTTTAAGTGTATTTATCACATCGTGAAACGTTTATTTTAAGAGATATTCAGGTTTGTTCAGGCATTGAAACACGCAATCAGGAAAGTAGAAATTCTAAGATTTGTAATATCTTTAAATCGAGTAAAGCGACAGCTGATCTTTTATCACCAGCTATAGTCAGCATTATTCCCCATATTTTGGTAGTAAAATTAAATAATTTGGTAAAGTTTAATTAGCGGTTTTAATTAAGAGAAAAAATGAGCTTTTTAATTAAAAGGAATATTAATTTGAAATTTATATCAGTAGACAGCCCTAATTAAGACGATTCTGAAAATATAATGGTTTTGGTAAAAAGTTTAAACATTTGTCTAGTAATTAAGTTTTTGAAAATGAATTGTCGCGGATTGTTGTTGACGCGAGTAAAAATCGAGAACACTTAAGGATTTTCCCCGATCGCATTAGAATGTGTCACTAGGCGAAGGTTGAATAAGACATTTAAAACTAATTACTTAAAAATACTCACTAAATATCTGTTGATCTTCTAATAAATAGGTCTAAACACTGTCAGACTTTAATTGCTTTTTATCTTCATGTTCATTTAATTTGCTGGGTCATATTTTGGCTAGGCCGCAGTAGAAAGTTGGGTTTCGGCTGTGACGTCATTAACTCTATATAAACTCGTGCTTACATGTAACCGCACCTTTTTCCTCGGAGTGTTATGTTTGGGTAGTCTGCGCAAGTCTGGTGTAGGAGTGGGGAGGAAACGGTTCAATGTTCACGCCATTGGGTCAGCCATGTTGGTACTTTGGTATGATGGCCTGCGAGGTTAACTGTTAATATGAATATATAAATTTACAAAAGGGGTCGGTCGGTGAAATTTCTCTCCACAACCTGCAATAGTTTGGAAAAGTCTGTTCGATTGCCTACTCAACTGTGTAATGCTATTTTGAACTTGTGATTTCTTTTAAATAAACTTCAAATTTTTCGAGTAAAGTGGACTTGTGTTCATAGTAGACAGTAGATCTTTTCTAGATTTGTGGTTTAGTAACAGATCTAGTGGCGACCACCAAGCATTTACGTTGAGTTTCTGTCAGGCTACATGGTCAAATCCAAATTATTTTATGAACTTTCCGCAGAACTTTGAATCCACTTAAACTGTTAGTTGAGGCGCTAAGGTGATACTACAGCCCCGGTATCAGCCTTTGGGTCTTACAAATATTTGACATATATTCTCAGGAAATTATGAAGGAACTCAAAAAGTTAAAAAATGTAAAGGGACTGGTTTAGATAATATTACTACATATGTATTAAAGATTGTGGGATATGGTATTGAAATTTTATTTAAAATGAGTCTGGAGTTTTGCTGCTTGCCGGAGGATTGGAAAAAAGCGATAATAGTACTGGTTCATGAAGGAGGGGTTACAAATAGGGTTGAAAATTACAGGCCAATAAGATTGACATCAGTGATACACAAAATGATGGAAATGTTGATATTATACTATATCAGAAACATCTGTGGGGAAAGAAACGAGTTTGCAAATCAACAATTCTAAAAAGCCAGGAAGCAAAGGGTTAAAGTAGGAAATACATTATAAAAAGAGAGGAAGTAAATATGGGAGTGCCACAGGGTACTGTATTGGGACCGTTGCTGTTCATTATTCTAATGAATGATTGTATTGATGGGTTACAGTCAGAATTTAGGTTTTTTGCAAATGGATATAATGGTATACAATAGGATCAAAACATATGAAAACTGTAAATAGCTGCAGGGTGACCTGGATAGAATATCTAAATAGGTAGGTCAGCATGGAAGGAAGATAAATACTAAAAAGAGTCTACTTATTAGGTACATAGATAAAAAATAAATAAAGGTTAATTATGATTATAGGGTGGGGTGAGAATGTTTGTTGAATGCTTGCGTGTAAATAACTTGGCATAACATTTGATAACAAATTCAATATGGCAGAGCACATAGGGCTGGTGGTAGGGAAAGGTTACAAAATCCTTCATTTACTGGAGAGGGCAATCAGAGGATATACCAGAGAAGTTTGGGAATTTGCTTACAAATCTTTGATCAGACCATTGATTGAATATGGTGGTGTGGTTTGGGACCCACATTTTGTTTATGAAATACTGGAGTTGGAGGGTGTGTAAAGTACTGGAGTTGGAGGGTGTGCAAAGAAGTGCAGCTAGTTTTGTTTGTACAAATTGTTGTGGTACTCAGTCAGTAACTGATATGATAAAAGAACTGGATTGGTAGTCATTGGAGGAAAGGAGGAGGCTGAAGAGAGTGTTGGGAATATAAAGGGCGTATGTTGGTGATGGGTCTTGGAGGTATATTGGTCAAAGAATTATGAATGCCACGTGGAAGTTGACCATGACTACAAGCTGGTTCTCAATTTCATGCATAAGGGAGTGGGAAAATTTTCTTTTGTTAGTAAGGATGTCAGGGATTGGAACAAATTACTCAATAAAGTAATGGAAAATTTACCAGAAACGCGTAAGGTATTTAAAATTAAATTTCTAAATTGGAAAAATGAATTGGGAAGGAATTCAACACTTGATTTATTAAAGATAACTTTAAGAAATTGATAATAAAAAGGGGTAATTAAATGTCTAGGAGAATTGCCACTGCAGCATTAGCTCCATCATAGTAAAATTAATAGTAATAAGTGGGAATATAAATTTGCAAATTTTTGGTCAGTGATAGAGGATTTACATAAGAAGCAGAGTAAATCACAAGGGGTCCAATGGTGGAAATATTCATAATAAAGCCTGATAATGACATTGTGGGTTCTCCAAAAACTGAAAGTGGTTACTACACAGGTATAACCAATATTACAAGGTTCAGTAAAATAGGAAATTAAATGAGGAAATACATACAATTATAAAAAAGCATGTATTTTAGAACTGAAGATATACTTCAGCAGAATAAAATACAAGTATAATGAAATCAAAGTGTGAACAGTGTAGGAAAGTTTCAGATCAGGGGGAGGAAAAAAAAAAAAAAACAGGGAGATGGATGAAGTGATTAGAACCCATTAGGAAAGAAGTGTGGATTAGTGGGGTGGGAGCTGACAACACATCATCAGAGAAACATGGTTAGCAGAAAGAGGGTGCTAAATACTTTAGAGATAAAGGGCACAAATAGATTTTACATGTTACCACAGTAAGATGGGGAAGACCTTTATGTAGATGTAGTATTAGGTGAGGTATAACAAGCCTTTAGGAATAGAGTCATAGGAGGGAATAAAAAGGTAGAAAAAGAATCTGCTGTTAGTAGCCATGTGAGATGTGTAGGCCCTATTCTACAGGATCTGTTAGCCACAGGCAAACTTAGTGCAACATTAGGGCAGATAATAGAAGATATAAGATCACTTCATAGTGAGAAGAATAGAGTAGTGATAGTGGGAGCTGGAAGCAGTGTATTGATTTTATTTATTTATTTGTGTCCAAGATACCACTTTAATAATAGTACTGATAGGAACACAAGTTATATAATGGAAAGTGACCCGAGGAAACTGCGGGAGGAGACACAACATATTAGGATGCAAATCATGCAGGCTTAGAGTTTCCATGATTGGCCACACTTGAGTCAAAATTTTAAGTAATTGTGAAGTCCATGGGGCTCTGTTTTGGGGGTTGTGCATGTAGACACCATTGGTGGGCATGGTTTCACTAGGCATTGCCTATATTCAAATATAAGGAGCAAGAGAATAATTGTTAGCTAAAGCCAGGTTGCTCTTGAAACATGAACAGATGAGGCTACAACTGGGAAGATCATTGTCATCATCATCAGTGTTCTGTGCTAAGGCAGGTTTTCACATGGTTGCTCTCCATGCTCTTCTGTCTATTACGTTTTTCTTCATGTCCATGTAGTTTCAGTTTTCTCTGATTTTATCTTCAATCTTGCAGCTCCTTCATCCCCTCACTCTCCTCCCACAAACTAGTCCCCTCTCAGCGAGTGTCCAATTCAGTATTTCTTTTATTACTTTGAGTAGTTTTCTTTTTTTACCAACCCTATCCAGCACTTCAACATTACTTACATTATCCATCCAGCTTATCCTCCCCATTCTCCTCCACATACACTTACCAAATGCCTCTCACCTCATTGTTCATGTCTCTGCCCCATAAGGAGTCACACTCCATACAAAACATTTGGTAAGTCTTTTCTTGAGTGCTTTGTCTACTTTTCCAGTTAATAGTAACCTCATCCTATTAAATGCATCCTTTGCTACGGCAATGTGACATCTCAATCTTCAGTGATTGTACTTCCAAGATGACGACTAATGCATACAATGCCAGAAAGCCAATAATAAATGGATTACTGGTGAACTTAAGAAGGATTATAAACAAAATAATAGAATTTGGAAACTTAATAGAAATAAATGAACTACACGTAATTATAGGGATAGAATTTCCGTTAAAATTGGGAGGATAAAGAGGTTTTCCCTAATGGTTACTAGGTGTACCATAGAGGAAAAGGAACAATTCATATAGGGGTATTAATAGATAAGCTCTCTTGTGTTTAATAGATCATAACCATTAGTACTTAGTGGTAGGATTATTTGGTAATGTATTAGCTGCTTACTGTAGTGGAAGAATCAATAATGAGGAAGAGGTCCTTGAGGAGAAAATAAAAATCATATCAACAGTTCAGAGGTATGGTTATAATAGCAATTACTGGTAGCGATTTGAATGTAACAGGTGTTATTTGAGAGGGAAATAAGATTAATAACACAAGCGAAAAGAGAATTACAAAAACATTAGTAATGAAAGGAAGCTTTACAAATGTGTCAGAGCAGAACACAACTGGACTAAATATGTTGGATTTATTTCTAATAAAGCTGTAGGAAAAAAAATCTTATGGGGGTGGAGTGGAGTCCCAATGTTCACAATCTCAATTCTCTTCCTATCTTTCTTCTCTGCAATATTTAATTTAATTAGACCGGTCGCCAACCCAAATGGTTTTAATAATGGGATTTTCCAATGAAGGGTAATATCTAAAGATTGTTCTCAACACAGATTTTAAAGTCCATTATTTTATTGTTCAACGTTTAAAGACATCTTCACTCTGACAACAGAAATTGTTGCAGATTAATGCCACGATAAGTACATACACTCCATTCAGACACAATAAAAGGTTCACTCCAATTGAAACCTCAAACGAAATCATACAAATTGTCAAATTTAAAATATGGAAAAGAAGTTTGTTAAATTAATGATCTGTTTCAAAAATTATAGTGGCCGTCTACGAATATTCCAAGTCCGTTTATTCATGATTGTTCTAACGCGACACCCACACCATGCGACACTGCCATAACGCCCGCCCACACTTCACACCTTCACCCTCTAACCAGTTCGAAACTAATGCGGTCGAGGTCCCGCCTCAGGTCTCTTATATAGGTTCCCCCAAGCCTGATGGGAATTTCCACTCCATCTAGCATCCTCTTTATGCGCTCTCACTCTCTCCCAGCTCCTCTCACAAAGGCTTTACCCCCAAGTTTTTCCGATTTTCCTGAAACTTTGTGATAACATAGAGTTCCTCAACCTAAGCATTTTCTATCCTTGTAAAAATTTTCCTATCTGCTCTCCTATTGTTGTTATTAATTAAATAAACCTACTTTCTAGATCTAGTGTCCCAACTATTTGTTTTAGTGCAAGTGTTCTAATCTTCAGAAATTCTACAGCTTTTGACAATTAATTTGGTGTATCTCACTACCTTCTAAAACCCTTTCATTAAACAGATATCACCTCTCAAAGTTTTCATCCCTTCTTGTCAGCCATCATGGAATCCAAATTAAATACTTTGAAATTAAATATCTTGTATTGAGAGTGCATTGTTTGGTAAAACTTTCCGCCAAACTTACTTAAAAAAATTGTACTTTCATAAAAATAGGGTGCCTCCCAGATGTTTTTTCTAGTTTTTTCTTTCCCCTTTGTCAACTTTCATTTCTACCCATTCTCGACAACCTGGTTAGCTATGATGCTTTATCCGCTTTCGCTTTGAAATTACTTTTAAAATATTTCTACTCAACTCAACGATCTCAAACTGCTGTCATCATCTTTTCACAAGAAGGCCTTTAATCGGACCTAATTTTATTTCGACTACTTATTTTATTCTCAACTTACTATTTTTTCCTTTATTGAAAATGTACCTTAAAATTAGTCATAATTACTCTAAATTCCGTTGGAAACCATGTTTTGTACTTCTAAACAAAGATTCGATACTTTCATCCTGGTATCTTAATTCATTTATTACCATTCTTTCATACTTCTATGAACCTGCCGGCTCTTGTGTCATCACTGCCACAAAGCGTCTCTGTTCGGACTTAAAGATTGCTCATAACTTTCTTCCGAAAATTCGTACTACTATCAATGTGAGTCTTACATTTTCTTCTACACCTGATTAGTGTTATCTTTTGGAGGAAATATTACTTTGGGTATTCTACTAAAACCGATACCAAACACTCTTCCTTCTCGTTTTCTCAGTTGCCAATAAGGCCAACTACGTTACAAAGCCTGATTGAAAACTTTGTGAGGTCTGATTCCTATTAAAGGATTCAGTAAACCAGTGGCCAAAATTTAAGGGGGAAATAGGTACTGTTAGAAGAAGGCACAAATATCAGAACTAAAGAGATATTCTTGGGGAGATTCAGCAAATGGAAGTAATGCACAAGTACAGTGTAGCTGAAGTGGGAGGAGTTCAAGGAGACTGTAAAAAAAATGATGAAGAAATATTTATTTCAAAATACAAACTAAAAGAGAAGTAAGAAAGCTACATATATTATAATAGGGAGGTAAGGAGGTTTAAGAGGATGGTGAGAAGAAGCAGCTAGTTTGTAAAGAATACTTGAAACAACTAAACAAAGAATTAATAGTAGCTAAGATGGATTTATGAACAATATTATTGGTTCAGGGTACAACTGAACAATGAATCTAGAAATATCTATGACTATATTATAAAAATAAGTGCAAGGCAAGGTATTAAGACAAATGCAGATAAGAATGAAGAAGTAGTTAGTGAGGATTTGAAAATAGCAAAGATATTGGGTGACTGGTTTACGAGACTATTAGGAATTATCATACTGGAATAAGAAGGAGTAAATCAGAGTTTCATGTCCTTATAAGTCGAAATGAGGAATCTACAAAAAAAATTGTAATAAATCCTTGGAGATTTATGAAGGATCTAAGAAAGCTAAAAAAAAGCACAAGGGGACAAGTGTAGATAATATTACTGCAGATGTAATAAAGGATATGATATTATCCCTTACCTTGAAATAATATTTAGAATGTGTCAGGAATCTTTCTGCTTACCAGAGGACAGGAATAGAGTGATCACTACCAGTCCACAAAGAAGGGGCAGAAAATAGGGTTGAAAATTACAAGCTTATTAGTTTGATATCAGTGACAGACAAAATGATGAAATATCTGTGATTAAAGAAACTGGTTTGCAAATTAACAACATAGCTTTGGGTGAGGATGTTCATGTGAATCTCAGGTGGATGACTATATGCAAAATATTTCAAATAAATTGGAAAAGGTAGGCCAAGTTGACAATGTAGCACTAGATCTTACAAAGGCATTTTATGAAATGAGACATAAAATGATTGTAAATGAGTTGAAAACTATTGGAGCAGATGAAAAAGTGACCTGCAGGGTAGAAGAATTATTAAAAGGCAGAAAGTAAAGTGTTAGAGTATAAAATGCAGTATCAAAAGAGTTGGAAGTGAATACTGGAATGCCACAGCATTGTGTTTTGGGACCATTTCTATTCATGATTCTAATGAATAATTGTGTTGATGGTTTACTGTCAGAATTTAGGTTGTTTGCAGATGACATAATAATAAATAATAGGATTAAATGGGAGAAAAATGTGAATAGCTACAGGGTGACCCAGACAAGATGTCTACCTGACAATGACAACAGGAAATGAAGATAAATGCCAAGAAGTGTAAACTTATTAGATATATAGATGAAAACAAAGGTTGTTTATGATTAAAGGATGGGAACAGAATTGCTAGTTGATGGCTTCATGTGTAAATATCTTGGCACTTGGCAGGTGGTAGGAAATGGTTGCAAAATCCTACATTAACTGGAGAGGATGTAGTAGAGACATTAGGGAACTAGGTCAGACCATTGCTTGAATGTAGTAGTGTAGTCTGGGACATTTTGCTTATCAAATACAAAAGTTGGAGGGCGTGTAAAGGAGAGCAGCTAGATTTGTTTGTGGAAATTACCACAGGACCTAGTCATTAATTGATATGATAAAGTAGCTGGATTGAAAGACATTGGAAGAAAGTAGGGAGGAGAATAGTGTGCTGGAGTGTACAAGGTGTTTTTTGGTGATGGGGCTTGGTGGGATATAGGAGGAATCATCAATGAATCGTAGCCAAATGTGGGGTTTAAGGGGGACTTTCTCGAGAAATGTCTGTTCCTGATGGCTCATGAACATATTAGCAGTACATAACGTTCCCTTCCCTACAGTCTTGGCATTCGAGGTAGTCGCATATGCTTCAACCAACAGTACCTCATGGATTATGCAAACAATATTTCACAAGCATTGATATCACACAACTACTCTCTGTCTTTGGTGAACAAGCAGGTTTCACGGGCAACATTACAACCTACGGAGCCCATCAATCTTTCCAAACCCACAAAAATCAACCACCGTCCAGTCTAGGTCACACGATACTACCCATTCCTCAAATCCATTAGCAGAATCCTCTGGCAGGGCTATGATTTCCTGCAAACATGCCCTGAAAAGAGATCCATTCTTCCCAAAATCCTCCCTTCCACTCCTAGAACTTGTTTCAGCAGACATCCTAACCTCAGCAAACTCCTAGACCAAAAACATAGTCTTCCTTATCCCAACAGTAAGCCCTAAGGTTCTTTCCCATGCAATAGATCCTGCTGCAAAATATGCGACATACACCATGCCTTCGCCACGTTCACCAAACCTGTCAATGGCGAAAGCTTGCCTATCATAGGACACAGCACCTGTGAAACCTCCCATGTAATTTAGGGAGCGTGCTTAAACCATGTAGCTTCATTTTGGCCTCCTGTGAACCCCCCCTCCCCCCCTATGTAGCCCTACGTGGCTTTTGCCTCTAACCCCCCCCCCCTTCCCCACATAGCTCGTAGCTTTTTTCTCTTTTGATTCGAGAAGACATTTTGTACTGTTTTCTCTTGTCAGACTATTGTAAATTACATACGGAGATAATTAACTGAGGAAAATAAATATTCACATGCTGTTGTGAGTTCTGTTCCTCATGTGAAAAATGTTCTGAAAGGACAGCTACGTGGTCTAGCTCGGAACCCCCCCTCCCCCCACGTAGCCCAGCGTAGCCTTCTTGCCAACTCGAGCCAGACTGAGCCACGTAGTTTGTGCACGCTCCCTTACCAGTTAACATGCTACGACTACCTGGCTTCATATATAGGTTTAACCACAAATCCACTCTCCATAAGAATAAATGGCCACCGCCAGGCAGTGTTCACATGAAACCCAAAGCATCCAGTTGCTGCCAATGCCATCACCCATGACTCAGAGTCTTCCCTAATAGCAGCAACTCCTCTGAATTCAGAAGGTGGAAACTTGCCTACCAGTACAAACTGGGCACAAGACAACCACCTGGTCTCAACATAAGATAATACCCGGTCATTATTATTATTATTATTATTACTTACGTTTACCCTTTTTTAATCTTCTCTTTGCCTCCATTCCCACTACCTATATTGAACCACCACTAACCTAAGGTGATGTTTACATCATAGAGTCTTCAGTTTAAAAAAAAAAATTAACTTATTTTTACATTTTCTTCTTAATATTTTTGTTTTATATATTAATTTTTCATATTTAGATTTAATTATGTTTTGCTCTTCCCAGTGACCAGAGATTAGTTTTGATATTTATCTATGCCCACATATTAGCTCTGAATCACTGCCCCTGTACTATTCCTCTGTTTGAATTTACCCCTCCCACAATTTTCCTGGCCAGAAGTCTCTCTGTGAGGCAGTCTCTCACATCATCCACCTCCCATAATGTTCTCCTGTTGACAAAGGGCTCATCCTGAACATTTTTTTCGTCAGTTGCATTTTTGTCTTTTCTGTGTGTTCGCGCCCCACAGCCTTCATCTAAAGGTAAGTGGTGGTTCATTTCCCTATCCTAATTTTATTCCTTATATATAAGAGACACTTCTTTTTTTTCTTTTCCAGATCTTCCATAGTTGTTGAAAATGACATTACTTGCATAATCCAGTGCCAAGCATCAGTTCAAAAAACATGATTTTTGTATGTTTTCTGTTGAGGATCAAATAAAGAAGGTTCCATTTGAAGCACTTCTAAAAAATCAATGATTTTTTTTGCTTATAACAGTCCATACTGTGTTTTTTGTTGATTGTTTTATTTGAAACTAGAACTAGCCACTTTAAAAATGTGAAATTATTGTGTGGCTACAACAATGCAATAAGCAATGCACTAAATCCCTTTCATGTGACAGCCAAGCCACCTGAGCTATTGCCTATTGTTTAACGACATTACTATAAAGGTGTTAACGTATTAGTGTGCTAAGTCCTGGTTACACCTGCATTTAATGTGAAATAATATGATAATTATTGACCATTAGGCTATAGAGTTCCCTAGCTACACCTGTATTGAATGTCAGATAGTGGAATAATTATTAGGTATTAGATATCAGAGTGACCCCAGCATTACAGGGAGATTAGGAAGCTAAAGCAGCTTGTAAGAAGAGAGCACAAGAAATGGGAAGTCAGTAAGAAATTCTGAAGAAGAAATTAATAGCAACAAATGGAGAAGCTGATGATGTATTTATGAATAATGCTGTGGGTGAAGGAAGATTGCTGAATAACGTATCTAGAAATTTCTATGGATATGTCAAAAACACTGAGCAGATGAGAAGAAATTTAGAAAATTGTGAACAAGACAAAAAAGATATTACTGATGATTTGAAAAAAGCAGAGATATTAAATTTCTGGTTTAATGAGACTGTTATGGACTATCTTTAATGAATGGGAGTGTGTAAATCAGGGAAGGAGCTTTCCAATATAGGTAGAAATAGGCAGACTAAAAAATTTAAGATAGATGCTGAGAGAGTTATTAAAAATCTGAGAATGGTTAAAAAGCTTAAAAGTGACAATCCAAGGCATTGTAACTGACCTTGAGTTGTTATTTAGATTATGTCTAATGACTTTACTGCTTACCAGACGACTGGAAAGGTGTAACTGTACTGGTAGTCCTGGTTTATATTTTTGGGGCAACAAACTGGTTTGAAAATTATATTGTGATTATTTTGTCATCAGTGTTAGATAAATTGATTGAAAGATTGATAAGCAACCACATAATAAGTATCTGTTAGGAAAGAAACTAGTTCACAGGTGACAATATGGCTTTGCCAAGAATATTTATGTAAATCTCAGTTAGTGGGCTAAATGTAATGCCAGATGTAGGGAGGGAGTCAAACCGAGCACTTGCCTAAGGCGGCAAATTCAGGGGGTACCAAAATCATGTTTGAAGGGCGGCAAATGACCTTTTCTTTAGCTTCACTACTGGTGACAATGACCAATAATAGGGGTGGTGGCACACATGGGATAGCGACAATGGGAGCAGAAAAATAATTTTCATAGGGCGCCAATCTCATAGTTTTGCCTTGGCTCAAAAAATTTCTGCATCAGCCACTGACTATATACAAGATATTATGGATGAGATGAACAAGGGAAACCTTGTAGTTCATTTAACACTAAATATTTTTAAGGTACTTTACAGAGTGAGACATAAAATGATGTTAAATAAAATAACAACCACTGCAATAGGTTAAAAAACTACTTGCTAGGTAGAAGAATTCTTTAAAGGTAGAAGACAAAGAACTAAGATGGAAAATGCTACATCAAATGAGGTAGAACTGAAAATGGAAGTAACACATGGTAGCCAATTAGAACCATTGCTATTCATTATTCTAATGAATGATTGCATTAACAGTTTAGTCAGTTTACCTACCGGTAATTATAGGGTAAAAATAGGAGAAGCCTGTGAACAGCTACAGGGTTACCTGGACAGAATATCTAGTTGACTGTGTCAACATGGAATGAAGATATATGCCAAGAAGAATCGATTTATTCTCTTCATGGGTCACCACCTTTTCGTAGACACTTTAAGTGCCGATCAGGGAAGATTGCATGCTTCAATGAAGTCGAGGGCTATGCCGGAGGATGCATAGCTACCAGCAGGGCTTCCCATGCCAGACAGGCCTTGATGGAGTTGCCAGACAATAGCTTCCATCCACATAAAAATATTCATAAATATACTTGGGTGCAATCCAAAAGAAAGCTGCCCTCTATTATTGATTATATTATACAAAAACAAAAATCACAGTTAATAACACAAGATGTGAGAGTATATAGAAGTGTGGAGTGGGGCTCAGACCATTTCATGGTTCAAGCAAAAGTTCTTGTTAAGTATGAAGCAAACAATGGATCAAACCAAAGTATTGAAGGATACAAAGCAAATATAGTGGAAACAAGTAAATACAACTTAGAAAGCTTGAAAGAAGAATCTACACAATTCTTATATAAAATAAGGTTAGCAAACAAATTGAGAGATACACAAGTAGATTTAGGACAGGCAGTATATAGTCAAATCGGAGAATGTATTCACAGTGCAGCAGCAGAAGCTTTAGAGAATGGTGAACCAAGACATAGAGCAGAAAGTTTAAGAAAAGAAACAATTCTTCCAAAAGTGGTTGGCATCTCAAGATTCAGAAGACTGGAAAAACTATATGAGAATGAATAGGGATGTGAAAAGAGAAGTTTCAAAGGCAAAACAAGAAATGTGGGACAAATCATGTGAGAAACTTAACAGACATTTGAGAGGTACAAAAGTTGCTGAAGGTTTGAAAGTAATAAAGAATGTAAGAACAGATGTAAAGGAAAAGGCTAAAATTCCACTTAGCCATGGACACATGGGTGGACCATTTTAAGAATTTACTAACTGAAAACAGAAATGAATATAAACTAGCATTCCATCAAGCAAATGACCAAGGACACAGATGTGTAGAACCAATTTCACTCAGGAAGTGAAACAGGGACTAAAACAAATGAAGACTGGCAAATCCGCAGGACCAGGGTGATGTACCCATTGAGCTGGTTAAGTATGGACCAAGCATTCTTTGGGAGCTATTGACAAAGATGTTTAATATGTTTTTACTGGAGAGAGAAATTTTAACTTTTCAATAATAAGTTGTATATATATATATATATATTTGAGAACAAATGAGAATGTAATAATTTTTGTATTTTTTTTTTTTTATTCATTAAGAACAATTATACAATTTTAATATGGTATTATGAAGGCATTAGTGTAACCAGCTCACTGGGAAGGTTGTATGGTCACATATTGAAAAATAGGATAGAGAAAGAAATAGTTATTACTGAAGAGTAAAGCAGATTTCGAACAGAAGGATCCTGTCTGTATTGATAACATTTTTTCCTTGAAACAGCTAATAGAAAAAAGGAAGTAAAGAAAGAAACTTAGACACACATTTAGCTTTTATTGATTTGGAGAAGGCATATGATAATGTGCCATTATGTAAGCTTCTTGAAATTTTTGAAAATAGTAGAATCAGTGGAGTAATATGTAAGAGCCATTCATTACATTTATAAAGATGTGAAGGGTGTTGTAAGGATTGGAAAGAAAGTCTCTCAACCCTATACTCTTAACCTAGGTCTAATGCAAGGTTGTTGCCTTTCTCCAACTTTATTTAAGATATACATACAAGTTGTCTTAAAGAATTGGGGAAGAAAGTGCTTAAGAATGGGGATAGATATGGATGGAACCTATTTATATAGTCTGTTGTCTGCAGATGACCAGGCAGTAGTACCATAGAATGAAGAGGACTTAGTGTACATGTTGTGGAAGATAGTAGAGGAATGTGATAAATGAGGATTAAAAATCAACACCACAAAGCCAGAATACCTGGCTTTTAGAAAGAGGACATCATCTCTCAAAGCATCAGATAATTTAATGATAAATACATGTGAAAAGTATAAGTATTTAGGGAGCATTATTAGTAATAAGGGAACATGTGAAGAAGGAAGGTCTGCAATACAAAAACTAAGTCCTCTTCTGTGGTTCACTAAGATTGGCCTGAAAACAAAACTCAATATTTAGAGAGCCATAGTGGAACACATTACCACCTATGGTGTAAAATGTTGGACAGTTACAGAAAGAAACCAAAAGTGGATAGAAGCAGTGAAGATTGATTTTCTTCGAAGAGCTTCCTGTGTTTCTAAATTGGGGCTTGTTCAGAATGAACAAATCAGGGACCAAACTGACATCAAAGATACTGTAGTCCAGAACATTGAAAGGAAACAACTATTATGGTTTGGGAACCTAACTAGAATGGATGAAGGAATAATACCAAAAATAGTCTTTAATTACCAACCAGCTAACCGGAGAAGATGAGGCAGACCATCGCTAAGATGGTTGCAAGGAGTGGAGTAGTCAATGAAAGAACAAAATATAGATCCAAAGGAGGCCCACAATAGACAGTTGTGGAGACTGAGGTGCAGGAAATAGCAGGAGCCGTAGGACCCCTGGAAAAAAAATTAATTTATTAGGTACACAACTAAGGTGGTTGTAATTTAATTTATTGTCCATAAGAGATTAGTGTAATTGGCTTGGTCTATTATTAGCAAGATCATTCTTTATTAGTCAGTTCGTGAAGTTGGTGGAAGCAGTATTGAAAAACTAGCAGCTTCAAAGTGGAGGGATCTTGAGCATTGTCATGATAAATGAGATTTTTAGATGAGTAGATTTGTATTTGTGTACTGTGAGTTGTCTGAGATGGGGTATTCTGCAGCACACTTTGCAAAGTGCGGATTTCTGGGGGTGAAAAATTCTCGATTGATGTTGGTCTAAGCTGTCGAGTGGAGATTGTTGTAGTTATGTCATTCAGCTATGTCTTGGGAAATCTAGTTGTATGTCCGGTTATGTAATTGTGAATGTTTTGGTTTCAGAAGAGTTATTGAAGTAATGAACAGAATACATTTGCTTTTCTCATATGCCCAGACTATAATATTTTAGAATTCCTTGCATAACTAATACTTCATTATAAATGGTAGTTTAATTATTTAAACTAAGGAAATAGGAAACTGCTTAGGCAATTAATGCAAGGAAAGGGAAAATGGCTCATCACTCACCAAAGTTGAAGGCAGCGACGGGAGAAGAACATATATCATGAACACACAAATATACTCAATATTTCGGTTATTAAACCACATTCATGTAATTGGTGAAACGTATAAATCACTGGACACAACAAGAAAAAAGGTGGAAAGAAAAAGATGGAAAGAAAAAGTAATAGTACACGAGATAGGAACATGCAGGACAAACACACAAGATGGCCGCTGGGCAGCAATAATTAAACTAAGAAAAAAGCAGTTTCCTTTTTCCTTTCTGCATTTACTTTTTCTGCCAGCACTGTTTTCTTATTGTTTATGTGTACCACATGCAGCTGTGAAATTATGTTTTCTACTCAGTAAATACACTGTTGAACACTGCTGAAACTGTTTTAATGTTGAAAACAGCTTACAAAGATGATGCTATGGGGAAAACTCAAGTGTATGAGTGGTTCGCTTGGTTTAAAAATGGCAACATTTTGATTGATGTCAAATCTCGTTCTGGACATCTATCAACTGCCAGAATTGATGAAAATGTTGAAAAAATTTGAGAGCTTGCACTCTTAGACAGTTGACAAACAATTGATCAACTTTCAGAGGTTAGTGGGTTATCTTGGAGCTCAGTTCAGCGAATTTAAACCCAAGATTTGGGAATTAAAAGGTTTGCTTCGAAGTTTGTTCCTTGGACTCTGACTGACAATAGAAAAAGAACAACGAGTTGAAACATGTTGTGCTTTGAAACCTCCTGAATCAGTAAGCGCGGCACTATGTAGCTTAGTCAGCCAGCTAGTTTTATTTCAAGCACTATGGTGTTACCGTGTTGGCACAATGTAGGTTCGCTTATACAGTCACTTTAATGCAAGGCAGTTTTGAAGCAGTATTTTTTGCCATGTGGTGCCTCAGGATAATTTAGGTGTTAGTCGGGGACAAACAAGACAAACAGTAGAAGCTTGTGTTGAACTTTTATTTGCTTTCACAAATTAACTAGTTGAACTAGGTGGGTGCAGGATAGGGGAAAGATGGGTGTGTAGGGATATTGCCACCGGAGCCTGTGCTCCATTGCAATTAAATTAAAAAAAAAACTTTGAACTATGGGGTGTGATCTGGCTCAAATCGGTTAATCGAATTTGCAACTTCATCTTCAGAGAATTTGTCTGATGCCATTTCAGTTTGTGAATTTGCAAAAAAATTTCAAGAATATATTGTTTATCCACCATCAATAGACTTGTGGCTTTTATTTTAACTACCTTTCTCAGTTTGGTGTTTGACAAGCTAAGTGGCTACCAAGTACTACTTGCAAAGCTAGAAATGAAAATATCCACCATTACCACGGTCATAGCTGAGACTGAGGTTTATGCATAACCCCAGGGAAAAATCTTGTTCTCACAAGTGGTTACGTGGAGGGTGAGTGATCACACAGTAGATCTGTTTATGTATGAGCTAAATGGGGTAACAACAGGAAATAAGGGCTTCAGACCAGTTCTGGGAGTGCTGGTGGAGAGAATGAGCATCAGAACAAATGTGACTTCCATGGATGACAATGTTGTACAGAAGGGAACGTTTGGAATGGAATGGATGGAAGCTGTCAAAGAGTAAATATTGCTGTAAATTAGTGGGTTTGATGTGGACAGAGGTATGAGGGGCACCATGCCTGAGCGTGATGTCCATATCAAGGAATGTGATTTGTGAGTGGGATTAGGTCCATGTGAAGTTGATGGAACTACTGCTGTTGTTAACTGAATGGAGAAAATCAAGAAGATGATTTTTCACTGCGGTTCCAGATCACAAATGTATCATCTATGTATCTTTACTACTATCTCAGATGTTGCCCATATATCTACTCCTCACCCACCATTTCTCCCACTACCTCACCAGTCATTCAGTAACGTTCTGTGTGTACACAAATCTGGAACCAAATGACTCATTTTCTCTACTACATGCAAAAGGTTAATATCGAAATATCATATTTTTGTGTCCACCTTATGTGTTTTCTCTCATCACAGGCATCCCTTTCCTTTATCAACATTTTCCTTGGTAGTAAATTTCACTCCCTGACAACCTTACCCACAAAAGAAAATTTTCCCACTTCCTTATGCATAAACTGAGTGTCAGATTGTGCCCATGGTCATCTTCTTCCCTGGCATGCATTACTCCTAATTCTTTGACCAATATCCTAGTCGCATCACCAACATATGCCTAGTACATTCCCAACACTCTCTTCACCCTACTCATGTCTTCCAATGACTCCCAATGCAGCTCCTTTATCATATCAGTTACTAAGTGGGTCCTGTGGTAATTTCTACAAACAATTCTAACTGCTCTCCTTTGCATGTCAACTGCTGTATTTGATGACCAAAGTGTGAGTCCCAAACCACCACCATATTCAAACAATGGTCTGACCAAAGCTTTGTAACCCTATTCCTTTACTTCTCTGGTATTTCCTCTCATCATTCTCTCCAGTAAATGAAGGATTTTGAAACATTTTCCTACCACCTGCCCAATGTCCTGCCCAATGTGTTCTGCCCAACTGAGTTTATTCTTAAACATTATGCCAAGATATTTACACTTGAAGCCTTCAACAAACAAGGTTGTCCCCACCCAATAATCATAATCAACCCGTAAGTTTTTTTTTTTTTTTTTTTTTGCATTTACCTTCATTCTATCCAAATATCCCTACAGCTGTTCACATTCTCTAATTTTTATCTTATAATATACTATTGTATCATCTGCAAACAACCTAATTTCGACAGTAAACCATCAAAAATCATTCATTAAAATGAAGAATAGTATTGGTCCCAATACACTACCTTTTGGTACTCCCATATTCACTTCGATGTCTTTTGTTACAGCATTTCTTACTCTGACACTTGTTTCTCCCTTTTAGGAATTTTTGGTTTCATCCTATCTCCTTTTTTGAATAGAAGAAATACTAGTGATACATTCCACCAATCAGATTCATATTCACATGGCCAACAACAGTTTAAAAAAAATTAATAAATAAATTTTAAAATTATGTGATTAGAACATAAACAGTTCTACATTCAGGCCATTACAAGCAGGTGTCTTTTTATTTTTCAGTGATATTTTGTCTATCTTACTCAGTGTTATTGGATCTACATATTTGTTAACATTTGCAGTGAAATCCATTCCTGTTTGCTCTTCATTTTTATCCATCCAAAGGGCAGGGAAATATCATAGTAAGTCTCTCACAGGATTGGGGTTGTAAACCAATTTATGTTTTTCTGTCTTATTCAGATCTCTCAACCTCTCTGGCTACCATGAAGATCATTTATCATTTATGTAATTCTGCCAGCTTTGTCTCTTTATCTTTCTTACTTCTCTCCTAACTATAGCTGTTCTTCATTTGTACTCAATTATATTTTCTACTGTAGGGTGTTCTGTTGTTTCAGATATTGCTCTTTTTCTCTATGATGGTCTTGGAAATATCATAAATCCATGTTTCTAATCCTTGTTTGGTATACCTTAACCTTCATTTTCCTAAGATCTGTAATTCAGTTTTTGAAATTATGTTCTTAATTGCTTCCCATTCTTGATTAATATTGTTTTGCACTGGAACATTTCCTAGACTATGATCAAATCTTTGTTGGTACGGAAGGCATACACTTCTTATTTTACACAAAGTAAATAATCTTTTTTGTTGGTGGCATTCATATATTCTTGTAGTTTATCATAAAAATCCTGCACATCTTCCAGTCGTCCTTCTTCTGTGCTGCACACCCCAAACAATGTCAAATAACCTCTCTCTATTTTAATTCTAAGTTTTACAAAGGTGTCATTAATCCATTTGTAATTATTAATTCCATGTTTCAAATGCTTCCTAATCATTATAGCTGCTCCCAACACGACCCTCTTTTTGTGATACACCTCTATAAACCATGATGCAATAATTAAATTCTATGCTGTCTTTCATTTTCTTCTTAGTTTCTGATATTACAGCCATATTTATCTTCATATCTTTCAAGCCTCTGGTGTTCCATACTGCTATCTTTATTCCTTGTCCAGTTCCGAAATTCTTATTACTTTCCCCACCTTTTTCCATTATAAAGATCTGTCTGGCTTCTATTCCCTGTATGAAGGTTGCATGTAGAAGGAAAATTTCCCATTGGTAACCAGCCCAAAGCCCATAACTGTATAAGTCACATGACAAAGCTGCCACCTTTAGGCATTGTAACCTCTTTGTTTTTCTGTAGGGGTTATCTCTTTTAGCTGGAATGTTCCGGTTTCAAGGTGCGAGGAATTCACCTTTCTCCCACCCCCATCTGCTACATCATATGCATTGCCCAGGGGCCACATGGCTTTTGCCTTCGTGGACATAGAATTTGTTGACAGAGTTATTTCTCAAGGTTTTATTGGCTTAGGCTGGGATCCTTGAGGCCATTCCAACTTTTACCCTCCCCCCCATTTTTTATCTCTCCTTTCCATATTAATAATTCAGAATATCACTTGGTCAAATCAGTGGGCCAGAACTCATTGGATAAGTGGAGTAAATTATTTTACTTTCATCTGTTGGTGAGGGCTTGCACAAAGAACTAGGGAAACTGATATGCTTAATCTTGGTTGGGAATTTGCTTCAGCAGGATGGGATAATGAGGGATACGGGGGGGGGGGGGGGGGAGGGGGACATGAAGAGAGTGGTGAGAATTGGTAAAGCATACACTAATAATGATGTGTGATGGATTATTAATAATAATGTGATGGATATACAAGTAAGGATAGTATGTGGAATGGATGACAAAATCATGACCATAATCTAGCAATTGTTTTCAGGTGTAAGTGATTGGAAACATTTTTATTTTTGGTACAGAAATGAGGTAACTAAACTTATAACCAATGGTGTGCTCAAATGCATTGAAAATTAAAAGAATTTAAAGTAAAAATGTGAGTAAAGAGTTTGTGTAGGAAAGTTATCTCCAGGAAATATGCTCCAATTTTTTTTTTATTTTTTTTCATTTCATTTAATTTATTCACCATATGATACATTTTCATGTATATTGGTTTCGTCATTTTCCTATGGGCTTGAGTATTTCAGTTTTTTAGAAAAAAAAGACTACATTTAAAATATGCAAAAGAATCATTTTTAATGTCTTCAAGAATTCTGCAAATAATCAAGTTGCAGTGGATATATTTTGTGGTGGGATGGTTTCAGTGTCATCACCACGAACAGTTTTCAGCCACTGATCAGGTCTGTCTGGAACACACTCCTCTTCACAATCTCCTGTCTTTCCACTGTTCCTCCCATTCTGCTAATGTCCAGTTTGCTGCTCTGTCTTTTAAACTCTATTTCTAAAATCCACCTGCACTTGATATTCTTTTTCTCCACCAGTTGCTGAATTACACATTTTCTCTGCCACCATTTCATACCTCATCCCCCTCACATGTCCATACCCATGGAATCTTGTTCTTACAATTGTATTGTGTGCTGGTTCCTACTTAACTACTTTGCTATCTTTCTCCAGTGTTTCTGTCCATTTGGTAAACTGCATATTTTTGTTTGTTCGTTTGTTTGCTTAAGGCTTTACACTTTTTTGGTGTAATTAGAGGTCAGAAAGGGCCAAAAGTGCCAAGGAATTGAAAGAATTTAACCATGGCATTTTCAAAGAACCATCGTCCATGCGGAGTGATTTAGGGAAACTGGAAAGCTGGACAGCGATTCAAACACATATCCTCCTGAGTGCGAAACTGGTTTCTTTTGGGCTTCATTTTAATATCCTTTCCTGCCTTCTTCAGTTCTAACCCTGAACCATCCATTTTTCTTTAGTTCTGTTTCTATACATGCCAAATTCCACCATAATGTTTCCCTTCTCTCCTCTTGATATTTATTCAACCAGTGGCTTTTTGAACTCCTCCAGTTCTTCCTTCACTGTCCTTAGTTTACCCTTGGCACCATCTTCATAATGAATGTCTAGTATTTCATCTGGTGTCTTTCCTCTTTAGGCTTATTTCCTCAATAATGCACTTTCTCTCTTTTTGTTCCCTCTAGCTGGCCATTAGTAATTAATGGTCACTAAGGCCTCAAATGGTATGACTTTGATGTCCATGATGATTTTTAATATAATTTGATTGTGATGGAAACATGCTCTGATGGAAATTTACCTATCATCCCATTTTCCCCCCTTTTCTGTATCAACTTATTTTTACTCTCTACAAGTTTCAACTTAAAATTTGTCAAGCATATTTTGGTAAATTCTTCATCACATCTCTTGGTAATTTATTTCAATCCCTTGCTCCCTTACTATAAAAGAAAATCTGTCAACACCTTTATGTTTGAAATCAAGTGCCTGCTTGTGGTCATGGTCAGTTTTTCCCTTCCGTGCATCTCTCCTAATTCTTTCACCAATATTTTTCTCATCATCATAATACAACTCCTATGACTCCCCTCACCCTCCTCCTGTCTTCCAATGAATCCCATTCCAGCTCCTTTATCATATCAGTTACTGATTGTGTCTGCAATAATTTCGAGAGAAAAATCGAAGAGCCCTTCTCTGCACCCCCTCCAACTTCTGTATTTGATAACTACAATGAGGGTCCCATACTACATCACCATATTCAAGCAATAGTCTAGCCAAAGTTTTGTAGCCCAATTCCCTTACTTTCCGCTATATACCTCATCACTCTCTCCAACAAGTGAAGGAATTTGAAACCTTTTCCTATCCAGTGTGTCCTGCCCAGTTATATTTGATATAAAATGTTAGACCAAAGTATTTACATTTCAAATATTAAACAAGCAATTTATTCCTCAAATTAGAATCATAATGCTTTATCTCTGTACCTAATAATGTGGCTCTTATTTACATTTTTCTTCACCTCATGTTGAACTAACCAATTAAATATCTTGTTCAAATCACACTGCAGCTATTCACAGTATTTACTCTTTTGATCCTATTATACATCATTTTGTCATCTACAAATAACCTAATTTCCGATAATAAACCATCAACACAATAAATCATTAGAATAATGTACAGCAGTGGTCCCAATATGCTACCCTGTGGTATCCCATTTTCACTTCAACTTCCTTGATACTGCATTTCCTATCCAAATTCTTTGCTTTCTATCTGTTAAGAATTATTGGACCCAGCAAATCACTTTTCATCCACTTCAATAGTTTTTACCTTGTTTATAACAATTTTATGTCTGATTCTGTCAAAAGCCTTTTGAACATCTAGTGCTATCCTATCCATTTACCCTCCCTTGTCCATTTCATCCAAAATATCTGGCATATAATCTACTAACTGAGATTCACATTTATATCCTTCCCTTAAATCAAATTGTCATCTTAAAAACCATTTAGTTCTTCACATACATTTATGATTTTGTTGCATATCAATCTCTCCATTCATTTACTTACCATTGATGTTAAACTGATTGGCCTTTAATTTTCAACCCTTCTTTATGTATTCGTACTATGATCACATTCTTCGAGTCATCTGGTAAGCAGCAAGTATCCAGACCCAGTTTACATATTGTTTCAAGATTAGGTACAATGTCACATCTTTTTATCTCTTATACATTCATATTAATATTATCTACACCAACTCCTTTATGCTTTTTCAGCTTTCTTAGTTCCTTCATTATATCCTCAGGATGAATTTCAGTTTTTTTAGTCTGCTCATTTCTAACTATGTGTATAATCTCATTCTCTCATTTACCCCTCCCTTTCCTGAATCATAGACCATAATGGTCTCATTAAACCAGTAATTTAAAATCCATGCCCATTTCACATCCTCAATAACTTCTTTTAAATCCTTATCTACAATTGTCTCAACACATTCTGTTCCCTGCAGTTTTTTTTATCAGAGCCATAGAAATTTCTAAGTGAATCCATCAGTGGTACCCCTGCACCAATAAACTCATGTTTTGTGATTATAATTTCCTGTTTAGTTGTTTAAGTTTCCCTATAGCCATGCTGTCTCTTAATTCTATTACATTCTTTTCTCGCCAACCTCTTTCACTGCCTCACCTCTCTGTTATAGTATGTAGGTTCTGTACATCATTTTGTTTTCTGTTTTGGAATAAATATTTCTTCAACATATTTTACTACCTCCTCGAACCCTTCCCAGTTTGGTTCTACTGTACTTCTCCTAGCCTTCCATTTGCTGAAACTTACCTCGAAATATCTCTATCTTCAATTTTGAAATCTCTGTTTTTTTATGATTGTACGTATTTTCCCCTTCAATTTTGGCAACAGGTTTACTGAATCCTCTAATACCCATCAGTACTGCTTTATGATCACTTATTTCATCAATTACTTGATTCCCCACAAAGTTATCATCGGGCTTTATTAGGAAGAAATCCAATACATTTTGTCACCTTGTGTTCTGATCTACTGATTGTGTAGATTCTCCTTCCCTTACTTAAGGTATTTGCAAATCTCTGTTCCCTTGTGTTATTAGTCATATTTCTTACCCCCTTGACACCTGGTAAATTTAAATCCCCACCAATAATGACCATCCTACTCTTAGTTCTGAACTATAAGTATGAATTCTTTAACAGCCAACACACTACTTTTTTTCCCTTTTCATTATCCCACTCATAGTCATGATCTATAAACACCAGTGAACTGCAGTAGTCTTTGCTAACCAATATGCACACACCTCCACTAATTGCTCTCCTATCTTTGTGATATACTCTGTATCGACCAGACACACCCCTGGCCTAAACCTGCATTAAACCTGTCACTTGCTGTCTCTCATTTCATTTTACAGCCAGGTACTGATATATGTATATTTCATCTATTCATTTTATATATATATATATATATATATATATATATATATATATATATATATATTAGACATTGGGATAGGAGAAAAACCACCGCTTACCAAAGATGAGGGCTCCAGCGGCGTCAAAACACGAAAAAACACACAAACACAAACATAATACAAATTTTCGAGCTTAGCTCTTCATCAGGCTGTAGGATGAGGTGGCTGCCCCGCGCCTTTGTTTCCAAACAATCTATAGGAAACAAAGGCGCTAAAAGCGGATATATTTTTATCCTATCCAATGTTCAATATATATATATATATATATATATATATAGTTCTATCTCCCTTTATTTTCATCTATAACCAATCTAAATAAAATTATACCTTTTTGAATTATGCTATACAAAGATTATTTTGTTTCACTTTTATCACTGGTCAAGCTTATCCCCGCCCCCCCCTCCTGAAAATTTTACCACAACCACGCATTTTCTGCCTGTGCTTCATTCATGTGGCAGGTTGGGATGTGACCACATCTTTGCCCCTGCCATATGTCTTGCCTCTCACATGTTTTAGACTCATGTCAAAATATTGTGCAATTTGTTTGTTTTTACATGTTCGTCGCGTCTTACTGCCTTCATCTGTGGTAAGTGACGGGTATCTGTTCCCCCCCCCCCCTATACTATCTTATTTTCAGTGCCTCACGACAATATCTTTGTTTCCATTATTCAATTACTCTCTCTCTATGTGTGTGTGTTGAAAAGCCAGTGGCAAGATGTTTCCCATGAGTTTGGAAATATCATTTTCCTGCTAACATATATGGTTTGGAAAAATGTAAGCATTAAATTTAGAGGGTTAGGTAGAAGGCAGGAGGTGGAGGTTGCTTCTGGGTCCTTCATCTGTTGGAGGGGGTGAGGAAGGAATGTCCCGGGGAAGTTGAGGGGTTTTGTAGCAGTACACTCATTGGACCATTGCTTGAGTATGGTGGTGTAATGTAGGTCCCACATTTTAGATGTCAGATAAGAGATTTTGGGTAGAGGAGAAGGAAGATTGAGCAGCTGGATTTGTTTTTTCAAAATTAGCACAGAACTGAAATTACAAAGGAGCTGGACTGTGATTCACAGAAAGATGGGAAAGAGGTTGGTAAGTGATGATGTTAAGAGGAGGTGGTGCAGAGTATATATTCGTGATGATACTTGGATGGATGTTGGTAGAGCTGGCTATGAGCTGGCACTCAGTTTTGTGCTTGGTGGTTGGGAAATTATTATTATTATTATTATTATTTTGAATTTAAAGAAGTCAGGGGTTGTAATAAATTACCAAGGTATGTGTGAAATGGTTTATAAAAATCACAAAGAATTTAAAATTAAAATTCATAGAGGACAAGGGAAGATGGGTGGGGAAATTACGCTCATATAATTTAAGATAAATAATAGTAATAATGACTAAAAAAAAGGAGAACGTAGGTTTGTAGGGAAATTTTAAAACTATTAGGTCTAACATTCTTCTGCTTTCATGTTCCCTTGAGTTATTATGAACTGAAATAGCTCATGCTGAACAAAACAGAATAGGGCCTTTGATGTCCTCATCTAGTTCTCTTGATATATGGTTTCATTGATCAATGTTAGTGAGTTGCCTGGAATAATCCTAAGTCACACTTACTCTTGCTTTGTTTTCAAACACTTACTTCCAGTAATATGTTAAATCTGGAATATATTGTTTGCCATATTTGTAAGAGCAAATATGTGAGTGATAACATTAAATAGTGATAGTAAATAAAAAAATATTCATATGAGTACCAAAGGAATCTGATTACCTGGTAAGGTGCACATGCCCTAGTACTACTTTCCCTAGTCACCAACTTCTCTATTTTGTAAATTTAAATTTTTAATTCTTTCAGTGCAGCTTCCCTATTCGTCTACTGTTACTTCCCATGATTTATTATTCTAAAGTTTTCAAAATATATATTTTCTACCTTTTGCTCATAAATTTATTCCAGTTCATGGTCCCTTTTTTCCACTTCCTAGTGATATTATATAGTGATACACATTTCTTCCCTTCTACATACTACTACTAATTATTCTGTAAATATCTGTACAGGCCTAATCACCATATACACATTATACAGTTCCAGCACTCTCCAAACCTCTTATATTCCAATTATTCAAAGCACAGCTTCTTTATCAAATGTTATTAATTATATTCTGCATTAATTCATACAAATAAATCTAACTGCCTTCTTTGCACCTACTCCAACCTCTGAATTTAATACTTTTAATATAGGTCAAGACCCACCAGTGTGGCTGTGTGTATTACGCCACAACCACACTAGACCAGGCATGTACAGTGAGCACAAGTTCAAATCATTGGCCCTGAATACCAGCCATCCCCATTGCCATTTCTAGGCAGTTTTCAACAATCACTGATCCAATTGTTGGGATGGTCCTCAATTTTCCACCTCATAAACAACAAATTTCGCAAAAAATTCATACAGAACACAATTTAAAGACAGATAGCAGCACTTAAGTCCTCCCTATTAGAATAGATTCCTCCTGGCAGGCAGTAGGTTCAGAAATTTGCTACTGAAGCAGACTTAGTGACTATGCTTCACATCATTAGAAGTTCATGATGACCAGCACTCGTGACTCAGAAGCCTTATCAACTCATAATTTTTTATTTAAAAAAAAAAATACTATCCCACCATACTCAAGCAGTGGTCTGACTAAGGTATTCTATTTTATTTCTCTCACTTCACTGATTCAACCCCTCATCAGCAGGATTTTGAAACATCTACCTATATTCTGGACAGTTTAGTTTATTATGTCAAGACATTTACACTATGTCTTAAACGAGCAATTCCTCCACCCCAAAATCGTACAAATCCTTTTTTTTCTATCTGTGTACTTAACAAACCAACTATTTTTGACATTTTCTTTGTTGACCTTCCCAGGTAAATATTCTCCTAGATCACAACTGGTTCCCATTTTAATCCTGTTATATAACATCAGGTCAGTTACAAATGGCCTAACTTCTGACACTCTTTCCTTAGTGTAATGAACTGTGGTGACCCTAATGTACTAACTTGTAAAATGTCTTTTGAGCTTCCACATATTTTCTATCCTAATTCTTTGCTTACTACCTTTCAAGAATTCCTCTACCCAGAAAGTCATTTGTTTTACCCATCCCATTTGTTTTTATCATATTAACCATCACTTTATATCCCAGTCTGTCAAATGTTTTGGGGAGATCCACTGTTATAGTTTAAATTTAGCTTTTCTTGTCTGTTTGATCCAAATAATTTGCATGTAGCCTATAGTGATTCATATGAGTAAACCATTCCTAAACCCATCTTGTTCATTTACAAACAACTTTCATTCCTCACAAAAGTTTCTAAGTTGGTTGAGTATAAAGAAACTTAGCTACCACTTAAGTCAAGCTAATTTGAAAATCCTTGTCTACCGTAGAAGAAGACACAATGGTTAGAAACATAATATTGTTATCTTGTTTCATACTGTTTTTCTATCTGTTATGGTAAATGAAATCTTTGTTCTCTACTTTCGACATTAAATTCCATATTGCTGTAATGTTATTGTTATCTTGTTTCATACTGTTTTTCTATCTGTTATGGTAAATGAAATCTTTGTTCTCTACTTTTGACATTAAATTCCATATTGCTGTAATATTGAAAGATTTGTGGAACGAGAATAATGTTTAGTTTCCTTCATGAGAGCAGAAAAAATTTATTGCTGGAGCTGTAGTAAGAGAGCAAGCAAATGATGGCAAACTCATTTCATTTTTAATATAGAAATATCTGTATCTTCATTCAATGGATTATCCACTAGTGATTTACTCTGGATCCAATCTCACCAGAAATTTGTGAGTTAATTATTTTGTAAATTTACCATGTTGTGCGAATGTAGCTTTTCAGGGCATTGTAGATTAATAAGAGTTCAAAATTGGTATTGTGAAACACAGCCAAATATTTCTCATCCCTGAAAAATAATTGTCTTGTTTTTTGCATTATTATTTTGAAACATCCCCCATCATTGTTTGGTATGTAGCACATCATCAGATTGTAAGCAGTTTATCAGTTCCTTTGAATTTGAACGTTTGGAGGGGAGTCTCATAAGTTGCCTATCATTTTCTTTAGTTTTACTTCATAACAGCATCAGATTAAGAAATTGTTTTCATTAAGCTACTTTTGTAGATCAACACTGATGTATAATATAGATTTAAAGTGGATTAATAATTTACAAGAATATGATTTGACCATTCACTTACAAAATAATGTTCATATTTTTAATGTTCATTGTTCTATCTACTAATATCATTTTAAAAAGAAAACTGAATCATATGGAATTTCAAAAATCAAAGGAAATGTGTGTCTTGACCTTGTGTGTTGAATTTCATCATAATGAAATGGATCCAGCTTTATCACATTATCCATTCCTTTCATGTAAAAACATAAAGGTGTCAAGTATTTATTATATATGTGGCTGACGCTGCAAATGGTAAAAGAATGTTAGTATAGTTTAGCCATTAAATTTTACAACTCAGTATCTCTTCTATTATGAGTAACGAATTACATTACTCCAAATTTTAGTTGCAAATTTTTACCAAAATCACTTTTGGAAAATATTTGATGGGTTTTCTTAATGTAGACAATTTCCTATTTGCTTTTATTTAAAAAAAACCCTGCTTCTTAATGTTGGTAAGTTACAAATAAACAAAATAAATAGTTGTAACATAGGGAATTTCATTTTAAAATGTTGACATGTGCACAGATCTTGCCCTTGTGATTTGGAGAATAGATACTGTAATACACCACTTATTTCAGTATACCCCCTCATGTCTAAGAATCACTCGTTTATTTTGTATATAGTAACCAGGAAACAATAGGAGCTAAGTAGCGAATGGATTTACAAAAAAGGATATCGAAATGTCTTGAGACATCCCTCCTGCTTTCAGTTTTGATAAGTGATTGATTTACTAATTTTGTATATCCTCTTTTGTACTTTTACTGCATTGATGTGACAAATGGAGCAGGAAGTTAATGTTTATCAATGCAGCAGATGAATTTCACATACACTTGTTATGTCATCTTACAAGTATCTTCTTACAACTTACACCATCAATCAACTTTCCATCATGCATGGTTTTACACTTTTTTCAATAAAAAAAATCATTATGAAATTTGGCAGGAAAAATTGCTGCTATACAAATAGTACATTTCCATCTCTTATTCTTCCAAAAGCACCTTGGATTTCTTTCTGAATGTTTAGATACTTTTAATTTAAATGTTTCTGAGGGAGAACTATGATTTATTTGTATTCCTGTTACATACTCTGAGTTCCTTTTTCTTCTGCTTTATGCTACTATATCTTCCAGATTTGATGTATGTTCTTTGCTTGATATTCAAATTTAAACAAACCGAAGAAAATAAGGCAGGATACAGAAATAACAATTTTCATGAAAGATTATAAAAAAATATGATTATTTGAAGATTAGAGAGAAAATTCTTAAAGAGAGTCTGAGAATGAAAACTAGTATTGAAAGAAGTTGTACCATTCTTCAAAAATTAAAATTTTTAGGTTCAAAATGACAAATATTAAAATTCTGAATAAACTATTTTGATTTTTGCTTTTATTCTTTCCCTTTTTTTTATTTAAGACTTCACAGTCAAACACTTTGTAAGCACCTTAGAATTTGGGTAAATTCTAGTTTTGTTAGTACAGAGCATAAGGGAGGGAATAAGCCTTATGGTAAACATTAAATTTTTCAATTTGCAACTACAGGACATGAGAAACCTGTTTCATGCAAAAGCCGATACTGCAACCTAACTCAATAAACAAGTCGATTTAGAAACAGTAAAGCCACTTAACACACAATATAAGCTCTAAATAAACATTTTATAATAACAAAGAACATTTAAACCAATCTGAAATAGGGTAATCCAATATTATCCAAGTTGTAAATAGTCGATCTTTGTTACGTGATAATTTCACTAATTCTTAACACTTTTTGATGCAATAAAGTAATTTTATAATAATAGTAATAATACAAAAGGAACTTAAATTCACTAAAATTCCATACTTTCAGGCCATGTAAATAGAGTAAATAAAATTTTAAACATTTCGTTAAACACACTTACACTTTCAACATTTTTAATCACATGTTTTAGATAATTTCCCAAACTAAAAAGTAGATTTCCTGAAAGAACGAAAAATCTAGTATAACATATTAAAATTTTAAAACATTTCATATAGTAGAACAGATTTTAAATCAATTTTAAAGTTATTTCATCACTAATCACAACGTGGTAGTATTCAAAATTTATTTGTGAGTAAACTATGCCATTTCCATGAACAAAATAACTTTTAAAACACGTAACTAAATAAGATAAAAATTCAGATAACTTCATTTTTTTTTTTTATATAAACAGCACAAGAATAGTTATTAAACACAAACAGGTTTCTGCTCTATGGTGTTGTGTAAATTTTAAACCCTATTTTTGATAAACTAATAACTTTGCTATTACACCACCAATAATAATAAAAATTACACCATTGGAATCAGGAATTAACATAGAACACAATGACACTAATTTTATTACGATAATTTGTAATTCAGCCGGGTTGACTAAAAATTGTCAGGATTAACACACATCTCGGGGATTCACTAATTAATTTTCGGAAACTTAGTACCATTACAGTGGCAAACTAAATTCATTTACAAGAAAACTAATTATTTGAGAATTTTCGCTAAACACTTTTTATAAACCTTAACGACCAGGCTAAACATGATTAAATTTTGAATACATTCTATAATCACATTCGGTTACACTATTTTTTGGTAAGCATTAGAACACATAGATCATGCGGCGGGGGGAATATAGGTAGGGGTCCAGGCCGTCTCGTGGCCTTTAATCCGTGAACGTTGTACGTAATGAACTTGTGCTAGTATGTTTCGTCGTGTCGTGGTAGATCAAGTAATAGCCGGAAACCGTTAAGCTTTGAGGTGGCAGCATGGTTGACGTGCCACCATGTTGAATTTTCTAACCAGGGACTTACGTTAATAATGACTATTAACTTTTAAATTTTCCAATGGGGCTAGGTCGGTATATTCTTCCTCTTCATAAACTGCAATTTTTTTTTGGAAACGTTTAGTTTGATCGCCTACTCAACTGTAAGTGCAAATGTTTGAAATGTGACTTTTAAATAAACTCCAAATTTTTCTTCAAGTGGATTTTTATGTGTTTTCATAATGAACAGAAACCTTTCCTCAATTTTTGGTTCAAATAAACTTTGTGGCGGCCGTTATGCTTTACAGTTGAATATCCAGTGAGCTACATGGTCATTTAAAAATTATTAAGGCAAATTCAGAGAACGTTTTAACAAGTTAAGATTCAGTTAAAGTGCCTAAACCTATAAATCACCCTGGTATACTGGTTTACATCCTTACAAGTTACATAATTAACCTTTATTCTTATTTAATAATTTTGAAATCTTAATGCCAGAATCCTAAGCCAGGTGCATTCAAATTAACATACAGCATAGCAAAATATTATGAAACACTTTATTTTGTAATATCTCATCAAATGGTATGACGATTTCATGATGAGAATACTTTTTTCACAAAGTATTAGTGAAATAATCTGTCTAACATGTCTAGTGTAAACTACATCAAAGAAAAAGGGAAGAAAATATATATCGCTGTAGAATGATGTACACAACAAATATATAGTTGCCTAATAAGTATTGAATAGTTGTATTTAATGCATTCAAAGTAAGCGTAGAAATAAGTTTATGCTTTGAAAACCCAATAAATGCATGTTTAAATGTGTAAGCAAAATGAGAACAGATGTATGTAAAATATTGAATCTTTTGACTAAATTTGTGACATTTCAGATATCATAAAACTATGTTAGAAACATACTTGCAGCTTTTTCATATAGATTTCTGCTAAAAACAAATGTTTATTTAATTCATGTAAAAAAAATTGCAAAATAATCCTATTGTAATCAAGTTTTATTTGTTACTATATGTTATCATACTGTACCTTAACTGAGATACGGATTATTTTACTGTCGATGCTAGTGTTATAATTCATGCAGATGCAAGGAAAATGTGTATGTATATTTTGATTTGGAGAGTTCACCAATGCATACCAGTTCTGAAAACAACACGGCAGTATGCCTGTACAGAAGTTAACATAATGAATTTGTTTAACAATCTGGACTATGTCTGCATGGCTGGGTTTGGATCCTGGCCTGTAATTGTATATATTTCATTTTAAGTTATATAGGGGAGTGAAATATTGTCATGTGAAATCATGGAGACTGGTAGGAAGCAAGAGTGTGAAAAGCAAAAGGGTAAAAATGATAATTTATTTGAGGATTGCCAAGCAAGCAGTGAAGGAAAAACGGGCGATTTATACCTCTGAGTGGCTGAAAAGACAGTTCCCTCCCCTAGCTATGGTGTGCCTTCTCTTGTTTCTAGCCACTATCTTGGGCGTGTAACTTATCCTTTCTTCTCTCACACCATTCTTGTTCTGAACCTTGATCAAGCCTTCTCTTTCACTTAATTTAACTCATTATAGCGAAAAAAATCTTGGTTTTTAAGGGTTTACCCAAAATTTTTTGTTTCTTTAGTGTTTTAAATATGTTTCCGCCATGTTTGATAAGCATTAACTCATTTTTTACAGTTATCTAATACTGCAGTTGTTATCTTTTGCTGAAATACACTATGATATTATTTGAAATCAGTACATAATTTCATAAATAACTACCAAAACCATTGGATTTTTTTTATCCATTCAAAGATATTTTTTTATTTAAAATTCATTAATATTTACAAAAATCAGTTTGGCAGTGTTTCATTTCTTACACTGAATTTAAAATTTTGGTAAAATGTCACCACTTTTCTTGTTACACATTTGTAATATAAATGTTTTGTTCCACAGGATGGCAGACTTTGCTGCACTTATGATTACAAGTGTAATGATGGCCATAATGGCAAGCTCACAGAGCTCAATGGAAACATTACACATTCTGCAAATATTGACAGTCTTGTTCGTAAAGTTCCTGACAAAACTTCCAAGTCTGAGATGGCCAGCCTTCTGTCATCGCAAGCACAAGTTCAGAAGATTACTGGTAGTGGCAACAATAAGACAACTGTGGATATTTTACCCTCAGGCCCTGCCAATAAAACATTGGAGAATAATGCAAAAAACTCATTTATTAGTAGGTTTAATCAAAACTGTAGTCATGAGGTACCTTGTGGTGTCAATGGTGCATTGTCAAAGACTCCAGCACATAATGACAGCTCTGGGGATGTACATTTCGAGTCCAGTTCTGCAGAAACTGATATTAGTGTGGGTCACAACAATGAAAGTGTTCTTGGGGAAATTGTGGAGAACAATAAGCCATCGCCTATTTCAGAGACTGGAAATGCTGAACATTCATCTCAGTTTGAAAAATATCATACGATAATAAACAAAAATCGTAATTTTGGTGGAAGTGTATCATCTTTAAAAGTGGAGGATAAAAAAGAAATCAAAATAAATAAATCAGGAGGATGAACAACTTCTGCTTTGTCTGTGAAATTGTTCTTATAAATAATAAAATGGTTCTTTAAAATGTATCTCATTATGAGGTACCATCTCTGAAGAGCCTCATAATTGTAAGTCATTGTATGTTTAAAGTGGCTTAAGTAATAAGAACAGTTGTCTGTAAGGTATCTGAGAAATTAACTTGATGGACTTGAATAATATGGATATGATGAACTCATGTCTCAGGTGCTTGAAAACAGATTTTTGTCTTTACTTTTGTTATCAAACATTCACATTTTGTTTGTGTTTTAATGTCTCCTCAGAAACTGTGATGGTACTTACAAAGTACATTATCTGTGTTAAAGATTTGTCTGATTTTCATACCAATAAGAGAAATGAAAAATATGTATGATGACATTCTTTTCAGTTTCTATTAATGTGGTATGTAAATAAGAAACTAGCATTCCACAAAATAAGCAGTGGCTAAATTTCAGAATGTTAGTGGAAGGATAGAAGATTTCCATGTACTTAATGCAAAAAAACGCTTGAAGCTCAAGGAAATGAATGATTGCTAATCTATATGAGAGAATGTGTATTGAGAGCATATGCTGTAATTCATGTAAGATATCATGAGTGTGAATAACTGTTCAAAAGTGGAAAAGTAAAATGACATTCCTAACACTATTATATAATTTGTTTAGTTGTAGGTTTGAGTTTCTTCAAATAACAACAAATTTTTTGCTTTCATAATTATTTTCAGAAGAAAATTAATTTATAGAACCCACCCAGCATTTTGGCTAAAAACATTATTTTAACCATCTCATTATTTAGAGATTATGAGGTAATTCATATTCACAGGTGGAAATAATGAAGTTCCAAAATATAAAATATATTTATTCTTATCTATAAAGTACTTCTAAACTTGCCAGAGGGAAAAAAGATGTCTTAAAATATGAAGTGGGTTTGAAAATTACTGAAAAGTGAGAACTAAAATTAAAATTATTAGCAGAGAGATAGAAATATGCAATCCTTATCATAATATTGAAGGTGGTGAAATATTTCTTTTTGAAAAGATTGTTTAAGTTTCTTTGAATCAAAAAATTGTAATTTATATTTAGATTATAATCTTTTCGTTTAGTAGCTTGTAAGAATGCACTGCGCAAAGAAAGCTGAACAATTTATATCCAAGTTGCTCACAAATACATTTATAATGTAACTGCTAATTGCCAATAATTAAGTTTAGAATCAGTATTTCAGTTAAAGAGTACAATATCACTAAGTTTTTTTACTTAGAATAGGCTTAGGGTTTAATTTTAAAGTTGCTTGGCCCAGTATTTCAAAGCAGGCCTGTTTTTAACCAGTGGAGTGATGATAAAATATAAAACTATAAAAGTGAAAAAGACTGATCCACAATAAAAATTTTCATTAGATCACAAGCACATGATTATGAAATTACTTAAATACACTCAGTTAGAAACCTTTGGTTGAAAAAAACTTTTTCTCCTTAGATTCCTTTTCTTTTTACATATTTACATAGTTCCCAGTTTCAGCATTCTGGATCCAGTGTACTTTCACTTTACTTTTGAGTATTTACATTTGCAGTAACATAATTTATGCCCAACAATTGATAAGTTATAATTGCAATAAGTGTCATGTTAAGAGCAGCTTAGGATTTGGTCCAGTCCACCTCAGACAAAAGCAGAGAACATAATTAACTACCAAATATAATTTTTTTTTATTCTGTAAATTATGCAGACATCAATATATCAAACAGAACTAGTTTTTCATGGGATACTTTAGTTTTTTTAATTATTTCAAAAGATATTGTCATAACTTTGTGTATGTGTCAGTGAAATTTTGCACCAACAACCTCGCTGTCGATGCACCCTAAAGCCATGTGAACTTTTGCTGAATTAACCTTAAATGAAATGGCAATTTTTGAAGTACTTGTGTCATGTATGGTCTTGAATTTTTTGACATGCTTTCTAGGAATATTAATATTGTATCGTCTGAAACCATTTCAGTGATTGGTGACTACAGAAATTTTTATTTTTTCATTGTAAGATTATGTCCCATCTTCATTACAGATACAATTTTTCCAAAGTCTAAATAAAATAAGTGACTGAGCGAATAAACATAAATATCATTTTGAAATTTTTGTATTGGGAGGAATTCCATGTATTACCTGACCTTCACAGCTGTACAATAGTTAATGTAAAAATTTGTTGGTGTGGAAAAATCTGGACAAGTGTTCTGTAAAACATATCTCTCACACTGTATCAGTGCTATACTTATTTGTAAATATGAATGAAGTTAATGTATTTGGTTAAATACTCCTCTGTATTAGCTTTTTTTCTTATTCTGCTTTTGAAAAGTTTTATAAATCTTTTAAATTTCATCAGCACTGCTGAACTGTTTATAGGTATAAGAATTGGAACATGAGTGTAAAGTGTTGAAGTTCTGTGCACTTCATTTTATTGAAAACTGAAATCATAGCTATGATTCATAAGTATGCACATGTCCCGCAATTAACATATTTATTTTCTTCAACTAAAAATGTTGGTACGCTTACAGTGTTGAAATGTTACCCTAAAAGTCATGAAAAAAGTTTGTATGATAAATATGTGAACAAAGATGATTTATGATTCCAGTGACATTTTTCTGTGTATTGTAGAAGGGAAATATACAAGTTAATGCCTACAGCGAATAGTTGCATCTTCTGTACTAGTCAAATTTAATGTGCAATATACATAAAGATTCAATTTATGAATGGTTTGGATTGAAAAAAAAATTAATTGTAATGTCTTCCTATCAATTGACTGCTGAGAGAAATATCATTAAGTGAACTAGACTTGAACAATTTATGTGTTGTTGTTACCTGTATTATATATAAATAACATGTATGAAGATTTTGATATGACAAGAAATGAGGGACTATAATGTATTATAATATATAACTATTATTTAACCTCAGTGCTAATGGATTTATTTGTATTATTATTCCAATCCAAAATCAAGAGCAGCACTGATTTTTTTTCCTTTTATTCATTAGTTGAAATGGTACACTGTGTTCATTAATAGTTGATTAAAAATGATCATTTCTTGTAGTAGGCCAAAATTCAGACCTGATATATTTCACAGAAACATTTGGCTGTGGAACATTTCAGTATTGTTAATGAAAAGGAAATGAATATTAGTAAGCCTGTGGATTACATCAATAATAGTTACTAATGTACTTTTCTTCAATTATAATGGAATATTCAAATGGTTCTCTCTTTATTAATCTCTCTTAATATGACAATAGCAAAAATTTCTAAGAACAGACATCATCAGTGCAATAATCTGCTTAGTAAAATTCTAGTCCAAACCCAATACCTATATTAAAACTTCTTACTAAACAGGAGTAAATCAGCAGAGTTTTTATTTTTCTGGTATTAATTCACATTAATCATTCAGTGAGTGATTGGTTCTGCCTGAATTACAAGTGAGTTGTGTGTATGTAAGAAATTTCTCAGTACACGTTTATCTTATACGAAAGCGGATTTTTTTTACGTCGTTGTTATGACAATTTATTGATAATATTACATTTGTGCTATGGAAAGTGCTGTTGTATATAACTAAGAACTTTCTTGTCATTTGCAGGTGTAGTACTTAAACTGAAAAACTGCAGAATTATCTGTAGAATTATCCATTGAATACTGATTAGTGAAAAGTGAGTGGCCTTGTCAGAATATTTGTAGCTAATGATCTCATTCCAGCAAGTGCTGACTCATAGCATAAAATTGTCTTTTGGTGCTGCATTATTAGTAATGTCATGTATATCCATGATTTTGTTGAATAAGAATAATAATCTAAATTAACTGGACAATTTAAACCATTTAGTCAGTACAGTCGATTATATAGCTTGAGTACATTTACAGCTTTGTGTTCAGTGTTTTTTGAAACAAGTAGCGGATTAGATGCCTTTTAGCATTTTAAAATGTTGTTTTAATTATTTAATTTTAATTACTGCTACAGTATTGAACAATACATATGTAACAATGTAATACTTCTGTTTACTGGCATCTCAATTCTGAATTTTGTAATTTAATGGTTCTATATACACAATGACACATAGCAAAGCACAAAATACCATTTTCATCTTTTTCTTGTGTTCAGCAATAAAGATATAAATAAATGAAAAATGTTACAAGCTGCAATTTTTTTTCTTTTAAAAAGACATTACTAGAAATTTCAATTTATTCAGACCATAGAAAATATTCAAGTACAGAGAAAATATTTTTTTGAGTTAGTTGAAATTATAACTCAGTTTTATTTGAAAGTTTATTGGGCCTATAATAGTGTAGGTGTGGGAAAATTAGGGAAAGGGGAGGGATCAATGAAGAGCAGTTATATAAAGCTGTGACATGCCAAATTTCTGTGCATAGAACATAAATGAACTGACAAATAAATGACTTAGTAATAAATCTATTGTATAGGAATAAATGCAAGATATGGACAAAGACAGACTGCTGATATTTTCCTCTGATTTCTCTCATCTGATCTATTGGTATAATGGTGGGTATCATATGTTACATGGTAAAACCCCATGAAATACATACTGTTGAAAAGTTTGGCAGACATACTCTTATAAAGATTTAGTATTTGAAGTGATAAAAATGCATGGAATATTTAATTCATTGATCCAGTAAGTACCTCTGTTTATAGTCAGTCGACTGTAGTACTTATCATATATTTCAGAAATTTTTGTTTTAATCACTTGTGTTTGATATTTTGTAATCATCATAAATTAATTTTATTAATCATGTTTGTGATTTAACAATTAAAGACCGAATGTCACTGATGAGAGAAATCTTTGGTTCATTATGTGCAGGATTGTTGATGTTGCCTCACTGTCCTAGCTGCCTTGTTCTATTTTGAAATATGATGGCATAAATCACTCTTTGCAAATCTTGATCCTTCTTTCTAAAGAAGTATATAAAGCTGTAATATTTTTTTTAACTCTATTAAGCACTGATTGTAAATAGCTCACTGTATGTAAATGTTATGACACAGCCAAGTTTGAAACAGCTGTCTGTTATGATTTTTAATAAGTAATTTCATTTTTGTATTTTTAAGAATTTGAGCAGTATTTTCATTTTATAAATATATGTTCTTTTTTAAGAAACTGTAAATTCCTAGTCATAAACAAATTTAATAAATTATTGAACTAAAGGAATATACCTCATTCACTGTGTTAAATTTTTTGACTCAATAATATCCATCAATAATTTTACATGGTAGAGCTCTAAGACTGTGAAACGCATAACTTCTTTTTGGAAAACTGTGAATAATTAACAGACACAAAACAAATAAGCTATAAAACTATTAAAGTTTCCATTGCAGTGTAGATCAGTATTTTCTGTTCCCTTTGTTGTAAACAGTGTGTGCCAATTGTTATCAATAAATCATTTACAAAATGCAATTATTCAGTGCTTTAACATATTGATCCAAACATAGCTTTTTTTATCATCCTAGGAAATAAATGTTAATTCCGTATACATCATAGACTCATGTTAATAATAATAATAATAAAGGGCACTAATGACCTCGCTGTCGATGTGCCCTAAAGCCACAAAAACAGCAACAGCAATAATAATAATAAAACCATTACCTGACAAATATCAAGCCAGGAAGGACTGTGATTAAACAAATAACAGAAAAAAAGATGAACACAATCGCTTCACATTTCAGTTATTTCATTGTGTGAGAGACATGGTAAGAATACCTGGGAAAATCTTACCTTGTGTATGAGCTAAATCCCTGGTGAACATTGAAGACAAAGCAAATTGGTGGGAGGAGATCATGGCTCATGAAAAGTAATACGTATAAGGGAGGATATGAAAAGTAGATCTGTCACTTAGTTCAGATCAAGGCTGGAGGATAACGATGAACACAAAAGAATGAACACATATATTAAATTTTTTTATGGTGATCCTTGGTCTTGTGAATTGATTAGATTCGAGGCAAAGTGCCCACAGTCTGAATGGAGAGCCAGGGTCACAAAGTTAGGGTGGTGGTGGAGGAGAAAATACTGAAAAGATAATTATGGGAAAATAATACAGCTGGAGGTGGGGTAACTTCATAGAAAGAATGAATATAAGATGAAATAAATATAAATGCAAAATAAAAGAGGATAACATTAAAGATTTATAAATATATATATGTAAATAAATAATAACTACATGACCCATCTGAAAATTTTGCAAATACAATGAATATTAAGGTTGGGGGTTTGTAATAGGATAAAAGAAGAACTGCCTCATTTGTTTCAGTTATTTATGTTTAGTGTAATAGGTACATAAGAAAAGTCACCACCAGTGAAGCAGTTTATTAATATCTCTGTGATACGTGCTGCTACCATCTACAGGCTTGGCTCTGAACTGTCTCATATGCGTGACATTCACAGTAATTACTTTTGCCCTTTAAGAATCAACTTTTGAACAATTTTATTCTTGATTTATAATGTTACCTGAGTGGAGACCTTATCCTTTTAAATGATACCTCATTTATTGATTTAGGTCAGGTGTCAATAGAGATAAATGGCTCATAAAAAAAAAGCATGTTATGGAAATAATGATACTTTGCCACGCCTTGGTCAAATTTCGAAAAATTCCTTTGTCAAAATATTATGTGACCATGGTGGAGACCTTAATCTTTAAACTGGTACATCATTCATCTATATCGGTTAGATATCAATTGAGATAAATGTGTTGTAGAAATATTGATAATTTTGTCATTTAAGGGTCGAATTCGGAAAAATACTTTTCTTAAAATATTATTTGAGCAAAGCAGAGACATTAATCTATAAATTAATACCTCATTTCTTGATTTCAGATAGATATCAAGGGAGATAAAAAGCTCATGGAAAAAACTTTAATAAAATAATGATAATTTTGCCCTTTAATGAGTCAAATTCTGAAAATCTCCTTTGTTAAAGAATGATGTGACCATGGCGGAGACCTTAATCTTTAAAATTTTACCTCATTTTCCATATCAATTAGATATCAAGGGAGATCATTTCTTGTGACATAAAAACGTGTTGTTGAAATATTAATACTTTTGACCTTTAAATATCAAATTCCGAAAAATTCTTGTCATAATATATAATGTCACCAAAGTGGAGATCTTAATATTTAAAATTATATTTCATTTATGGATTTCAGTTAGGTATCCAGGGATATAAATGGCTTGTGACGCAAGAAACAGCATCATATATTTCTTTGTAGTGTATATCATTTAATCTTTGTGTGATTTTCTGGTTTAATGTGAACATTCTGTATAACTTTCTACTTCAAAATTGGTGTTATAGGTGTTCAATTTATTATTATTATTATTATTTTTTAGCAGAGTCGGGTACATATTCAACATATGTTCACAAACTATAAACTGGTCTCTCACTTAATTGTGAAGGAGAATACACTCCATGTGATAATTTCATTATTCACCTAAATTCCATTTCATTTCACTTTTTTTTTTTTTTAATCTCACAGAACAATTTTGTTGAATTAACTATGTTTCACCAGATTCCTGATATTCATGGTGTATGAACAAATGTAAGCTTTCTCGGTATGTCAGTTGTATTAAATTTTCTAAGGCTTTCCACCGAGGTAGCGCATCAATTTAGGGCGATGTTTCGAAGCCTGCCTCCGGCTCCATCTTCCGGCAAAGTGTCGGATTCCTGGAAGCGTCCACACTTAAAAGGCCTTTGTTTGCCAGGTGACATAAGTCACATGCATCGGGGCCAATCAGTGCACAGGTGGTGTGGCTGGGATTGACCTGGTGGGGCGGCCGGGCAGTGGGGCAGGAGGCATGGTAGGGGTTCGCACGGCAGAGGAGGGCGGCTGGCATCGATGATCTTGCAGCCTTGATCTCTGCCTCCTAAGATGATTTATTGCTGGATTCCATGCCATGCTAAGGTGGTATCCTGAATCCTTATTCACAATGCCATCTGCCAGGCGAATCTCCACGGATTCCTTTATCACATTGTCCCAAAAACCCTTGGCAACAGAAAATATTTTCGTCACCTCGAAGTCGAAGTTATGCCCTCCTTCAATACAGTGCAAGGCCATGGCCGACTTAGTGACCTGTCCCAACCATATACATCTTGCATGTTCTAATAATTCATGGTGTACTCGTGAAATGGTCATATGGGAAAATCCCCACCTCATTGCTACCTTGGAGATGCTGTGTCCCATCTCTCGTGCACTGACTATAACACCACGTTCAAACTCACTTAAATCATGACAACCTTCCATTGTAACCGTAGTAACCAATCTAACGCCTGTGCCAGACACCTGTTTTCTTATATAAGCGTTGCCAACTGCAGTGTCATACTCTGAGTGTTTACATATCTCTGTGTTTGCATGCACATGCCTATACCGGTTTCTTTGGTTCTGCAGTGTGTGTGTGTGTGTGTATACATATATATGAGGGAATAATACTCTCAGCTTGCATGTGATAAGGCAGCTACATCAGCATTGTCAGCCACGATCTCTATTACTTGATGTCTGGATGCTTCATCCAGCTAACCGCTTCCGGCATTGCTGAATTTAAATTTTTGAGACATCCAGGGAAGGCACAGTGTGGGCAGTCCTGCACAATGTGCAGTACGGTTAGTGCAGTTGAAAATATGGCGATTCTGCCCATCCACAGGTGTGGAGAGTGGAAGCAGTTCTTCCCATGCCACATCTAATATGGTTTAATTTACATCAGACAGACTGGACAGGTTGAATCCTGGAAGTTTTAGACAGGGATTACTAATTTTTGTGATGCCTTGAGGTGTTGACGTTGTCCACCCTGCAGCCAAACTATCAGTAGTGTTAAAGAAATTAGCTGTTAGACTCACAGCAGTTTTCTAGGTAGGGCAACATGACTAAAACCATGTTTTGTATTGCCTAATATCTCTGTAGATGGGAAGTGCCTCACTCTTCAGGAACCATGGTTTGGTAAGGACCTTTTGCCTTCTGATGTGAGGTGGTGGAATGTTGCTGAGCACTGACAGCCACTGGATAGGTGAAGATGGGAGTGTGCTAGTTATGATGTGCATGGTTTGGTGCAGCTGGACATCCACCATCTGGATGTGGAAGCTATTTAGCTACGCACTTGAGCAATATTCAGCTGTGGAGTAAAGCAAGGCCAAGGCTGATTTTCTTAATGTATTCACATCAACTCCCCATGAAGTTTCACCCAGATGCTGCAGTAGGTTGTTGCAACATTTAAGCTTGGCACCTGTGTTCTGAAGGTGCCTTTTATAAGTGGCAGAACTGTCTATAATCTACCCTCTGGCTTATGCAAATCATTTACTTAAACTAATGCTTTTTACCTTTATTGCTTCAATTGCACACAATGCAAATCCTTATTTTCAGTCAGTCAATGAAGATTTTTTAATTTAATTTAATTAAAATAGAGCACAGACTGTGGTGGCAATTTCCCAACACCCCCATCTTCCCCCTATCCTGCACCCACCTATTTGCACTCTACAAATTTTTTCTATAATTCTCGGTAAATTATTCATCATTTCTCTTGGTAACTCATTCCAATCCCTGACACCCTTACCTAAAAAAGAGAATCTTCCCACACCCTTGTGCCTGAAATCGATTGCCAGCATGTGGTCATGGTCATCTTTTCCCTTCCATGCACTACTTTTCATATCTACTCCTATATCTTTCTATGCCTCATCACCACGATACGCCCTGTACACTCCCATGACCCTCCTCATCCTCCTCCTGTCTTGCAATGAATCCCATTCCAGCTCCTTTATCATATCTGTCACTGATTGCATTCTGCAATAATTTCCAGAAACAAATCTAGCAGCTCTTTTTTGCACCCTCTCCAATTCCTGTATTTGATACACAAAAAGAGGGTCCCATACTACACTACCTTATTCGAGCAATGGTCTGACCAAAGTTTTGTAACCCAATTCCTTTACTTCTCTCATACATCTCCTCATCACTCTATCCAACAAGTGCAGAATTTTGAAACCTTTTCCTACCACCTGTTCAATGTGTCCTGCCCAGTTAAGCTTGTTATCAAATGTAATACCAAGATATTTACATTTCAAGTCTTCAGCACGCAATTCTTTCCCCACCTTATATTGATAATTAACCTTTTGTTTTTTATTTGTGTATCTAATAAGCTGACTATTCTTTGCCTTTATCTCTATCCCATGTTTACCAACCCAACTAGATATCCTGTCCAGATCACCCTGTAACTGTTTACGATCCTCTATCGTTTTGATTCTTTTATATAGCATTATGGCACCTGCAAACAATCTAATTTCAGATAATAAACAATCAACACAATTATTCATTAGAATAATGAATAGCAATGGTCCCAATATGTTACCCTGCAGCACTCCCATTTTTACTTCAACTTCTTTTGATTCTACATTTCCTACCCTAACTTTCTTTTAAAAATTCTTCTACCCAGCAAATCACTTTCTCATCCACTCCAATAGTTTTTACTTTATTTACTACCATTTTATGGCTCACTCTGTCAAACGCCTTTGACAGATCTAGTGCTACATTATCAATTTGGCCTCCCTTGTCCATTTCATCTGAAATATCTTGCATATATCCCACCAACTGAGATTCACATGAATATCTTTGCCTGAACCCATGTTGCCTGCTTGAAAACCACTTATGTACCTCACATATATTTCTGATGTGGTTGCAAATCAATCTTTCCATTTACAAATAATTCTAATTCTAGTCTTTACCTTAGAGTGATCATTTACATTTTCTGTCAGTGACATCAGTTAACATCTTTTTATACCAAGATGTATTTTCGCGTTAGTCTTTCTGGTTATAATTCCTATTCATCTTTTCCATCACCTGAAAATAACTATTATATTATTACCTGAAATTTCTCCTTTTCAAATAATCAATAACACCATAAAATCTTTTTAGAATTCTTCTTGTATTATTTAATTTAATTTAATTGCAATGGAGCACACGCTCCGGTGGCAATTTCCCTACACACCCAACTTCCCCCTATCCTACACTCACCTACATTTGCCCTCTACAAATTTTAACTTTAAATTCTTTTAACGTTTTCGGTAGGTTATTCATCATTCCCCTTGGTAACTCATTCCAATCCCTGACACCCTTACCTAAAAAAGAAAATCTTCCCACACCCTTGTGCCTGAAATCGTGTGCCAGCTTGTGGTCATGGTCATCTTTTCCCTTCCATGAACTACTTTTCATACCTACTGCAATATCTTTCCATGCCTCATCGCCAGTATACGCCCTGTACACTCCCATGACCCTCCTCATCCTCCTCCTGTCTTGCAATGAATCCCATTCCAGCTCCTTTATCATATCTGTCACTGATTGCATTATGCGATAATTTCCAGAAACAAATCTAGCAGCCCTTCTTTGCACCTTCTCCAACTCCTGTATTTGATACTCAAAATGTGGGTCCCATACTACACTACCATATTCGAGCAATGGTCTGACCAATGTTTTGTAACCCAATTCCTTTACTTCTCTCGTGCATCCCCTCATCACTCTCTCCAACATGTGCAGAATTTTGAAACCTTTTCCTACCACATGTCCAATGTGTCCTGCCCAGTTAAGCTTGTTATCAAATGTAATGCCAAGATATTTACATTTCAAGTCTTCAGCAAGCAATTCTTTCCCCACCTTATATTCATAATAAACCTTTTGTTTTTTATTTGTGTATCTAATTAGCTGACTCTTCTTTGCATTTATCTTCATCCCATGTTTACCAACCCAACTAGATATCCTGTCCAGATCACCCTGCAACTGTTTACAATCCTCTATCGTTTTGATCCTTTTATACAGCATTATGTCATCTGCAAACAATCTAATTTCAGATAGTAAACAATCAACACAATTATTCATTAGAATAATGAATTGCAATGGTCCCAATACGCTACCCTGCGGCACTCCCATTTTTACTTCCACTTCCTTTGATACTGCATTTCCTACCCTAAATTTCTGTTTTCTACCTTTTAAAAATTCTTCTACCCAGGAAATCACTTTCTCATCCACTCCAATAGTTTTTACCTTATTTACTACCATTTTTTGGCTTACTCTGTCAAACGCCTTTGAAAGATCTAGTGCTACACTATCAATTTGGCCTCCCTTGTCCATTTCATCTGAAATATCTTGCATATATCCCACCAACTGAGATTCACATGAATATCCTTGCCTGAACCCATGTTGCCTACTTGAAAACCACTTACGTTCCTCACATATTTTTCTGATGTGGTTGCATATCAATCTTTCCATTAATTTACCTACCACTGAAGTCAAACTGATTGGCCTGAAATTTTCGACTCTATTTCTCACCTCTCCTTTATGTACCGGTACTACTATCGCACTTTTCCAGTCTTGTGGTAAGCAGCAAGTATCCAGACTCAATTTAAATAATATTTCAAGATAAGGTACAATGTCACACCCGGCTATCTTTAAGATATCTGTAGTAATATTATCTGCACCAGTCCCCTTATGTGTTTTCAGCTTCCTTATTTCCTTCATGATTTCTTCAGGATGAATTTCAAATTTTTTAGTATCTTCATTTCTAATCGTATTGTTAAGCTCATTCTCCGAATTAGACCCTCCCGTTACAGTATTGATATTTAACATTTCACAACTTGCAAATTCATCAATATTTTCTCTGGCTGCCAGCAATACAAATTATTATCAGATCCACCAGATCTGTTCGATTATTTTTCTACAATTCATACATTTTAATTGTTGGCAGTCTTCTTCTGTCAAGTCCTCCCTAACAAACTCATCGAGTTTTCATCTCTCCATATAATCTCTATGGTCAATCCACACATATCTCCTTGCTGCCAAGGAATCTTAACATAACTTCTTATTAACATTTCTTAAGCAGTCTGTTGGCTTAGTGGTTAAGGCGTCTTCGATCGCTAGTTCAAATCCCTGTCTCAGCGGGGATTTTTCAAAGGTCCTAATCCAGCCTTTACCTTGGCACAGCCTGCTGTGTAGTGTGAAGTATGCTAAAACGGTTCTGTGGTTTGAATTCCACATTAAACTGTAGGTCCCCTGTACCTGGTAGGATTGCTGGGGTAGGTTAAGGTGGCTACGACAGGGGCGGAATGTGCAACCCATTTCAACCCTGTTACCAGGTCATTATGACCACACGGAATGATTATATTATTAACATTTTTAACATTCATTTTATATTCTATATATACAAAATGTTTTTATTTCTTATTTGTTAACAATTTATACTTTAACAGGACGTATGTGTGTGTTACATGTCTAATATGTTACTCCCATGTATTTTGGAGTACTGTTATGTTTTAGTATCTGGTCTCTGAACATTGATGTTCATTTGTTTGTTGTTGATGTCAGATGTAGCTACTTCTGTTTTCAGCAGATTAGGTTGCAGCACCATCTTCGAAATTAGACATCCATTTCTTGAAGGTCGTGGGACAGTATTTCTTCTGTCTTTACAAAGATAGTTTGTAAGGGACTTGCGTTACACTGGGGTTATGATATATACTTATCACCTTAGCTCTAACCGTGCATTATGTATCCACTGGATTATCGATTGCATGACCTTATCTCGGCCACCACTTGTCTTTTTTTTAAAACTGCTTTATGTCTCTCAACAGCGAGGTCTTTAGAGACGGGAAAGGATGGGGGCAAGGAATGGGAAGGAATTCGGCCATGGCCTTTTTAAGGAAGCATCCCGGCATTTGGCTGGAGTGATTTGGGAAACCATGGAAAACCCAAATCTGGATGCCCGGATGGGGATTCGAACCGCCATCCTCCCGAATACGAGGCCAGAACGCTATCCATTACACCACCACGCCGGTACCACTTGTCTTGATTTAAACACCAAGCAAGGAAAGGTTAGGTTAACATCATGAAATAAAGTCACTGCAATTGTTTCAAAGTCAAAAATAACTACAAGTCCATAACAGTCGAAGGTTATCGGAAAATTCTATACCAATTTTGTAGATTGCAAATCATGAAACGCTACCAGAACAGACCAAACACCGTATTGAAATTCAAAAATCACATGTTAGTTATGAAGTTTCCACGGCACCAACAAAATCTAAGATGTCTGCCTCAGCACCTGGGTCTACATACCCCAACTCCCTGCCTTGAGCATGACGTGCCACACCAACCTACCAACCTCTCAAACTGAGCGACACCAAGCAACTGACCAAAAGATGAAGATGGCCACTCAGCCAATCGTATATACAATTCGTCTAGTTTCTGTGTATCCCTCCACAAGTTCGAAGTCCAACTGTGCGAAATGGTTCTACAATCTCAGCTCCTTCAGCTTCTAACATTCTGAAACTTTATCAGTAGATAGATTTATGTGTAATTAACCATTTATCTCCTTATGAAAATTGCTGCAGCTATAACAGATTTGCCATAAAAAGGTAATTTTAGTGATGTGACACAATGGTTAATAACTTTATCAGTTTTGAAGATATGGAGTTTAAACAAAGTTTTTGCAGCTTCTGATAAAATTAGCTTTCTTTGATACCAAAAATGACTTGTTTAGTGGAAGCTATTTTTCCATTCCCTGACCCCACTAATATTACTAAAATGGATTTAAGACATATTTTAAATGATTCTACAGCTTCTCAAATCCCTAGGAACCTTTTAATTTCACCTCTAGCTGCTGTCGCTGCTTTATAATTAATTTCTGAAATAACCTACTTCCTGGTTTCATAACAACATCACAATCACATATGAAATATCACTAGTTTCACTTATATACTAACAATGCAGTATGTCTCTCAAAAACACGTACATAGTATGGATTAAAATTCACTATTTCATTTTCTGAAGATTATTCCTTTGACTGAATTTACGTGACTGGCTTGCAATAATTAAAAGTTTCTATGAGCCCATGGGGTTGCTTTGTCATATTATATTTAAATGTCATTTAAACTGTGTAAAACTTCCTCAAATTTAAGTATGATGTGCTCGGATCCATAAAGTTAGTCCCTCGCTATCAGATGACTTTTAATATCACTTCTAACAACTGATTTCATATATTATTTATGTGATAAATTACAATACCAGCTTTTTATGCTTTAAATGACTTCTTTCTTACAGTTTCCTTATAACAAAATTTATGAACTTTTGGCTGTTTATTATTCTGAAAAACTCTCAGTGTGATGGAAAGTGTTGTGTTATAGTGAAATTACATCCCAACAAAATATTGCATTTACAGTGATGGATTATACTCTGCTACAGCTGTTTAGATAGGTTTAGCATACGATTTTTACCATTTAAGGATGATTTCTGATCTGTATTGACTGTTGGCTAACTTTACTGCTTCAGTTAGCTGTGTAATTGACTGTAAGGCTGTGGTATTGGGTGCTTGTTGTTAGAATTTGAAAAATTCTAAGGTGACTTACACGTTCTTTGGACTGTAAGGTTTATATCATTAGAGTATATAAAATTGCAAGAATACAGTGTCTGGCAAGTCTTGAGTGTAGCCTACAGGTTAAACAGTATGGTGGAGAGAACCAAACCTTGTGGAGACCTATTTTGTGAAATCTGCTCCTGCAGTGCTCAGTGTACACCTGGAACAAACAATTACTTAACATGCACTCCAGTAAGGCTATTATCTTTTTGCAAGGATCAGTTTGAGTCAGAGCCCTCTCTCCAAGCTGTGTCATATGCTGCTGAAAGATCTAGGAAGACAGATACATTTTTCATTTTTTCTGTTACCACTTTTCCAAGTAGGTGGTAAGAGACAGATCACTACAGTCCAAACTTGGATGGAAACTAGCTTGTTCAACTAGAATCAGGGCTTCGGTTGCCAGAGCTATTGTGTTCAAAATAAGTCTTTCCAATAACTTGTGACACTGATTAAAGAACAGTAATTTTTGGGAGATTTTGGTCTTTCCCTGGTTTGAGTAAGGCAGTGATTTTTGTTCTCTTGAAGACCTGAAGAGACATTACAGATTGAAATATTGACCTGAAGAATGGGGCAAGCTAGTGAGATGTAGCAGGTGCACTGTTTTTGAGTATTTGTGAGCAAATACCATCTAGTTCTGCAATTTTCCCATTCCAAAAGGTTTTTAAGGCTTCCTGCACCACTTGTAATGTGAAAGGTTGGGAGTATACAAAGAGAGGTAACTTGATGCTTAAGCTCAGATTTCACCCATCTAGTGAACTGCTTGTCATTTTTAGCTCCAGAAGTAAATACTAGCTGATGTGTTACTGATTCAACATTAATGGATGAGTGTGCCCTTGGTGATATTTATTTATTTATTTATTATTTATTTTTTTTTTTATTTTTTTTACAGTTTTTATCCATTTATATTTCTAGCATGGTCAAGAGATTTCAGCTGTTCTGTTGCCTTCTTGTAAGAACTATTTTCCTTGAATTCTTCTCAATATCTGCTTGGCTCCTCATTCCATCCTGGAATATATTCTTTCTGGAAGCTTCGCGGGATAGCTCTCTTTACTTCTGCTGTTATTAGTTCTACAAACCTTCCATAATTCTTAAGGACTTCTTTGATCCATTGAATTTTAGCATCAGTGTACCTCGCATAGGCTTTGCATTTGGAAGTTCCACCGGGGTTTGGGAGTTAATTGGATAACATGTATCTGGATGGCTATTTTGTAGAGTACTAGCTGATACCCGCAACTTCGTATGTGTGGATTAAGAATTTCTTTGGCAGAATTGAATATAGAAAGTTGTTAGTTAGCAAAGGATTGGTCCCAAACAACACCGAGTAGGCATAATATGACCAGAAAGCCACTACTATATAATTCTACCATCGAACCTGTCTCTTGAAGAGGATCAATTTCCAACATATTTAAAAACAGAAAAACAAACGAAGGTGAGGGGATATGTGGGGGTTGGGGAGGGATGTTAACTAAGGGCAGGTTTATTTCAGCTTGCTCTTTTCTTCTTTCTTCAGCATGAGCATCTGATTCTTGGGTTCTAATAACTTTAGCTGCTAGTGCTCCGCTAGAGCTACAACTTAGGTCAGTTTACGCCCACAAGGCATGTCAAAAAAGAAGGCAAATTAAACTGGGGCCAGAAATATTTAAGCAGACACAAAGTAATAGGACAGAGAAAATTGACATCTATACTAAATAATACGTTTTTTCTCTAAACGAAATTTATTAACAAATTATACACTAACATAATGTGTGAGAAGCATAGCTTGAGCAAGCGACGTAACATTACAGACTAACACACACATCCGTCTCTCTGTCACCATTTGATAAGTTCTTAAAATTTCATGACTACAACTGTTAATCATACCGAAAAAAAAAATGTCCTGTGCCGTCCCTACAGATTTTCTTGTCAAATTCCATCAATATCGGTATAGATATTTAGTTGTCAAAACATAACAAAAGACAGACTTATTTCCGCATTTATAGTATTATTACTGCATATCACACACACATTGACTGTGAATAACTCCTGAGGGAGCAATATAACATAAGAAAGTGTACACCTACAGCATTGTAAGACTACCTACGATTTGCCTCGGATAGCACCCCTAACTTTGTGATATCTACAGTTTAACATTCAATCCGAATAACTGACGGCCAAGGCTTGACTCTTACGATCAAAAACAATTTTTTTTAAATCTTAGCCTCCATGGAGATTTGAACTGGAGACCACAACCCAAGCATTAGTAAGCAAGCACTTTAACCACTTAGCTACATGACCGCTTCACGGAAAAACAGTACGGAGACCTCCATATCCAATGCGTCTGTCTATCACCATTCAGTAATATTTCGAAATTATAAGACAACATGTATTATTTATACAGATTATTTTTCAACCAAATGTAGACAGTATTGCCTTGTTTCAAAGGATAAGTATGCAAAGTTTCATAGAGATCAGATGAAAACTGTGGATTTGTATGAAGAACAAACTAACAAACAAACAAACAGACATACATACATTCATCTTTATATATATAGATGGGTCTATGCTGACCGTGAGGGAAGGCTCCAAGGACTTGTCTCTGGATGCATCACAAGGTTAAACCTAAAGAAATGAAAAAAAGGTCAGGTGTGTAGTCCTGTTTCCAGCAGGCAGAATGGAATGTATCTTTCTCTTTAGAGCCATATATCAATGTCAGATTGAGCATTGTGGATGAGCAGTTAATGCTCTGGCCTCGTATTCGGGAGAACAGCAGTTCGAATCCCCATCTGGGCATCCAGATTTGGGTTTTCCATGGTTTCCCCAACTCACTCCAGGAGAACGCCGGGATGCATCCTTCAAAAGGCCATAACCAAATTCCTCTCTGTTCTTTGTCTGCAGTCCCATCCCACCTGTAACGATCTCAATGAGGTATGATGTTATAAGTAAAAAATAATCAATGTGAGGTTGTTGACATCAGCCCATTTTATTAGTTTAATCCTGTCCTCACAGTTTAATTTTGTCCTAACAGTCTTCACAGTTTCATACATTGTCAATAGGCCCAAAGCTAAACATTTTTCAAATTAACATTGAAAGTATGAGTAGAGCCAAGAGCCAGTATTTATTATCAGTCTTACCTCTTGTCATTTAAAGGGTGACAAACTGTAAAAGGATTTACTTTAAATTTTTTAATTTTCATGTGAATATTAATATTACTGATTCTAATCAGCCCACATGACCCTACTTTCTGGTGTTGTACTGAGATTGATGAGATGTGAGTTTACAATCAACTGCACTTCTTGACAAATAATTAGTCCTTTGCAGATTTCTATTATTATTATTAGTTTTTTTTAATACAGATCTTTATATCACACATAACATTTTATTTATTTGACTAATTGCCATTGTAGATTTTTAGGGCAAGTGAGAAACTCAAGGTCTGTCATTTATGGGTAGTTGAAAAGTTGCAAATCATCTCACATAATCAATATCACTTAATCATTTCTTTGTAATCATGGTACACTGTTGTTAGTCATTTAACTAGGCAAAATAACATGTGTTTTCGACAAAGTGATGTCTCACATCAATGAACTTCAGCCAAGTCAATGTATCCCATTTCAGCACATCAGCCAATATGCTAAAGATAAGATATGGTGTTCTTGATTTCTAGTGCTAGGTATCAGTACAAGCAGCATATCTCCTTCACCTGATCTCTTGTGCCGCCCTAGTGGAATACTCGTCAAATCTCCTTCACCAAAACTAGGTTAGTTCTTGCTGAAGATCATTCTTTGGTGCCCTCCTCCAATGGTGTCTCTTGCCCTAGTCCTCTCTGGTGCTGGGGTTCTCACAGTATGGACCAATTTTCAGTTATATAACATTTATTGTAGGACCAACTGAGTTGGTCATACATGGTCCCCCACCCCCTCCTGCCAACAAGAATGTTAAATTACTAGCACTCTTAACTTTTCCAAAACTCTGATGACAGTGCCTGAAGGCAGCTTTCTCATGAGGCAGCATAGGTCCAAGTTCAGTTTGCTATTCTTTGGGACATAACACAGCTAATGGTTACACAACCACCCAGCAAAGTATTTATGAACAAAATTAAATGGTGAATTGGTATTTCCTTGACTTCTAGCAATAATTTACTGTATTATCAAATTTTGCATGTCATTCTTGTTCTAAATGAGCCCACATGGAACTATTTACCATTTTCATAAAGCTGATACAAAACCACTTATTACTGTTCACTACCACTTGCAGTTCATTGTAACTTACTGTTCATTAACACTTCTCATTCACTGTGATACATGGTTCATCACAAATGTTTGACATTAATTTTTCAGCACTTCCAACAATAATTTATTCCCGTCTCTCTCGAACAACTTTTCTACAAAATAAAATTTTCCCACTCCCTTTTGTCTGAAATATAGTGCTAGTTTTTGGTCATGGACATCAGAGTATTGTCATGCACTATTTCTAACTTTCCTAACAATATCCATTCAGGCCTAATCTCAAATAAACTCTATACACTTAGCCTGCATTTTCCAATTACTTCCATGCTAGCTTTTTTTATTGTATCAGTTATTGATTGCCTTTTGTGGCTATTTAAACAAATAAATTTAGTTTCCCTACTTTACACGTCCTGAAATACTTGTACTTGATACCCAAGATTTAGACCTCATAGTATACATTATACTTAAGCAAAGATCTGGTTAAAGTTTTGTATACCAATTTCCTCAGTGGTACCTGCCTTCACCATACTCGAATGTATTATTAATTTTAGTAATGATGGCACTATGGCTCTGATGGCAATTTCCCTAGACATCTATTTAATTGCACCTTTTCATTTAATTTTTTAAAATTTTCTTTTATAATTGGAGTGTTAGATTCCTCTCCCCTATAGTTTTCTGATTTACAAATTTTAATTTCCTTAAGTGTTTATGGTAAGTTATTCTTCATTTCACTTGGCAATTTGTTCCAACCCTGACACCCTTACTAACAAAAGAAAATTTTCCCACTCCCTCAGAATGAAAATGAGTGCCAGCTATCGTTCATGGTTGCCTTTCCCCTTCCAAGCATTATCCCTAATTCTTTGACCAATATCCCTTCAAGCCCCAGCACTAACATATGTCCTGTACATTTCCAGTACTCTTTTCACCCTCCTCCTTACCTCCCGTGACTCCAAATCTAGTTCCTTTATCATATAAATTATCCTGTGATAACTTGCACGAACAAATCTAGCTGCTTTTCATTTCACACACTTTATTTGATAGCAAAAATATGTGTCCCAAACTACACCACCATATTCAACCAATGGTCTGACAAAAGTTTCATAACCCAATTCCCTAACTTCACTGGTACATCCTCTCATTGTCCTCTCCAGTAAATGAAGGATTTTGTAACCTTTTCCTACCACCTGCCCAATTTGCTCTGCCCAGTTGAGTTTGTTATAAAATGTTATGCTGAGATATTTACAATTCAACCAGCAATTCTGACCCAACCTTATAATCATAATCAGAGATGTGACTTATTGGAGATACAAGTATTTGAAATACATATACAAGATACAAAATACATATTTTCATCTTGTATCTGAAATATTTCTTAATCTTTATTTTGTATCTCGTATTTAGATACTTTTTCTTGGTATCTTTGTATTTTGGAAATACTAAATATTATTTATGTATTTTTTATGTTACGGCATCATAAAGACAAGGGGACAACGAAACACATTCTTAAAATTCATTAACCTACCGTATACCAAAGGACAAGGTTGTATGGTATAGCTAACTTTGCCTGTCTTCCTTGTGGCAAACTATGAAAACTATAAACAAACACTGACCCACCTGTCTATTGTCTCTTGTCTTTTCTCCGCGCCAATTCTGATTGTGTCGAATTATGTTTGGTATGACAAAGTCAAATTATTATTATTATCCTGATTGAATTACAGAAAATTAATTGTTCTGGAAAAAACCAGAAGCTTTAGAGAGCAATGGAGAGGACAAAAAAAGAAAAAAAACCGAATCTTCTTATATTTTTTTAGAGGACTCTGATTTATTTATTGCTAATGCCACTAGTGGCAACAGCACAGAATCAATTGACAGCAAAAACTTCAATATCTAAGTAATAAGGACAATCTCCTAAAAAATTTAAATGTTTATCTAACAATAAAAAAAGTTTTTAAACTATAGCACATATTTGTCGAGTACCGCCCCAATGCAGCAAATGATGAACAAACATGTTTCAAAATAAAGTATAAAAAAATACATTGTACTCGTATAAAAAGTATTTTATCTTGAAAAAGTATCTGGAAAATACGTAATTTGTATCTTGTATTTCAAATACCATTTCCAAAAGTATCTTGTATCTGACATCTCAAATCCATTACTTAAAAGTATTTTGTATCTTGTATTTCAGATACTTTTTGTAAGGTATCTTGTACATCTCTGATCATAATTACCATTTAGTTTTTTATCTGTGTACCTAATAAGCTGACTCTTCTTTGCATTTAAAATTGTGCCAAGGGATCTATATGCTAAGAAGACTGAGGTCTAGGGTGAGCAAAAATGTATTGAGAATGGTCTATTATGCTCAAATTCATAGTCATTTATCATATGGGGCAATACTGTGGGCACATCAGTCCTCTGCTCTAAGGTTATTCAGACTTCAGAAAAAAGCAGTGAGAATTGTAGGTAACCTTCCTTCTCACAGTCACTGTAAAAATATTTTTTTTTATTTTGGTATAATGACTCTACCAGCTATATTTACCTTTCAGTGCTTAATGTATATTAAGGAGAACTATGACAAATATGAACTGTTAGGTGTGAGTCATACTTACAGTACTAGAAATAGAGATAACATAGGTTTCTTCAGGTGTGGGTATAGTTGCACTCAAAAAACTTTCTCCTATGTATCCATCAAGCTTTATAATGCCATACTAATGAAAATAAGATTACTTCCAAATAAAATGTTCAGGAATGTAATAAAAAAATTACTTGTTAATAACTGTTTATATAAAATTGAAGATTTTTATGAGGTAGCAGCTAACATGATATAAATTTGGAATATTTATAATGCATTGATGTATTAATTTTTACTATATTTGTAATGCTACAGATGTTCTCTGTAGTTTGTACAATAAATATACAAATATACAAATATACAAAATATACAAATATCTTCATTCCATGCTGACCTACCCATTCAGATATTCTACCCAGGTCACCCTGCAGCTCTTCAGTCTTCACCTGTTTTGATCCTATTGTTTACCATTATATGATCTGCAAACAACCTACATTCTGACCATAACCTATCAACACAATCATTCATTAGAATAATGAACAGCAATCGTCCTAATAGACTACTCTGAGGCATTCCCATATTTACTTCCATCTTTTTTGATAATATATTTCCTACTCTAAAACTTTGCTCCATGGCTTTTAAGAATTCCACTACCCAGCAAGTAACTTGTATCCAGTCCAATAGATATCAGTTTAATTAAAATCATTTTATGGTTTACTCTGTCAAATGCCTTAGAAAGATCCAGTGCCATACTATCAATTTGGATTCCCTTGTCCAATTCATCTGAAACATCTTGCATCTTATAATTCAAAGCTTTAAACTGATTCAGATGGTAAAACTTAACTGATGACAAAGTTATTTCTAGTTTTGAGCAAAGTTGCTCATACAGGCAGCAAACACTTCACAACAAATATATGTATCGTAATGTATAAGTTCCAACAAAAGAAAATCAAAGTGGCCAGTGGCATAGCTCGGTTAATAGGGACCCCAGTGCCAATAAATATTTTGGGCCCTCAGATGGGGCTCTCACTGAGCTGTGCTTGGGGGCCCCCTGAGCTTGGGGATCTCAGTGCACAGCACCCTGAACTGTTGCAAGATTAGCGTGAAAATTCTACAAGAGAGGTTGCTGTTAAAATAAATATCATTGTTCATATTCTGTGCACACAGTTTTTTTTTTTTTTTTTTTTTTGCCATGATAAAGTACGTTTCAGAATTATAGAAGGAAAAAATATAATTTAGAGATATAAATGAAATAAGCTTCTGCACTTGAAAAATAAAAATTGTTTGTGGTTAGGGAAAGTGTCCTTATATGGCAGCAATTTATACTGTATTTCAAATGTTTGCATGTCCCTTATCAACGAAAATTTATTTAATTTTTCAAATAAAAACACATTATTATTTTGATGAATTTTTGCTAAATTTTAATACAACAAACAGAAATAAAACAAAGGAATGAATCTAAGACATTCACAATTCCAACAGCACTTTTAGGACACGCAGCTCACCACACACATCGTTTAGTATCTTCTCTTTATATAAATAATTAAAAAAAAAAAAAAAATAAAATGTCACAATTTCTTCTTGTGAGAATGAAGTGAAATGTGTTCAGTAAATAAATAAACAAAACATAAATTCAGTTGCGTTGTAAAAGGCATTTATCATTTATTTATAATTTTGTATCTACAATTAAAAATGATTCACAATATCCATTTATTAAATTGTTTTGCGTACTTTACAGCTATATTATTGCTTGAATTTTTGTCGTCAGTATACTCTGAAATACCTAATTTCATTAGTATTTTTGATCAGTCTTATGAATTATTTCTGGTAATCAGCAATTATTAATAATTCATAAAAAGAAGTTTTTTAAGCTCCGCAGAAAAAAAATGGATTTTTTTTTTAAAGCGAGCCCAAAAAATTAGGCTTTTGTTATCAGTTTTTTCCGCAATAGGCTTCTACAAAATTGTTCTCCATTTTGTATTCAAATCGAAAACTTATTAACAACAAGGAATAGCTAGTAACAAACAATAAAAATAACTGAAAACTTGGATAATAGGGAACACCCCACTCGCAAGCAAGAGTTTACAGGCTTGTAGCATCACTAAAGAACGTTTTCTGCCACTTCACCAAATGTAAGGTCCTATTCACACAGAAGGGACGTGGCGCGGACGTCGGGCGGAGACGGGGCGCGGACGCGGCGCGGACGTGGCCTGTTCAGTCCAAACATAAGAGACGCAGAAGGGACTAGCGCGCGACATGGTTTCTACCATGACTTCATCTGACGATGAAGATGTTTAAACCTTACTACATTTAAATCATATTCAATAGAAGCGCAGTTTCTGGGTTCATCCTTTATGGCTGAAGAAGTGGAGGAAGTATGGAATTTTTGACTTGATGAAATAGTTGGAAATGTATCCTGAACGTCTTCAAATTTTTTACAGAATATCTCAACCAGGTTTCTTTTATCTACTGAACAAAATTAAGGATGGCATACAGAAAAAAAATCTAGCAACTGGAGATCGCCAGTTTGTCCAGAAGAGAGGATTTTAATTACATTAAGGTAAGTAATCGAAACACAAACCTTTATTTGAAAAAAAAAAAAAAATCTAAAATGAAAGAAGTCTTTCAATGTATAACCATCTGTTTTCACATCAGTCTCTGTGCTTGATGCGTAGTACGTCTCTCTATTTGATGATGATGTAATATAGAATGGAGATGTCGATGTGCCGATACCAGCATCAGTTGTTGGCGTTATCAGGATGGTCGTCACTGGTTACAGACGATAAGTCCGAAGCATTCTGTTCAAAATTCCTATTTTGATTTTACGTTTTTGTTGTGCTGTCATAGATTTCATATCTGCCAAATTCTTTGCAAAAAAAACCATATCTGGATCTGGAGCTTTTGGTTCATGTTTATTTTTTTAATAATTTATATTTTTGTTGAAAATATTTCAACGTTTCTATAAACTGTGGGATTTACACAACTGTATTGGCAGTGTTGATGGAAAACACATCAGAATAAAAGCTCCGCCAAAATCAGGTTCCGCTTTTGTCAATTACAAAGTATTCTTTTCTACAGTATAACATTCGCATCTGTCACTGCTAACAAGCAGTGACATAGGCGAATACGGCCGAAACAATGATGGTCGAGCATTTAATCGCAGCAGTTTTGGAAGAGCTCTACATCAACAAGGCCTTAAATTACCCGACCCTGCCCCTCTTCCTGGAGAAACAATGAACATCCCTTTCTATTTTATAGCGGATGAATCATTCCCACTGCAGCCAAATATTATGAAACAATTTTCTCGCGATCAATTATCAAACGATCGCAGAATATTCAACACCAGGTTATGTAGAGGTAGGAAATGTGTGTAATGTGCTTTTGGCGTATTAACTTCAAAATTCAGGGTCTTGAATACATTAATATGTTGCTCTCCTCCTAAAACTGATTTACTGATTCAAGCCATGTGCGTTTTGCACAACGCAATACGGAAGTACGATGGTAAATTTTCAATACCTCACATTGAAAATATTGTAATTGGAAATCCAATCACCGAAGGAAATCCAAAAAGACAAAATGCAAAATACGTAAGAGAGTATTTGTGCAAGTACTTCGTAAATCGTGCACCCATTCCGTATCAGGATAGATATTGTGTATATTAATAACAGTTGCTTTAATCTGCTTTTTTTAGAAGCAATTGACCACCCATGTATGTACCTAACAGTAATAAATTTTAAAACTTCCCTGTTTCATTTGATTCCTTAGCGATCTTTTGCCAGCACTGTCCTGTACATTACGATTGCAATAATCTGAACGATTAAAATCGTACAGTTCGGGAAACTTCTCAATGATTTCACAAAATTGTATATTAAACTCAAAATCGTGACGCATTTTTGTAACTGCGAGAATGGGTCCCCTGGAGGTCCGCGCCACACGCCCGTTCACTGCGCCGCTCGAGACTTCGAAGAGACGCGGCGCGGACCTCCAAGGGGCACGCCCGCGCCCCGCGCCTCTGTGTGGATTGCGTCATTTGTTAACATAGGAGCGACTAGGGATAAAACGATACCAATGAAATATTGATACTTTTACTCGATAGAGTATCGGTCGTAAAGCATCGATACTTATTCGGTATCCATTGAAAAGTCTCGATACTTACTCGTATCGAATGATTTTTCGTAGTGAAATTTGGAATAAATAAATAAAAAATTGTAATAATTATTGATATAAAAATAAATATTTATATTACATTTTCATCTTACTAATCGTTGCAGGACTTCTAGAGACTTGGACAAAATAAAACTAGTTTTATGAAAAAAAAAGTCGGTTTTTGTAGTGCTCCCCAAAAATATTTGTTTTTCTAAGTGTTTGCCTGTTAGACGATTTCTGGATGTAGTCATTGTTGCGTCAGCTTTGGAGAAAAGCCTTTTTCACAGAGTACAGACGTACCGACAACGTTTGAATAAATTCGCGCTTGTTTGTATAAGCATGGAATACGGGTTGGCTTTTAAAGCGCAGACTGGATTAGCCAAATAAATTGAAACTTCATCGGCTTTTGAGTTAGCACGGCGCCGCTTTTGGCCAACTGCAAGTAATTTGTGGTGTAACCAAAAATCAAAATCTTCGTGGGTTGCTTCTTCTTCAGATCCACTGGTTGACATTGTCGGATCATCTTTAATAATATCATTTAATTTTTGTATCGCCCTCCCACACGCACCTGCATCTTGAAAATGGAGATTTTTGAAACGTGGGTCTAAAATTGTTCCCAAAGTTGCAAGGGTGTTAAATTCAATAAGACCAAATCTTTTTTACATTCAGCCAGTAGTTTTGTTTGCAACTGAGTGACACATTCTATTGATGAGGAAAATTTTGTTAGCTGCGAAGTCAGGCAATTAAACATAGGTATGATTTTGGATAAGGTAACATAATTCTGGCCTGAAGATTCTCTTGTGACAAATTCGAATTGTTGTAACAAGGGGACTACCTGTTTCAATACTTCAATTTCTTGTCCAGTCACCAATTCATGACGACCGCGACATGAAATGGCGACTGAAAGCATGGGCGCCGGCAGGATTGTTTCTAGGGGGGTGCACCAGGGCTGCATTGGTGCCCCTCCCCCCCTATCGGCCCAAAAAAAAAATTTTTTTTTATAGCTTTACTACTGCCCAGACGGTGATCCGGGATGCCAGGGGGGTGCAAGTGCACCCCCTTGCACCCCCTTCCCGGCGCCCATGACTGAAAGGACATCAGAGAGTTTTTTCTTTCTTTGTTTCTTTGGGCCGGGCAGAGGCCATGGAGGAAGGAAATAGGAAATATATGGAGACGACGCAAGAGACCTTCACCACGCATTGAAGTGAAGCAGGGCGGAGGAGGAGTGGGGGGGCATGGCCGGAGTGGAAGGGGCATGGCCGCTTCCATACAGACACGGGGAATATGTACAAAAACCTCAAGAGGACTCTAGGATAAAGGTAACGCCGCAATCTGGTGATGGATTATTATGTAACTCGATATGACAAATAAAAAATGAAGAATAAAATTTTTTGATATCCTGTTTAGTTTTCGAGATATTCTGTCCCAAGTGTGAAATGGTTTTGGTTGAAATTCAGAAAAAAAATTGGTCAAAGTCAAATTTGATGCTGGATTCTTATTTAAAAAGACGAGACAAATGAAAAATAAAGAATAAAAATTTTCGATATCTCAATTAGTTCTAGAGATATACTGTATCAAAAGTGATGTCTCTTGAGTTGAAATTGAGAAGAAAAATTTCGCAAAAGTCAAATTTAATGATCGATTCTTATGTAACACGGTGAGACAAATCGAAAATAAAGAATAAAATTTTTCGATATCTTGCTTAGTTTTCGGGATTTACTGGGAACATCGCAATTGTTTGGAAGCGCAATATCGCCGCTGCCGCCACTGCGCATGCGCGAGCCTGCTTCACCAATTTAACGTCACTTCTCCTCCATATATTTCCTTCCTCCATGGCAGAGGCAAACAAGTTTGCCAACAACACAAACTTATAAAAAGAAAGTGTTGAAAAAAAATGCAATAATGACAACCAAAAAAATATTCTTTACAGTGTAGATAAGCGTTTAATGTATCAATTAACGTGTTAAATCAAATCATGATATTCGTGATACTGGTATACACACTGATACGAGTACTTTTGACCGATACCTACTTGATACTTATTTATAAAGTATCGATACAAAAAGTACTTGGTATTGGAAATAATGTATCGAATAAGTACTTGTATTTACTCGTATCGTTTTATCCCTAGGAGCGACCTCAAAATGCGCCGCGTGCGCGGCGCGTCTCCGCCCGACATCCGCACCGCGTCTCTTCTGTGTGAATTGGGCCTAAGAAATCAACGAATTTAATTTTGTATTTTTATGAAGAGTAATACATATGTTCTATAAAAAGTATATAAAATAACGCCCTTAAGCAGCAATCTATTTATAAAACAGCAATTTTCAGTAGGCCTACAGTTAAATATCTTATTGCCAGAACTCAGTGTTTAACATGGTCTTTGAAGCATAAGTATTAGTTGATTTTCATTTATTTATATTCAGTCGATGTACATGTTTTCTTATACTATCTCCAGGAATATTAAGTTACAAAAACTAAGAAATATATATCACATTTTCCAGCTATGAGTATTATTTAATAACAATTGTGTTTAGATAAGCAACTGCAAGGAATAAACAGTCGGAATACTGCGTTGAACCTGTTATTTTTTAATGGCTCAGAAGCTATTTATAATCGATGTAGTTATTTTCGCTGTATTATCTGCCACAGTTACATTAAGCTCGAAGTAATTAATTTTTTGCCCACAATCTGCATCAACCCATGATTTCTGATGGTCTTAGATGCTAATTTAATATAATAAAATGCCACTTTGGTTAACATGGCCACATTATAGCATCATGGCATATGTTCTTCAGGAACATATTGTAACACTTTCTTAACGTCATCCTTTTTTTGGCATTGATGGGATTCATGTCTGCAAAAGTTTTTGCGTTAGGAAGCTCAATACTTGTGTTGCTCCGCAACAACATAAAAGTTTTTATTATTATTATTTCTCCAATTTTATTATAACCTAAACGGACTCCCTCCTTCATTTCATAATAGTAGTGTTCTGATATTTTAAACAACTCGCCCTGTCGTTCCTTCTTTCTCAACGTTTTTTGATTCCGAGTTTCTCTTGGGAGCACAAACTTTTTAAAGTGCTTGGGCCACCACTTAAATTCTAGGATCATAGGATGTCTCCCAAAAAAACTGTTTCAATTTTACCTTCATTTGTAGACTATTCAGTAATAATTTTTGAATATTGATCAGGTGTGTAGATTCTGTCAACTCTTTTTAATCGTCTCTTGATAACAGTAAAGATACGATCACATGGGAGAAAACTGTGACCCCTCACTAGAAAATGTTGCTTGATTGTTACTTTACTTATCAGGGAAAGGCCAAATACAAATCGTAAAACCATATGATTCTTGTTCTGCCCTGTACATTCGTCGGAAAAAGATGAGTTTCTTCTGCAGTTTAGGGGAAGAAAAGTGATATGAAGTGATTACGGAAAGAGGAAACTTCACTCCCTCCTTTTTTCGCAGTGCCTTCATGGTAGGTATAGATTTTGCTTGTACTGGTTTTCAAGTCATAAATGCAAAAACAGTTAACCCACAACTACCGATAGTAGAATATTTTTTCTTGCACTGGTAATGTGAGGGAAAGGGAGATTTTGCATGAAATCTACTACGATTCCATAAGTATCTGCCTCGTTATGAAAATTCTTTTCTACGTCTTTTAAGGCAGAATAAAACTTGTGTTTTAATAACAATTATAAACTATAAAACATCTGTAGTGTTAACAGCTGTTTAGAAACATACGTTGCAAACGTAGCAATCCGCTCAGAGCGCCGGCGGTGCGCCTGTTAACAATACAACCAGTTTGAGCCTCTTCAATAATAAACACCGATTTCACACCACTACAACATTGTTGAGAGTTCTAGCCGCAGATTTCACTGGTCGCAAATTTCATTGGGCGCAGTTTTCGCGACACCCCCAACATAGCCCTCGCTAGGTGCTCCTTTGTTGTCGCCTAAGCTGTTTACCTGCGCTGAGAGGCTGCGATCGGCTAATACCTTCGCTGCTGAGTTCGGCATGCAGCCCGACGTGCTGTGTGATGAATATTTCTGGAGCTTTGTGTATGATAACCTTCAGCTGTCGCACTGCGTTTTTAAAACCCAGATACAAAATAAATGTAGTTACTCTGACATCTAAAGTTTTTCGATTTAATGTTCCTCTAAAAATGAATGTAGACAAAGATACACGTACTTCATAATATATTAAATAGATATTACAGCAAATAAAATGTGTTTTGTTTTTTTGTTTGTTACCGCAGTAACTCATCTGGAGAAAATTTGAAAGTTAAATGTTCGAATACCTTTCACAAATTCTGCGTATATTTTCCATCCTTCTTTTGGATCCGGGCTTTGGGCTGGTGAAGTTAAAAATACAATATTTTTTTTATATCACTCAGTTTTAGAGGCCTATAAATGTAATGTAATGTAATTATTACCCATGGTTAATAATTCTTTTTCGTGTGATAAGCCACAAAACATGGCACAACACACAGTGGTACTGTACATTGCATGTTCTGTATTTGTACCTGGTTTCTGGATGCACTTTCTGTTTTGAACATCCAGCGCATATAAGCATTGGCCTGTTAATTTTTGAATTTTCAATATGAATAATATTTCGAAAATGTCTCCTAGTAAATACTTCCACCTTGAAAATCTAGTGAACTGATTCCGCCGTATTTGACTTCGGATATAAATAAAATCTATTTGTTTCTTCAGCAAAAGATTTCATAAGATCTTCTGTTAAAAATATCAGGAAAATGACAGAATGCTGGAATTTTGACCTAATCCATATTTGTGTCCTGTAGCTGAATCGTCAAACGCATGCACAAAAGGATGAGAATCGATTTTCTTCCAGTCAAACCTGTCACTAAAGTGTCCTATTTTTCCACATGTTTAGCTCTCCCTATCTGAAGCATCAGTTTCTGAAGAATTTTCACTTCTTCTGGAGACAGGTGGTTGTTTTCCACTAGCTGATTTAAACGGCTTAGAACCATTACTTTGAGATCCTATCGAACGGCCATCACTATCATCCATATCAAAGAGATCATTCTCACAGTCGCTTCTAGTAAGAATCTTCATGATTTCTTCCTCTGTACATATACGAAGGCGACCAATTTTTTCAGTGAAAACTAAAATGAAAATAGCAACACAAATGAGATCGCAGTGGCAAAGACTCACGGGCTGAATGTTGGAAAGCAATTAACCAGTCGGGGTGTGAATACGGCTACCTGAACTGAGCGCTTGGCTTGCACGTTAGCACGTGCAGAGCACACAGGGACCCGAGCGGCAGGACGACGTAATGCGTCCAGAGCACAGACAGGGCGGCAAGGCGGCGCATGTATACACGTCCAGAGCACGGTGACTATTGACTTTAACTGTCATAAACATAGATTGAAATTCCCCTTGAAGGCCCTGTAAATTGCTATAACTACGAACTGTTCTTTACCATATTCCGATTTTGTAACACAGCATTCAAAGCATTGCTTTACACAGAACATGCAACTGCACTGTTACATTGAATATTATTTCAAACAAAAATGGGAATTCTTCCTTTCTTTGTATTACACCTGCAGTAATAAGAATTTAATTTATACTTAAGGATGGACAAACAAGTTATTCATGTATCAGACAAATGTTTTTCAGAGAAACAAACATCAATACTGATCTTTTTGTGCTTCTGAAGCCCTTTTAGACATAAGATAATTTCATTGATTTGACTGAATATTCATCTTACAGTTTGATGTAGAATAGTTGCGTGAAGACATTTATTAAATGACTTGCAGTGAAGTATTATCTGTATATACTGGCACATTTGTTAAATTTTTTATTTGGATATATTTTGATTGTTTTTATCGCTACGACATCTTGATACATTTACTTCTTTTACCCTAAAAAAATGGCAGCTAAATTCCGGTTATCACAGGACAACCTACTTCACTTATCTGGCATATCCTGAGCTTAGTGAAATTTAATTTAATTGCAATAATTCCCACGACCTGGTGGCAATTTCCCTACACATCCTGTACTTTGCTACTTTTGCCATTTAAGAATTTTGATTTTAAATTCTTTCATTGTTTTTGGTAAATTAATCATTATTTAGGTTGGTAATTTATCCAAATCCCTGACCCCCTTATGTTAAAATTAAATTTTCACACACACTTTCGTCTGAAATCGAATGCCAGTAATAAAAATTGAAACCTTGGTTTCTCCCCTGAAATTCAGATGGACTCTGTTGTGTATAGTGTAGCTCGAGATCTTTCAAAAGGTTTTTGAAAGAGTGAGCTATAAAAAGTGATAAGTAAATTTAAAATTATTGGATTAGATGAAAAAGGGTTTTCTGTATAGAAGAACACTTAAAAGGTTGACACCAAAATGTCTGGGTGGGAGATGCAGTATCAATTGGAAGTGAAAAAGGGTTTGGTGTGCCACCGGGTAGTGGTTTATGACCAGTACTAATTGTTGTTCTAATGAATGATTGTGTTGATGGTTTACTGTCAGGAGTTACTTTGTTTACCACTGACAAAATGCTATACGGAGGGGGGACCCAAAAGTAACGGCAATTGTGCTGCGGCGGGGAGGGAGAGTGGGGGAACCCATTGTTAGACTTGGTGTGAGTTCATATCATGCCATCTGAGTCAGTGTTAGGGCTGTTGATATTTTAAAAAATATCGGATTATCGATATTTTAAAAAATATTTATATCGGATTCGATATATCGAAGAAAAAGTATCGATATATCGACCCTATTATATTTATTAAAAAAAAAAACAACAAAAACAATGTTACAAAAACAAATCATTTTACAAAAAGGCGAAGTCTTGTGGCTATTTAATGATGAAGAGTTATGAGATATTTTTCTGAATCAAGTTTTGATTTTCTGAAAAAAATGATTTTCATGACGTTACGGATAAATCATATTTTTTTAAATTGTGATTTAGCCATTATACTACTACTTTACTAAAAGGAAAGGCATAATGTTTATGATTTACTCGAAGCCTTGTGAATCCAGAAAGAGCATCGAGGGAAATCTTGGCTTTTGTGAGTTTAAAAGCTAAATAATGCAACATTGTAGAGGCATTTATTTAGGTTGATGTTCTATTATCAGAGTTTGCATAATGACCAAGTCACTTTTTTTTTTTTACAAGTATTGTTTTATGTGGAATTTAATTTCTTTTTGTAGGTTGATAGCTTATTCTGAGTCTCTTACTTTTTTGCACCAAATGTTTGCACCTTAGCAAAGATTGTGTATCAGAATTTATCAATATTCCTGCTTACATCCAATTTTCATGTCAAAATACTTTCCTCGACAACGCACGCTCATGTAAAACAACGGGTTCGAGTCCGATTCGTTCTGTGCGAGCGACGCCGTGTCTGCATTGTTACCATCGGTGTAGGACTACTTGTAAGTTGTAACTTCCAAATTAAATGTAGTAACAAAGTAAAATTAATTGTGTTTTTTATGCTTCTGATCTTTGTGAAAAACTGAAATTTAAGGCATATAGCCTCATCAAGAAGAAAGCAATTAACGTACAAATTATCTCTAAGACATTTCAGCTGTTAGATTGGCATTGAAAAAACACAGGAACTTTTCTTATACTGTGGGCATGAAACCAAGTATGTTTACCAAATTACCATTTTCTAGGACAACTGGATGTTGCATACAATTATGATGAGAGAACGTCATAGTCATTTAAAAGAGTTTCAAATCCAAAAAAAGTTCCAAACTAAGGTCGTGAATGAAGTAAAATTTTGCACCAAAACTCATGTCAGAAACTTCATTGGACATACTTTTCAAGAGCATGAACTAATGTTTTTCCCGTTGTTTCTTCTACTATAAATGGAGAACTGCCTAAATTAACTGAAAATTTCCCCTTCCTTGATATTGCTTTGCAAATGGGTAACGCTTTACCATAAGACAATTTTTTAAAGCTGAGATTCTAGGTGGAATGCAGGATTTAGGGCGAGGGATGGGGGCAAACTGGGCCCTGGGGTACTTGCTCTGGGCGATAACTTGAAGGGTGGGGGGCGGCAAAATCGTGTCCAACAATGCGTTTGGCAAACAGTTAAAGTGATTACATCAATGCGTTTGGCCAACAATCAAGGAGGCGATTCTCGGCTGATTCTCGGGGTCTGGCTGGCAACAATATTTGAAGAGGCGGCAATCTCAGTTTTTCCCCGGCTTGAAAAGATCCTAGAGCCGCTACTGTCAAGGCAGTTCCTTTGCTTTGGCGTTAACAAATTGTTTTTAAAGGCACCAATCTATAATAATAAGTTTTTAGCATAGCGCTTTGTAAAGGCAATCCGAAAGTGGTAGATTATTTTTTTCAATTTCTTATCTTAACAAATTCGTAAGTGATATAACAAAACTAGCTGTGACATAATTTTGGAACTCAATTCTTCTGTTGGTATGGAACAAGAAGCGTATCCAATTGGCGCGAAATATTTAACTGTGGAGTACCAGATACAGGCTAATAATTTCCGGGATATTTCTGAGTCTAAAAAGTATTTTAACGGTATGTTTAAAGAGTGAACAAAAATGCAAATTACTAAAAAATTATATTTTAGGTAAATATGCTATCAAACGTATATATAGCACCTCTTTTAAGTTTATTAATTAAACTATGGTAGAAAGTCAACATCAGGTATTATGAAACAAAAGGAAAAATTCTAAACTTAAAACAAAAATTAACCACCTCGTTAGGAATTTTTTACTTTGGTACAAAATCAACATCGGGCATTATCAATCAAAATCTCAAAAATATTAAACAAAAACTGAACACTTCTATTAGGCTCATTAATTAAAATTAGGTAGAAATCAGCATCAGGTTTTATCAACAAATAGAAAAAAATTAGCATCTATCATTTGCTAAATCAAAATCAACATCAATCAAAATAGATCTTAATCAACTACTTTTAAAATATTTATTATTAGATTTTACCATTTTCATAAATATTTCTCCGTCACTGCTTTGTAAAACTGATAAATTTCTCAGCAAGAGTCTTCAAAATTGATTGAGTTTGCAGTTCAGCCTTGATCGAATCCATGAACGTTCTGTTTCGCTCTTATTTCATAAATTATTCAACGCGCTAAAACTTGTCTCGTAAAAGTCATTGCTTGTTGGAATTGAAAAAATAAAACCAACTTTTTTTAAAAAATATTCAAAATCATTAAAAATGCTTATTCTAAAGAAATTGGCCCAGATTTTATCGTTTGGAAAGCCTTTTTGAAGAACCTGAAAAACACGATTCAGGCATGTGAACTCTGTATAAAGGGAGTTAATGTTAACTGCGTCTAGAATTTTCAAAGTCCCAGAAAATTCAAAGAGTATTTTCCTGTCAGTTTCAATTCCTCTGATTTAAGGGACATTCAATCCTCCCGCTGCGAGCATGGGATACTTGGCTTGGCCTCATGGCCACCGTGGTGAACTGAGTTTGAGAAAAAAACTAGTATACGGAAATTCCGGGACAGTGACGCAATAGTTCCTGTACACGAGATCAGACACAAAATTCCGGGACATTCCGGATTTTCCGGCTATCTGGCAACCCTACCCATACCTGGTACATTACGATTAGTTTCTTAATGCTAATACTTTTGCATTGATTGAAGACAAATTTTATAAACTTTTCAAAATGTCCAGACAAGAATTCTAATGAATATTGAATGAGTTATTTTACCTTCGTTTTTTACTTCTCCACAGGCCCGCCGCTAGCTGGTTGAGCGCCGGGGTGCAATAGCGATTATGCCGCCCGCTGTCCAACTACAGCCAGTGGTGGATATAGGAAATTTCCGAACCGGGTCAAAAACTGTGAGATTGCCGCCCCCATTGTTACCATTCCGAGTGTCGCCGCCAGACCACCCGAAGCAGCTGTTGAGCTAAAAAATAAAGGTCGCCGGCTACATAATATGCTGCCTTGCACGCCCGCTTACGGCGGCCCTGCTTCTCCATGTGCTCGGATCATAAATTGTTTCTTAAAATTCTATCTATGAAAATGTATTGCATGTGCAACACAGGTAATCGTTTTCCCTCCAATAATAACTTGGAATATTCTACGAGGAAAACGGAAAATAACAACTTATTTTTAAAAAATATCGGACTCCGATATCCAGATTTCAGTATCGATATATCGATATATCGTCCTAAAAATATCACTCATAAATATCGATATTTTTTTAAAAAAATATCGATATATCGATATTTTATGAACAGCCCTAGTCAGTGTGGGAAGTTGTGTCGCTGTGAGTTAATCGGTTCGCCCGTGATAGTTTTTTTAGTAAAACAACTTTTTCCATTTCGGTGAAAACGTGATGGCAGATTGTGAGAGCAAACGCGTGGCTGTGAAATTTGTTTCCTGTGGGAAAATCGGCCGCGGAAACTAGTGCTATGCTGAAGACCAATTATGGGGAATGCTTCCTTAAGTAAAACCAGAGTCTACGAGTGGTTTTTCACGTTTTAGAAATGGAGAAATTGCAATTGATGACCAACGCCGTTCAGATCGCCCATCAACCACAAGAAGTGACGAAAACGTCGACAAAATCAATGCCCTCGTTCGTAAAGACCGTCACCGAACCATTGATCAACTCTATGAGATGTCTGGAATATCATGGAGCTCAATTCAGAGGATTTGCACATGAGAAAGGTTGCAGCCAAATTTGTCCCTCGCCTTCTCACGACAAGCAAAGGGAGCGTCGACTTCAGGCATGTTTTGAGCTTCAAAATCAGCTCAAAGTGGACCCTGAATTTTTTTTTTCGAAGTGATTACTGATTATGAATCGTTGTGCCATGGATACGGCCTCGAAACAAAGAAGCAATCAAGTCAGTGGAAGACGTGCTCTCCGCATCCCAAAAAAGCTCGCCAAGTGAAGTCAAACATCATATCAAGACAATGATCATTTGTTTCTTCGATTGCAAGAGGTATTGTGCATTTGGAGTTCGTTCCTCCGGGTCAAACTGTAAACCAGGAGTTTTACTTGGAGGTTTTTAAAAGATTGAGGGAGAGTATCTGGAAAAAAAAAAGGCAAAGATCTTCGGCACACAGGCGACTGGTTCTTCCGCCATGACAACGCGCCGGCCCACACCACCCTCTCCGTAAGGCAGTTTTTGACCAAAAACGGCATGATATCGATTGTTCACCCCACCTACTCACCGGACCTAGCCCCCTGTTGTTTCTTTTTGTTCCCCTGAATCAAAAGGGACATGAAAGGAAAGCAATTTAGGCGACTGTGGAGGAGGTAAAAAAAAAAATCGCTAGAAGGCATAAGTAACATCACGATAAGTGAATTTAAAAACTGATTTGAACAATGGAACGATCATTTGAAGTAGTACATTGTGGTCAGTGGAGAATACATTGAAGGTGATCAAAAGTTGGTGCATAAAATATTAAGAATAAAGACGTTATGAAGAATTTCCCGGGTTTTTTTTTGGTTCCCCCTCGTATAATAGGATCAAAATGGTCGAGCGATCTGGACAGGATATTTAGCTGGGCAGATCAATATTGAATGATGATAAATTCAAAGAAGAGTTAGCTTATTAGGTACACTGATAAAAAACTAAAAATTAATTATGATTATATAGTGGGGAAAGAATTTCTTGTTGAAAACTTGAAATATAAATTACTTGGCATGACATTTGATAACAAACATTGGTGGTAGGAAAATGTTTCAAAATCCTTCCCTTGTTGGAAGAGAGATGAGGGGATGTACTCGAGATATAAGGGAAACTGGGTTACAAAACTTTAATCAGACCATTGCTTGAAAATGGTGGAGTAGTATGGGACTCAGATTTGAATATCAAATTCAGAAGTTATAGGGGGTGCAGAGAAGGGCTCCTAGATTTGTCTCTAAAGTTTATCATAGAACACAATCAGCAATCAATATGGTAAATGAGGTGGAATGGGATTCACTGAAGGCTGGAGAGCAGAAGAGAGTCATGGGAATTTACAAGGCATATATTGGTGATTAAGTGTGGAGGGATATTGGTGTAAGAGTTACCAGTAGTGCATGGAAGAGAGAAGATGACCATATCTACAAACTGGCACTAGAATTCAGGAACAAGTGTATTGGAAGATTTTTCTTTCATAGTAAGTGGCACTAGGTTTCAGGAACAAGTGGATGGGAAGATTTTCTTTCATAGTTAAGGTGATCAGGGATTGGATAAAGAGAAGTGATAACTAATTTACCGAAAACAGTGAAATAATTTAAGTTGTGTTTTGTAAAGGGAAATATATGCAGGTACAGGAAAGGGGGGAAATCATTGTATAGGGATTATTAAATTATTTTAATTAGTTAATAACTGTTCTTCCAAATGCAAGGAATATCAATAAAACCAATATCGGAATTTGCAGGCTGCAGGAGAACAATTTCCAATGATATATTTGTATACCAGTGTTTATAATAATGCAAACCATACCAGCAAAACCCACATTTACTCTACGAGTGTTCAGAAAGATATGACCATGTCCTACTCAAATGAATAGTAGAGATAAGACTATTTCCTGCTGCCCCTATAATTTCAATATGACATTTCTTTGAGAAGTCTTTACTGAATTCTTCATATTTGCCTGTAGTGATCTAGGCGATCACTTGCCCAAATACTTCGAATTAATTTCTCAAGTCGGTATCCAGGGCGGGCGAGCATGGAAAAGTTAAGCAATAGAGCTATGACCTGGGAAGTAGCACGCATATCAGCAGGCTGTAAGTCGCCAGTTGCCAAGCGCCTGTCTTTATTGCAAGCTGTTAAAGTTACTCCATACAGCAGGTTAGCGAGGAGTATTGCCCTCTCCACATAGTGATGATAGGAAGGGGGAGTAACTATTTAAACCCTGGGAGCAGGGGTCTGAGGGTCTGTCTACGAAAGGCTTTCAACGTACCACATCGACGCCGTAGGCGTCTACGCCGGCGCCGCCGGGGCGGCGGTTGCAGAGAAGAAGATGGCTGTCGTCTGATACTAAGGTGGGCTCTGCTGTGATAGTTGGATGTGGACAGTTAAAGAGTAAATCATTTGGTCATATTCATATGGGCATAATCTTGTAGAGTTCTTATCAATATTCCAGTTAGTTTGGGCTGCGAGGCGCCCATAAGTTACATGCTCGCCCCGTCCTTGGCCGTATCTCTAATGCTTTGTTACAACTCCAATTATACAATGTAAATGTTCACATATGCCATCAGTCATTGCTCATGTAAATAAATATGTAAATATGTAATTGCCGTTTACCGTATTTTATCCTAGCTTCCTCAGCCATTCCACTGTTATTATCTGAATGTACTGAGCATAATAACCTGTCAGGTGTTGCAGTAGGAACCTATGACGAATATTCATATCAGAACTATGGTCGATCTCCTATGGTCGACCCTTATCCACGGCTCAGTGGAAGTTACCCTGTCTGCTCTTATCAATCAGCTTTCAGGGTCACTACAAGAAGGGGTTAAAATTATGGTGTCAGGTGTGGGGTGCACTTTGCACGGGGGCGTGCAAGTGGTTCACAAGATCACTGAATATTTCGTCCTATGTAGGTTCATGACGTCAGTTCAGAGTTTCTGTCCTTTGGCCAGCCCTGCGTCAGACAACGACACGGCTTGGGTATAGTTA
>CM061920.1:184732425-185027277 GCA_031002005.1 Vandiemenella viatica
ACCGACGACCACTAGGAACTAAAGTGATAGACGAATCCATAGTTTTGTCTGACGTCCGCATTCCAGAACAGGGATGAGGAAATAGTTGCAGGCGAGCACACCTGTGTAAACACGCCCCGGGCGGTGGAATTTCCCCGCTAGCTGGGGGAGTGGAATATCTGCGCCCAAAGATATTAAGCCCTTGGGAGATGGTGCCATCTGTGCGTCCGATCGGTGAACTAACATATGCGCAAGCCCACCCGGTGTCGCTATCTGTGCGGCTGGTTGAGGAACTAAATTGAGGTTTGAACGCCCGCCAAGGGAGGTACCCCCCACCACCTGAACGCTGATTGGCTGATTCAAAAAGCCCGCCGGAGGGGAGGGGAGGGAGGTCCCCCCCACCACTTAGTGACGTCACGGGTTTTCCCGGTTTCTGGCCAGGAAAGACAGTCTCCTCCTACTAAGTGTATTGGAAGATTTTCTTTCATAGTTAAGTGGCACTAGATTTCAGGAACAAGTGGATGGGAAGATTTTCTTTCATAGTTAAGGTGATCAGGGATTGGATAAAGAGAAGTGATAACTAATTTACCGAAAACAGTGAAATAATTTAAAGTTGTGTTTTGTAAAGGGAAATATATGCAGGTACAGGAAAGGGGGGAAATCATTGTATAGGGATTATTAAATTATTTTAATTAGTTAATAACTGTTCTTCCAAATGCAAGGAATATCAATAAAACCAATATCGGAATTTGCAGGCTGCAGGAGAACAATTTCCAATGATATATTTGTATACCAGTGTTTATAATAATGCAAACCATACCAGCAAAACCCACATTTACTCTACGAGTGTTCAGAAAGATATGACCAATGTCCTACTCAAATGAATAGTAGAGATAAGACTATTTCCTGCTGCCCCTACAATTTCAATATGACATTTCTTTGAGAAGTCTTTTACTGAATTCTTCATATTTGCCTTAATACTTCCAAGATCCCATTGGGTCTGTAAATGATGCAGACTTTATTACTAGACCTCAAGCTGAACTGAACCATCTCTCGTAGTTCCCTGATGACTGCTTCAAAAGACCAGATAATTTAGTTCAACTTGATGGTCTGCAGTCACCATCCAGATTCTCCAATTGCCGAATCTCATTGGAAGTCTCCAGCTGAAACCATCAGACAGACAGCGTGTCCTACCTGAGCTGCCAGAGTTGATGTCTTTCCACTCACTATTCTGTCTAAACTTAAGAACAGAGTTTTTTCTTTTGCTTTCAGTGCCTTTAAATTCCTTTTTGCAGACGACAGATCTGATTGCATTTTCAGTGTCCTTTCTTCCTGATAATTTATTCTACAGGGGTTATAGTTCCAGGTCATACCAATGCAAGAGTCGCTGCTGGCCACGTCACTGTCCCAGTGAAACCAACGTCAGCAGTTCCGTCATGTCACTTCTTCTTATAATAATCCTTTGCAGTTTTTCACATTAAGTATTCATTTTGATATCTTCAAAAAGAGACTTCAGACTCATTATATACTTCCAACTATATCAGCTGTTCAATCGTTGATATATGGATCTGAATCATGAATAACGAAACAGAAAGGTGTAAGAGTCCGTGAGGATTTTGGGTCAACTTTTTTCTCGATGGATGATGTCACTAACATACATGCAGAGAATGTACTTCTGCGTATTTTCTATTGATAATATTAGCGAGTTTATGGTAAGGATGAAATGTAGCCTGTAACAGGATGACAACTAAGAAGCTGCGAAGAAATGATTTGCCAGAACATTCCATGCAATCACTAATTTTTGATTGGCTTAGGAGATAGTAGGCTTATAATAGACATGATGTATTTTTTCAAAAAGATACATTATAATGTCTTTATTATTATTTGTAAATGGGCAATATGGGATTATGCAAAACATTGATTTTCATCAGCGGCTCGTAGTTAAGAATTGGTCCAATGTTTCCACTGGGTAGTACAAACAGAAATTGTCAGTATCTGGACCAATGAGAGGCACTTAAGTGTTGCCATCTGTTTGCGATTTTCCCCATGGAATTAGTTGGCGCGGTAACGCAGCCAACGTCACCATTATGGCTGGTATAAGTTATTTATGGCTCTTTTTCAATAGCTGAAGTGAGCTTTAGTTCCAAACAAGTACCCAAAGGGCTGTTTAGGGACAAATATTGTAGATCTTTATTCAGTATCAGTTTCTAAACTACCATTGATGTTAATATCATTGCTAATAGGTGTGTGTACTGTTCCACATAAATAGCAACTAACAAAATATAATATGTAGTCCCAAATTACAGTGAAACGTATCATGGTAACTGGTTGGTAGGAAAATAACTGGTTATTAGATGCTGGTAACAAGTGTATACACTGTTCCACATAATAAGTATTAATTAACTCGGGATTGTATTTCTAGAATACAGGAGATATTGGTTATACTAATAGGTTGTTGCTAACTTGTTGTCAATATATAATAATATTATCAATTATATAGTAATATTGACATTACTAATAGGTGTATGTACTGTTCCACATCCCCGAGATTATTTTCACATGGGATCAAAGTGAACATATCTATCTATCTATCTATAATTTGAGAAGAAATCAATCGGAAGATGTCATGCTGAACTATCATTACAATATGAACCATTGTTTGATGCTATCACTTTTAACTTTCCTTATGTATTAGTATTTGTGGTTTAGTAAAAAAAAAAAAACAAAAAAAACAAACAACTGATTATGTAAAATAAGACTCTTTCATCCTTTTTAAAAAAGAGAAAATACAAATTTTTTTTGGTGCTTAGGGGCATATAGAAATTTACATTATTGATACACTTACAAAATGCAAATAATAATTTTGACGAAAAATGTAGTGCACTTTGTGAAAATAAATTTGTGTGACCAAAGATTTTACCTTTAGCTGTGAGTTTTGCAGTACACTATTCCTGTTAATAATCCTGAAAAAGATCGCGGAAAATCTTATATATGAATAAAACTAGATGTGTGTATCTCTATATTTACTTAGCACAGATCACTTGATGTTTGTGTGTGGTAGTAGCATGTAGTTGCCTATCGTCTACAATGTTGGCCCTGTGGGGGTGTGGGCGATATGGTGGTTAAAGGTAGTCGATGTAGAGCATTTACATATTTCGACCAAAGACATGTGTGTTCTTATACTTCTTTTACTTGCCACAACTACAAAGAGCAAACCGTTGGTGCTTGTGTGTGGTAGTACCATCGAGTCTCCCATCGTGCACTATGGTGGTTACATGTCGGTAGCTGTTAATAAAAGTTGTTTACAAACACGAACGAAGTCGTAGGCAGCAGCTAGTCATAAATTACTATCACAATTAATTTCATTATACACCTTACTAAATCACGATCAATAAAAGTCACTTTATCGCGATGTAAATTTGACCAGCACTATTAACGACCGTAGAGAATTGCGGACATTCCGTTGTACACTGTAAGTTAAAAGCATTTTAGTATAAATTTTTTAATTACGTTACCTCAATAACTGTCATGAAGCTGACGGCATAGTTCGTGCGGCTGAATGTAGTTTTAGATGTATTCAGTATTTAATTTACTGTGTTAATAATAAGTCAATTTTATTTCGCTATTCATGACGTCACTAACATACAATATAGTGAATGTATTAATGTGCGAGTGATAGAAGTTTTGATTTTCTAGCGGTAATTTTAAAACGCAGCCTGGGCCAGAATGAGAACTGAAACATTATTAGTTATTTAAGCTTCTTTCATGAGCGCCATTTTAGTGACATCATGTATCGCTTTGTACCGATATTGTATCAAAAGATCTATAGTAAGCTTGGACGTTTTAGCAGAACCATGCGGCGTTGCCCGAAGTAAATTTTTGAAATTTATCAATGTTTTATTCAGATAATGGAGTGGCGGACAAGCGGAGTGGTAATTCGCCGGTAGTAATTCAATTCTGTTTGTAGAGTGAGAAACCAATTATGAAGAAACAATCTGTTACTACTTTAACATTGAAATTCATATTTTAGCGCAGAATTAATGGGTCGAAAAGAATGAACTATAGTAAACTGGTCTACAGGCAATTCAGTTGTTTCCACAGATAGAGAAACCATTACCACAATACCACTGATCATTATGGATAAAAGAATCAATTACTATTATAGGCCTACTTACTACTATAATATGTAAATTTCTGTTGATGAAACCAATATATCCTTAAAAAAAATCAATATTCAAAGAGCAAATTAAGTTCTTTTTTAAAGATTTTTTCAGATATTCAATGGAAATCAAAATATTCATTTTTAGTATCGTAATTTTACTAACGGAAAAGAACGTCCTTGGGCCACTTAAGTATTTATTTACTGTTTTGATGTTAGTATTTTTTTGTTGTTGATATTTAGTAGATTCCATCAATGTATTGCTAATATTTTGACGTTTTGAGCTCCCATTAATTAAAACTATACTCATTTTTATTCGCGAGATGAAATTAGTATTTTTTAAGAGATGCTGGGTAAACGAAATTCAAATCTTTCAAAGAAATGTAAGAATACTAGGGCTATGAAAATAGCCAAAACCTTGGAGACAAATCCTCAATATTGTATATACGGATATATTAAACCGAAAATACTCCTTACAAACAGAATATTTTTACTGTTTTAAAATTTCAGTGAAGTAGTTGTGGAACATAAATAGATTTTTGTTATTTTATTGCAACATTTATTACTACTATTACTAATAAAAATAGCTCTAAAATAAATTATATGGTCGTATTGACCTGGTGACAAGGCTTCTTTACGTCTCCTGAATCAGTCCCTTTCGTAGCCTCTTAACGTAACCAAGTAATCCTACCGGACATAGAGGACCCACAGTTGAACACGGAATCAGAACCAAGTGAGCATTCTGGCGTAATTCACATCACACAACAACCTATGCCAGATGTGAAGGTCGAGCTAAGAGCTTTTGAAAATCCTCTCCGAGACTGGGATTCAAGCTGGGGACTTTTCCATCTCCAGTTGGACGCCCTAACCACTGAGCAACCAAACCTCTCAAGTTAATCTTATATTACAACACTCTTCAACGCGGACGAAGTCGCGGATAACTGCTAGTTTAATATGAAATGAAATGTCCTACAGATCTTAGTTTTTTCTATATTAACCAGTATTTCAATTCTAGTATAAATTGTATAATATCTAGAATCTAGATTGCGGGGTTAATATACACACCGTGGAGTAAGCAAGGTCGTCACTTATCTGAATTGACGGCAACTGGGCTGTATAAACAAAAACCACAAACACAAAATTAAAAAAAAACACACACACACTTACAAACAAAAGATCCGAAGATTTTTGGGTCTGCTGAAGGGAGCACCTTTCACAATTGCTGCATTATTCTTTCTTTTCTGGTCAGAATAAGGGAGTCACCCAAAACATTTTTTCTCAATACACTATCTTCTTCTCTGGTTCATATTTGGGAAAAAACCTTTGTATATGCGTTTCAGATATTTGATAAAATCAGTTTATTTGCCACAGACAAATGTAACACTATTTTGCTTATAAGTTTTCATATCTGCTTTTTGATATCTTAATAACTAGTAATATTAGTTACACTAGTTCAGTTAGCTCAATTAAAAGCACCTGCTGTTCCTCTGGCATAAGGTGCTTCATTATTTGTATGCAGGAAGTAACTGCCTGAAGCACTGAAACAATAAATGTTATACGTTTTTAGATGAAGATATAGGGACAATCAAAATGCTGTTAACGAATGATAATAAGCTAGGATAGGGAAAGAAAACATTTCATTCATCACAGGTAAAGGCAGGAGGGCCACTGAAAAACAAAGAACATGCTTGACAATATTTTGATAAAACCTATAAAAGAATTGAGACACGTGACACTCGCATCCTCCCTGGAAGCAATATGCTTAATCACCATTGACTCTTGTTGCGACAAGCTGTGTCTTCAGTGGCCATAATAAGCTGTATTATTATTATTACTCCGCGATTCACTAAAAGTGTGTGGCGGAGGATGAAATGCACCTATCCGAAAGGGTGATGGTTTGGTAGGGATATACGGGATACGGTAGGAGGCGCCCATGGGCTATTGTGCTCCATCCGAGCATTCATCTGGAGTGATTCGGGAAAACCATGGAAAACCCAGATCAGGATGGCCGGAGTGCTTTATCGAAAGCTACTCCAGCCAGATTTTAAGTTTACTCGCCCGGTAAATTCTTTCTATTCCATTCCCTAATCGCACGTGGAAAGAATGAGTTCAGAAATGAATCGGTTCTGGCCCTGATTTCTGAGATATACATGTTGCTGGTAGAAATATTTGTTTGCTGTCATTCCGAAATACATCAGTCGAGAATTTTTCAATTAGTTTCTATCGAGAGCAAAGCCTTCGGTGTTCCATTTCTTCCCAACCTAACACCTTCAACATCGCACTTACGCTTTCCCTCCAACTATAATACCTGTCACGAATCGGGCGCTTATTCTTTGGACTCCCTCTGATGCCTCCATTAACCCCTTTTGATGGGGACCCCATACAGAACAACAATATTCCAAATGAGGACCCACTAGTGACATGTATGCAATCGATTTAACTTCCGGAGTGCATTGTTTTAAAATACGACCTAGAAATCGGAGCAACAATTTGCTTTCTCAATTACATTCTCGATATGCTCATTCCACGACAAATTATAATGAATTGTTACCCTTAGGTATTTAGCGGAATCTACCGTTCTAAGGACAGTACCATCAATTTTATCTTCAGAGCTAAGTGGTGTCACCTTTTTGCTAACACTCATGATTTGGCACTTTTTAGGGTTTAACTCCAACTGCCAGTCTTTACACCAGGCAATTATTTTCGTAATATCGTTTTGTAACAAAGCGCAGTCGTCCTGGGTTGTGATTTCACGATAAATAATAGCATCATCGGCAAATAATCTTTTCAGCCCCTTTATCATGTCGCACAAATCATTAATGTATATGAGAAATAACAGAGGTTATCTCACTACCCTGAGGAACTCCGGAACTCACTTCGGTAAGTGATGAACGCTCACCATCGAGAACTACACACTGTGTTCTTCCCTTCAGAAAGACTGCAACCCAGTCACATATATGCCATAACCACGAAGTTTCCTAAGTAAATATTGTGAGGCACAGTGTCGAAAGCTTTTTTATAGTCTGATATAACTAAATCAACCTGGGATTGCTCATCTATTAGACGGCACAAGTCGTGAATTCAAAGTGCAAGTTGTGTTTCGCAGCATCTGCCTTTTCTGAATCCATGTTGATTTGGGTTTAAAAGCTCACCTTCGTCGAAAAATCGCATGACATTTGAATAGATGATGTATTCTGAAATCATGCAAAATATTGAAGTTAATGAGATCGGCCTATAATTTTGATGATCATTAATATTCCAATTTTTAAACACTAGACTTACGATGGCGGTCTTCCATTCAGCTGGTATTTTTCCTTGATCCAAGGAGACGGTACATAATTCATCAAATACGGCGCAATTTCCTTTGCATACCTCGAGTAGAATCTTGTAGGAATACCATCTGGTGGGAGAACCTAATTGGTTTTTACATTCATAAGCAGTTTAGTTATTCCCTCGATATCAAGAACGAGATCATTCATAATTTTGTTGGTACGATTGTTGAATATCGGAATCTCCTCCGAGTTTTTTGTCGTGAAAGCTTTTTAAATACATTATTCAAAATTTCTGCTTTCAATACGCTAGTTTCTGATAATTCCCCATTTTCCTTAATCAGTGATGGCATAACCTTACGAGAGTCTCTTATTACTTTGACATACGATGAGTATTTTTTTGGATTAGTAATCAGATCTTCGGATAAATTCCTGGCTTGGAATAGGCTATTTGACAATATTTAAAAAATATTATAAATTGAACTCATTCTCATAGATTAATGCTTCAGGAAGCTAATTTTTAAATTTTGAAAAGAAAAGTGGATTATTTTTAATAAAAAAGCGAAATAAAAATTATACTTTTCTTACTTCTGGTCACGTGACAGAAAACGCTCTAGGATTGGTGGTCGCTTGACTGACGTCACACGTCTGTAAACGCTGCGGCTAGGAATGGAGCGTTTTCTATTATCCAAGTTTTCAACTATTTTTATTGTTTGTTGCTGGTCATTTCTTGTTATTAATGAAATTTCATTTTGAATACAAAATCGAGAACATTATCTAAAAGCCTACAGCGGAAAAATAACGAAAATAGACGCCTTATTTGTGGGGCTGGCAATAGAAAAAAAAAACCTGACTTTTATTCTACTGAGCTTAAAAATGTAACAGCTTCTATTTGAGACTCATTTATATTTAAATTGAAAGTTAGAGATTGATTGATTTGCGTTAGAAAACCATACGTCGAAAAATTCTGTACGCGAAATTTGTGCAGTCATGCTGAAAATAAAGAAAAGTTGTATGGGTGTCGCAAATATGCGCAAACAAATTAAGGTATTTCTTGTAGCTAATAAGCAGCTCTTTCAAATAAATATAGTAAGAGATCGGTATAATGAACTAAAACTCAACATGAAATAGGCTCAGTAGTTTTTTTTAATTAAAAATAATCTCGTTCTGTTTTAATAATGCTATTGTATCACGAAAAAAATCATGCGTAAACTTACCTTGAAGCTCGCCAAAAGCAATAGCAACACACAAATCACTACTAACACGCAGAAATACAGCGTAATCATCGACCAAACTCAATGGATTATCGCGGCCGACTGAAGCGCTTATTCGGTGGATCACAGGAAGCCCATTGTTCAAACTATTTTTTCTATTGTTAGGCGTGAATTCGTTGAAAATAAACCTTTGTTCCGAGTAGTATGGTTCATCTACTTTGAATATAAATAACTATTTTGCCTGCGTAGACAATTATAAAAAATGACTTTTGTCCCTCTAAATTTAGAAAATATCACACTGTGCGGCGTCCTCCCGGATGCGAGGGCAGAGCGTTAACCGCTCGCTCACCACGCTCGGAACAAATGGATGTTGTGGGCCATTTTTCTTAATTGCAGATTAAAGATTATGGATAAATAATATTTTTTTGTCAATAAAATTGAATTTGTTTGTTTATTCATTTACGTACCTCGTTTCACTTCATCCCACATGAAGAAACTGTGAAGTGTTCACTATTAACATAAAGAGAAGCAATTAAGAAGTAGTGTCAGGATAGCTGCGTGATTGAAGAGTGGTAATGGAATTCAGAACGTCCTACGTTCGAAGAACCTTGGTTGGGATAATATTTTTTGTGTGTTTTTTTCGGTATTTGTTTGCTATACCATGTTTTTATTCGAAGAATTCATAATAGTTGCTAGGCGTCATGCAAGTGTTTGAAACAAATTGCTACCATACATGAAAAGTTTTAATTTTTAAACTTACCAGAGAGAGAATATCATGCAAAAAATACAGGTGCACGGCCATGAACAATGGAATTTATTTTAGAAGTGACATCACATGTAGAAATTTCATGCTAACCTTGCAACAGTTCTGGAACGCTTCGTGTCCTTTTCGTTGGAATTTTTACGTGACGATACAACTCTAGGTTACCTTCCTGACATAACTGCGTCTATTAGGCGATATTTACTTTTAATGTGCAAGTCATTTTCATTTAAAAAACAACAAAAAAAACTTTTTTTCGGTGTGCAAGTAACGTCCAATTTCCTTTTTGAAATCTTCTTTGGTTGTTTCAAATGTTTGTAATTCGTTTGTTATCCAAAAATTTGTGAAGCCTTCAGAAAAAAGAAAAGAAAAATTAAATTGATTTTCTGGTGGATTTTCGGGAAAAAATTATTATGCAATGCAACCAACAGCAACTAGTATCCAAAGAAAATGACAAAAGAAAACCAACTGAAAATATTCCGAAGCGAGGATCGAACCTCAGGACCAACCCTAATAATTCTCGCCTTAAACAACGTATTACATTTACTCTACGAAATTGCGGTGTAAATGAAATTCAGGGGAAATTGTAAGTGACTTTGTTGCAATATCAAATTAAAGTTGTTACATTTTTAAGCTCCACAGAATAAAACTCAGTGGTTGTTTCTATAGCTAGGCCCACAAATAAGGCGTCTACTTTCAATATTTTTCCGCTGTAGGCTTTTCCAAATTGTTTTCGATTTTATATTCAAAACGAACCTTCATTAATAACAAGAAATAACCAGCAACAATCAATAAAAAATAGTTGAAAACTTGGGTAATAGGAAACGCTCCATTCCCAGCGGCAGCGTTTACAGACGGGTGACGTCACTACTGCCGTTGCACGCACCAGGCAGCAAATGAGTGTTTTGGCGGGCTTTTAAATTCTTTAAATTTTAACTTTGAATTTTTCGCAAAATAATGCACTTTTGTCAAAAAATCTCTTCACTCGGTGAATAAGGTGAACCAATAAACAATTTAAAACCATTTACAAAAAGTAGTCAAATACCCTATTCTTTACATGCATCATGCATTGTCTTACGCACATCCGCTCGCAACTGGACTAATTTAGCACGATTAGATGAGTCACCTGATTTCTTCACCGTGGCCTGTAACCGCCTTTGCTTCCTGAGCAAACGTTTCACTTCTCTGCTGAACCACGGGAAGTTCTTACTAACTTTTTTAAACTTCTTAGGAACAAATTGATTTAAACCAGTCCATGATATTTCTTTTAAATTAAACCAAACTTCCTCAACACCTGTATTTAGTGTGCACGTTTCAAAATTTTTCGCCAAGTGATCGACCATACACGCATCGTTTGCCTTATCGAAGCAATATACGAGTTTGCCATGCTTCAAATTCAGACTAGATTTTAAAGTTACCACAACCGCCTTGTGATCGCTTATACCCTCTTCTATACAAATTGTATCTACAATATCCGGATTGCTTGTAAGAAAAAGATCCAAAATGGACGAGGTATCTTTGTCGCTCCACGTTGGCTATTCGACCATTTGTTCAAGAGAATTTTCCGCGAATTATTCTAGGAACGTTTCGGTTATTAACCTATCTCTTCCGCCTGACTTGAACACACATGTGTCCCAGTTAACTGAGGGTGTATTAAAATCGCCTCCCTAAAATTTTTGAGAAATACTATTAAATGACTGTCTATAATACTCCACGTTATCTAATCCAGAATCCGGAGGTGGTAAAATGACGCTATTATGAACTTTAAATTTCTTCCAAGTTTTACTTTCACCCATATAAACTAGCAAAAACTTTCTGTGTCAGTTACTACAGAGCAATTGACGGTTTAGTTAACAGCCACGAACACACCTCAGCCCATTGAGGTAGATCTGTCTCTCCGAAAAACCTTGGATTGAGGAGCAAATACTTCGCCAGATGTAGATCTGGCGTCAACCAGCTCTAGGTTCCTAGTATTATATAGACATCATTAGTCGCAACTACAGCGTGGAAATCAGATACATTCCCTTTAATACTCCGACAATTTATGACTATTATCCTTAGCTGCTTAGTATCAGTATCGGTGGAGCCTAAATTCTCATTTTTACTATTATCATTCTGAAGGGAAAGGAATGATGTATTTGGAGCTGTAAAATTCGATTTATTTGTGCCGTCACTTCCAGAACCAAGGTCTAGGTTATCGACGCGTCCTTTTCGTTCAACTGAGGGATCCTCGGGACTCACGGTGTTCCTAAAAAATAATTAATATCAAGATGGTTCCATACTTTTTCAGCCACCTTGTTCGCCATTCTCGATGTGTAGTGGACGCCCGACCTGTCAAATGCGTCCCAGCTGGCATTACGACTGACTGCTAGTTTGATTCTTGCGAGCTGTGATTAAGTGAAATAAGAGCGCTTCTGTTTGGCTGTCCAGACCTAACTTCTTTGCTTGAATCGAGCTACACATCATGCCCAAGGGGAAGAGCCTTGTTCGTTCCCGCAATGTATTGACTTCTTCACTGATTGACTTCTTCCACCTGGAGCTAAAGAATGCAGTGCCGACATCATTAGACCAGATGACTGATCTACTGAAGTTTGGAGAAATCACCACGTTACCAGCAACCCCAACAAGTGGGAGCTTCACATCTCCGTCTTCCCGGACGAATATCAGTTTACCTGGGAAATGTCCACATACGATTTCGCCACATTTGAAATGATTATGACCAACCGCATATACAGCCACCTCGCCTGGAGAATACTTCAGGAAAGGGTTAAAGAACGACCGGTAGCCTAGTATTACCAGAGATTTCGACTGGTAACAATACACCAAGTTTACTCGCGGAAGGTGCAAGGCCTTCTCCTTCAACCCATCGAATCCCTATCAAGAATACGCCATCGACAGACAGCATCACCTAATCCAAAAGCGACTGCTGAACCGATGACTACCGGTGACAAACTTGTAGACGAAACGCCTAACTTCGACCAGCTTGAAGAAGGGCTGGTATTTCCCATTATCGCCTTCTACGTAGGCAACTTCGCAGAACTAGCAGGTGCCGTCTTTGAGGAGGCCAAGATCTACCTCCTCTGCTGCCCAGTAAAGAAGGGGCTGCGATTCTCACCGCATCACCCTATAAAGCTCCGTCGTCAGACGGACTACTTAAATGGGTGCGACATTCGTCACGACCCACAAGTCCCACGGAGACCAACTAGGCTAGTCGTGCGTGAACTTCCTACTTATGCCCCCGAGGAGACAGTGGGCGCTGAGATCAAAAGCGGTGACATTGTTGCCTCAGCTGTAAATCACATGTGTCGCCCAGGCACCGAGGAGCTTCTGCTTGTGTACACGTTCCAGCCTGCTGACGATGTACCGCGGGAAGAGCGCATGAGCCTCTTCCTCAGACACAAGGTACGACTGGAAGTAAAGAAGAAACCATCGCCCACCATTGCTCAGTATTTTCTCAGCCAGAGCCATGCATATCAGACTCGCGACTGCACTAAGTAAGAGCGTTAAGTGAGTTGCACGAGCAGCAACAACGTAGCAAGCTGACGCATCCAAACAGACGGGGTGCGAGGCTGCTCCAACTTCATTAACAGCCAACCAGCCCGCTATAGTGGGTGACCTGCACCGACAATCCGGTGCCATAAGCCACCAGGCCGGTGCTCCCGCAAAACAAGCCGCAACACAGCAAACTGCACCACACGAGAGCTGCAGCGACCGGAACCGAGCAAGCAGCAATGTCACAAAGGTATCCCGTTTTCAACCAGCAGCTCCACCAGTAGGCCACCACGGATTGCAACCGGAGTGACGACATCAGCATCATCATGGAGCTTCTGAAGTAGCAGACCTTGCTATTGATAAAAATCATAACAAATATTACCAGAACTCCAGACCCAACAATTCTAGGAAGACATACCGATGATGACAACTGTAACAGCAATCTGGAAGGAGATTCAATCAATTTGCAAGAACATCCCCAGACTCTGGGTGCAATGCTGCCCCAGATTATTGTGTCAATGGAGAAACATGACACGAAATCAGATGCTTACATATCTTACTCGCTTGCCATACATGTCACTTCTAACATGGTCTCGATGTGTACACATCTGACCTCTTCTCATGATCCAAAACAGCATGACCACCGCCTACCGCGAGACTAAATGCCGTTTGTTGACTTTGTGTGTAAGCGGTAAGGGAAGCATATAAGTGGAGCCGAGACACACGGTGAGTCATTCTAAATACAATACATGTGGCACATTGGAAAATCCACTGCCATAAGTTAGTTTGACAATGGACAGATTTGGTGGTCTGGGGCATGGGAACAAGCATCATGGAAACAGTGAAGATGATCGACTGTTCGTGTGCTACTATAGAGAGCAACTGTGGAAAGTGGTTGAAGGATGAAGAAAACACGAGTAGGCTATCAAGTGGTGGACATCCACCCCACATCACAGAACGTGGAAGTGAGAGGATTTTCCGTTTTGTAAAACAGTTCAGGGTGTGATCTGTGGCAGAGCTGAAGGCAGAGTATAATGCTGGTTGAGGCACGAGAGTTTTGAAGCACACCGTTCAGCGTACATTGTCGAACAAGGGAGCAGCAGAAGGCCTCAACGTGTCTCCATGTTCACCCAACAACATCATGAATTACGGTTGCAGTGGACACAAGGTCATCGAGATTGAACCATAGGTCAGCGGAAACGTTTTGCCTGGACGGATGAATCGCGTTTCTTGTTACTCCAAGTCGATGGTCTTGACTGGATACGCCATCCTCGAGGCGAGCCGTGTCACAAGGCCAGAATCGAACTACAGTGTTTGTGAAGCATGGTAGTGTGCTCCAGTTGACGTCTTGATCAACAAATTCGTCTGATCACAACCCGATAGAACACATTTGGGACGGTATTGGGCGAAAGCTCCGCGCCCATAAACCACCAGCTGCGTGACCTGCATGTAGATTGCTACGAAGCATTTGTCGTCTCTACGTCATGCCGATTGGCTGCTCCGTTACGTTCCAAAGGTAGATCAACACGTTATTAAGCAGATGGGCATGATGTTTTGGCTTATCACCTTTTGTCTCACCTTTAACAGGGGATTTAACTGAAACATCGTGAATAGTGTTCGTATTTTTGTGTACATCGTGCCCCTCCAGCCTTTATCTGTGCTAATTGACGGATTTACTTACCCTATTCTTCCTTATTAAATATTTCTAGAAGGTTATTTACGATTTATATAATGTAGAGCTGAAGATATTCCAGAAAATTTGACGGAGCCTTTTAGGAAGCAGGTATCACTTAAGAATACAGAATGGTTCTTCTCCAAAAATTTTAAGACACTTCAATGGATTTGTGATGGGCTACCTGAGAGTTAATTCGGAACTCATAGCGGGCATTATGTAATTGAAGTATATTTCAGGTCTAGGGGAACTTATATTCACATACAAGTTTATAGAAACCATTTCACGTCCTAATTGTCAGAAGAGAAGTGTAGATTTGAAACACTAATATATACATTAATAAAAGAGGAGACAAACATGATTGGTAAATCAGACATATGCATTTTTAGCGAGGAAAGGATAAGTTGCATGTTGAAGATGGTAGAAAGAGGGGTCGGCATATTGCAGAAAGAAGGAAGGGACATAAATGTCATCAAAAACAAAACAAAAGAGAAAAATATATTTTAAAGAATTTATAAAAGATATGTCTACAATATAATTGGATCAAATTCAGAAGAGAAAATAAAGAAAAGAAAAAAAACGATTACCAGAAGTTCATTGTTTTAAGTGACAATTTTTGTTAAATGGAAAGTACGTTGAAGGAGAAATGATGAGGATGTAATATGCCAGGAAGGAGAAGAAGATGGGAGGAGAATAAAAAGTAATATCACAATCTGAACTGCGCTATGCAGCATACATCCCCAGTGTCTGAATATAATAGAGATTTTGTCATCTCTTTCTCTTCCCCTTTTCTCTTCTTCCCTTCTTTTCACCTCTTCTCTTTCCTTTATCATTCTTACTTTTTATCTTTCCCTAATCTTATATAAATTTTTCTGCCTGTTGTGATATAATAGCTTCACTTACCATATTTTTTTGTGTTCAAATTTAGCCTGCAATATTAATATTTTTGTTTTTCTTATGCTCTCCTTAGTATACCTAATTCTGTGTACATTCTCACTTCGTTCTTTTTGCTTAAAAATTCAGTTTTTAGTGTTTAACTTTCCATTTTATTGTTGTTCAATTAATGATCCATACACCCATTATAGTAACTCATAAAATCTCAAATATTTAATATTCTCAGCAGTCACATATTAATTTATTTACGATAGAGCGCACGCTCCAGTGGCATTTCACAACAAATCAATTTTTTCACCTTTCTTGTAATTGCCTATTTTTCCCCCTACAAACATTAATTTTAAATTCTTTCAAAGTTTTTGTAAATTATTAATTATTTCCATTCGTTAATTCATCCTACATACCTATAAAAGAAAATTTTCCAACATCCATATGCCTAAAATCAAACTCCAGCTCTTGGTCGGGGTCATCTATTCCTTTCCATGCACCTATCTTAATTTCCCACCATGTTTCCACGCCTCACCACCAATAAATATCTTGTACACTCCTGCTAATCCCTTCATCCTCCTCCTGTCTCCAAATGAAGCCTTCCATCATATTAGTCACTGATTGTGGTCCACAGTCATTACTGGAGACAAATCTAGGCAGGCATTGTTTGCACGATCTACAACTCACGTACCCAAAATATGTGTATCATATTACACCACCGCCGACCCGGAAGCATATTTGGCAGAGCTCGGATTAGTCTGGGTGTAAATGGTTCGAATCCAGCCTCAAAAATGAGTGGCTTTGATGAACTGTCATTTTCTTCTTGTGTTGACTGTACCGTGGATCATTAGAATTACATCATACACCAATAGAGAAGATAAAAGAGCGAAGAAAATTCACGTACCTTGTTCTTTACTACTTCCTTACCGTTCTTTAAATGTATGTATTGCATTTTGAATGTCCCTGAAAAGATTATTTAATAAAGATTGGATAGGTATTGGGCAACGTTATTTAAATATCACCTAGTCAATTGTTAGCCTGCAATTATTTCGTTCATCCTCTGACAACCAAAACAAGGTTTTTGTTGACCATGGAATCCACAAAATCAATTACAAATATACTTAACAGTGGAAATCCGAAATGTAAAACAAAAACTTTCAAAGGCTTAATTTTAATTCAGAAATGGCAGTCGATGTCTCGATATGATATACTATTACTATTACAATTACTCCGCGATTCACTAAAAGTATTTGGCGGAGGGTGCATTGCACCTATCAGGAAGGGTAATGGTTTGGAAGGGATATACGGGATATGGCAGGTGGCGCCCATGGGCTATTGTGAGGAACCATCCCAGCATTCGCCTGGAGCGATCTAGGGAAACCATGGAAAACCCAGATCAGGATGGCCGGAGTGCTTTATCGGAAGCTACTCCTTTCCGATTTTGTGTTTACTCGCCCGGTAAATCCATTCTATTCCATTCCCTAATCGCTCGTGGAAAAAATGAGTAGAGAAATGAATCGGTTCTGGCCCTGATTTCTCTTATCTTATTTTCGCGGTCATTCCGAGATATGAATGTTGCTGGTAGCAATATTTGTTTGCTGTCATTCCGAAATACGTCAGTCGAGAATTTTTCAATTAGCTTCCGTCGAGAGCAACGCCTTCGGTGCTCCAGGTCTTCCCAACCTAACTCCTTCAACATGGCACTTACGCTTTCCCTCCAACTATATATACTTGTCACGAATCGGGCGGCTCTTCTCTGGACCATCTCTAATGCCTCCATTAATGCCTTTTGATGGGGACCCCATACAGAGCAACAATATTCCAAGTGGGGCCTCACTAGTGACTTGTACGCAATCGATTTAACTTCCGGGGTGCATTGTTTTAAATTACGACCTAGAAATCGAAGCACGATTTGCTTTCCCAATTACATTCTCGATATGCCCATTCCACGACAAATTATTACGAGTTGTTACCCCTAGGTATTTAGCGGAATCTACCGTTCTAAGGACAGTGCCATTAATTGTATATTCAAAGCTAACTGGTGTCACCTTTTTACTTGCATGCATGACTTGGCACTTTTTAGCGTTTAACTCCAACTGCCAATCTTTACACCACGCAATTATTTTCATAATATCGTCTTGTAACAAAGCGCAGTCATCCTGGGTTGTGATTTCACGATAAATAATAGCATCATCGGCAAAATAATCTTTTCATTCCCCTTATTATGTCGCACAAATCATTAATGTATATGAGAAACAACAGAGGCCCTATCACGCTTCCTTGGGGAACCCCGGACCTCACTTCGGCAAGTGATGAATGGTCACCGTCGAGAACTACACACTGTGTTCTGTCCTTCAAAAGTCTGCAACCCAATCACATATTTGTCTAGATATACCGTAACCACGAAGTTTCATAAGTAACCTAGTGTGAGGCACAGTGTCGAAAGCTTTCTTGAAGTCTAATAAAACTAAATAAACCTGTGATTGCTCATCTATAATACGGCTCAAGTCGTGAATTAAGAGGGCAAGTTGTGTTTCGCAGCATCGGCCTTTTCTAATAAATGTTGATTTGGGTTTAAAAGCTCATCTTCATACAAAAACCGCATGACATTTGAATAGATGATGTGTTCGAAAATCCTGCAAAATATTGAGGTTAACGAGATCGGCCTATAATTTTGAGGATCATTAACATTCCCACTTTTGAACACTGGACATACGATGGCGGTCTTCCATTCGGCTGGTATTTTTCCCTGATCCAAGGAGGCGCTATATAATTTCATCAAATACGGCGCAATTTCCTTTGCGTACCTAGAGTAGAATCTTGTAGGAATACCGTCTGGTCCTGGAGCCTTATTGGGATTTACATTCATAAGCAGTTTAGTTATTCCCTCGACATCGAGAACAAGATCATTCATAATTTTGTTGGTTCGATTGTTAAATATCGGAATCTCCGAGTTCTTCGACGTGAAAGCTTTTTTAAATACATTATTCAAAATTTCTGCTTTCTCGACGCTAGTTTCTGATAATTCCCCATTTTCATTAATCAACGACGGCATGACCTTACGAGAGCCTCTTATTAATTTGACATACAGTATGACCAGAACTTTTTTGGATTAGTAATCAGATCCTCGGATAAATTTCTGGCTTGGAATTCTTTAAACGCATCACGCATTGCCTTACGCAAGTCCGCTCGCAAGTGGACTAATTTAGCGCGATCAGATGAGTCCCCCGATTTCTTTACCGTCGCATGTAAACGCCTTTGCTTCCTGAGCAAACGTTTCACTTCTCTATTGAACCACGGGAAGTTCTTACTAACCTTAATAAACTTCTTGGGAACAAATTGATTTAAGCCGGTCCATATTATTTCTTTTAAATTAAACCAAAGTTTCTCAACATTTGTATTAAGCGTGTACGTTTCAAAATTTTTCGCCAAATGATCGACCATAGACGCATCATTTGCCTTATCGAAACAATATACGAGTTTGTCTTTATCATGCTTCAAATTCAGCCTAGATTTTAAAGTTACCACAATCGCCTTGTGATCACTTATACCGTCTTCTATACAAACTTTATCTACAATATCCGGATTGTTAGTAAGAAAGAGATCCAAAATGGACGAGGAATCTTTGACGCTCCGCGTTGGCTCTTCGACCATCAGTTCAAGAGAATTTTCCGCGAATGATTCCAAGAACGTTTCGGTTATTAACCTATCTCTTCCGCCTGACCTGAACGTAAATGTGTCCCAGTTAACAGAGGGTATATTAAAATCACCTCCTACGATCAATGTATGTCCCTGAAATTTCTGAGAAATACTATTAAGTGACTGTCTAAAATATTCTGCGTTATCTAATCCAAAGTCCGGAGGTCGGTAAAATGATCCTATTATGAACTTTAAACTTCTGCCAATTTTTACCTTCACCCATATTAACTCGCAACAATTTTCCGTTTCATTTACTACGGAGCAACTGATGTTTTTATTAACGGCCACGAACACACCTCCGCCCATTGAGGTAATTCTGTCTTTCCGAAAAACATTGAATTGAGGAGCAAATACTTCGCTAGATTCTACCTCTGGCGTCAACCAGCTCTCGGTTCCTAGTATTATATCAACATCGTTAGTCGCAACTGCAGCCTGGAAATCGGCTACTTTCCCTCTAACACTCCGACAATTAAGGACCATTATCCTTAGCGGTTTAATATCTGTATCTGTAGAGTCTAAATTCGCATTTTTACTATTTGCACTCCGAAAGGAAACGGGTGAAGTATTTGGAGCTGTAAATTTCGATTTATTCACGCCGTCCCTTCCAGAACCAAGATCAAGATAACGCGTCTTCTTCGTTGAACTGAGGGATCCTCGGGCCTCACGGTGTTCCTAAAAAATAATTCACATCAAGACGATTCCATATTTTAGCAGCCACCTTGATCGCCATTCTCGGTGTGTAGTGGACGCCCGACCTGTCAAATGCGTCCCAGCTGGCAGCTAACATCGGTCGAAGATCGACGAAGCCCTAGTTGTTTCTGCGACACAGCTCCTGTAGACTACAATTCAAACTATAAATCTTCCACCATACGGCTTCCCCACAATCGATGCGCGGCACGACACTACAGATGGAAAACTGCAACTTTACCGAATTCTCACGCGCTGATTCATACGCCTTGTGGCCCAACTTTTCCATAGATTTCACTATATCTGAAACAGAAACATGACACGAGTCGTTAGTTCCGACGTGCGCAGCTACCCTCAACTGACGGCAGTTCGATTCTCTAATCGCTTTTGGTATAGCCTCCATGACTCGTGGCACGGTTGCTCCTGGAAGACACACAGAATGAACGTTAGTACGAGGGTCTGCACCATTCTTCTCAGCTAGGTCTCGTAGGGGTTTCTCTAGACCTCGGACGTTGGAGCTTCCAATGATAAGTAATCCTTTCCCTGGCATCACTCGGTGTCTGCGAGTAAATCTTCCCTGCTGTGCTTCTGGGCCATTCGCACCAAGATCTTCAACCTCCTGCAAAACTGAAAACGCATTACTTAGGGGCAAGATATCATTCTCCCGTCGGTTATTTTGGAATTTTGATGCCTTTCTCCTATCCACCCGGTGCCAGTCGTTCCCTGCAACAGATACCTGACAATCCTCAACTGCCGGTTCTACATCAGTAGCCTCCGATAATTCTTCGATGCACTGTCGTTCGTCATCTAACATGCTCCACACCTGTGCCTGAAGAGATGCCATCGTAGTACGAATCTCTTCGAGAGCCTGACGCCTACTGTAACACATTGCGCAAACCATGTCCAACAAACAACCAAACACAGAGTCACAAACAAATTAATCAGAAAAATCAGACAGTTGCTAAAGCTCAACTAAATGGATCACTACCTAAACAGGAAATATTTAAGATAACACGAAACCAGGAAATTTCAGATCACACAACAATTCGGCTACTGCTGCTACGGACGCAGAGGCTCAACTCACTGGATCACTACCTAAAAAGGAAATATTCAAAGATAACACAAAAACCAGTAAAATACAAATCATACACAAAAGTCGGCTACGGTCGCTGAGTCTCAACTGATTACTGCTGACTCTAAGAAATTTCAAAGATAAAAACAAGGTCTATCTCGCACACTTTAGATTAAACACACAAGAAAGTCGACGACTGCTGCTCATGGCGGCGGTTGCTCGCCTGCTGACTCACTGCCTACACAGAAAATTCAAAGATAAAAACAAAGTCTATCTAGCACACTTTAGATTAAACACACAAGAAAGTCGACGACTGCTGCTCACGGCGGCGGTTGCTCGACTGCTGACTCACTGCCTACACAGAAAATTCAAAGATAAAAACAAAGTCTATCTAGCACACTTTAGATTAAACACACAAGAAAGTTGACGACTGCTGCTCACGACAGCGGTTGCTCTAGTTTGCAGAGCAGTTATTAATTCAAAATACTTCTCAGATCTTTTAAAGGAGAAATTGTTCTACTGTATTCGTTCTAACACCAACTAAGGTTAAAAACAAAATTATAGTCAGAACCGATAAATTTCTTGATCATAAAATGTAGAACTTCAGTCTAATCTCTTAAATCAGTTAATGAAGGTTTTTGATAGATATAGTAACTGTCTCTTCGTAGTATGCTTAAAACTGAAAGGAAATTATTGATTGACATTCGGTAATCTAAACCATGTATCAACAAATTTGTTTCCATCACAGCTATAGTAGAATGGAGTTCAAAACTTTGAAGAAATAATATCACTTTTATTTGGTTATGGCTTTACTACTAGCCGATTTCGAGATCATTGGGAATGGAGAGCGATAGGAAAAGAAACGGCAAGAAATACGACTATGGCTTTTCGAGAGATTCGTCCCAGCTATTCGCTTAGAATAACATCGGAAAATCATAAAAAACCGAAATTAGGATGTCCGGAATAGGACAGTTTCGGCGTCACAAGACCCCCAAAAGACCTTCGCAAAGAAAAAACGGTTATAAATGGATCTTATCTTTCAATCAGTTTGAGTAAGGTCCTCCGATAATTTGTTGAATTACTAAAGCTGTGGTGCCAAAAAAGTAGTGTAAAAATGCTAAGATACAACAGCGATTAATGTAAACGAGTTTTGTGCGAGGTTCTGAAATAACATAAGTCGAATAATGAACGTTATGTTTCAGTTTAGAAGAATACATCGCGATCTAGGACCACACTGCAAACTGTTACAAAATTTTATAGTTTAGCTCTGTTATTCTCTTTAGGTGTTTGTAGTAGAACAGTTATAGTTGAAGGAGGAAATTGTGGTTTTACACAGAGCATTGGATCATCTAGTTCTTCCTGCTTTGAAACTTGATTTCCGTTTATAACAGAGAGTTTCTGCGATAATCGTCTGATTATGAGTAATATTACAACGTCTATCAAATCAAAGGGGTTACAGAAGATATACTAAATTTAATAGAAACAAAGAAAATCAGATATATAGCTCTATACATTAAGAGACGACAATCACAAGTACCACAAGTACTTGCCCCCACTGGGGATATTCGTAATCCACCAGTGTGTTTGTTCTTGCGACAACTACAGGGAAGGCCAGTGGTTTTCTTTTCCCGAATATTCCACTAATTGCGGCACTGAACCAGTTTTCGTGGGAATAGATGCATGGCTTCCTAGATCTCAGGATTCTGTACTTTTAAAGGCACGTGTACATTCCTTTCCAAAAGCAGTAGCCTCTCAAAGTTTGTGTCGACAGGGGTGTTCGTGTGCTAAGAATAGTTTTGTTTAATCTGACTGCAAAATGCCTAAAGAAAATGCACAAGATCATTTTTAATTAAGCAGTAGATTTCAGGCAACAGCGACTATTTTAGTGACGGTGAAGTTGTGTACTGTCAAATATGTGAAAAGAATATAAAGTCGGAGAAAAAATGTCAACTTGAACAGCATTCTAAAACATATGTACATCCTCAGGTCAAAAGAAAAGAAATTAACACATTCTCTTGCTGACCTTTGTAAGACTTTTGCATGCAGCAACATCCCGCTGCATAAACTGAATAATCCAGATCTACGAGCATTTCTTCAAAAGTATTGTGTTAATCAATGGATACCGGATGAGTCCACCATCATGAAAAGTTATTTGTTTTCTCTATACGCTTCTGTCCTGGATTCAATTCGGTCTGACAAATGAGGGAACTGTATCTGGATATCGGTAGATGAAACAACCGATTCATGGCGAATTTCGTTGCCTGAAGGGCACCGGAGGAATGTCAAAGAGGCACCGGCCGCGAGGTGTAATCAGCCATATGCTATATGGACCGCACTCAATAGATTAAGAACTGAAGTGTCCCGATGTAGATCCAACTTCAAAAAAATGGGGTTACGCTACTGAAAACGAATTATGTGAATGTGGTGAGCTACAGGAAACACAACATCTTCTGGTATGCAGGAATCTACCTGAAACCTGCACTATCGAAGACCTTTTTAAGGCAAATCATAAGGCCATCAGGGTTGCGGAATTCTGGTCACATTCCATTTAATTGTGTACCATAGTCCATAAGCTTGATAATAATTAATTTTATTTGTTTTATTTCAACTTGTAATGTTATGTTCTGGAGACGAGAAATATATAAAATATGCAAAAGTATTACTTCATTTGAATCTGCTGTAGAGGACTGGAAATATATCTTCGTAGTACCAGTTGCTGAGAGAGAGAACAGAGAAATGGGGAGGAGAAGTATACAGTGATTACTTTCATATCAGTGGCAGAAAAGTAAATTGAGAGCTTCCTATCCAAAAAATGTTAAAAAAGAAAACCTGTAATCAAAACAAGGTTGTTTTTTTTATTATATATAAGCTCAATTGATTTAGGGAAAGTTTTCCTTGAGATTTGAGATGAATTCGCCAAGCGAACGCAAGTTGATAGTGTGTTCCTGAAAGTATTTTTTAATGTCATTCGTCTACTGAGACCATACAGCCAGCCAGCTCAATGTGATCCTCGTGACTCATCCAGTGAGTCATTTTCTGTAGTGAATTGTAGCTACTAAGTATCGATACCACAGGACACGACAGTCACACACACAACACTTAAAGACCCATGCCCGAGGCCAGTCGCGAACCGGCGACTTTTGGTACGCGGAGTCAGTACTCTAGCCCACACGCTACCGAGACCGACTCCTGAAAGTTTACAATTCATCTGTCGGAGCATCGATCAGGCGTCTGACTGGAGCTCGACAGGTCACCAATTCGAATGCCTGTCTCGACGGTGATTTCATTCGACTTTAACCCGACCGAGCCTGGTGGGTAAGTGGTTAACGCTCTGTCCTCGCATTCAGGAAGGACGGCGGTTTGAATCCCCGTCCGGGCATCGAGATTTGGGTTTTCCATAGTTTCCCCAAACCACTCCAGGCGAATGCCTGGGATTCTTCCTTGAAAAGGCCATGGCTGAATTCCTTCCCATTCCTTGTCTCCAGTCCTTTCCCGCCTCTAATGACCTTGACGTCGACGAGGCGTAAAGCAAAAAGTAAAAAAAAAACAAAACGGATCTTCACTTCTGGCAAAACTTGCTGCGTAATTTATTTATTTTTTTTTTTTTTTTCAGCGAGAGTAAGCTACACAACCGAGCAGAAGAAGTTTAAAATCACTGGGGTAAATCGGTCTGTGCCTTGCTGGGTCCAGTAATTCCTTGAAGGAACAAACGCAATGACAGAGGTAGTATAAGTGGAAACAGAAGTGTCACTGCGTAATTTATTGGGGACCATTTCTATTTTTATAATTTTAACGAATAATTTTGCTGTTGGTTTATACTCGGAAATGCTGTATAACACTGCGACATTGTTAGAAGATTTTGAACAGATTCGGAGGAATGTGTCTCATTTCGTGGTTTATCTTGTAATTTGTCATTTATAAATTCACGTTTGATAATGATGTATGTAGCGGCTACAGATTTATTTTTATGCCTCAATACATATATGTAAAATAATCTATCTGCTATCTTATTCGAGTTTATAGAATAAATTCTCAGTTAAGCTTTGAAAACATAAACTCAGTGTTAACAATGCAAAGGTTATCCCATTTCCGCACCCCAAAAATAATAGTTAAATACTGCGAAAAATAATAGTCATCATCTATCTATACCTATCAAACAAAAATCGGATATATTGGTGCAAGAAAAACTACTCCGCCGATTTCGATGGCGTTTTCACCGTTTTAAAGCATAGAATCTCTATTGAATTGTTTGGTATGTTTTATGTTTCTATATTACATAAGACTGGAGCATTAAATGAAATTCTGAAGGTGTGAAGACAAATATCAAAGATGGAACCACTAGGTACAATCCATGGAGGAAGGAAATATATGGAGGAGAAGTGACGTTAAATCGGTGAAGCAGGCTCTAAACTCTCCCGCATGGCGGCAGCAGCGGTATTGCGCTTCCAAACATTGCGATGTTCCCAGTATATCCCGAAAACTAAGCAAGATATCGAAAAATTTTATTCTTTATTTTCGATTTGTCTCGTCGTGTTACATAAGAATCGATCATTAAATTTGACTTTTGCGAAATTTTTCTTCTCCATTTCAACTCAAGAAACCTCACTTTTGATACAGTATATCTCTAGAACTAGGTGAGATATCGAAAATTTTTATTCTTTATTTTTCATTTTTCTCGTCTTTTTAAATAAGAATCCATCATTAAATTTGACTTTAACCAATTTTTTCTTCTGAATTTCAACCAAAACCATTTCACATTTGGGACAGAATATCTCGAAAATTAAGCAGAATATCAAAAATTTTATTCTTCATTTTTTATTTGTCATATCGAGTTACATAATAATCCATCACCAGATATCGGCGTCACCTTTATCCTAGAGTCGCCTTGAGGTTTTTGTACATATTCCCCGTGTCTGTATGGAAGCGGCCATGCCCCCTCCACTCCGGCCATGCCCCCCCACTCCTCCTCCGCCCTGCTTCACTTCAATGCGTGGTGAAGGTCTCTTGCGTCGTTTCCATGTATTTCCTTCCTCCATGTTACAATCCGCACCATTTCCTCCATGCTCCGCACTTAACACGCAACTGCAATGTCTCTGACCATAACGTTTAATGATAGCATTAAAAGCAGTCAATAGTAATATCTAGGTTGCATACTCCATGCTAAACAAAATTTGAAATATTCTTTCCTTTAATTTGGGGGATTTAGTTTTCTCAAATGAGAGAACTAATAACGAAAAAACAACAGAGATTTTCTTTAACCACGATCTCTGACAGTACAAGTACAATGTCTCTGGCCATCAACTCCAGTGTTCTGTTTACAATAAAAGCATTAATTTACGATAATATTATTCTGGAGTCACTTCTGTTTTTTGTATAAAAGGCTGAATTCGTTAAAATGTCTGGCGTTTCGAGCAGAAACTATATTCATCCCCTTCACAGTTATTAATTGGTATGTTGGTTTTTAACATCAAAAGAACTTTGTAGTAAACTTTTAGTGTTGGAAATATTAACACTTTATGAAAACTGAACGTTTTCACATTACATTCTGTGCTGTGACATAACCTAGCTTTTATTCATTTGGTGATTGGTGCTGAAAGTAGATTAATTCCGTTCACAGTAATTAATAAGTATGTTGATGATTTTTAACATCAATATAATTATGTATTAGCCTTTAGTGTTGAAAATAAGAACTGAAAGTTAGTGGCATTACATTCTGCGCTAAACACGAAACTTCTGACAAACACTAGCTTTTATTTATTTTATGTAATTTATTGTTTTGACTAATAATCCAGTTTCTACGATAACTGTGGCACAGCAATTTGTAACTCGATGAGACAAATCGAAAATAAAGAATATATACATATTTTTCAATTCTCTCTTTGTTCCCGAGATATTTAATGAAAAAAATTAGTCATAGATAGAATTCCTTATGCTTTTGGTGGCGATTATCTTCTGGTCCAGACCGTATTTAAACCTAACAGAAACCGCTAGGAAGAAAATAAAACACCCTTAGTGCATGTCTAACAAGTAAATCCATGTGACTTCGTCAATATATATATATTAATCCAGGTTGTATGTCAAACTAACCACCTTAGTTCAGGGATACAGTATCTCAAGAACTAAGCGAGATATCGCAACATTAAAGTTGGATAAGAATCCATCATTTAATTTGGCTTATGTGAAACTTTTGCGCATCTAGGCTATAAAAACAGTGTACGGGTAAATTAATTTAAACCCACCGCTTTCATGTTAGGGGCGGGTGAATCTGGGTTTGCTTTAATTCTGGAAATGGTTGGCGCGAAATTTTATGAAACTTCGTACACATGTTTCTCATTGTGTGAATAAAAATAGTGTACGGGTAAATCTACGCCAACTAGACCGGGAAACGCCGTGAACTATGCTAATTAATATTCATAAAATCATATAGACCACAAGTGAACGCTTTAATGGGAACTGGGTTAAAATCTATGGCCCGGCTTTCATTTGTGTATCACAGTATGATTACTAACTACTGTTTTGTTTCCCTAGCAGTAGGGTGTAGGGAAGAGGCTGTAAAGGAAGATAGCCAACGGATTTGTTTAGCACACTTAGTAATTGAAGTTATGACGATTTTTGCTTGAGAGTCTTGGAAGACGGTTGTAGAAAGTTGTATGTGTAATGTATTTACTGACAAAGAGGCCTGGGTAGATAGTTGGAAAAAAATTAGCAGCATCATGTGGAACGGAAGAGACGACCACGAGCATAAATTAGTACTTTATTTCAAGCACAAAGGAGTTAGGAAATTTTCCTTGGTACATAGGTGGGTTTGAGCTTACAAGTTACTCAGTGAAGTGATATACAATATATATCAAACACTGAAGAAGTTTAAATTAAAACGGTGGATAAGGTGTGTAGGGAAACTGCTACCGTAGCAAAAGCTCCATCGAAATAATTATCATATGTATTAGTTAAGTAAATTTGCACGGAATTGTTGCCTGAAAACTTAAATTTATTGTTCTACCGCTAACTGACGGAATGGTTTGATTCGCATTATTCCTGTAGTTTGGTTTGATTTAAGCCGGTAAATACTGGGTGAAGACGACCTACAGGTTTATACCCCTTTAAACACTTTAATATTTATACAAAACCACATTTTTATCCGGTTTCAAAGGAAATATGCATACTGTTACTTTAAAATAAAAAGAAAAATACTGATAACTTTTGGTTTGCAAAAAATGAAACGCTCTTCCCCTTTACACCGCCTTAATTTTTGTCAATGATCTTTATACAAAGCTACAGTCGACAACATTTAACTGATCTCCATAAAAGTTGCCATATATGTATATTTTTCATGGAAAAGGTTTCTGACCAAAACAATAAAAAAAAAGCACCCCGTCTTCCCTTTTACATCCCTTAATTTTTAGACAGACCCACATTTTTGATCCTATTTCGATAGAACTTTGCACATGTATCGTTTAAAAGATAGAGAAAGATACTGTCAACATTTGGTCTGTCAAAGCCCAATCCCTCTTCCTTTTTCTACTCCCTTAATTTTTGGCATTGGCAAAGTCCGTTATGCAAAGCTAGAGCCGACACCGATTGACTGATCACCATGAAAGTTGGCGCTTAATATATATTTTTTTACAAAGAAGTTTTCTGACCAAAATTCCAAAAACCATGGCCTCTCCTCCATTACACGCCTTAATTTTTATAAAAACCCATAGTTTTTATCTGGTTTTGATGGAACTCTGCACACTTTTATTTTAAAACAAAGAGAAAAATACTGTCGATCTAATGTTTGAGAAAACTGTATTCCTCTCCAATTTTCCACCCCTTTAATTTTTGTCAATGTTCTTTTTAAAAAGCTACAGTCGACACCGTTTGACCTATCTCCATGAAAGTTGGCACATATATGTATTTTTTCTTAGAGAAGATTTCTGACCAAAAAATCGAAAACAACCCTCTCTCCCACTTTACACCCCTTAATTCTTATACAAACCCACAGGTTTTATCAGATTAGGGAGAAGTCTTGCTCAAGTTTACTTAAAAATAAAAAGAAAAAAACTTTCAACCTTTGTTTAAAAAAACCCAACCCCTCTTATCAGTTACAACCTCTTAAATTTTGTTAATGTTGTTTTTAAGAAGTTACAGCAGAAACAGTTTGAGCAATCACTATAGAAGTTTCTACTTACACGTGTTTTTTCATGGAGAAGATTTCTGATAAAAAAATTATAGTAAACCAACCCCTCTCCCCCTTTATATTCCTTAATTTTTGTACAAACCCACATTTTAATCTGATTTCGCTGGAAGTTTGCATGCACATACTTTAACACAAAGAGAAAAAGAAAAATACTGTCCAAATTAGTATTACAAAAACTCAATCGCTGTCCCCCTTTCAACCCCCTTAATTACCGTCAATGTTCTTTATAAAAAGCTACAGTTTCTACCAGATTTTTATGGAAATATGTACACGTATACTTCAAAACAAACAGAAAAATAATGTGTACATTTGGTTTAGAGAAGCCCAACCCCTTTCCCCCATTCCATCCCCTTAATTTTTGTTAATATTCTTTATACAAAGCACAGTTTGTATCCGATTCTGAAGGATTTTTGCACACGTAAACTTTAAAACATACAGAAAAATTCTGTTTAAATTTGGTTTGTAGAAGCCCAACCCCTTTTCCCTTCTACCCCAAGCCTGGTCCGAAACTGACATTCCTCGACACAGCATCCAATTCACCCCTTTCTGGAAGTTGTTGGGGTATGTCAAGCCAGAATTTTTTTTTTTTTTGGAAAGAAAGCGCTTTAGTCACTGAGCTACCAGGAAGTTCGCAAAAAGAGAACTGCTCCGGCAAGTTTAAAATACAAAACAAATTATAACACCACAAAAAATTTAATAATAAAATAATTGTTTAAGAAATATAAAAACCGCCTTCAAAAAAAGCACACCAAAATTTTTAAAATAACTTTATACATTGTTTAGAAGAAAATAAATCTAAATGGATAGTATTTTACATTGAAATTTTTACATTAATCGGTTATTTTTGGAGTCAGTACCAGCCAAAGTATGAAAACAAAACGATATAAACAATAAGGAATTACAATAATACATAAAAATCATATTACTACTTACATTAACATGTTTCAACAAAACTGAAACCTATAGATGACACGCTGATATTATACTAACTACACTATAGCGCCAGAGTTGTGCCCCGACGGCCAACGAGGTCCAGCTACAGATTAAAATACTGTCTGATTTGTTCCCCTAAACTGTCTCCCGCAGTAACAATACCTGCCTCACTGCATGCTGTAAATATTCCGATTTTTGTTCATACGCCCCATGTCACCTCGAACAGCATATAAAGTTCAGTAATTCGTTCTTCGCGATGTGACAGCTGATACCGACTCCAAAAATAACCGATTAATGTAAAACTTTCAATAACAGTAATGTAAAATACTGTCCATTTAGATTTATTTTTTTCTGAGCAAGGGATAAAGTTATTTCAAAATTTTTAGTGTGATTTTTTTAAGGCGGTTTTTATGTTTTTTAAACAACTATTTGTGATGTTAGTCTCGGTAGTCAAAATGGCTTTCAGTACTGCGTCATTTAACTGTGTTTTGTCACTTGTCCATATTTTATTTATTAGAGAAAAAACTTTTTTGACAGGTTCGTTAATTCCAGGCAGACATATAACGTACTCAATACTTATACGAAAGTTCTTACAGTTGAGTGTGTTAGTACGGAAGTGTTGAAATAATTACGCCCAACGGTCTTCAACAGCAGCAACATTCTCAGCGTTCCAGCTAGCGACTTTTTTTTTATCTGTGACGTAGTTGGAAATAAGCGAAAACTTTTCGGTCATTTACACATCTTGGCTGCTGATAATAAATCATCGCGTGGTCAGCAATGGTCCAAGCGTCGACTCGACCAATCGCATCGTTGTTTTAGACCGTAATAGATAGATATGTTAGGCTCAAAGACCGAAAACGTTCACTGAGCGAAAAAAAACGAGTACGAAGCGTTGTGGTTTCTCTAAAACGGCCACAACACGTGTTTTATCAGTATCTAATTCTTTGTGTTCACGACGAATCGGTCCAGTGTGCATTTAGTGTATATGATTCTTCTTACCTGTCGCTTTAAAAGTCTCTAAAAAAAAAGGAGAAAAGGAGAAGATGAAACAGAAATTTGAGACGTTATGTGTGAAGAATTTCATGTTGTAGCCTTTTTTTTCAATTGCCATATCGCGATTAACGTATTGTGTGCGTTTCAAAGAAATCAGAAGGCGTTGTGGGCATTTTTTCCCCGCTTAATGGACGTTTTCAGTCTTTGGTTCTAACAGATGTATTAAATTATCCTTTTGTTTGCAAAAGCGGTACATTTTTACCGAGCGTAGTGGGTTAGCAGTTAACGCTCTGGCCTCTCATTCGGGAGGACGATGATTCGAATGCCCGTCTGGGCATCCAGATTTGTGTTTTCAATGGTTTTCCAAAATCATTCTAGGCGAATATTGGCATTCTTGCTTGAAAAAGCCATGGCTGAATTCCTTCCCCTTTCTTGTCCCAAGTCCCATGTCCTTGGGGTCCACGAGGCGTAAAACTGTTAGTAAAAATAATAATAATAATAAAAGGGGACAGTTGGACAGAGCCTGAAAGTGGGATATATGGTCACGTTAGGTTAGTCGGCAATAGAATTAGGCCAACATCTGGAAATCGCTTCAAAGAATTTTAGATGATATAAATAAAACTAGACTGAATTGTCAGTATGGAACATGCTATCTTCGGATAGAAGTTCTGATCACAACCATATTAGTTATTCCATCAGAATCTTACAGATGTTCAGAAATGTAGAACGGTTGTTGGTTTTATGAGTGTTGTTTTTTTTAATATTATTAATGGAAAGTATTTGTTGAAACTGAGTCTACTTTCCTTAAAAAAAATTGAATGTATATTATTTCTGACTCATGAATTATAACGTAGTAGATAACGAAGCTGCAAGTTCATAAAAAAATATTAAAAGGAAGAATTCCACCAAGAATTATCTTATAAATTGTTATGGTATTCACATCAAAAAGCATTGCCCTTAAACCATTATACGTGGATGTGAGTTATCTTACAGGTTTAGGCAGCAACTTACAGTCAATGAAACCACTTCTCAATTTAAGTGTGGGCCATCCTCTTCAACAGTGTTTCTGGACAAGTCCCTGCAACAGATTCTATGCCTCTTTCAAGAATACCCATCATGTCCAGGATCACATTTGCCTTGGCCATCTAATTATGGTTAATAATGGCAACAAAATACTTACAGTGGCTCCATCCTGATATGATTTACCAAATTCATCACTTTCTTCTGTTCACTTTATATACCATAATATACACCATAATTTATGTCCCTATAAACACAAAACATTTTCCACATTAATTGATGACAACTTTGGTTATAAAGTAGTTTTTTTACCAATGTGATGGCTTTATCACAGGCTAGTTGAAGGTCTGATTAAGATACATCAATTCCTAGAAGTTAATGTGACAACAAATATACACCTCCCAACTCTCATCAGTCTATCTTCATTTTTGAAACTCCATAGAAGTATCCTACATCGTTTGTCAGCCAAAAAAATAACTGCAATATGTTTAATTTTGCATGTATACTTGTCACCTGTACCCAGTTTATCTTTTAGAACTGTTCATACACCTCTGCTACTTCTATTAGCGCATATGTTTTGCTATCTACTAAATTTAATTTTTCTTTTCTCCTTGTAACCTGCAGCAATTCACATGCTCTTATATCTGCAATAAACTAATCCTCCTTGGCTTTGCTAATAGGTTATACCCGTGTCTCCAACAATTACCATAATACCTGTCAGTCTATTTATCTAATTTGTTTTGAGTCTTGTTAACAGCTCTTACCCATTTTACATTGAGCGAGAAGGATCTCAGGGATTTTTCCTTTTATATTACTACTCACAGTATTCCTCCCAGTGCAATCACCTATCACATCATTGTAGGGAACTTCTTCTTTTGAAGCCATACCTGATTCCAGGCATAGGCATTTACCATGCAAACTCTCTTGGGAAAATAAATGGGTGTGATTTCCCATTGCCTTTCCCATTGTGTGTTTGTATGTCTATTTGTAGATGGGGATAGCTGTGATTTTGTTTGTATTCAGTATAGAATATGGTTTGAGGTTTGTGTTGTATGAAATAAGAGATGAGGAAGAGAAAGGGTGAAGTAGGAATTCAGCTATGGCCTTTTGAAGGAACCATCCTGGAATTCTCCTTAAGGGATTAGGGGAAACCATAGAAAATCCAAATCTGTATGACTAGGTAGGGATTCGAACATGTATTCTCCTGAATCAGAGGCCACATTACTACAGTCACCCCAACTCAGTCAGAGCTACTGTTCTGAAAGATACCCAGAGGGCTGCCAGACTTATTGTCCCCATTTGTTAGATGTATCATCATCATCAAAAGTGTTTTATGTCCACACTACATAATATGTACTTCAGAGAGGTTTGGTGTTTAGGAATTTTGAACCTCCACCTCTCCTAACCTGCTGGCCAAGTTCTCATATGAAAAAATTTTCCACCAGCAGGACTTGATCCAACTACCCTTGAGTCACTGTGCAGCCGACTGAGCCAGCACGATGGGAATTTATAATGAACACTTGTCCGCAATAGTCTATGAATGCTACCTAATTTCCAGTTATGTGCTTCCGACAAATTTAAGCTAAAAAAAAAAACCTTTCAAAGGACTGGCTAAAACATAAAGAAGAAACTTTAAAGTATTTAAAAGTATCTACCTGGTAGTAATAAGTCATTGAGAATTACAAATTTATAGTATACAAGCTATACCATAAACAAATTAGTGTTATAATTTGTTGTTTTTAAAATACTTAAATCAGTAAAATTAAGCCATTATTAACAATATTGATTAGTCCATTGAGGTGTTAACCACCAGGCTTGGTAAAAATGCTACTGGATTATCTATAAACGAAGGTTGCTCAATAAGTAATGCAACACATTTTTTTTTTGGCCAAGTTTGGTTGAAAGAACCGGACTTATTTTGGGAAATGTTCAAACATTCCCGCTTCGTCTCGTATAGTTTCATTGACTTCCAACAGGTGACAGCACTATATGGAGCTGTTAAAATGACGTCTGTAACAGATGTGCATTCCAAAGTCCAAACAACAGGCAGTGATTGGGTTTCTTTTGGCGGAAAACCAACGCATCTCAGATATTCATAGGCGCTTGCAGAATGTCTACAGTGATGTGGCAGTGGACATAAGCATGGTGAGTCATTTGGGCAAATTATGTGCCATCATCGCCGCAAGGTCTAGCAGTACTGTCTGATCTCCCGCATGCTGGTCGGCCGTGCACAGCTGTGATTCCTGCAATGTCGGAGCATGCGAAGACTCTCATTCGAGACGATTGACAGATCACCATCAAACAACTCAGTGCTCAACTTGACATCTCTGTTGGTAATGCTGTCACAATTGTTCACCAGTTGGGATATTCAAAGGTTTGTTCCCGCTGGGTCCCTCGATATCTAACCGAAGACCATAAAGAACAAAGGAGAACCATCAGTGTGGAACTGCTTACTCGTAATGAGGCTGAGGATGACAATTTCTTGTCAAACATTGTTACAGGCGATGAAACATGGGTTCAGCACTTCGTACCCGAAACAAAACGGCAATCAATAAAGTGTTGCCACACCCACTCCCCTACCAAGAAAAAGTGTGAAGCCATACCCTCAGCAGGTAAAGTCATGGCTACAGTCTTCTGGGATGCTGAAGGGGTTATTCTGGTCGATGTCCTTCCCCATGGTCAAACGATAAACTATGAGGTGTATTGTACTACTCTTCGAAAATTGAAGAAACGGCTTCAGCATGTTCGTAGGCACAGAAATCAGAACAATCTTCTCCTACTTCATGATAACATAAGACCTCACACAAGTCTTTGCACCTGTGAGGAGCTCATAAAACTTTAGTGGACTGTTCTTCCTCATTCATCCTATAGTCCCGATCTCGCAACGTCAGATTTCCATATGTTTAGCCCAATGAAGGACGCAATCCGCTGAACGTACTACGCGAATGATGAAGTTATTGATGCAGTACAACCTTGGCTCCCGCATCGACCAGTGGAATGGTACCGTGCAGACATACAGGCCCTCATTTCAAGGTGGTGTAAAGCTGTAGCATTGAACGGATATTAAGTTGAAAAATAGTGTTGTGTAACTAAAAGATTGGGAAATAACATGTGTATTTGAATGCTGAATAAAACAACCCCTGTTTCAGAAAAAAATGTGTTACATTAATTATTGAACAACCATCGTACAAATTATGAAATTCATTAGACAAAGAAAATTGTATTGAAGTTTAATGTTTTTAAATAATCAAATTTTTAAAAAAATGATCAATTAGTGGAATAAATTAATTAAGTCCAAAAGTCATAAGAAGGTGAGCAATTAAAGAACAGGTAGTATTTTCTATAACATTTTGGTCTGGTTTATCTTCACCACTGTTACAATTAATTCAATAACTCAAGTATAATAACTGGTATTCAGCTGGATTGTATTATATCAATAGTCTTAAGGGTACAATAAAGTACTCTTAAACAAACATTTTTGATGTGTGTGTACTTTTGAGCAAGTATTATAAACAAATCACGATAAAAAGAATAAAAAGAAAAAAATATTTTTACAATTTTTTGTGCAGTTCTTGTATTTATTCCAAAACAAATCATGTGCACCCATAAATTACTATACTAAAAGTGATTGTTTCACTGTTATCAGCCATTCCTTTAAGTTTGTAATACCAGTTAATAATCATCATTCAGTTTGACTTCAGTGGTAGGTAAATTAATGGGAAGATTGATATGCAACCACATCAGAAATGTATGTGAGGAACATAAGTGGTTTTCAAGTAGGCAACATGGGTTCAGGCAAGGATATTCATGCGAATCTCAGTTGGTGGGATACATGCAAGATATTTCAGATGAAATGGACAAGGGAGTCCAAATTGATAGTGCAGCACTACATCTTTCAGAGGGGTTTGACAGAGTAAGCCACAAAATGGTACTAAATAAGGTAAAAAAATTGGAGTGGATGAGAAAGTTATTTGCTGGGTAGAAGAATTTTTAAAGGGTAGAAAACAGAAAGTTATGGTAGGAAATGCGGTATCAAAGGAAGTGGAAGTAAAATTGGGAGTGCCACAGGGTAGCGTATTGGGACCATTGCTATTCATTATTCTAATTAATAATTGTGTTGATTGTTTACCATCTGAAATTAGATTGTTTGCAGATGACATAATGCTATATAAAATAGAGAATTGTAAACAGTTGCAGGGTGATCTGGACAGGACATCTAGTTGGGTTGGTAAACATGGGATGAAGATAAATGCAAAGAAGAGTCAGCTAATTAGATACACAAATAAAAAACAAAATGTTAATTATGAATATAAGGTGGGGAAAGAATTGCTTGCTGTAAACTTGAAATGTAAATATCTTGGCATTACATTTGATAACAAGCTTAACTTGGCAGGACACATTGGACAGGTGGTAGGAATAGGTTTCAAAATACTGCACTTGTTGGAGAGAGTGATGAGGGGATGTACTATAGAAGTAAAGGAATTGGGTTACAAAACTTTGGTCAGACCATTGCTCGAATATGGTAGTGTAGTATGGGACCCACATTTTGAGTATCGAATACAGCAGTTGGAGAAGGTGCAAAGAAGGGCTGCTAGATTTGTTTCTGGAAATAATCGCAGAATGCAATCAGTGACAGATATAATAAAGGAGCTGAAATGGGATTCATTGCAAGACAGGAGGAGGATGACGAGAGTGATGGGAGTGTACAGGGAGTATACTGGCGATGAGGCATGGAAAGATATTGCAGTAGGTATGAAAAGTAGTTCATGGAAGGGAAAAGATGACCATGACCACAAGCTGGCACACAATTTCAGGCACAAGGGTGTGGGAAGATTTTCTTTTTTAGGTAAGGGTGTCAGGGATTGGAATGAGTTACCAAGGGGAATAATGAACTTACTGAAAATGTTATAAGAATTTAAAGTTGAAATTTGTAGAGGGCAAATGTAGGTGGGTGCAGGATAGGGGGAAGATGGGTGTGTTGGGAAATTGCCACCAGAGTGTGCATTGCAATTAAATTAATTAATTAATCCTGTATCTATTATTTTTCCCTTCTCGGATGAAGAACTTCTTCTAAAGATTGTTGCAATATGAGTATCACATTTTTTTAGTATTATTTGTATTAACTAGGTTACCTTTAAAACCACTATACCAGGTTACTAAACTGTCAAAATTGTCTTAGTATTTCTTTTTATATAATATAATGAGCGCAGCGAAGCATATATATATTTTTTAGAGTTTTAATATAACTTACTTCAGTGGCACAAATTCTCCCATCTGTATCAATTGTTCTGATGCTGAACACTTTTTTCAGCCTGTATAGAATCCAATTTTCACATGGAGTACCCCAAAATCCTATATCTGATGTTATTGACTCTGCAAAGTACTCAGGTGCTCGGACATGTGAACAACTGTGTTGTTGACCTTTAGTAAAAAATCACAGTTACAATTAATTGCTATTAAAAACTGTTTCAGAACTTCTTCATTTTATATTTGCTGATATATATCCTGGCATTAATATTCTAATCAACTGTCATATATTCCAGTTGTTCAGTTTGATTTCATTAGATTTGTAATAATAATTTCTGAATTTATATTTTGCAAAGCATAGGTGAATTAGCAGCAACAAAACTTAAGATAACTTGACATACTTTGAATACTCACTAAGTGTGCCTGCTGCTTCACAACCAGGCTGGTGAGTTCCTCCATTGGGGTAAAAGTCAACATGGCCACAAGAGAAAATTTGACCTTTATTTCCTGCATCAGTATGTATTGTATCAACAAATTCAGCAGCACTGGAATCTAATTTGTCTGAGAACAATGAGGTGAGGAACCCTGGCAAAGCTGGATCTAGACCTGAATTTGATCATAGTAAACCTTTCACTTTTTTCTGTTTATACAAAGACAAATTTTTTAATGACAAAAATATTTACCTACCAGTGACACGTGGAAGTTTCCCTGACACCAAATATTCTCCTATTTGTCCTGCAACTTGCCCACCCAGACTGAAACCAATAACATGTATGTCAGACAGAGGTACCAGATCCATTTCCACAATTCTGTCGATTAGTTGAGCAATACATTTTGCCACAAGTGCCGTGTTATGTACAGCTTCAATATAGCATGGATGTCTTACAAGAGGCTCATAGTCAACAGAAATTATGTTGTAGTCTCCATGTCTGAAGTATGCTATATTGAAGTGGTTTGAAAGAAACAAATAATGTAAATAATTTGCATTCTAAACATTAAACTTCTTAAAACTATAAAGAGGGTTATTCATACTGTACCTACCTGGTCTTATTTCAGTATTTGGAGAATATTCATGATGTCCAGTGTAACCATGAATTAAAATCTTAAGAGGCCTTCTCTTATGGAACCCTGCAGCTTTTAAAGTAGAAGGCTCAGCAACATTAAGAGTCTGGGGAGAATCTTTTATTTCTCTGCAACAAAATGTTATACAAAGCAGAAAATACTTACTACCGATATTATGGCTTTATTTTATCCTGTGTTACCTTGTGTACAGATAGAATGTGATATTATCATTGGGACACTCCTTGGGTGGTCTGGTGCAATTTTCAGACGTAATCCTAATCCATCTTTCATTATGAGTCACTGAAAAAATACATATAATTCTTGGTGTTTTTAAACATATATAAATATACAGGGGATAGCTTAATACTTCTAAAAAAAAAAAAAAAAAAAAGAGCATTACTTCATTCACATAAAGCTTGATCACTTTCTTTTGCTTAAAAGTCTTACAAATCTTCAGTGTACGTTTTTGAGGCTAAGAAAGATTCACTTTAGTTTCTTCAGCATTAAGGCAATAAAATATTGTAAAAAAGTTAACTAAGAAACTTCTGTAATATACATTAAAATAGGGTAGTCTAGTGACTCAGTGGTTAAGGCAAACTGATTGGAGATCATAAGGTCTGCAGTTCAAATCCCTGTCATGGCAGAAATCCCTCAATCTGAACTTCACCTCTGACAATGCTTGTTATGTAGTGTGAAGTATTGCTGAATGTATCTGTGGTTTGGATTTCAAGCTAAAAATTAGATTTTCTGTACCAGCTTAGATTACCAGTTTAGATTAAGGCAGTTATGATAGTGACAGAATGCATAGCCAATAAAAACCCTGTCACCAGGTCATTAGAACCACATTAGCCTTTATATTCACCTTACATTGAACTAAAATTTAAGTAAATACAGTTACAAAATATAGAAACTAAGACTCCATACAGCAGACAATATTTCCACATGGTAGTCCTCTACTGACACAAACAAACTGACTGATGATTGAAAGAAAATACCTAAAAACTGCAATTAGGATGGTCCATACAAGCGGTCAGGTATTTGAAGCTGGGACCATTTTACATCCACAATCCACTATTTTGTCTTTTTAGTTGGTACAGTCACACTGATGGGAGCACACAATTATCCTCTTCTCAAATTTAAATTGTCTTCTTACACAGTTCTTCTGTTCAGCTGATCCTTCCTTCCAACCTTCTGTTCTCCCTCTGTCCCCCTCCCTCCCCCCATACACACACACACATAATTCCAAAAGGGGTTGACATCATACTTTAACTGTCCACTTAATTTTTAATATCCTTCTGTAGCACTCATTTCAAACATTTCCTCTTCCTTGTTTCTGCTTTTGATAGGTCCATAATTTTGGATGCTCCATAAATAAAATTTTGAATTTTGTTATTTCTGAGTCCTGGGTTAGCATTAAAAAGTTATTTCTTTTTAAAGAAGGCTCTTTAGCACTGATTATTATATAGATTGTGAATTTTTATGCTAACGTGAAACTTTTTATGTTACCTGAAATTCCTTAAAAAAGATTTGTGCATCCTGTCGTATCTAATGTTACTCCAATGTTCAGAGAAATCATGATTGTATTTTTTTTTCTTGATCTTTTTTCCCCAAAATTAATGTTAATGCTTATCTTTTGTCTCATAACCCCAAACTAATCTTCATCTGAAATCCCTTCATATGGCTAACGGCCCCCACGATACATTCGGAATTCCAACTCAAAACTCTGACAGCAGGTCGTAAGGCTACATCAATTACCTTAAGTTATTACAAGCAAGATTACATATATCAACAAGTTATTCAATTTTAAACCTAGATAGAATCATACCATAATACCTATGGTATGAAAGAATGTAGGCTTTCTCAGTGAGTCAGTTGCATAAAATCTTCTAGAACGTTCCCTTTTGACAAATTTTCTCATTTTTTTAAAATTGGATTTTACATTTATAGATGGTCAATCTGCACTGTCTTCCTCTGTTGTAGTGACATTACTAATCTGTTGATACTTTCTTTCTCTAATTGTTGAAGAGAGATTAGATGTTGGTTTGCTATTTGTCTTATTTTCTCACTGCTCCATTTTCTCCACTTATTTGTTTATGAATGATCAGGACTAATCCATATATTGCATGATATCTTTTGTCTGTAGTAAATTAAGGAGTCATGGTTTGATGTTTCACAGCCATATCATTAAAAACACATTAGTCCACAACCTGAAGTTTGGTTGGATCCTCCCGAAGGAGGCATTGACAGAGGTAGGATGGCCAGTTCCTTTCCGCCGGGGCCTACAGTTTAACGTGGAATCCAAACCATGGAGTGGCCTGGCATAGCTCATATGATCAAACACAACTCTTAAAAATTCCTGCACCTTCCAGGATACAGTATGTTTAATTATTGAACAGAAATTACGTTATTCAGTCTTTCTTGGAAGACTTTAACTGGATGAAAGACATCGTAAAGTTGCAATTGCTCAATTGTTACAATCTATTCATGCAGTGTTTTTTCTGCTCCACACACCAAAAATTTAATTCAGTAATGGTGAACAATTATACTATTTTTCCATCCATTTACTATACTGAATATGTACATAAATTTTGTTTTTACTGTACTGAGTATATTATATTATCTCTCCCTTTAACATTTATGCTTCTATAAGTACATAATAAACAATTATTATTTTTCCAGTGAAGGTCTCCATCATTTTTATATGCGAAACCATAGTCTAATGCAATAGGTTTATTCTTGTTCAACGCTATTCTATGGTTCATTTTGTCAAATACTTTGGTGAAATCCAACACCACATAATCAAAGTCTCAGCCTTTATTCCATTACATTTGAAATATTATGTACAGAACCTGTTAATTGACATTCATATGAATAAACTATTCTTAATCGAAGCCACTGATATACAAACCAGTTTCATACCTGTCAGACAGTCTTGGAGTAGATGGATCAAGCTATCAGCTTGCCTACAAATGAGTTTAATCGATCTGTAGCGCTCAATACTTATCCGCCTCCCATCTATACTATTATAAATCCGTAAGCAAGCTGTGTGTGTCTCTTTATTTGAATGGGTACCGTGAGATAAGTACCGCAATTTGGATGGGGGTTTAAAATTTTTAGAGCTAATTTGTCCGAATCAAAATCTGCGGAAATAGCAAATAACTTATATGTATCATGGGAAGGAGCAAGAGATTAAAAACCTTTATATATTGAAAATGTGGGCCACAGACCATTATTCACTTCAGACCTGTACTCCTTTCGCAAAAATCTGACAAAACTTAGTATTACGTTGTTTTTTTATTTTTGTTATTCAATTTTAGGTAAACATGCAGAATAGGTGTGATTAGAAGGCTGTGATTTCTCAGAGTATAGTTCCTACCTGCCGCCTTAGGACGGCGCCACCAGCGCACAGAGCCCGCGCATTTGAAATACAGTTTCAAGACGAAAAGAAAACAAAGTTGTAGGAGCGCGCATTTGAAATAGGAGCCACAGTTTCAAGACGAATATCACACATGGTCAATAACATCACCACGTTTTAAATTTCCAAGTGGAACCATGTTTTATTCGTATAATAAGTGTATTTTAATGATGTACGATGTATTTCAGTAAAATTAAAAAGCTATATATACACAACCTAATTTTCGCACTTTTCCTGCATTACCGCCGTCCAGACGCAACTTATCCATGGTCAGTAAAATCACAACATTGTAATTCCCATGTGGAACCATGTTTTATTCGTGTCACAAATGTACTTTAAGTATATACAATGTATTTCAGTAAATTTAAAAAGCCATATATACCCAATCTAATTTTCACACTTGTCCTGATTAGCGCCGTCCAGACGCAACTTATACATGGTCAGTAAAATCACAACGTTGTAATTCCCATGTGGAACCATGTTTTCGTGTTCACAAATGTACTTTAAGTATATACAATGTATTTCAGTAAATTTAAAAAGCCATATATACCCAATCTAATTTTCACACTTGTACTGCATTAGCGCCGTCCAGACACAACTTATACATGGTCAGTAAAATCACGACGGTGTAATTCCCATGTGGAACCATGTTTTATTCGTGTCACAAGTGTACCTTAAGTATATACAATGTATTTCAGTATATTTAAGAAGCCATATATACCCAATCTAATTTTCACACTTGTCCTGCATTAGCGCCGTCCAGACGCAACTTATACATGGTCAGTAAAATCACACGGTGTAATTCCCATGTGGAACCATGTTTTATTCGTGTCACAAGTGTACCTTAAGTATATACAATGTATTTCAGTAAATTTAAGAAGCCATATATACCCAATCTAATTTTCACACTTGTCCTGCATTAGCGCCGTCCAGACGCAACTTATACATGGTCAGTAAAATCACGACGGTGTAATTCCCATGTGGAACCATGTTTTATTCGTGTCACAAGTGTACCTTAAGTATATACAATGTATTTCAGTAAATTTAAGAAGCCATGTATACCCAATCTAATTTTCACACTTGTCCTGCATTAGCGCCGTCCAGACGCAACTTATACATGGTCAGTAAAATCACGACGGTGTAATTCCCATGTGGAACCATGTTTTATTCGTGTCACAAGTGTACCTTAAGTATATACAATGTATTTCAGTAAATTTAAGAAGCCATATATACCCAATCTAATTTTCACACTTGTCCTGCATTAGCGCCGTCCAGACGCAACTTATACATGGTCAGTAAAATCACGACGGTGTAATTCCCAAGTGGAACCATGTTTTATTCGTGTCAAAAGTGTACTTTAATGATATAAGATGTATTTTAGTAAATTTTCCAGCCAAATATACAGTCTCTAATTTTCTCCAATGTTTTGCATATTCTGCATCTGCTGTGGCGATACTGGAATTGTCAGTATACGATCTACCCTTCAATTTCGTACCTGGAACGTAGTTTCATTTAAAGATTTCCACTAGTTGTACACGCGTTTTCCTTGACCACAATTTTTATTTATTTATTTTTTTACTTGTGTCTTTACACCTCGTTTACATTGAAGGTAATTAGATGCGGGATGGGAATGTTGATAATGAATGGGAAGTAATTCGTCCTTGACCTTTTGAAGGAATCATTCCGGCATTTTCCTGGAGTAATTTGGGTAAACCATGTTGCTCGCCAATGCGAGGTCAGAGCGCTAACCACTCATCCGCTACGCTCGGGTTGTTGAGAAAAACCAGCAACATTTGTTTGGCAGAAGTAGGTGGCTAGAACTGAACGAGTTGGGTGAGAGGTAACGCCCTGGTTGAGCATTCGGGTGGACGTGCCTACAAATCCCTGTCGGGTAATCGAGATTTTGGTTTTCTATGGTTTACCCAAATCCCTCCACGTTATTACTGGTAATGGTTCCTTTGAAGGGACAATGGATGATTTTTTCCGTTCTTTGACAAAGCGTAAAGCTGGAAGGATTCCTCTTCTTTTTTTATTTTTCTTTTTTAAAAAGGAAAACAAACTGAAAAAGGTATAAATTGAAATGGGTGCTTGGGACAACTATATATTTTTTTTCTCCGTGTCTACAATAACATTGGAATACAAATCAATAATAATAATGCAGCTTGGTTACATGAGATATAATAATCCATGTAAGGGTACCGAAGAGGAGCAAGATTTGGTTTCATGACGATTTAACATTCTCTATTGATCATATCAGGGCAAAAAAAGGTAAAGCATCGCCTGCAAATTTGCAAAGTCACAAACATTCCAATAGTGAGATGTTATTTAGAATGAGAAGTGGTGATGGCACATCGTCAATTCTAGCATCTACTGATAGTTATGTCAAAAACCGATTATTGAAATGGTTTAAAACAAAGGTAGTTCCATTAAGGTGATAAGCATTCCCACAAGCGAATATTAAATATTTAATTATCACACAATAACATCATATAATTCCCATAGGTGTCTTAAGTAACTAGAAGAATAGAGTATGTAGTAAGCAGTATATAATTTTACAAATATTCCGACAAAAACAACTGTTCTGGTGTTCCGCTTTTTTTGTCTTTTTTTTTTTGTCTGTTGTGTTCGTTCGCTGTTGCTCCAGACCGACATGTTTACATAATTAGACCTAACCCCCCCCCCTCCCCCCTATACAGTTCGGTTTAAAATTTGTTGAAAATGTAACTTATTAAATTTGATGCTCTGGAAGGTCCTGTGGAGATTGAGACTTTGACTATGTAGCACTGATATTGGCCGTTAGGAATGCATGACTAGGCTGTGCATTATTAATCAGGTAAGAAGACATATTTTCGAAATTGCTGAACAATAATTCAATAAATAATTCCGTCAAGAACATGTTGTTCTGACGATATTATTTATTCAATTCTTGTTCATCAACTGCGAAGTAAGACCTATTACAGATTAATCAGCAGTATTTGTTCATTGGGGCAGAAATAGAATATGTAGCAAGCGCCTGCGTGGTTTGCCTGTAAGGTAGTTGTCACAATTACAGACTATATTTGGCTATTTAGATTTACTGAAATACATCTTATATCATCAAAGTACACTTTTGACACGAATAAAACATGGTTCCACATGGGAATTACACCGTCGTGATTTTACTGACCATGTATAAGTTGCGTCTGGACGGCGCTAATGCAGGACAAGTGTGAAAATTAGATTGGGTATATATGGCTTTTTAAATTTACTGAAATACATTGTATATACTTAAGGTACACTTGTGACACGAATAAAACATGGTTCCACAAGGGAATTACACCGTCGTGATTTTACTGACCATGTATAAGTTGCGTCTGGACGGCGCTAATGCAGGACAAGTGTGAAAATTAGATTGGGTATATACTTAAGGTACACTTGTGACATGAATAAAACATGGTTCCACATGGGAATTACACCGTCGTGATTTTACTGACCATGTATAAGTTGCGTCTGGACGGCGCTAATGCAGGACAAGTGTGAAAATTAGATTGGGTATATATGGCTTTTTAAATTTACTGAAATACATTGTATATACTTAAGGTACACTTGTGACACGAATAAAACATGGTTCCACATGGGAATTACACCGTCGTGATTTTACTGACCATGTATAAGTTGCGTCTGGACGGCGCTAATGCAGGACAAGTGTGAAAATTAGATTGGGTATATATATGGCTTTTTAAATTCACTGAAATACATACATTGTATATACTTAAGGTACACTTGTGACACGAATAAAACATGGTTCCACATGGGAAATTACACCGTCGTGATTTTACTGACCATGTATAAGTTGCGTCTGGACGGCGCTAATGCAGGACAAGTGTGAAAATTAGATTGGGTATATATGGCTTTTTTAAATTCACTGAAATACATTGTATATACTTAAGGTACACTTGTGACATGAATAAAACATGGTTCCACATGGGAATTACACCGTCGTGATTTTACTGACCATGTATAAGTTGCGTCTGGACGGCGCTAATGCAGGACAAGTGTGAAAATTAGATTGGGTATATATGGCTTTTTAAATTTACTGAAATACATTGTATATACTTAAGGTACACTTGTGACACGAATAAAACATGGTTCCACATGGGAATTACACCGTCGTGATTTTACTGACCATGTGTAAGTTGCGTCTGGACGGCGCTAATGCAGGACAAGTGTGAAAATTAGATTGGGTATATATGGCTTTTTAAATTACTGAAATACATTGTATATACTTAAGGAAACACTTGTGACACGAATAAAACATGGTTCCACATGGGAATTACACCGTTCGTGATTTTACTGACCATGTATAAGTTGCGTTCTGGACGGCGCTAATGCAGGACAAGTGTGAAAGACTTAGATGGGATATATATGGCTTCTTTAAATTTCACTGAAATACATTGTATATTACTTAAAGTACACTTGTGACACTGAATAAAACATGGTTCCACATTGGGAATTACACCGTTCGTGATTTACTGACCATGTATAAGTTGCGTCTGGACGGCGCTAATGCAGGACAAGTGTGAAAATTTAGATTGGGTATATAGGGCTTCTTAAATTCACTGAAATACATTGTATATACTAAGGTACACTTGTGACATTGAATAAAACATGGTTCCACAGTGGAATTACACCGTCGTGATTTTACTGACCATGCATAAGATTGCGTCTGGACGGAGCTAATGCAGGACAAGTGTGAAAATTAGATTGGGTAATATATGGCTTTTTAAAATTTAACTGAAATACATTGTATATACTTAAGGTACACTTGTGACACTGAATAAAACATGTTCCCACATGGAATTATAACCGTCGTGATTTTACTGACCATGTGTAAGTTGCGTCTGGACGGCGCTAATGCAGGACAAGTGTGAAAATTAGATTGGGTATATATGGCTTTTTAAATTCACTGAAATACATTGTATATACTTAAGGCACACTTGTGACACGAATAAAACATGGTTCCACATGGGAATTACACCGTCGTGATTTTACTGACCATGTATAAGTTGCGTCTGGACGGCGCTAATGCAGTACAAGTGTGAAAATTAGATTGGGTATATATGGCTTTTTAAATTTACTGAAATACATTGTATATACTTAAGGTAACATCTTGTGACACGAATAAAACATGGTTCCACATGGGAATTACACCGTCGTGATTTTACTGACCATGTGTAAGTTTGCGTCTGGACGGCGCTAATGCAGGACTAGTGTGAAAATTAGATTGGGTATATATGGCTTTTAAATTCAGAAATACTTGTATATACTTAAGGAACACTTGTGACACGAATAAACATGGTTCCACAATGGAATTACACCGTGTGATTTTACTGACCATGTATAAGTTGCGTCTGGACGGCGCTAATGCAGGACAAGTGTGAAAATTAGATTGGGTATATATGGCTTCTTAAATTCACTGAAGTACATTGTATATTGTAATGATCCGCGAGAGACAGAGGTGCGCGTGTTTCTTTTCTCGTCTGGTGTGTGTCGGTCCCCGGTCCCAGGGGAGGTTCTGCTAGTGTTTGGGGAACGCCAGCCCCTGAGTGTTTCCATTAAATGTGACTTATGGCATAACAGCCTCGTGACAAGGCCTGCGACTCAAGATGGAGTGGGAGCCTGGGCTGTTTTAGTAAACAAACAAAATAAAAAGTATATCTGTATCCAAGAACGAAGGGTAAGGGGAAGCCAGGAGTACACAGCCAATAGGAAAAATTGTATTTTTATTACAAAAAAGGGTGGTTTGTTGCATGTCCTGAGCCAACCACGGAAAAAGCTTCCTCCAAAGACAGTGATTGGCAGACGTCATGAAGAAGGGGCGGAACCCGACGCTTCTTGGAGGCAGCGCGAGAAGACGCATAGGGAGACTTGTTGGACTACCGACGGAAAGGTGTGGATCGACCGAACAGCTGACTACTGGGGACAACAGTGAGGCAGCCGGCCGTGATGGAGAGCTGGTCAACCCACCGACTGCACAACGTAGATTCGCCTGCACGGTAACCACCATTCGGAAAAAGGAACTTTTGCATCATCGTCGTTTTTTTACCCTAGTTATCGCCCCGAGACAGACTCTCTTGCTCCACGAGAAAGTTATGTACCCTTGTGTTGCAAAAAGAAAATTAATCTTTGTAAAATCTTGTCAAGCAAACAATAAAGTAAATCGTAAAGTCAGATTGTGAACCTTGTTTCAATAGATCCCATCCAGTCATGTAATGTGTCATTTGACTTATTAATAATTCTAGTTGATCAATAATTCATGTTTAAGTAACAATACTTTGAGATCTGGATGTCGCTTCCCTCGGAATAGGGTACACTCCAATCTCTGGCGCCCACCTGATTTGTTTTTATGCTAAATATAGTTGCAATTAATAACTGGTAATGAACGGCCACAGTATGGTCGAGAAGTCGCTTTCCTAACATAGGGAACACTTCAATATACTTAAAGTACACTTGTGACACGAATAAAAACATGGTTCCACGTGGGAATTACACGTTGTGATTTTACAGACCATGTATAAGTTGCGTCGGACGGCGCTAATGCAGGACAAGTGTGAAATTTAGATTGGGTATATATATATGGCTTCTTAAATTCACTGAAATACATTGTATATACTTAAGGAACACTTGTGACACGAATAAAACATGGTTCCACATGGGAATTACACCGTCGTGATTTTACTGACCATGTGTAAGTTGCGTCTGGAAGGCGCTAATGCAGGACAAGTGTGAAAATTAGATTGGGTATATATGGCTTTTAAATTCCTGAAATACATGTAGATACTTAGGAACACTTGTGACACGAATAAACATGGTTCCACATGGGAATTACACCGTCGTGATTTTACTGACCATGTGTAAGTTGCGTCTGGACGGCGCTAATGCAGGACAAGTGTGAAAATTAGATTGGGTATATATGGCTTCTTAAATTTACTGAAATACATTGTATATACTTAAGGTACACTTGTGACACGAATAAAACATGGTTCCACATGAGGAATTACACCGTTGTGATTTTACTGACCATGTATAAGTTGCGTCTGGACGGCGCTAATGCAGGACAAGTGTGAAAATTAGATTGGGTATATGGCTTCTTAAATATACTGAAATACATGTATATACTTAAGGTACACTTGTGACACGAATAAAACATGGTTCCACATGGGAATTACACCGTCGTGATTTTACTGACCATGTATAAGTTGCGTCTGGACGGCGCTAATGCAGGACAAGTGTGAAAATTAGATTGGGTATATATGGCTTTTTAAATTTACTGAAATACATTGTATATACTTAAAGTACATTTGTGACACGAATAAAACATGGTTCCACATGGGAATTACAACGTTGTGATTTTACTGACCATGTATAAGTTGCGTCTGGACGGCGCTAATGCAGGACAAGTGTGAAAATTAGATTGGGTATATATGGCTTTTTAAATTTACTGAAATACATTGTATATACTTAAAGTACATTTGTGACACGAATAAAACATGGTTCCACATGGGAATTACAATGTGTGATTTTACTGACCATGGATAAGTTGCGTCTGGACGGCGTAATGCAGGAAAAGTGCGAAAATTAGGTTGGTATATATAGCTTTTTAAATTTACTGAAATACATCGTACATCATTAAAATACACTTATTATACGAATAAAACATGGTTCCACTTGGAAATTTAAAACGTGGTGATGTTATTGACCATGTGTGATATTCGTCTTGAAACTGTGGCTCCTATTTCAAATGCGCGCTCCTACAACTTTGTTTTCTTTTCGTCTTGAAACTGTATTTCAAATGCGCGGGCTCTGTGCGCTGGTGGCGCCGTCCTAAGGCGGCAGGTAGGAACTATACTCTGAGAAATCACAGCCTTCTAATCACACCTATTTTCTGCATGTTTACCCAATTTTAAAATAAACAGAATCAAACTTAATCAGCAATCAGCATTTACTTGCATCGTAACAGATCAGTTGTCATGTGAAATGCCTCAGCTTACTACTGCGGTAGACATAGCTTGTCTTTGGTAGACAGTTAAACAGTTTATCTCTGGTACAATATGTCTTACGTAATCGCTGAATTAAGTGCAATGAACGTTATTACGCCAACATTTCTTCCTTACATATCATTGAGCATACGAAATTCTTTTTTTTTTCTCTCGCTCTCTCTCTATTTCGAAGGAAGATGACTGAGAAAAAGCTACCATAAATATCAACAGGTAAAAATACGTAGTTTTTCCATGATAACATGTTTGAATTTCGATGGAGTTTACTCGATTATTATATCTTTCGTAGGTTTCGTGTGCAAATATTCTTGAATAAAATCGCCCAAGGAACCTGTGTACAAGTTTTGGCTGCTGTTCAAACCACGGCCGGTAAAATAAACTATTCTTTCTATTAAATACCTCTCATAACCTTCATTTCGTAATGATTATCGCCATACGTGCTATTGAGTTGATGGCGACAAGCAAACAACGAAACAAAAATTTAACTAGGCATCCTAAAACCTTATGCTACACCGCATAAATTAAAAAACTAAATTCATTATGTCTTAAGGTCTAACAAAACGTGTCAATTATCAGTCTGGTCCAGGTTGCATTCTAACCTAACCACAAAGTTAGCAATTTATTCCGTTCGAAAATCGTAGCTTCTGCCAAATGTGCATTAATACATTCACTGTTTCACTATAGAACCTTGGCCTGCTGGAGATACTTATATAGACTGAAATAATGGTATCAATTTATTGAAAGCAAAGAGAATTAAAAATAATTAATATCCTAATGTTACACCACGTAAATTATAAAGGTAAATCCATCATCCCTTATGTTTTAACAAAGCATATCAGCTATCATTATGGTCCAAGCTGTATTTCAACCGAACCACAACCTCCGCTAATATTGCCATTCGAAAATCATAGCTTCAGTCACATGCGCATTAATACCTACGCTGCATCGTGATCAAATCTTGACATATTGGAATTACTTATATGTGGCTGAAATAATGGAAGCAGTAATACGGCGATTTGAAAGCGAAGGAAATTAAATATAATTCTTAACGTGTGATACCGCGTAAGATTAGTTTTAATACACGTAAATTTCTATTTTAAAGCAGAAATAATTTATCGTAAAAATAAAACAAATATTCTAACAGCAAAAAGAAAAAAATACTGTTTGAGAGGTTAAAAATTATTGTTTTTTTAATATATATATGTATACAACGTCAAGAAATTTTTATTATTACACTGAAATATTTATTACTGTTACTGTTATTATTAATAAAGAAAACTCTTATATTACAACACTCTTCCAAGATCACGAAGTTGCAGGTAACAGCTATAACGATATAAATTTGTAGCACCACGGTTATCGTGCAGTCCTCCGTATCAGCATTGAAAACACAAAGGTGTTACAGTGGCCGACTTACCAAATAAGGTAAATGTATATTTTTTTTCTCTCTTAAAACCTACTTCATTTACTTATATCACAAAAATAAAAACCTTTCTAATTATTTTTTTTACTTACTTTTTTTTTTTTTTTTTTTTTTTACTTTGCACAATAATTATCTCAACGAATTAGTACAGATAGCTTTTCTGCTATTTCAGAAAAGGTATTACATTAAAATATTAATGAAACAAAACTCTTGGACATCAGTATGAAAACCGAACTGAAACAAAAGAAATTTTTAAAAAGATTTTTGCAATTCATGTCCCTCAGCGTTAATATTTGGTAAAAGAATAAAATCGGTAAAGAATTTTTACACATACCAAAGAACACTCTCGCGAAGCAGCGGGAAAATGCTAGTCCTTAATAAAACGATACCATTATAGCACATAACCGCTCCTCTAGAATGCTGTAAGTCTCCGGACACAATTTAATAAATTTTTTAATATATTTTCATGTCGTCTACAAGTAAGTTTAACTTATATGCTGTAATATATCCTGTACAGTCTTACAGAACAGGAATTGAAGATATCATGGGAAGTCATGGTATAGAACCAACGAATTAGGATCGAGAAGACCTGGATTTCTGCCTGAGGGAATCATTAGTTTCTAGAAATACCTGGCATGAGATAAGAGACAGTCACAAGTTCGACCGGTACATTTGGGATGGTCAGAGTATAGGCCTAATAGACTATGTATTGTTCAACAAATGTCTTCACATGTAAATAACGGATGTGAAAGTCATATCAAGTATGAAACAGGAGTAGATCATCAGCAGACTTAACAAACTCAGTCTGGACAAAATAATAAACTAAAGTATTGGAAGCTGGCAACATGGACGAAGTTAAGGAAGGTGTAAAATCTAATTTTTCCAAGGAAGAACTAAGAGCAGCAGGGAAGAAATGGAGAAAACACAGAATAATAATAGAAATGACATTTGGAAGAATATTAAATAATAGTAAGGAGAAGAAAACGCTGTTGTATAGCGGATGCAATAAAAAGGGAGACAATAACATGTAAATAGTGTTTCGATACAGAACAAAATAGAAAAGAGCTAACGAAGCAGTTAACGAAGGCTTGAGAAATAATTTTAAATATTACAAGTAAAAAATCTTGGGATAAATTTACAGGGAAACCGAAGGCGAGTTGCAAAGAAAATAAAAAAAATTACCCTAAGATTTGCTGACCAGAGTGTTGGAACACCAGGTGAAGTTTAGTGGAAAGAGAAGATGCAGTGAGAACATGGAAAGTGTACTTAAAAGGTGTGTTAGAAGGAATAAAAGGAAATCCGCGAAGAACGCAAGAAAGAACCAGCGGACAGATGAGTAAAACAACAACTTAAGAAAGTAAATAGAAGAATTTAGTATGCTGGAGCTAGAATTTTGTGAATTGCAGAGCATATATGTAGATGTAGCAGTGAAAGGACTACCAAATGGGCCTCCACTGTTGAGCCATTTTCCTGAAAATATATTGAATAATTAACCTAGTAAAATGGAACTGAAAAGCTAGAGAAAAAGCAAGAATTAAGCAATGATAGATGCAATTTTTAAACTCCTACAAAACATGGAGAAAAGGGGGCAATAAGGCAAGGACACCATAATAATGTTCATAGATCTGGAAAAGTGATTATAGGGTTAGGCTCTTGGTTAAAAGATGTACTAGACAATGAGGTACAGAGTAGCTAGAGTGTTCCTGAGATGTAGAGGATCAGTTGGTGGAGGAGTATTCATACTAGTTAGGAAATTCTACCACACTTCACTGGTTTTTATAGATCATGACCATGAGTTACATGATTTCTGGGGTAGTAAAAAAAAATAAAAAAAAAATCCTGTTTGGCTGCTTATCGTAGTGGAAGAATTAATTCATTCTCAGAGTTCAGAATTGATAGTTAAATGGTTATTATTGGTGGGGTTACACATTTAACAAGTGTCAACTTGGTTGGAAAGATTAACAACGCAAGGGAACAGAGATTTCCAAATAACTTAATAATGGAAGAAGGTTTTATACAATTGGTACAGGAGAACACGAGGGGACGAAACATGTTGGATATCTTCGTATTAAAGCCTGATAATAACTTTGTGTGGTTTCAAGTAACTGAACGAATAGGTGACAATGAAACAATTTCAATTGATATTAGAAGATATAGTACGCCAGTGGCCAAAAATGAAAGCGAAGACGTTCATGGCGTTTCCTTCTGTCTGGAACGAACAGTCAAGTTGTGTATTATGGTAACCTTTAGCAATAGCCAAGTTTTGGGAAGTTAAAAGTTTTCTGTCCTATTCCTCAAAAACATGCAAAATTTCAACGCAACAACTTAAAGGCGACCCTCAAATACCTCGACGTTAGTGTAAGAAAAAACTATTTCCGTTCAGCAGAAGCGGTATACACTTTAGTATTAGGACCGTAATGTTTTTTGTTAATATAGAAACTGAGGTGGTCACATTTAGCCAAACACCTCATTTGTGTAAGAATGTACTGAATCAAATTTACCAAAAGTTAAATTCTTAAAATAAAATGAAAAAATTACGAAAGCATTCAGTTTCTAGAAGATAAACATATTTTTATTTCGAACAGTAATTTCCACTGACGCTGAACACTGCATGTATTTTGTGACAGTTGCATAATTTTTCGACTTTCTGTAATGATCTGTAAAACAATTTGTTTCTCTGTTTCATCTTTTGTGAGAATGTTAATTAGTATTCTCAATTTTCTTAAGTCCACTTTAGTAAACAGAATCATCCTTCCATGTTGACGGGTCTTTGTCAAAGAAATCGATGCTGAGGGAAAATGTGGTAAGGGAAGTTCTTGTATTGGAAGTTACAAAAGACGAAAACCCCAATGTTTGTAAAATAAAATAAAAAAATCATTTTCATTCAGAATGTATCTCTTCAGTTTATTTGTTTATTCTTCTTATCTGTCTGCATGCAGTATAACTTTATTCAAACTTTCATAAACTTCTGTTAGCACAGTGATTTCTAATATAGACAGAGCCATAGTTTCGAGAGAAATAAATATTTATTCAAACACAGCTAATGGCGATAAGCACATCTTTGCTCTATAGTTGCACTCTGTCCCTGACTTTATAAGAGCCCTTCTCGATGCTATTTATTGTCACATTCCCTTAAAATAACGAGGATCAGTCTGAAGAATTTTTTAATGTAAGAGAAAATTATAAAAGAAAATATTGTTTATGCAAAATTAAAATTTCAAGGCATACATCGATGAGGGTTGCCTTGTAGTTGTCCAAATGAGCTAAGATTTTGCTTTAAAAAAAGATTGGAATAAGATGTGGCTGAGGGCTTGTTTTTTCGAAAGTTAAAAATAAAGTCCACCCTATAGTATATGTATGCAGCAGGTTCGACTGATCTGGAATGTCTGTATTATTAATGTGAACCTGCAGGGAGAACTGAAAATCGATCTTCACCCTGGCGCGCAGATAAGGGATATACAGATGCCGATTCTCATGTCGCTGGCTCGATATTCGATGGTCATTCGTAACATCATACCGACAATGGAAGCCTTGATCAATTTATCCGTCTTCATCACAGGACACTTTAATGTTAACGCTGACTGCGAGAAACCAATGCTGCATGACTTCATGTTTGTGCAATTCGGTATGATGCCCGAGGTGATTAGGTTCCCTACAACACTCCGAAGTATTTCAAATTCAAACGTTGCATTTGTCATGCGACCATGTGTAATCATTGCACTGCTCTGTGTAACAATGGTATTGAAGATAACGATAGTTAAATCACATACACATACCAGACATTAGTTATGATTTCATCACAGATCTTTTTACCAAACCGAAATTGAGCACATCTGAATTTTTTTTTTCAGTCACAACCTTTAGTGTATAAAACCAGGATTTTAATTTATGGTTTTTTAATAAACGTTTGTCTGTGACTTCAACGGCAGCCACGACAGGAACTCGTTTCTGTGAAGCAGTTGGCAGCCTTGTTTTTCTCTGGCACGCTTAAGGTGCTAAATTATAAAAGACCCTTTACTGAAGTACTCAATTTCTAGTAGGAAAAAACTTAAGTTACTGGGAAACTTATATGATGTACATTGACCTTCACGGTTTTAAACAATGTTTTCACTTTAAACATTGTTTATTCCTTGAGTGAAATTTAAGGTAGGAAGCCATATAGGGAAAACTATCTTTACTGGTTAGATGCGAAAAGAACAATACATTTTCCATCGCTGCTAAGTAAAGTTTAAAATATTCTGCATCCATTCTTACCTCTTCACAAAAATGGGCTAGGCAAAGGGAGCTTTGCTTCAAAACTAATTTTTTATTTGTGCATTCAATTGCAAACAGTCAGTTAATAACGTTACTGGGAGGGGGAAAACATGGTATAGTATATTCGTTGGCCACAATTTTATTCTTTATTAAATAAAACCACTTTTAATTCGAATTAAAGACACTTGTACATAGCCTTTCAAAGCAGAATCAACATGTTGGATATAACAACCCTTTGATGAAAATACAAGCACCGAATAAATGCAGCTACTTTGAACATAATACTTAATACAAGTAGAAACAGCAATACTTAATTCAAAGAATTAAATTTTACAAACCCTAAAATAATTGCTGATACCTTAAATACAGTGTTCTTCACAGAATACAAACACCAGTAATACAATCAGCGATTCGGCTTCATTCCCTATGGTCCCTAATAGATTGTGATTAATTTGTTCCTCAATTGCTTCGTAATCTCTTCAGCACCTTCATGGAAAACCATTCATATCGTTGATTACGTGCATTAGACTTAAATGTTTCATTCATCATATACTCAAAATGCAGTGATGTTTTCTATTCAAGTTCCTTCCTATTATTCTACGCCATTTCTTGAATTCAAAATTATGCAGTGAGACACTTCCATAAATTAACCTTCCTTGTAATTAAAAATCCATTTTTTTTAAAAAAATTGTTTAGTTTTTCACTATCGACCTTGTATATCAGCGAGGCTGTTAAATAACTCGCAATTGATTATAAAATTACAGTTAATTACCAGTCCTGTCGAGGAAGCCATGTTAGAGTAGTCATTGTGAATCGTTGAAGAGACATAGTGCTGTTAATTATTCAGTCCGTAGATTTACAGATAATTTTTCAGATTGCCAGGTTATTTAAACATTCGCCGAAGTATGAACTTTACTTCTCAATGATAATAGCGAGTCGAGTTTAAATATTGCCTTGATCTTATCAACATCTTTTCTATCATCTGTGGCACACCAGCTAAGAACAGTAACTAAATGGAAGAGTAGACAACCGAATATTCATGACTAAGACTGTATTTAAAATATAAGTGTTAATGCCTCTAGAATTTTGACTTTTGTAGCAATTAATGAGTAACAAGCAGAGCCGGGTTAAGACAGCGGGGAGCCTGTAGCAAATACGAACACGAGTTTCGTGGTTTGCTTTAGGTATTAAAGTTTAAGATGTACAATGAAACAGAACATTTATAAAAGTACCTTTCGTGAATTGATGTGGGCAGATTTAGAAATAACAATAAACAAATCAATTTCTATTTTTATTAAAGCCATATCATTAAGAAACAAAGGTGCGAGGCCCCCCGAAACGCGAGGCCCGTAGCATTGGCTAACTCTTACTACGTGGTAACAAATAGAACGGCTAGGGATTGCAATCCAGCAAAGCGGGATCCCGCAGTCTGGCGGATCCCGCACAAAATTAAGCGGATCCGCAATCCGCAAAATCCGGCGGAAATGCGTGTCAGTCTGCGTGACTCGCTGCCCCACTCGGTCTCTATCGGATGTATTGCACTGTTTGCCTGTACCCTTCCAGTTGGCATTTGATTCATGTGAACAAGCGTTTGTTTTTGTCAACCTTCGTCACTTGTAAGTAAATAAATACACTTTTACGTATTCATCAAAACTTACGTTTGTTTCGAGTACACATTTCTGTAATTTGAGTTATGGTGCGTATTTAGTACGATTTTCTAACTAAATAATTATTTTTTAAGGGTCGCATCTGAACTACACGGTTACAGCTTTTTATTCACGGTTTCATTATTCTCATTCTCTGTATTTGCAGATAAAGTAATTGTGACAATTTCCTAATTTGCGGCTGAAAATTTGATTATTCGTTGATGTGAAACTAATGTTATCGTAACTTTAACGATCGCGTATTTATTTATTAAACAGCAATCAAAAGGAAACTGTGCATCCTTTGACTTATTGTTGTTTTGGCCATTGCCTCTATGCGTTTCTTTGACGAAAGCCGCCTGCTTACATGTGCCGCTCAGGCTTTCGATTAATCCCTCTTTTCCTTGTTACTATTTCGACTAAAGGTAAAAAAAGTTATAATGAAATTTTCACGGGTGTATCGACGAATTTTGTTGTAAGAACACCAAACTTCGACGGCTGCTTCCGCCGTCTTCCTCACGTGTGTAATTTCGTGTGTTTGCAATGAAATCCGGAGATACAACCTATGAGGACTTCACTACAATCATTCGCCGAGAAAGTCTCCTTTCTTACAAAAAATAATAATTTCCACTCTAAAAACGTCGTTACGTCACACAAGTAAATCTGAAATACTTGAAAGTTTATTTGTTGGTTAGTAGTTTCTTTTAATAACATTGAATCAACTGTTATATCAATCAAGGAATCAGGAGATATAATAATGAATCACGCAAAAAAAGGCCAAGTCTCGTGCTTGTGCAGAGACAAAAAGTTCTGAGACAAGTCTACACTTTACAGAGTATATTCACTTTGTGAAATGGAATGCTTTTCTCGGTGTTATGGAACGTTTATTTAGAATTTTTTTTAAAAAAACTCTTGTAACTTGGCAATTAAGCAAACCATATTTTTAAATTTCTCGTATTGTAAGGCACATAATTGACCTAACACTCAATATTTTCCATTTTTATTATTTATTTAAAAATTGGTTTAGATTAAAAAACAAAAATGTAAAAACTCGAAATACACTTAAGACACGCTAAAAAGTTTTAATGTCATTGTGCCAATCAAAATATTGTTAACTGTTAATTTTTATCATTTAACATTAAAAATTATTTATTAATTTAATTATTATTTAATTTATTAACGTTTTAAGTAACTATGTTTTAAATATATGCGCTAAAAAACTGTTTGTACTAATCCCGCAGGATCCCGCGGGATCCCGCGGGATTGGCACAAATCCCGCGCGGATCCCGCGGGATTGAAAACACTGCGGGATTGCAATCCTTAAGAACGGCTTGCAGAAACGAAAATTAGATAGATCTGCATCAGACCAATAGATCTAATTAAAAATTACAGTAAGGGCAGTTCAATAACTTTTACATATTTGAAGATTACTGTGAGTCAGTCTTCTTGGGATCTCCATGAGTACAAAGACTATAATTGTTCATAGAATGAATTACAGTAATTTCTAAATTCATTGCTACGTTAGACACTGTGAGTCAGTCTTCTTGGGATCTCCATGAGTACAAAGACTATAATTGTTCATAGAATGAATTACAGTAATTTCTAAATTCATTGCTACGTTAGACACTTGCATATTATTATTCTCGTGTCACAAACATCAAAATACACAGTTAAATACATTTTGCAAATCAACAACCTTAAATACACTTGCATATATTTCATACTATAAAAACTGAAACTTAGACTAAAATAATTTTTTATGACTTTCAACGTGTATACAATCTTTTTGTTAAGAAAAGCCATTTCAGGGGCAAATCATAACAGCTAAAACATGTTGTACATTTTTGTTACAATCTTCTGCAAAGCGTTTAGGATAAAAAGGTAAATTACATAAACCTACCTTCCTCTTCGGGGTACGCTTGTACCAACAGGACCGCGGCGAAAAGCAAGGTGAAAATCAGAATAGTTTTCATGATGATCTTTCTAATGTTAAGTGCTGTTACTAAGCTAAGTGACACCTCTTTTATAGTCATGCAGAGGACATCTCCTCCCCCCTCCTAATCTTCAAATCTCCTCTCCTCTTCCTCCCCTCTACCGCAGGTCAGATATGACAGGCACTTACCCGTTCTCTTATGTGTGTAAGAAGTTGTGTACAAAATGATGTGCTCGCTACGATAACAGTGGTGCCTGAATTTGCGTGCAGTGTAACGTGTTACAATGTGAGCATTACCAGTCAGTACAGCGAGCAGTCCCCCCATGCGAGCACCACGTGGTCCAATCTGTTATCAGGTTTTACGCAAATTCCTTTGAATATTACAATCAATCAGATGGAGGAGGATTTATGTCGGAATTTGGTGACCTAATTAACTGATATAAATATATTTTGCCAGTATTTTCATTTAGTTTCCTAGGCCATCAGCGCATAACCTATGCTACAATTTAACTAAAAATAATACATGAATGCCTTGATTTCGTTTTAGTCGCATTAATACATTCAATTGAAACTTCAACAACTGCTTTGAAGACTAATTAGCCATAAATCCAATTCGCTGTGCAGAAATTTTGTAAACGTATGTAAATGAATCTGCAAGGATATGAAGCGTAGTCATCACAGCTGCTTCAGTGGCGCGCTGGTGACCCTCCCGTTGCTCTAAGAAACATTTTAAATTTATAATTGTAAATGGCTGATTAAAAAGTAATCTCCAGAGAAGTAAAAATGATATCGATATATTTTTCCTATAATCTTTCTTGCGCACTTATGGTCTATTTAAATTTACGAGTCTTTCAAAATCTATTGAAGATGTCAAGAAGGTTTTGTATTGCGTACCTTAGTGACACATGAGTGATCAAAACAATTAAACGGCTCATCAACAATTCACAAAAATTATCTGCATATTATACACTTGCAGAGGAGATGAGGGCAGGTGGCAAGAACACCTGACGTTGAAGGCACTGGCTGGTATGCAAGCATGCCTGGCTGTAATAGTTAACAACGAGTCTGAGTCACTAAGGGGAAAGGGGGAAAAGAACCCCGTATACCACCAAAAGGGTTGAGAAAGGCCCAGTGGAAATTTTGAGTGAAAGATGACTTAAATAGGTGACAGAAAATACGATTTATTGCAACTCATCGATGGTTCAGTTTTTATTTATTTATCTTTTTACAGAACTTTGGGAAAGTTACAATGAAGTATCGTAGGAAGAGCTGGGACTGCAGCGAATCGTGTGCTTGGAAATACTGAGTGAGCAAAAAAAATATGACCATGATTTCTGCCTATAGGATGGCGAGTTCATTCACAGGATGAAGTGTTTGGACGGCGACGCTGCAGAAGAAGGGGACGAGAGTCTAGCTGGATACTACGGCGAGAGAGTCGTCTATGATTTTAACATCAAGCTGTACGGCAGGCCCCTTTCCGCGCCCGTCGCCATTAGAGGTTCTACGAACTGCCAACCATGAAGACCGACCAACAACTAGGCCATACTCAACCATCTACAGAGGAAGGAGTAAATGTCCACCGACAATACACTCCAAAATATCTGCTCCATAATGGCGGAGCACTACTGGCTACCTGCAGTCGAGCTGTACGGTTGGCCAGGGCTTGTGGCTCGGCAACACCTGATGTCGCTGGCGCCGCACTGCTGGAAACTGTTCACATATACAACAGTCTTCACAAACTCACGCGGTTCCTAGCCGGATGCAGTACGCCGACTCAGCACATCAGCTGTCGCAGCATCGCAGAGCCAAGACCACGCCATTAAACTACCGTTGTATTACGCCACTTTTGACTGCTGTCAATGATGAACGGTAAAGGAACTTAGTTTTGGTACCATAGTTTTGCCAGAACTTAGTTTTCAAACACCTAGTCAAGCCTTTGAGATATTTCGTAGCCTCCACTGAACTATACCAATAAGAATTGCTTAGACTTTTATACATATGTAACCAGTAATTTCATTTACGAATTTTTTTTATACATTATTGTCAATTTGATTTCATATATTCAGAAACAACATTTATTCACGTCGATTTGTTTAAAGGAAATTAAGTTGTTAATATTTTATTGTAAATAAGTGGGATTTTCCGTTTCCAGTATGATAACGTTGACCATCTTTCCTTATGCATCACTATTTTCTATGCAACTACATTAAGGCGCTGATCCTGTATATCTCTTCTAGTGTCGAAGGTTATAATGGGAATGCGGAGCTCTACCTCCATGAATCCTGTGGAACTACATCAAGCTATTGGGGCATATTTCTTTATTATCTATACTAATATTATAAATGTGAAAGTAACTCTGTCTATCTGTCTGTTACGTTTCTTGGGATCAACGGCTAATCTGGTCGTGACGAAATTTGACAAGGAGATGCTATTTAGCATTAAGATTGACAAAGGATACTTTTTTCTGGTAAAATAATACATATTGTCATATAATTTTGAAAAATTACCTAACGGCGATGGACAGATGCATAGGGTGTGTACGTCTCTGTAGTACCCATGGATATAGCGGTTTTATAGCTCAGTGGTTAAAGCGTTTGTTTAATGATGTTTGGAGCGAGGTTTACGGTTCAAATCCCGGTTAAAGCAAAAATTTTTAAGAACTGTTTTTGATCGTATGAGCCACGCCTGGACGGTCATTTGTTCGGATTCCATGTTAAACTGTAGATATCACAAATTTAGGGGTGCAATGCGTGGCAAATCGTAGGCGTGCATGTACACTTTTTTGCGCTATATTGGCGTTGTTTCTCTCGCAGTAGTGTGTGTGTGTGTGATCTGCACTAATAATATTATAAATGCGGAAGTAAGTCTCATTTAGTTACGCTTTGACGACTAAATGGCTATATCGATATTGATTGAATTTGACAAGGAAATATTTTGTATGTTTATGAATTACAAAGGATTTTTTTTTTTTTTTTTTTTTTTTTTTTTTTTTTTATGTTGGGCATGCCTTGCGGGCGTATACTTGACTTAAGGTGTAGCTCTACAAGAGAGCGAGCAGCTAACGTTATTAGAAACCAAGAATTTGATTATTATGCTTAAGATAGAAGAAAAGACCAAGCTGAAATAAAGCGGTAATGCTAGTTAATTATAGATCAGCTGATTCTTACTTTTCAACAGGAAACGTTTGGTTTCTCAGAATGTTGTTAAATAGTAAACACACAATTGCGGTTATATTTCTCTGAAAGTTCGAGAACCAATAACGCTTCTTAGTTTCTTCTTCTTGCGTAAACAAGAACTTAGTAAAAACAACGCACCTCACAAGACCTCGCTGTTCGGTATGTTGATAAAATCTACGGAGAACGGTGAAACAGAGTGTTCGTAACAAGTATCCGCCGTTCCATCACACAATGATGTAACGTAACGCGATCGTCGCGATTGCTACGTTACGAATTAAGGATACAGATCAGTTGCTACCTTAAAACAGTCCATTTTCTTAGAACATTGTTCATTGTTTGGTAAAATAAAAGAGAAAACCGCACTTCATCTACCGAGTTTTGTCAGTTTCGCACAATTTGTTCATCAATACGAATATCTGAATTAAATTGTCTACATTTTTGTAAAACAGTCTCAGGCTACAGTTGATAATCAGTTGAGTTTTAATAGCGGTCGGCTCTTTTGAACACCTTCTCTTTTAACTGTTGCATTATAACTAATAACGGAGAAACCACTAAGTATATGGAATAGTATACAATGGACTGGGATAAAGTTCAGCAATTGAACATAGAATACTGTTTGTGAAAATTGCAACACCCATAAGGAATGCTCTTAATCACTCAAAGACTGAGGGATGTGTAGAACAGTGAAATCATAATAAGTGGTCAAGATTGCTGCACATCCCAGCAGCATCCTTCTTTGTGTAACCGGACAGGTTAGTATAATGCCACCTTCAGTTCGTGGAGAGCCGTCAAACGATTTAGAAATGTGCAATGACTGCCGGTATGCGTCTTAAACATTAAATATCAGCATGTGAGTGAGATCGAAAGTGGCAAATGATTGGGAAACGGGTTTGTCGCACCGAGGAATGTAACTCGCACAGGGCACGCTGGTACAACAGTGATGCGTGTGTGTAACCAATGAATAGAAGGCCGTGTACAGCGAAGAGAGGGTACTCGACAACACAGGGATGACCGCCATGCTGTTCACGTAGCCATAAACGATCGTCCACGGTATTTGCTCGAGGTTGAAACAATGCAATGAGTGTGGAAATACACCCGTCTACAGAGGGATAGACTGGTGGCACGTATGAAATTGCATCGGCTTCCATTCATCAGAAACCACAAAGGCCTCAGACGGCAATCGTCAAGGGAACGTCATCACTGGCGTGCTGAGTCGCAATATGTAGTGTTTTCCGACGTGTCCCGCTTCAGCCTGTCATAAAGTGATGGTCGCGTAAATGTTAGACACATCCGTTATGAGCGAAATCGGACAAACCGCATTGTTCAGCGGCTTAGCGTACAAAAGCCAAGAGTGATCGTTTGGGCGATTTTCCTTCTGCAGGCAGCTCGCATGCCATATTTCTGCAGGGCAATGGCCAGCCACATATGACAATGAATGTGCAAGCCTTCTTCGTAGAACGACTGATATCACTGCTTCCTGGACTTGCACTATCACCTGACATTTCGTCCATTGAACATGTCTTGGATTATGTTGGATGGCAAGTTGTTCGTTCTGTTCCTCCTGCAACCACTATCGATGCTTTGTGGACGCGCCTGCAAACCGCGTGGCAGTGTGTTCCCATGCAGCATATCCATGGTTTCTTTGGTTCTGTATTACGATGTCTAGTGGCTCTGATTGTAGCACGTGGTGCTGATCACAATGTATCGAATTCTCACAATCTAAATGAATATATAGTTTTTTAATTCTTATTATTTGTATAGTGCTATGTCCCTAATCTGTGAAATACTTACTTTTTCGTATCCGGGCACCATAATTGTTTTGCCCAATGTTGGACAATGTTGTCGATATTTCTTCCTGCGTATATAAAATCGAATGTTGTTGTAAATTGGCACTACTTGCAAGCATATCACGAAGAGGGGGGGGGGGGAAGGGTGTACGGAAATCTCACGTGAGGTTTTTGAAATAAAGAACGTCCGCAATTGGCGCGAAAGTCGATTTCAGGAGGGTATTTCGTCGAAAAGTGGGGTGTAACCGGCTTTTGGACGGGTTAGACCTAAAAAAAGTTCTCAAAAAGTTGCGAGGGCGATTTATAGGGGGGTGTCTCACAGACCAGATCTAACAAGAGGGGGGGGGGAGTCGGGCCCGGTCTCACCAGAGGGGAGGGGGGGGGGGTCCGGAAATCTGGAAAAACACCTCGCGTAATTTATGCAAGTGCCCTAAGATGCTGCAGTGCTGTTGGTGAGTTCCAGAGTGATATTTTCAATATTATTCATATGGGAATGGTCCACTAAGTTAATTTCTACGTTATGTCTTTCAAAAATAGCACTTCCATATTTTTATGCCGTATTTCTATATCTAATTTTATGTTATGGGTTTTTGGCCTGTTATTTTTTTCACCAAAATGAGTCTCTTGAAGGCACAGGACATCGACCTCCATTTGTCTGCACATGACCGATATTAAATACTCTTTACTAATAGTAAGTCCTTCAATATTTAGGCTTATTAGCGTCAGAGCTGGTCCTAGGATTTTTTATTTTTATCTTCTTCTCCTGATGTCCGGCGGTGAAAGGATAGGCCTTCAGTGGTTTAAATTCCAGTGATGTTGTGCAGGGTACGCCCGATTGCTTTTCAAGGAGGCTCCTTTCTTGTAAATAAATTTAATTGTAGTGTAAATGAGAAAGACTGCATTAACTATGGAAGTGATAGTGACGTTGTTACTGTAGTGACTTTGCCGAAGGAAGAATATTGATTTGTGGAACTATTAATGTGAAACACGCTGAATAACCTAATGAACGGAAAGTGTAGCCACGATAGACAAATGAGATAGCTAGCAATAAATAACTCTCCCAAGATCACAAGAGGAGAGTTCTATGCTGGTAACCTCTTTCCACCTTAAAGTTACATCTCATGTAAGCGATATGCATTCCGCAGATTATAAAACCACAGTGTGTATATTCCTTGCCAATTAATGACCAAGTCATTAGAATCTAAGTCCCTAAATCTGATCAATGTCGCAAACATGTCCCTGCATGTCACTTCTGGAGACTACAAACTGTTTCAGCACAGACCATCGCAGAATATGATTGGAAGATTATATCTCCCGTTACCTTCTAAATATCATCGACTACCTTCCCAAAAACCACCATGCGAAACCTCGCTCCGTTTCTGCTGCTGTAGCAAAGTACAACAAATAATAGATTCATTGAAGCTATTTGTTTGAATTTGTCGCTCCGGAAGTACGTACAAGGATTATTTTTAATTGCTTCGGCATTTTACTTTCATTAACATTCCGCCTCGTGCCCTTCAATAAGTGCCGTATATCATGGAAACGGGAAATGTCATATTTTCTGAATTCAGTAAAAACTTAATGAATTTTTCGATTTGGATACAACGGTTAGACATTGTTTTGGTAAAACGTGCCTCTAAAGCAGTTTTTGTGAAATATACGTCGCCAGCTTTCACGTTTCACCAATTATACCAGTTCGCTGGACGGAGGCACTTCCTCCGTGAGACAACTCGTCTGAATGGTTACGCAATATCGTTGCCCTGCTGTACTTGAGAGATCGAACCTATTTCCAGTTGGAACTTTTCCCCTTTATATCTGTTTCACTTATTGGAGCATACGTGTCATTTAAGAGTGAAACATGAAGTAAATCTATTTTACTTCCACGCTATGAGAATTATAACATTGAGCTATTAAAAACCATTGATATCGTTTACCTATAGTACAACGCAAAAAATCAAAATACCTAATTGCACTATACCTGCCAGTCCATTGTAAGTTACAAAAAAAGAAAGTGTACCCTTAGATTGTGCTTGGATGTCATGGACAGTTTCTTGGTTATAGAACTTACTAACAAGAGAATAATATAGGTACCTGTTAATGCCTGAACTGCTCAGAATATCTTACGTAGATACAACCATGTGCGTATTACCAAGAACGCTCATTTTATGTAAACTTTATGTATGAAAAATTATCTTAAGTTTGTGTTTCTAAAAGAGAGAGAGAGAACTGGTGACAGTTCCATATTGTAAAAATAGTTTCATGTACCAAAACTGGTACCCAATAATACATAGAAAACCATCCAAAATCCAGTCCCATATAGATATTTAGGTTAAAACTTCTTAGGGGGCATCCATAAATTACGTGAGGTGTTTTTCCGAATTTCGGACCCCCCTTTTCTTAGTTCTCACCCTTACCCCCACTTTTCGACGAAATATCCGTCTAAAGTAAAGTTTTTTTTTTTTTTTTTTTAAAAAAAAAAAAAAAGCTCTACAGTCCAACAAAAATTTCCAAAACTTCACGTGAGATTTCCATTGATCTCGCCCCCTCCTTCCTCCGTGAAATTTCACCTCACGTGATTAATGGACGCCCCGTTATGGCGTCGTATCACTTTACTTTTGGACTGGAATTGAAAGATAAACAATAACACCGACTCTTGTGTAGTGCGAATTGGCACTACTACTTGAGATTCGGGAGGGCGGGGGTTAAATCCCGCCCTGCCTTCCTGACTGTGGCGGCTTTCCGTGGTTTCCCGCAGTCAATTTAGGCGAATGCTGGGATGGTACCCTGCAAGGCCACAGCCGAACTTCCATCCCCCTTCCCTCCCCGTAGATTAGTAGTCTTCCTGACTCTTCAGCAGCCCGCCTCCCAGCCTTCAGAAAAAAATAAAATAAAATATTAAATTAATAGATGTATATAGAATCTGTAAGCTACCAACAGACAACAAATCTACAAATATGTCATTTGAATAATATATTTGGATAAAAAGATCTGAAAATAGAATTTGTTCGGCCGCCAGGTGACAGTTATTTTGCTGTACTTTTCATCTATGTCATAGTTGGACCTACAGATTATTGTGGGATCGAACCACGGAACTTCCTAACGTAATCATACAACCAAAGTAAAGCAAGTAAAAATCATTTACCCTTGAGTGTCTTCCATCTGCCTTAACCACTAAGCTGCCAGACAGCTGCCCGTAACTGCTAGATTAAAGAAATAATGGTATCACATTATTCATGATCAGTAAAGAAGATTTACTTACAGAGTGTGGTACGGGAATAGACATTCATGGTAATTTATAAAAGAACGTATTAATGCCCGATAATCTTTTCAGCTAGTAACATACCCCGAGTCACGCAAGGAATAATTGAAAGCTAGGCTAATAGACTTTCCACTTAGTTCTACGACAAGAGAAAAATATGTAGTTCCCTTTTCCCCATCCTATTAATTTTCTAACAAAATTTCACTTACCTGATACTCTACTATTGCACATAAAGAGAGACTTTATTTCACTCAGATATTTAACACTATTTTTAAAGAAGTTACAAATAGTAGAATTCCTATCCCTCGTCGATTTCTGTAAGCCTATTTACAGGATACTGTTTTAAATACCCGAATTCATAAAAAAACTTTCTTTGTTTTTGAGAAATTAAGAAAGATACAGAAAATTATATCAAGTTAGACACAAATTCCAGCAAACGATTGGCTTATAAAAACTACAGTTGATTAGCACAAACGTTAAGATTTAATTAATGGAAGCCAAAAAGGATCTTGTAATTAATAATTTACACTGACATAGGATGGCCACGATCCCCAGTCAACCAATTTCAATCGGATTCAACATAACGAAAATAACTATCCTAAACTGATAATGTCTAAAACGGATATTGTCAAAGAAAAAGAGTATCTAGTATGTGGCGCCGTATAATATTTGTTGGACTAGCGGTAATCGAAAGACAATCAAATAAATATGTATAGGGCGCGCAAGCTAATAGTTTCTTTTAGGGACATCAGAAAACAGGATCTTCGGTGAAGATTTAAGCTTCTTTGCAAAATGCTCCGTAGTCGGGTCTTTTTCCGTAAATCTCGAATCCGTTTATACTGAACTTTATTTTTTCACCGAAATATGTCTATTCAAAAACACACATTTGGTGTAATGTATACTAGATGTTACGTGCGAAAATTTCGCGAATAAAAAGTTCATGTAGCAATTGTATTGCTAAACAAAATTTCGCGAATAAAATACGATGAATAGTGAGTTTGTTAATTTGTAGTGGTTTGAAAGAACAACAGACTTGTTTGTAGCAGTACTGTTTTGATTTGACCTGATGTATGTTGTCTTGTAGCCATTTACTTTGGCTGTTGTTGTTGCTTTAGGGCGCGTCGACATTTACTTTGGCGTTAACAGCTGAAACTATCCCTTCCCAAGCCGATACCAAGTACCTCATTTGTCTATTTTTGTTAGATATCAAGGGAGATAAATGAATCCTTGTAAAAAATACACACATTTTAAAAATAATGATACTTTTGCCCTTTAAGTATCTAATTCCGAAAATTTTAAAAATGTTACCGAAGCGGAGACATTAAACTTTAAAACGATACTTCATTTATCGATTTAGGTTAGGTATCAAGGGAGATAAATAATTCATTTTAAAAAAAATTATTTTTTAGAAATAATGATACTTTTGCCCTTTGAGGGACAAGTTCAGAAAAATATCTTTTTTAATTTATGATGTTACCATAGCAGAGACATAATCTTGAAAAGACACATTTTTTTATCAATTTCTGTTAGGTATGTACGAAGATAAGTGGTTCATAGAAAAAAAAAACAATCTTTTACAAATAATGTATTTGACTATTGTAAACATATTTGTATGAGAAACCGTCGTAATCTGGCAATAACTAATACGTTCTTTAAAGTTGATGTAAATTAGCTCTTCACGATCAGCATATTTTCGAAAACTTATTAAAATTTAAATCAATACAATAACATTTTGCTTCCCTCCGCCAGTCACGCTCTATGATTAGATTCATGTTGTGCAGGATGGAATTTGTCGCAAAAACTTGGGAAGCAGAAAAATTTCATGCACAGTGCCCTTCAAATAGAACCCATTTGGCAGCAGGAACATTTTTCATCACCAGTACTCTTCGGGAAACATGCCTCATTCAAACTGAAGAATACATTTCGTAACGCAATTAATTTGACTGCATAATATTTTAAAAAAAGTATTGTGGTGGACTATCAACATCCATACGTTTTAAAGCGAAATCCAAGAGGCATATACAACGCAAGGAACAAAGGTCTTGTACCTGGACTGTTTTCGCATGGTTCCTCACACAAATATACTGTATTTGCAGTAATAAACACTATCCAAAATAAGTGCATCCGGAAAAAAATTCAACGTGACCAGAGTGGAACTTCATGCCTTTATACAGTAAGTCACCACTTGCAACCATACAAATCACGTCTGTAGTGGTTGATCGTTATCAAAATTTAAGCCTCGCCAGAATATCATGTTTTCTGCTGTTAGCTTGCGAATTCTATACACGCCTATTAAATTAATGTTTTTGTTTATCTTTCTATTCCTATCCGAAAGTGATAAGACACCATAACGACTGACCTTCATTAATCTAAAACTAAGAATTTTAACCTGAATCCCTATTCAGGACTCGGTTTTGGGTGGTTCTCTATGTATAATAGTTCATAATTTAAGATCAAGAAAAGAACGATTTCAAAATAAAAAAAAGTTACAAAATGTGACACCTTTTAGTATTAACATCACTCCAGCATTGTCTCTCATAGGAAAAAGATCCCTCAAATAGGACAAATTAAGCGGATACTCTAAAACATACGGTAGTTCATAATTGTTATACTGACACGATGTATCTAACTCAGGGTAGATTGGAAAAAAAAAGGAGTGCGTTGAACCAGCTGTTGACGGGTAGAACGTTTTGGTGCTGGTTCTAAAAGGGAAGGCATAAAAAGTTATTTTTGGTTCAAAACCTATATGAAATAATTTTTACAGTATGAGGCTACCGCCAGTTATTGCTTCTCTATTTTAGAAACATAAACTCCAGTTAATTCTTCATACAAAAAGGTTATTTAATATGAGTATTCTACGTAATACGTGCATTGTTGTATCTTTGTGAGATATTCGAGCATATCAGGCTTCAAATATAATCTACATTATTTCTCCTGTTAGTAAGTTCTTTAACCAAGAAAATGTCAATAGCATATTACCACAACTTGAAGATACACTTTCTTTTTCTGTAACCTACAATCAACGGGCAAGTATAGTGCAGTTAGGTATTACCGTTTGATCGTATACTGTACATAAACGTTAGCAATGACTTTTAATTGCTTAAAGTTAGAATTCTTATAGTTAATAGTGTTAAAGTAAAATGGGTTTTCCTCGTCAAATATCTGAACAATTACTTTTTTTTTGTAACAGTTTAACGTCCCTTTTTAACAACGTGGTCTTTAGAGACGGGAAAGGATGGGGGCAAGGAATGGGAAGGAATTCGGCCATGGCCTTTTGAAGGAAGCATCCCGGCATTCACCTGGAGTGATCTGGGGAAACCATGCAAAACCCAAATCTGGATGCCCGGACGGGGATTCGAACCGCCGTCCTCCCGAAAGCGAGGCCAGAACGCTATCCGTTACACCACCACGCTCGGTCTGAACAATTACATATAATTTATGTTGATACTTAATGTTTCACAGGTAAATGACACGTATGCAATTAGTGAAACAAATATAAAGAAAAAAAAAAATCCAACTGAAATGATTTTCGATGAAACGACTATAGCATTGCCAGCCGAAGTTTTGCGGAGAAAGACCCTCCGTCCAAAGTATAATTGGTGAAACGTGGAATCTTGTGCTTTATATCCTGACACGGGTCTTGGCAAGTTATACCAAAACAATGTTTAACCGTTGTTTCAAAATCGTAAAATATATTAAGATTTTCTGAATTCAGGGGAGCTTGCATTTCCGTTTTACCACGGACTGTAATTAAAATATTGCAGTCACTGATGTTTGAAATCATCCCGGTTATATCTGCATACTTTGCTAACGTTGTTTGCCACAGTTTATAATAGAGACACTTTGGCTTGATCTAAATCCTTTTTTTTTTTTTTTTTTTTTAATGATTAAAATATGCACAGTTATAACACCAATCAAACATTTAATTATGAAAAAACTGATTCCGTCACTTTAAATCACCACAAGTAAGATTGATTTTTCCTTGTGGTGATTTAGTTGCAGTGTAATTAATTGAATGAATTTTCTGTCAAACACCATTACGAGCAAACATATTTTATTTTTTTTATCAATCGGAGCAATGCACATTTAATTGCTAACCTCTGCTGTGATATGAGACATATACTTACTGGAGTTTTAGATGTGATGATAACTAATATTATTTTTTTTAAAAGTAACTAAGGCAGTGGGATTTGGCACTCATGAGGTGTACTCAAAGTCGCGGTCTTTAATGCGAGGTCTGTGACTTCATGTTCTTTGACCACATGGACGCCATGATCTTCGACTAATTGGACGCAATGTGTTTACTAGTTGCGATTTCATGACTTACAGGTTCCTCCCGCCCCCTCAAGTTATGCAACCTGAATGTTGACCATCACGTGAGGCACAAGAACCCGGCATTATACTCGTGTAATCCAATCACAATTACATTGCTACACATCAGTCTGCTGAACTAGCTACCAAAGTAGGCCTATTTCCATTAACTTTGCCATACTACCCAAACAGCAGAGATACAAACATATCACTGCTGGACTGTCATCCAAACACCATTCTGCACCGGTAGTTGTACTGAAAAATTAGTGTGCAGTAAAAGTTGGCCGTTTGGACAATATAGATTCAACTTGTGGATTTAACCTCTACGTCGACGTCGCGTAAAGCTGTAAAGAAAAAAAAATGTATTAACAATGTTGTGCAAGGTCTTCACAGTGATTGGTAGGTAGATGACACGAGCAGGTACTGCAACAAACTTGTGCCCAGGTGGAACCAATGGGAAGAATTCGTGCAATTTAGGGTTCACTTTGTTATTCACATAAATATTTGTTATATAATAATAGCAATCACTTTATCATGACAGATACTAATATACTATCTCATAATTTATCTTTGCCAAACCCACCTATCAGTTCGGACAGTAGCTATTACAGCTATTTTACGTCTTGTAGTTATCATTACCTATACTGTCAGATGCAATCACTAAATCATTAACAGAGTGAAAAATCATTGTCTGAAACTGTTGTTGGGGAGGGGGGAGGGATGCTAGTGGTTAGATCCAATTTATATCAACGTTTATTTATTTATTTGGTCACCCAGAAGTATTTACTTTAATTTTATTAGGATTTGGTATAATTTATCACTTCTTCAGACGTTTCTAGAGCTTCCATTTGCTAGAACCGGTCATGGTGCTCTGGCCTCACACACGGGAGGACGCGGATTCGAATCCGCGTCTTGCCATACGCTTTCAGGCTTTTCATAGTTTCCCGAAATCACTCAAGGTTAACGCCGGGATGATTCCCGCAAAAGGTGATCGCGAAATTCCTTCCCATTTTTTGCCTCTGGTGCAAAAATCTCAAGGAGATAATAAGAAAGGATGAAGAAATTTTTATTATAAAACAGAAAATATATAAAATCACTGAACCCACATACTGTAAGATAGAAATGTGAACGTTAAAGTTATAGGTATGAAGAGAACTCAACAAAGTTGCAAGAATGCATCAGGGAACACTTGAATCAACTAAACTAGGAATTTATAACTATAAAGTTGGAAAAAAATATTGGTTTTGAAGAAGTTATAAGTACATGCGAACCACTCCATGACGCTTTTAAGAATTTCTGAGTGGAAGCAAGAGACATTTATTGCTAAGAATGAGGAACAAATTGTCAAAGATTCAAAAATTGTAGAGCTATTAGTAACTTAGTTTAATGGGAGCATTAAGATCTATCATTCAAGGATGGTAGGTGGGTAGTCAGAGAAGGAGCATCTCCATTTAAGAAGAAATGAGCAGACTAATTAAAAAAAAAAGGATGTTATGAAGGAACTAAGAAAGCTAAAACGTTTAAATGGGTTTGTGTGCTTACTTTTAATGCCAATGTATTAAAATTGGGTATACCACACTGTACCATACTTTGAAAAGTTATTTTAATTGAATGTGAGAAAATAGCAGTACCGGTGTATAATGGAGGTGAGACAGATATAGTTGAAATACTAGTTCGACAACAGGAAGTTGACGGTGAAACTAGGGTTTAATTTAATTAAATTGCAATGCAGCACACGCTCCGGTTGCAATTTCCCTAAACACTCATCATCCCCTTTTCCTGCACCCACCTACGTTTGCCCTGTACAATTTTTAACTTTAAATTCTTTCAACGTTTTTGGTAAATTATTCATCATTTCCCTTGGTAACTTATTCCAATCCCTCGTTCTCGCCTCGCATTCGGGAGGACGGCGGTTCGAATCCCCGTCCAGGTATCCAGATTTGGGTTTTCCATGGTTTCCCCAAATCACTCCAGGCAAATGCCGGGATGATTCCTTCAAAAGGCCATGGCCGAATTCCTTCCCATTCCTTGCCCCCATCCTTTCCCGTCTCTAAAGACCTCGATGTTAAAAAGAGACGTAAAGCAGTTAAAAAAAAAAAAAAATCCAATCCCTGACACCCTTACCTAAAAAGATAATCTTCCCACACACTTGTGCCTGAAATCTAGTGCCAGCTTGTGGTCATGGTAATCTTATCCCTTCCATTCAGTACTTTTCATACATACACCAATATCTTTCCATGCCTCATCACCAGTATACGCCTTGTACACTCCCCTGACCCTCTTCACCCTCCTCCTGTCTTGCAATGAATCCCATTCCAGCTCTTTTATTATATCTGTTACTGATTGCATTCTGCGAGAATTTCCAGAAACAAATCTAACAGCCCTTTTTTGCACCCTCTCTAACTTCTGTATTTGATACTCAAAATGTTGGTCCCTTACTACACTACCATATTCGAGATGGTTGCCAGATGGCCGGGAAATCCGGGAACGTCCCGGAATTTTTTGTCTGGTCCCGTGTCCAAAAATTAAGCGTTACTGTGCAGGAATTCCGGTATACCATTTTTTTTCTCAAACTTAAGATACCACGGTGGCCATGCCGAGTTCGCAGCGGGAGGTAGAGGAGCGCTCCACCTTACCGACGACCAAAAACAATATATATAGACTGTTCAACTATGATGTAGTGATTTTCAAACAATTTTTTTTTTTTTTTTTTTAACTGCTTAACGTGTCTTAACAGCGAGGTCTTTAGAGACGGGAAAGGATGGGGTCAAGGAATCGGAAGGGATTCGGCCATGGCCTTTTGAACGAAGCATCCCGGCATTTGCCTGGAGTGATTTGGGAAACCATGGAAAACCCAAATCTGGATGCCCGGACGGGGATTCGAACCGCCGCCCTCCCGAATGCGAGGTCAGAACGCTAACTGTTACACCACCACGATCGGTCCAACCAAAGTTATTAATTTATTAAGCAGCATAGTTTTCACCTCAAATACAACTTTTTAATTAATTTGAATGTTTGTTCACTCCTTAAAAATACCACTATCATACATATTTAATCCCAAAAATGTCCCTGAAATTATAATCCTGTATCTGGCAACCCTAGGAGAAACTGGTATGCAACCAAATCAGAGTTGATAATGAGGAAACAAACCACTTTAAGACAGTAACATCGATTCAGGCAAGGACATTGATGTGAGTCTCAGTTAGATGCAAAATATTTCAAATTAAATCGATACGGGAGATCAATAGCATAGAGCAGGTATGAGCAATCTTTGCTTAGCTGGGGGCATAATTTCGGTACTTAATCAGGTCGTGGGCCGTAGGTAAGAAATAAGTAGGTAGTATTCAATAAAAAGGCGATAAAAATTCACAACTTTTTATGTATTAGAATTACAATAACATAATAAAATATACAAAAAGCAAATTAACAAAAACAGATAGAAAAATCAAATGAAAATTAATGAGAGACTTGAGTTTGAAGCTGAGAAACAAGATGATCGATATTGGGGTCAATATGACTAGTACATAGGCGCAGTGTTTTCTAAATTATCATCTGTAAGCCGAGTACGATGCTTATTTTTATTAATTTTCATGATTGAAAAAAGCTGCTCACATTTATACGTGCTTCCGAACGTGCAAATTATTTTTCGTGCGAAAACTCTCAGCTGTGGATATTTTTCTTCAGAAAGGTATGTTCTGTAAAATTAGCTTAGTTCCACATCATCAAATTTAGACTTCAAATAGGACTCTTCTTGAAGCTCGATCAACACCATTTGTAGGTGAAGCGGAGCATCTTCCACATTACACTTACACGGATTTGCAAAAATATTGAAAGTGCTATCCATATTCTTAAAATCGCAAAACCAGTGAATTGCCCTGACAGTAGTTTCAGTTCTTCAGCATAGCGACCGTATTCAATGTTTTCGTGACTGGATAATGTTAAAAAATGTAAACAGGTTTTACTTCTCATTTGTGTTTCCCACAAGCGAATTTTGTTTTGAAAAGCTTTAAGATGAGTGTACAGCTGATTTACCAATTGCCGTTATTTTTTAAGTTCAGTTCGTTTAAGTGTCCTGTGATGTCTACCAGGAAAGCCAAGTCACAAAGCCCATTTGGATCACAAATTTGCGGCAATAATTTATTTTTCATTTCCATAAAATCAGCTATTTCTTTTCTGCGGTCATAAAATCTTTTAAGCATTTTACCTTTGCTTAGCCACCTTACTTCGCAACAGTATGTCACACAGTCGTGTTCTGAAGAAATCCAATAAAACCTTTTCGTGAACCGACCATTGAAGGTGCACCATCTGTGCACATTCCAACCAATTTACACGATATTGCTCCAAAGTACTTTGCACCTCGGAAAAAACATCTTTTCCAGTATTGGTTCCTTGCTGCGGCCATAAAGCCAGTAATTCTTCTGTGACCACAAATTCTTCATCGACACCTCATATAAAAATAGCTAATTGGGCTGTGTCAGACAAGTCAGTACTCTCATACAAAGCAATCGAAAATGCTTGAAAACCAGCCAATCTATTAATCAATGTTTTTTTGATATCACTAACCATCATATCTATTCGTCGAACAACAGTACGTCGCGATAAGCTCACTTTCTCAAACTCTTTCTTCTTATTCTGGGCACAAAAGTTCTGCAACATCTACTAGGCACTCTTTAAAAAACACTCCCTCAGAAAATGACTACGATGTTTTCGCTATTTTGGAACTAACTTTGAAACTAGCTTTAACAACACTGTCTATATTTGATCTTTGTGAATCGAACATTTGTTGCTATTTTCCTAAATCAGTAATGAGTTTGTTAATATTATCCTTTCTTAACTGGCCCGTAAGTAAATTGTATTGAGCGAAATGCTTGCTGGAGTAATGCCGCTTCATATTGTATTCTTTTAAAACAGAAATTGTTTCACTGCACAACAAACACATAGGTGCATGATAAAAAAAAATTATTGGTAAGTCATTTATTTTGGAACTGACGACATTCTGTGTCCACTTTCCGCTTTTTAAACCAGACATCTTGATAGATTGTTGACACATGCGCTGAGCGGTAATAAGCGACTATAATACTCTCGATCGTACGCGAATATGCGATGCGAGCGGTCAGAGTTGACTGTTAGGAATAACAGTCGAGTCTGGAGCGTTTCAAGGTCATCAGGCGGCTTCCCGAATGTTTATCTGTTTGTATCTTTCTAGCTACTATTTCTGACTCGATCTGAGGCGTTCCACTGCGTACGGTAAATAATATTATTTATCGATTTTAGTCTTTATGATTTGAATAAATACAGATTTTTTTTGCGCCATATTTGAAATTTCTGAATCTCTTTGAAGCTAGAGGAGGGCCGGATTCGGCCGGGGGTTGCCCTTAAATGGTATAGAGTATCACTGATTCTTTCCAAAGCTTTTGACATAGGGAGCCATAAAATGGTGGTAAATAATGTAAATAGCAATGGAGTTTATGAAAAAGTGACTTGAATAGTAAATGAGTTATCAAAAAGAAAAAAGAAAAGATTTACACTGGGAAATGCAGAATCAAATTAGAAGGGAAAATGGATGTACAACGGGAAGTACATAGCGACCATCGCACTTCATCGTTGTAATTATTTTATTGGTTTAAAACTTTGAAATCAGGTAAAATTTGCGATTGAAGGTTGTAATTTGAGTCAAACGTCATCATTGAGTAAAATCCGATAGTGAGATCAGGTCAGTACTTATAGTCAGGCAAAGATGAACAAATATTATCTTCCTTGGTAGCATGGTTTTCTTTTGTTGGGAGAGACAACGCTATGTTTGAGAAAATTTCTAATTAAAAAAAAAAAAAAAAAATCATACTTGACGATTTTTTAATTTTTCCTTTTATTCAATCCCACAGATATCCATTTGTGAAATAATTCTGATTTTCAGTTCTAGAATAAGAGTTTAAGAATAAAATGCAGCTTCTACAGCTATATACAATTTTTATATTACAGATATTTGTAAATAGGTGTATCATTTTTTAATCTCGTGGTACAGCAATATCGTAGTTCGCAGTAAAACATTTTCTAGAGGAATTATGATTTCTAATCAAACAAACTGCTACTATGTAGTTGGAATGATACGATTCCTCTGTTGTAGTACCGCATTAAATAAATATTTCTATAGCATTCTGCGTCTTTATTGCCACTGCAACTGTCATAATTTATCGTACCATGCAGATAAGAGCACTGATAAAATTAAAAAAAGACAGTAACTGTGAAGAAAAGATGAAAGTTATGAATAATTACATCAAGGAACATGAATAAAAACAATGGTTCACTTTAGAGATGAACAGATAAACGAGACGTTACAATGCGCAGTTGTACTTTAACTATCTTGTTGTAAAAACACTAAAAGATTTATACGGCACTACCTGTGCTTCTATCATTACTTATTTAATTGCCTTACTAAAACAAAACAAACAAATTATGGTTTTCTTGTTTGAATTTCCGGCAGTATGAGGGTGGTTGATGTAACTACGTCTTTTTAATTTAATTTAATGTAAATAACTAATCGTATTTGAAATTAAAATCTTACAGAAGTTACATTTGTGCAAGAATTGAACTAAATCTATATGAAGCTACTGATCTTTAATTATTGACTATGTGGTAGTAAACTTTAGAATTCAACTCTTCTCCATTGACCAATTTCATAAGAGTAATAACTGTGTTAAAAATTATCAGCTATGAATGTAGTGGCATTTACGCATACAAATAGAGGTATCATACCAAGAGAGTGTAACTACCTACACGGAGAGGATAGAAACAATTTCGTCTTGCAGGAGCGATTAGGAAGTTGGGGAAAATATAGAGTAGTATATTCATAGAGCTTACATTTCACATACAGTATATTCATGTGGTCCTGACGACTGAGTAATAGTTTCGGCGATACAAGAAACTAAACCAATAAAGAAAAATATCCAGCTGCGATATTTGATCCAAGTTTTATTTACCAGGTTGTTTCAAGCCTTCATCTGCATTTACTTGAAAAATGTGTTTTCGTAATTTCTACGCAATTTAATAGACTGATTAGTATTATCCATCACTGTGCACTAGTGGCTATTAAATGCTTCAGGGTCGTCGTTAGGCCATTGTGTGTTTGAAAATATCTCACAACAAAGAATAGTACAAAAAAATATATTCGAATCAACCAAAATGTTGTACTTACATCAAGTATTTAGCCAACCATATTATTATTTCTAAGCATGAAACAAAATTTTTGAAAGAGAAACAAACGTAACGCAACAACGCAATACTTCATCATTGGTTATTGATTAAAAACTTTACATATTTACTAGCTAAGATACAAAAGAAAAAAAAGTTTGGCAGTGATTGGGGGCTGCCAACAGAAGTGAAAACTTCAAACTATGACTATCATACGCGCAACACGTCATACTTATAGCTATACTTGTACTTGTAGATATACTAAATAACAATAATGCCGTCTGGTCTTAATGAACTGGTTTCTATTGGCTGCGTATTCCCAGGGCCGCCGTAAGCGGGCGTGCAAGGCGTGCACCGCACGCGGGCGGCACGTCGAGGGGGGCGGCAAATCGAGTGATAGTTGCCTTTCCATTGTCACCGCGACTAAATTATGTAGAGAGCGACCCTTTTTTTTTTTTTAACTCCGGCGGCCGGCGACACTCGGGGTGGCAACAGTGGGGGCGGCAAATAATGTCTGAAGGGGCGCAATCTCACAGTCTTTTGAGCCGGTTCGGAAAATTCCTAGTTCCGCCACTGGCTGTAGTTAGACAGGGGGCAGCATAATCGGTATTGCACAGGGGCGCTGAAACAGCTAGCGGCGGGCCTGCGTATTCCCCCTCCCCCCCTCTCAGCCGCCTTAACCTAACCCGGTAGTCTTACCAGGAACCGGGGACCTACAGTTTAACGTGGAATCCGAACCATGGAAGCGTTCTGGCGTACTTCACATTACACAGTAAGCTGGGTCAGAGGGGAAGGAGGGGTAAAGGGTGTATAAAAATCCACGCCGAGTCAGGGATTCAAATCGTGGACTTTTCGTTCCCAGTCAGTCCTAACCACTGAGCCACCAGATCACTACAGAGATGCTATTAACATTTGCATGTCGGTGACGTGATCTTATTACGTTTTTACCCACCCAAAAGTTGCCCAACGTGCCTGAAAAGCTTTCACTTCAAAAATCTAACATAGTCCACAACCCGAAGGTTTGTCGAATCTTCCCGAAGGAGATGTACCAAGGTATTGTGTAAGAGGCAGGAAGGCCAATTCCTTTCCTAAGAAGCCCACAGTTTAACGTGGAATCAGAACCACCGGCGTAGCTCATTTAATCAAATACAGCTCCTAACAGTTACTGCTCCCGCGATCGGAGAGAGAAACTTCCGGAAGTAAGCGCCTTCACCACTATTTTTTCCCTCGTAACACACAAAATTTATCCAATCTTTTCTTTGCACGACTTAACATCACTTAAACATTTCTATTTACATCTATTCTCAAAATCCATTAATATTTCATTAATTCAAATCTCCGGTACGGTGTTCATACTGCACATCATTGCAAATCCATGTCTTCTCACAAGGAGAACCACTGAGCTAGTAAACCACCTCGTTTTAAAGTATACCTGTGATAAGTTCTAGGGATGTAACAGAGCTCCGCATCCGCAAAGTGCGGAACTTTCGCGTGAAATCCTGCCAACGCATCCGCAATTTTTAATGCGAATGCATAGCAGAGGTATTGTTTACATTGCAAAATGTATTATTCTTTTCTCTTTATACGAGATTCGGCTCATCGTCGCTTAACTAACAACAACGTGGTTGCTTTTTATTTACTATCTTGCAATAAAAGTAACAATGAACTGAACGGTGTTATTACCTATGCGACGAATTTATAAGTTTGAACTTGCACATAAGGTACGGCGGCCAATTAAATTTATAGGACATCCCTGTAGAACTACCGTAGTTTGCGCTCACCCATTCACGCTAATAGAAGTGGTCCAATAAAATGTTCCAAGTAATCCTTTCCACTCGTACTTCTCGCGGCACACCAGTGTCCTTATCGCACACTCGTAGGATGTTTCCTCCAATCATGACCCAACGCCACAGTTTGCTGGACGGCAAAGACCGTGTTGGTTGGCCCTAGGCCAGTGTTTCCCAACCTTTTTTGGGTCATGTCCCACTTAATATTTTTTTTGCTCCCCCCATACCTAATTTTTAATTTAAAAAATATTTTGCTAACATCAAACGAAACTATACCTAATAATTATTTAGAGCACTGTTTTAAGAATTTGCTTTTTTGCTATATTTTGTATCTATATCTAGCATTGCATTTAAATAAACCCAAGAGAAAGCGGTAAAGTCGTATCAAGTCAATTTCTAAATTGCCCCCCTAAAAAAACCAAATTGCCCCCCTGTGGGACGTGGGCCCCACGTTGTGAAACACTGCCCTAGGCTATCCATGTTATGCGGGCCCCCCTGTCGGCAGTGGCCACTCCGACAGGGGGCTGCCTCTGGCTATCGATGTTTCAATTCAAAATTCGACCCAAAAACTTTATGGGCGATCTTTTTTTGGGGGTTGTGGTGCGGGCCCCCTCTTTGTGGTGCGGGTCCCCCTTTGTGGTGCGAGCCTCTAGGCTACAGCATAAGCCCTCTCCACACAGTGGTGATAGGAAGGGGAAGTGTCTATTTAAACCCTGGGAGCAGGGGTCTGTCGGTCTCTCTACGAAAGTCTTCAACGTACCACATCGACGCCGAGCCTATGCTTAAACGCGGCCCAGTGTCTGGGAGCTCAAACAACATCAAATACGTCCTACATGTTATCCTGTAGCACCTTTCACGGCCCATAAAGAGTACTTTATCAGATAATGGAATCATCGTAGGCCCTACAAGCTGGACTGTGAATGGGCCACTAGAGCGGTGGAAAGGCGGGTGGCGGTCACTGAGAAGTGTGGTGACGTGGATTTGTGCTTGACGTTTGAATTTGTCGATCCGCGAACTCACATGACAAAGAGTTTGTTTTTTTAAAGTTTCTAGTTATATAAATAATTTAATTCGCTTGTGAAATTATCCCACGTTTTTTGCTGAAAATAAATAAATCGATATGACAGTATTATATGGAAACAGACTTTGCTTATGAAAAAAAATGTAGAATTTTGAATAAAAAGCATACTTTTGATTTTAAGGTTATTTTTAGTAAAATATTAAAATCTAAATAATTATAAATTTGTTTTTCCATACCTGTTTCAGCAAAACAACTGATTCCGCGGATGTGAATCAGTTAACATCCGCATCCGCAAAGAAGACTTCCGTTACTACCCTACAGTAAGTACTATCAAAATCAGATAAAGACTGTGGGTTTGTATGAACAAGATTGACAGAGATTTAAGTGAGGGGGGGAAAAACAAGAGATGGTTTAGGGTTTTGTAAATCTAACGCAAGTATTTTTCTATTTATTTTTTAGGTATACGTATGCAAATTTCCACCAAAATCGGATAAAAACTATGTGTTTCAAAAAACGTCCAACGTGCATATCATACGTGCAACATGTCAGTGATGCGAAATCATAGATTTACCCCCAGCCTACAGCCCGCCTATAAAAGTATTCACTTCCTAAAGTGCAACTTCCAGTTGAGCTAAGTCGAAAGAGTCTCACCAAAAAAAGTAGTCTATGAATACGACTGACTGCAGTTTTTAGGCGGTTTCTCGCAATCAATTAGGCAAATGTTGGGACAGTCCTCAATCTCCACCTCATAAACTTCACAAACAAAATATACACTTGTCATCCAGAACACACAAGGTTACACCTTTTGCAGACAAATGGCAACACAATACTTTCTCCAACAGGCCCAGTTATTCTGTACTCCTATAAACTGCAACCAGGATGGCCCTCATATTCATGGACTACTTCTTTGGTGAGAGGACTCCTTACCAACCAGCATCGACCAAAAGTCGCATTTTTTCTTGTGTATCATAGCTAGTGAAATGTCCATTGTGCAATCGATAACCAATGATAATGTTTTGTTTTGTTACATTATGTTTGATTTTGTTTTAAAAAATGTGTTTACTCCATAGAAATAATGTACATTGTTATCTAAATATTTGATTTTATTTCAATATATGTTTGTACTTTTTTTGTGAGGTATATTCAAACTCAACAATGGTCTTTCCAGATGCACAGAAAAATTACGGAAAACATAGTTTTTAAGAAAATCATGAATGTCCTTGTATTTTAAAACTGTATTTGTCAACTTTTATTTCCTGTACCCAACATTTTATGTCAACTCCATGCCATTTTCATTTACTGATGGTTTATCGAAGTTGCCTGAAATCTTGGAAATAATTTTTTGACTCTTGACTTATATTGCTGCTTATTATCATGAAGTCTGTTCTGTTGGTACTCAACACTCATAAAATGTTTAGTATCTTCCTTTATACCTTCTTTGGCAGCACTTTCATGTATCATGAATATTTCCCTGTATCCATTCACAGACTTTACAATGCTTTCATTTATTTTAGAGTAGATTTATACTTCTTATCCACAAAGATTTTAAAGGCGCTATAGCTATTACATTTTGTTGCACATCAGAATAGATTTTAGTGAAACCTTCAAGAGCTTAAGTACCTCTTATTATTTTTTTTTTTTTTTTTTTTTTTTTTTTGTGGCTCCTATAAGTTCTTTAAGTTTGTCATTCAGACCTTTTTTTTTTAAGTTTATCCTATTCCACAAAACATCTTCCAGTTTTTCATTAATTTCTTACTGATCAGTGTGAAAAATATTGAAACCTGTTTGGCTCTTCCCAAGTATGAAGCTTCTTTGTATTAATATTTCTCTCAAACTACAAGGTTCCAATTTCTTGCTAAGGTAGTCACATGGTGAGACTGCCACATAAAGGCAGGTTTTTGTCAGGGTTTTCTTCCTTAGTGTGAATGCCATAGTTTAACTTTTGTATCTGTTATACTCTGGTTGAGATGAATTATAAAGTGGGTATGATGCTCTAGCTTTGTTTTGGATTTTACTGGCAGGACTGCTGAGAGAATCACAAGGCAGTTCTAAAGATTTTATTCTACTGTCTCATATGTTCCATGTAGACAAGGGGTTGCCAAAGTTTTTCATACCACGCTAACGTTTGGTCAAAAAGAAATTCTCCCCTTCCAAAATGCCACAATTTTAATATGAATAAGGTAAATTCCTAGTTTTCAACACTAACAAATAACAATGACATCTTAGATGAAACTTCTTTAATATGTGATGCCATGATGTTATAATAAAGGCGATGAAGGTGGCATTACAGAACTAGATCTTCATCCAAATGAGTGACAAAGCTACCTCGCACTTCCACCTCTCCGCCCTCCACCTCTACATGTCTTACCAACCCCCTCCCCCCTACAATTTGGAAACCTATACTTACCATACCACTTTGGCACCTTATCCAGTTGATGTTAAAAATATGTAAATATGACTTATTTATGGATGAAACATATGCTTATATCATCCAGCAGCAGCCTTAGCCATTGCAAGGCCTGGGGTGGCAGATCTTCGTGTGGCCCTTGCCCTTTGTGCAAAGTATGTGAATCAAAAGTAGGTATTTATGATGATCGATGAAAAATGTAAAAGTAGTAATACAGGGATTTAAACTAGGATGTTGGCAACTTTTCCTAAGACTAAAATATTTAATTAAAGCACAAAAATCTAACGAATGAGCTATATAATTTCAGTTCAAAGAATAGAAAGGGCTGAAACCGATATTGTGTCATTAAAATCCTAAAAAATGTTTTAATAATTTTCAACCATAAATTTTTTTTTTATTCAGATGCAACCATCTTAGGTGTGGTGACAATAATTCTCAGGACTACTTCGATAGTGGAGTGCACTTCAGCTAATGTTTTTTTCTATGACATATCTCGTCACTGAGATATTGCCATCATTTTCTTCTTATTCATGAATAAACATATTCATTTTTTCATACAATTCTTCTACATCAATATCAGATGTTTCTCCTGGTGTTAAAGGTACTTGCAAGTCACTGCATTGCTTCAAAAGTTCAGTCACTAATTTCCTTTAATCTTTTTATGTTATTCATGAAAACAAATATGTTCTCATCATTTTTAAGTGCCTCAGATCAATGTTAGCAGCTTGCACACACATAATCAATATCAAAAAACGAATAATTTATTTTGAAAATCTCCTCTGCATGCAATCCAAGAGCTTCATCTTCCCGTTCATAATCAAATTTAGTACTTTTACATCTTATTCTCACAATTGTGAACTTTGTCAATATCATTTTCATCAGCTGTTTCTCTCCCTGTTACCAAGGATGATTCGAAACCATTTTTCCAACAATTACCAAGCGAATGTGTAAGAGCATCTAAGTGTTGTTTAGCCGCATCTAGTTACATTTTTCATTTTGCAACATTTTTCTTACAACATTTATCTTTGTAAGAATGCCATACCATATGACGAGGGCAACTAAAAATTCAAAGGTAGTTACTTCCATTTTTTATAGAGTGGCATTCACACAGGTGACTACAAAAAACTGCTTAACAGGAGCTGTCAGTTTAGCCGGTATGAGTATTCCTGGAATTGAACCTGGTTCCCTTGTTCCTCCCAGATGGAGTATGGTGCCGCCTTAACGCATGCAGTCACAATGCGGGGTATAATTTATTTCTGACTTTTGTTCCACATTTCAGGTAAGCTGTATTTCCAGACAAGAACCCAAATAGCAGTTTAATATTGTAGTTCTTTGCTCAGTAGGAACTTTCAAACTAACATTGATGTCAGTATCCAGATTAGATTATGAAACACTGATTGTGTATTAAGTGGTATAATGAAGTAAAGAAAAATGTAAAAATATTGATTAGATAGACCAGTTTTTGGTGCTTAAGGGTATATATAAACCTACGTCATTTGCACACTTACAACATGTTTAGAGAAATTATATTATTAGTGAAACATGTAGTGCACTTTATCATGTAAATAAATTTATGCAACGATAGGTTTTTATTGCAGAATATGTAATTTAAATCAAATGTTGTGTAGGTCTTCTTCTCAATTAAATTGTATTTCAGCTGTCATAGAATTATATAATAGAAGGTTGCATTAATATGCACATGGTAGAGAAAGTTAGCCCATCACTTATCAGAGTTGTCAGAAGCTAAGCTGTAAAGACACTAACCACAAACAAAAAAACACAATAAAAAACTCAAATAAAAAAGCACAAAAATTTGAAGTCTACTGAAGGGAGCACATTTTAAAATAACCACATTTATGCTTCTTTTTTCATAGTACAAAAGGAGTCACCAAAAAAATTGACAATCAACTTTTTCAAATGATGGGTTTACCTTTTCCAACCTTCAGATATTTGATAAATTCAGTTTATTTGCCTCAGACCACTATTTTGTTTACAATTTTCTGTACCTGTTTTTAGAGACCTTAATAATTAGTAATATTAGGAAAACTAGTTAAATTAGCAAAATTAAAAGCACCCGCTAATCCTCTGGCATAAGGTGCTTCACTGTTTGTAAACAGGAAGTAGCTGCCTGATGCACTGAAACAATAAATCATATATGATGTAGGAATTGATTATTTTATAACAGTAAGAATGAAAATGCTGTTAAGCAATGATAATATGGAACGATAGGAAATTAAACTTGTCACTCACCACAGATAAAGACAGGAGGACCATGGCATACACAAAAACTACAACATTCTTTCATTTTGATAAAAATTGATATTAGAAGTGAGACAAATGGCAAGGGAATCCAATTTGTTCCATTCTGATCTCTTTCCAGTTTAACTATCCTCGATGTGTAGACATTTGACCATCCTGTTATACACAGATAAGCTAAAACATTATGACCACCATAAAATTCAATGCCATTTTTGGATGCTGCGGGTACGTCATGAGGTATCGGAAAGAGGTTAGCTGAGTAGATAAGATTTGGGAGTAATTCTTGTGATGGTAGTTGTGGGAAATGGGAAAACCACTGACATAATTGACTTTGCTTCAAAACGGTGAGGTTAGTTCACTGTTTGCGTTCTACTGTAGTTGTTAAAGGACAGAGAAACAATGAGTAGGCAACAGGGTGATGTATTCCTACACCTCATCACAGAGTGTGCAGTCAGAGGCTTGCTTGCTCTGTGACACATCTTCAGGAGAGTGCAGTGCTGGCACAGGCACAAGTGTTTTGGAGCACCCTGTGTAGCACACATTAATGAACATGGGGTTCTGCAACGGATGCCCCATTTGTGTTCCGTATACTGACCCAACGTCATCATCATTTATGATTGTAGTGGGCAAGACATAACCAAGATTGGACCGTGGATCAATGGAAACATGTCGCCTGTTGGATGAACTCCATATCTTGTTATACCAAGTCAATGGTCGAAACCAGGTATGCCATCAATCAGTTGAACAGCTGCTCGACACACCCACTGTGGCATGGATGCAACCTGGTGGGATCAGTGTTATGTTAAGTGGCTTCCATGGGACATCTTGTAGTGATGGTAGGCACCATAATAGCTGTTACTACACGACAATTTTTGCAGACCACCTACATCCCTTCATGCTTCATGTATTCCGCCATAGCGATGGTATCTTCCAGCAGAATAACTGATCATGTCTAAAGACAAGAATGATGCTACAGTGGCTTGAAGAACATGATAGTGCACTCACACTTATATCTTGGCCACCACATTCTCCTGATCACAACCCAATAGAACACATTTGGGGTGCTATTTGTTGACAACCCCACGCCTACAAACCACCGGCGTGTAATTTAATGGAATTGCATGACCTGTGCGTAGACATCTAGTGGCAAATACCTCTATAAATCTACCAAGGAATTTTCATATCCATGCCATGTCAAATCGCTTCTGTAAAGGTGAACAATCATTTACTTAAGCAGTTGATCATAATGTTTTTTCTCATCATGTATGTCTCACATCTAATGGAGGATTTAACTGAGATATTGTAAATTCTGTTTATATCTTTGATTTACCCCATCCTTCCTTATTATATATTGTTATAGGAAATTATATACTATTTATGAATATACAGCTGAAAATATGGTGGGGAAAGAATTGCTTGTTGAAGATTTGAAATGTAAATATCTTGGCATTACATTTGATAACAAGCTTAACTGGACAGATCACATTGGACAGGTAGTAGGAAAAGGTTTCAAAATTGTGCATTTGTTGGAGAGGGTGATGAGGGGATGTACGAGAGAAGTAAAGGAATTTGGTAACAAAACTTTGGTCAGACCATTGCTCGAATATGGTAGTATAGTATGGGACCCACATTTTGAGTATCAAATACAGGAGTTGGAGAAGGTGCAAAGAAGGGCTGCTAGATTTGTTTCTGGAAATTATCGCAGAATGCAATCAGTAACAGATATGATAAAAGAGCTAAAATGGGACTCATTGAAAGACAGAAGGAGGGTGAAGAGGAGTTATGGGAGTGTACAACGCATATATTGGTGATAAGGCATGGAAAGATATTGGTGTAAAAATTAAAAGTAATGAATGGAAGGGAAAAGGTGACCATGACCACAAGCTGGCACTCGATTTCAGGCAAAAGGGTGTAGGAAGATTATCTTTTTTAGGTAAGGGTGTCAGGGATTGGAATAAGTTACCAAGAGAAATGATGAATAATTTTCCAAAAACGTTGAAGGAGTTTAAAGTTAAAATTTGTAAAGGGTAAATGTAGGTTGATACAGACAAGGGGGAAGATGGGTGGAGGGAAATTGCCACCAGAGCATGCGCTCCATTGCAGTTTAATTTAATTTAATATTCCAGATTATTTGACAACCCTTTGGGAAGCAGGTATCACATATGAACAAAGAATGTGTCATCTCTATAAATTTTAAGATACATTAATGGATTTTTGGGATATATGTTTTTATTCTGAACTGATAACAGAAATGAAATAAATGGTGGATGTTTCAGGTCTATTGGTGCTTTTATTCAGAGATAAGATTATAGAAACCATTACATGTCCTAATTTCCAGAAAAGTCGTACAGATTTGAAACACTAATCATGTGGCGGGTTGGGATGTGACCACATCTTTTCCCCTGCCATATGTCTCGCCTCTCACATGATTAAGACTCATGTCGAGATATTGTGCTATCTGATGATGTTTTTTGTGTTTTTACCCGTTCGTCTCGCTTTCCTGCCTTCATCTGTAGTAGGCGACGGGTATCTGTTTATTTTTCCCTATCCTTCTTATTTTCAGTGCCTCATGACAGTTTCTTTGTTCCCATTATCCAAGTGACTATTTTTGTTAGATAAAGAGTAAGTAGGAGACTAATGAGGCTGTGGTATGCTAGGAAGGGGAAGAAGAAGAGATGAGAAGTAAAGAGAAAATACATTCTGAACTGCAGTATGTGCCACACTTTCCCACTATCTGAATGTAACAGAGGTGTTGTCATTTCTTCCTCTTACGAACCTAAACCCTTTCTCTTTCTAACTTTTATCAGATATCAGCTAGATTATATCATGGTCAAACAGAGATTCAGGAATCAAGTAGTACTAGACTGTAAGGCATACCCAGGAGCAGACATAGACTCTGTCCATAATTTGATAATAATGAAGTGCAGGCTGAAATTTAAGTTTATAAGGAAGCAGTATAAGCAGATCAGACTGGAAGTGAATAAACTGAAACAATCTAGCATGAGAGAAAACTTTGCAGAAATGGTAGACTTAGTTCTAAGAAGTAACTCTGCAAGGAGCTCAACCGAGGACGAATGGAATGCATTAAAGACCGAAATACTGAAAGCTGGTAAAGAAACATTAGGCTTTACAGAACAAGCTGCCCGAAAACCATGGATCACAGAAGAAATTTTGGAGCTGATGGATCAGAGGAGAAGGTACAAAAATGCTCAGGATGAAGCAGGAAGAGAGCAGTACAGGCAATTTAGAAATCAACATATAATGGGACGATAGTTATTTACGCATGTTGCTTCTCCTTTTTTAAAACGTTTTACAGCTGCATATTTTAGTCTATTTGGAAACACACCTTGCATTAAGGATACATTACAATGTGCGCAACTGCGTGATTGGTACAATTTCTATTTGATATGTTAGAATACACCAGTGTGGTTCAGTGTGCTGGATCGAGGAAGCACAACAGGACTAGGTACAAGCCCAGTCTCTCTACACCAGCCATCTTGATTTTTAGACTATTTTGTGCAGCCATCAAGCCGAATGCCAGGATGATCCCCAATTTCTGCATAATAAACATCACGTTTCAGAAACAAAAAATACACTTATCACACACAGAACCCAGTTACACATATTGCATTCAGATAACAATACTTTATTTTCTCCATCAGTACGCAGTATGACCTGTCAGTAAGTATAAAATGTCTGGCGTCAACAAAGGTATATGGCTGTGAAACCAAAACTCTAAGTTTGACCACACTGGCGATGGGTAAAACTCATCAAATGCAGCCTGACCACATGATTTTGGGAAAAGGGTGTTAAGAAGAAGAAGATTTTTCCCTATTAGAGGGGTCCAGTGACGATATTAGATTATTAGGGACACTAATAATAGCTACAGATATTCAGTTATCACTAATCCCAAACATATTGTTGATGGAACAGTTAAGGCACAAATTTAGGGGAGGTCAAGAATAAGAGCAAAGCAGAACCAGATGACATGCTGTTACCAGTGATCTGTAGGGGAACAATGAACAAAATTACATTGATGTAATCTTCTCGGGAGACTAACCGAGTAATCAAGGTGTTTACACATGATATTTCGACAATCTGAAACTCCGTCGCCATCTTCTGGTCTCTGCTTCTGGTGAAGTGCCGAATCCGTCAGAAGGCTGGGTTCTTATAGCCTCCGAACGCGCTCATGGTTGGCATGTGCAATTGTGTATGGTTGATGAGTGTGTAGCTGATTGGCTGACTTGGTCAGCGCCTAGGCGGTGGAGTGGTGGTAGAGCTATTAGGAATCTGGCGTGGGTTCAGTTGGTATGTGGCCGCCGTGCTGTGCACTACGGCACGCTGAAGACATACTGCATTAATGACTGGAATCTAAGCTTCGCTTAGTTGGTATTCACAGTCCTAGTTGACAACGCCGAGAAAAACTTCATTCTTAGGTAACAAAATTACAGTTGTCAGTAATTCAGGGATGAAGCAGAAACCAGGAACAGTTATAGGAACTTGCATAGTGAAAGTAGTACTATGAAATGAAGTTTGAATACATATATAAAGTTCACTAGATTTCACAGGTGATAAATATGAATTATCACAGGGGTAAAATGTCATTGATATACAAGGGTAATTCGGAAAGTAACCTGTTCTAGCGTGGTGCTAGTAGTCGTGCCCGGAGCCTCGCCATTTTCACATCTGCATGTTCCCCGATTCAGTAAACATCCAGCTGTGACAGTACGAAGCTCGTTCTTTTGCACATTGTCTTGTTATAACCTTAAAATATGGGCACTGCAATAGAAAATCCCACAAAACGCGAAGTGCATGCTGTAATAAGATTTCTTTTGGTGCAAAACGTTTCAGCAGCAGACATTCATCATCAATTGTGTACTGTATACGGTCCAAAAATTATGACTGAAGGTGTTGTGCGGCAATGGGTACAATTTTTTTAAAGTGATGGAACAAACATTCATGATGAAGAGAGGAGTGGCAGACCTTCTGTTGCGAGTAATGATCTTGCCATGAAAGTTGATGAAAAAGTTTGTGAAAATCGAAGATTCACAATCTCTGAACTTTCTGAAAAATTCCTCGTACAATTTCGTACGAGGTTGTCACCCATAAATTAGGCTACCGGATGTTCTGTACTAGATGGGTAACGAAATTGCTTACAGAGATAGATAAAACCAAACGAATGGGCTCTGCCATAAACTTCCTTTCACGCTACGATGCGGAAGGAGAAGATTTTTTGAAGAGGAATGTGACTGGTAATGAAATATGGGTGGCGTACGTAAATGCCGAAACGAAAAAACAGTCGATGGCCTTGAGCCATATTAATTCACCAAGCAAGCTGAAGAAAGCCCGCCATACGTTTCCAACAAGGAAGGTTATGACTACAGTTTTTTGGGATGTCGAGGGAGTTTTGCTCAATGAATTTATGGAACGTGGCACCACAATCACTTCAGATGTCTACTGTGAAACTTTGAAGAAACCTAAGCGAGCCATTCAAAACAAACTTCGCGGTAATCTGTCATTTGCTGTTGTGTTTTTGCATGGCAACGCTCGTCCTCACAATGCCAGTAAGACTCAAGAGCTTCTTAAGCAATTCAAATGGGATGTTTTCGCTCGTCCCCCTTACAGCCCCAACTTGGCGCCTAGTGATTTTCGTATGTTCACTCACATGAAGAAGTGACTTGCGTCGTAGCACTTCGATGACGACGGCGAACTATAAAATGCTGTGAAAGATTGGCCCACATGTCCAGGCTGCTAAATTTTATGAACAAGGAATTTGAAAATTAGTGAAACGGTATGACAAATGCTTAAATTTAAATGGTGACTATATTCAAAAATAGTAAAAAGCTTTAGTTTTAAGATGTATATAATAAAATATTTTTTACTATCCATGTTTTTTATTTATAGCCAAACGGAGGTTACTTTCCGAATTACCCTCATTTAATGGTTCTTTACCATATGGGAGGAGTAAGGGACAAAGCCATACTGGGGGTAGTAGTATGCCTTCCCCTTAACTAATTATTTGCTTCTTGAAAAGTTCTGCCAAAGATTCTTACAAAACTGCAAAATGTTCAAAAATTTACTAAATCATGAATACACCTGGGATAAAATCAACTGTAAAATACTATGGTCGCCACTTTCCACTATTTAACCTTGGGAAAGGTTCAGTTCTAAACTATAGAAATAAAATCATTGATAGAAGTTTCGCAATCACTATATGCTGGAGTAGTGTCAATACGATGAGGCGGCGCCATCTTGTTTTTTTAATTGAATTGCGTGGGGTCCTTAATTGATTTTAATTGATTTTAATTGAATTGCGTGGGGTCCTTAATTGATTTTAATTGATTTTAATTGAATTGCGTGGGGGCCCTAATTGATTTTAATTAAGGCTAATTGATTTGCGTGGGGGAGCCCTAATTGATTTTAATTAAGGCTAATTGAATTGCGGGGAGGGGGTCTGACATCTGTAACCTCAGATTGATCTTATTATTTCCTTATGTACAGCGGTCAGCGGACAGTTTTTTCCCCATGTATTCTTATGGAGGATGGAGTGAGCCCACTTTTTCCCCCATGGCGGGGAGCCTTAATTGATTTTAATTAATGCTAATTGAATTGCGGGGAGGGGGTCTGACATCTGTAACCTCAGATTGATCTTATTATTTCCTTATGTACAGCGGTCAGAGGACAGTTTTTTCCCCATGTATTCTTATGGAGGATGGAGTGAGCCCACTTTTTCCCCCATGGCGGGGAGCCTTAATTGATTTTAATTAATGCTAATTGAATTGCGGGGAGGGGGTCTCACATCTGTAACCTCAGATTGATCTTATTATTTCCTTATGTACAGCGGTCAGCGGACAGTTTTTTCCCCATGTATTCTTATGGAGGATGGAGTGAGCCCACTTTTCCCCCCCATGTATTGCTTATGGACCTGTCTTTGCAGACAGTTTGGAGCGGAGGGGAGCCGAGGAACTAGGGGAGTTTAATTGAATGCGGGTTCGTAATTGAATGTGCACAGCTGCGCCACACCCCGGAAGCCCTTAATTATCGCTCCCCTCGCAGCTGCATGATGCGGGTCCGTAATTGAATGCGCCTCACCCGGAAGCCCTTAATTATCGCTCCCCTCGCAGCTGCATGATGCGGGTTCGTAATTGAATGTGCACAGCTGCACCACACCCGGAAGCCATCAATTATCGCTCCCCACGCAGCTGCAGGATGCGGGTTCGTAATTGAATGAGCACAGCTGCGCCACACCCTAATTATCGCTACCCTCGCAGCTGCAGGATGCGGGTTCGTAATTGAATGAGCACAGCCGGAAGCCATTAATTATCGCTTCCCTCGCAGCTGCAGCCCCACCCGGCGTCAGTTTGCAGCCATGTCCCGTCTAGTGATGTTGTTCTCTTCTGTCTACCAACTCAACGCTGGTGATACGAAACGTTTGACGATAGGGTTATCGTCCAAACACGAGTTTGAACCTGTTGTTGTTCTGGAAAAAGTGGGACACAATAAAATTGTTTTAACATACGACGAATGGAACGTCCTGATCCATGTATTGGACGTAGTGTCCGAGTTATTCAACGCCGGCACCGACAGCATCTCGCTTGGCGAGCACACCGTCTCCTGCCGAACGATTGCCGGGGTGAAGACTGTTTGTTTCCACCTCAATGACGATCCTGCCAGCGGTGTCTTCTTCGGCAAGTCTACTTGGAGGAACTTCGTCGACGCGCAGCCAGCAGTGACCAACGCCTTGTCCAACAGGAAAAAGTGGAGCTTCAACGCATCAGCATACTACAAGGTGTTTGTGAGTGAATTGGCTGACAAAGTGTTGAGTGACTACTACACATGTACTGCCTCAGTGTCGAAGTCAATGGATATGCACATCAACAACGTACATCCTATTCATGTGTCTTACAGTTCTACAATTGACTTTGGACAATTAAGGAATGAAATAGTTGCATACAAAAATTTGATTGTACTTAATGATGTATGCAGAATTGTAAACAGTAAAGAATAAAATCATTTTACCAGATTTTTATTTTGTCATTTCACCTATCCTAATTAAATAATAAGATAGTATATATTTTATTTAAATCTTTTTTTATTTCACCCACCATTGGGCAATTAAAAATACATTTTCAACGGCGCATATAGCGTTACAAAATAAATGTCCTTTACAAAGTTTTATCAAATTATTTTTCTTGAGTTCATGTAGAGGCGGGCATCCTAAATCTTTTATATTGTAGCAGACCTTCTCCCTGATAATCTTTTTGAACCATTGTGCCTTCTCCCGTCCTTTCACATAAATAATTGAATCATCTTCATTGGTGATTGCATGTAGAATAGTACATAATTTACTGAAAGGTACTCCATCAGTATTCCAAGGTATTCCATGATAATTTTGGGTCAGCCAGGTTTTGGTGACAATACACTTATGCAATGTGTAGCGATAATATTGTCAGATCGTATTACACACACACACCAACTTCTTTGAAAATGAATGTACCGTCCTTCGTCTTGAAGCACTGTGCGTCGAAGAAGATGGTCGGCATGGTAATGAGCTTGAACTTCAGGGTGCTATTCTATTTTATGTCAGCTTCCGCACCACACCAGTTAGAGGTACGTATTCTACAACACGATCGTGCAGGATGAGACAATATGCAGACGTGTAGGCAGGGAAATTTTCGCCACTATCAAATTCCATACGTATATCTACAGGTCCAGTCTTAACTGCTTCATTTTGCTGTGAACAGTCAATTACAACTAGAGGTGCAGTTGCATTAAATTCTTCACGTTTTAGTAGTGGTGAGGGACGGTCATGTTCATAGTAAGACTGCTTGAATCTTGCGTACTTGTCATAGAGCACGGTTGTTCTGTTTTTCTTAAAGTCTAAATTCATGTTCTCGTACAGGAACGCTACTTCATTCAGGAACACTTTGGCATTACGGAGTTGGCAGTGATCAAACTCGGCTGCACTTTTTTCTGTGTTACGTTTCCTGTTTGTTTGAAAACACAGAACTACAGTCCTAGGTTTCTCCAGTTGCGTTGTCATCCCTAGCACGAATCAGTACTAGTTCTTGTTTTACATTTGAAAGTATTCTTTTATAGTCTTCACAAAAGCCTAAAAGCATACTCAGCGGTATACATACATCAAAATAACCATACCCAAGATCGCGAGGACCTGCATTGTTCAACACTCCAATTTGTTGAGGATCGCCAGAAATTAGCGTCTCTATTGTGCTTGTGATGTCAACTTTTCTATTTCGATCAATTTCATGTCCGTATTTTACAGCACAGCATGTATGTTCCAGGAACGAAATACCGTCTGTTAATCTTACTAATTTCACCCCCTGTCGAATCGAAGTACGCCAGTCCTATCTGATAAAAAAAAAAATCGAGTTACGCTAAGACAGTGCTAAGCACAGAACATGCCTGAGACTATCGCCTGTGACCAAGGTGGAGATATAGAAAATTTACCCACTCCCTTATGGAAGAAATCCAGTGCCGGCTCCTACTTATAGTCTTTTACGCACTATTCCTAAGGCCATGCCTGAATTCCACCCCGTTCCTTGCACCAGTCCTATCACGCATCGTGATCGGTAAAGATCTGACCTAGCATTTGGGAGGGTGCGGGTTCGAATCCCCGTCCGGGCATCCGTTTCAAATCCCCGTCCAGGCATCCAGATTTGGGTTTTCCATGGTTTCCCCAAATAACGCGAGGCGACTGCCGGGGATAATTTCGTCATTTTCCATGGCAGAATTCCCTCCCGTTCCTCGTCCACTGTCCTTTCCCCGCCTCTAAAGGCGTAGAACCATAAAAAAGAATCGCATGTGCTTTTATCCAATTCAATATAACTTTATAGGCAGGTAGGTGATTTCACTGCAGGTCTATATATTCGTCCTCCTTTCAGAGGTACTTTTTTTTTTTTCCTCCTGGTGGGTGGGTTTGTTAACGTTCGAGACTGCCATGTGGGAGATGGAGGGTTCGATTCCCGGTCCGCATGTTAATTAGTATCTGTTGTAGTTTAGACATACAAATAGCCGTTTATCGCCAAGAGTCACTGTGGGCACTCCGACAATGACAAAAATAAAAATAAAACGCGTTTAGTGGTGTTTGTTCCTGTAGCCAGGGATGGTAACGCGATGTATGTGGTGGGAGTTCTACAGGTTTATCTGCTCGAATACCTGTGGCAGTGATGTATACTCATAGACCCTCCTAAGTTACCACTTCTCATTCTTGTTGAGGGGTGACTGTAAAATTCTTGAAATACAGATATTTGCGCGGGTACAGCGAATGCGTGCCACAACTTCACAATTGGTTGCACACGAGTCAAATGTCTCAATGGAGTTATTTGAGGAAACTATGGAAAACCGAAATTAGTTGTTTTTTTGCGTATTCCGCGAATTTCCAAAATAGTAGTAATTTGTCACATACACAAAGTGAATACCGAAACCATGCCACTAGTTCACAATAATTGTTTTCAGATTCCCCATGCGGCGTCATCATAAATTGCATTGCTCCATACATACAATTTGCAAATATTGATAAGTTGACTAAGCCACTGGTGGATCGCATAACTCACTTGCACAGCCAGTCTGCTATAGGTAGTTGTAAATTTCACAACTTATACTACGACACTGAAGTTCTATCTTCTACCTGAATGTAAATGATGTATTTGGAGATGATTTTTTTTTTTCGGTGATGTCATGGCTGTTCTTATATCTCTGTGTGACTGAATTACATCTGGTGCATAGGCCTGATATAGACTGAATGTGACTGTGATTCGGTATGATATGCTGGGTCCACATATCAACATCGGTTCTGCCGGTTTGAACGGTTTCATAATGTTTGCTTGCACCTACAGAAATTCGGTCTACGAGATAAATATATATAAAATTCTTTAACTCTACGAATCCCTACAGGTTAAAAGAGTATGGTAGGTTTAAAATGCGCTTTAAATAGTTGCATAAAACGGAGTAGGGAAGTATCTCGTTGACCTTTCTACACTGAGGCTATACTGATTTCATTATGAATTCGCCAATCCTCAGTTTAGATACCCAAAATTACAAGAATTATAACCCTGGATACTACATGGATGTGAAAAGTGTGAATAATACACTCATAGAAAATTATTCACTTTGTTTTATTTTATCCACCTTCCATTAATAAATTCCTTTTTTCGAGTTATTTGTTAATGAGTTCGTGTGGTGGTATGATACTTCATTACTTGCACACTAGCCTTAATACCGAAACGTAATAGACCTTGACACTCGAAAAGACATAAATTTGTTGAATATAAGTACGTATGCGACACTTTTCTATGATTTTCATTAAAAAAGTATACACAATGTATAAAATCATGAAACATAGCCATATATAACAAAAAATCGGTAAAAAAATGTTAATTTCCTCATTGAATGAAGTCACTGGTCAACATAACAATTACACCTGCATGTATCACAATACTATTCATATATAACTTTGGTGGATTAAGATCGTGAAAACAGGTAAAACTTCACCCCAATTATGTAATTTCACTATACGAAAGATGTCATCGGTTTACATGGTTAGAAGTTGTGCATCATACCATACAATGTGTATTGAATGCCTCCACCAAAATAGAAAAAACCCACGGCATGATGCGGTGTATCATCATAAATGAAACTCATTCTGTTCACGGTCCCTATATGACATCGGACAACTCGAGTAGTACATCTGATATACCTGTCGAAAGTCACACTAAAGTATTTGAAGCTGAACTAAGCAAATCATGCTGAAGATGACGATATCACAAGTTTCATTAACTACAGAAATGTATATCATTTGGGTAAAAAAGACGGAAAGTGTATGTTTCTGCTGTCATGACAATCTCCAGATTAACCCGCAGAACTCCCACCACACGCACACACACACACACACACACACACACACACACACACACACACACACATCACCTTACCATCATGAAGGTGTGTAAAGTATAATATACATCAGATATACCTGTCGAAAGTCACACTAAAGTATTTGAAGCTGAACTAAGCAAATCATGCTGAAGATGCCGATATCACAAGTTTCATTAACTACAGAAATGTATATCATTTGGGCAAAAAGACGGAAAGTGTATGTTTCTGCTGTCATGACAATCTCCAGATTAACCCGCAGAACTCCCACCACACGCACACACACACACACACACACACACACACACACACACACATCACCTTACCATCATGAAGGTGTGTAAAGTATAATACCAATAGATGCTTGCGTCATACAGCCCAAATATTATCGATGAAAGGTGTTGACAGTGTGTGTGTACAAACGCCGAAATCACCATAACAACTACAACCATCAGTAGGAAGGCAGAACTTATGTTAAGTCAGGTTAATATAGAATGTTAAAGTGTTTGTTATAGTTGGTTAGAGTAAATTCAGTTTAGGTTATTTCAACTCACATTCACATGGTGTCACTGATGCATGGCAATCCAAAAGTGTTTGCTGAGGTGGCTTGGGCCCCACAGTAAGCGGCTGCTGCGTAGAAAAAATACAAACGCGTTGTATCCGGATAACCGGCGCGCAAAATACCGATCTTCTTAGGTCGTGCAAAATACCGGTCTCTTAGGCTGATATCAGAAACTACATTAAATGTGTTGTTATTACTGTTTGAAACTGCCGGTTTGTTTGACTGGGTGTAAAAACTTACATTTTCTTATTTTAAACTGCCTGAAACAATTGATCATGTGTTATTTACTGCAAAAATTAGTTTCTCCTGTGTAATTATTACTATAAATGTCTTTTACCGCGTCGAAAAGTGTTGTAAAATGATGATGTTATCTCGTAACAAAGTTTGGTGCCTAACAAGCTGGATTATTGATGATTGCAGTGATTTAGGTGAGTTTAAAGGCTACCATTTATCATTGAAGGTCTATTTAAGGCTGATATTATGTGTTTAGCTAGGTTTTATATTTTAATTCGCCCTGTATGTGGCTATAGATGCCAGTTCCTCATGTATCACAGGAAAAAAAAAAAAAAAAAAAATTTGGAATCTAACAATTTCTGAGGTGCTTGCAGAGGATCTGTGAACAAGGTGAGCAAAGAGAATGGATGTATTCACAAAGTTCAAAGGAGTGTATTGGAATGTAATAATACATAGAGACTAAAAGATTCCATGGGTGGACAGAAAATAAAATGGAATTAATAATACAAAAGAAAAGATATGTAAACAATTTATTGTGGAAGAAGGGTTGATACAACAGGTGATACGAAGAGGTGAACTCTTTTAGATGTCTTCCTTATAAACCCTCATTACATGGGGTCTTATGTTTCAGAAGTAATATGTTTTCATGAATCAATTGGGATTAATATAAACCAACTGGTTCAATAAACAAGTGGCCAAGAAATGAGGTAGATGTAAGTACAGTTACAATAAGAATAGTTCACTTGGTAATTTATTCCAGTCTCTTACACACTAACCCCCAAAATTTTTGTTATTTGTTATACCGGTACTGTACATTAAATCGATTATCAGCTTGTGCCCAGGGTCATCTTTTCCCTTCCATGAACTAATCCTAAAGGTGGCCATACACAATCCCTCCATCTATCCAAATGAAGCAGCGCCCTGCATTATCATGTCGTCTGTGGGGAAATTGATGTGGATGACCTGGACTGACAGCATTATTAGGACATCCGGTTAGTACAATATCCATCAGTTTCATCCATCGTGTCATCAAGCTGATTGACGGTGTGTGGGGAATACCACATGGATCGACATCAAGCCATCACTCCAGTAGGCTAGAGTATGGTGAAACTGCTGTCCAAACACCTCTCATTCTATCATCAACCACCAAGCAGGCAACATCAGTGCCTTGAGTGGACTACACAGCATTGTACTATTTCTTTTTTGTTTTAAATCTGGTATAGAAATATTTGTTTTACTACTAATTAAATATAATTTTGTTTGTAGTATTGAAAATAATGCAGTTTTAAATTTCGTTAAGTAACAATTAGAACTATTTTTCTTTTTTTAAATAATGACATTTCAACAAGAATTGATGCTGGAGATTATCGATAAGTATAAAGACTTACCACGCTTGTGGCAGATCTCTAATCCTGACTACCATGACAAAATATAAATAAATGTGGAAGTAGATCAATTGCTAATATTATTTAAAAATAAGGACATAAACTTAACAGAAAACTGTGTTGAAAAAGATTTTTTTGCGGTCTTCTTTTTAAAAAGAACATAGTAAAATAAGATTAATTTTATATGAGCCTACTTGTTTAAATATGTTGTTTTGCAGCATGTGACATACACGTCAATATTTTCAGTCTGCTAAACTACTTAAATTTATTAAATCTGTTTTAAAATCATTTTGTAGTATTTCTAAAGTTTTCGTAATATCACAGAGCTTATTTCTCATAATTTTGCACTCTTTTGTACGTTTATTTAATTTTATCATTTGTATTAGATAGTTTGAATATCGTTTAAAGTTAATTCATGCTCATTTTATTTAGTAGTTGGCATAGCTAGATTGTTGTTGAACAAATTGACAACTTCTTGTTGTTTTCTTTCCCTAGTTTTTCATTGATGTGGCTGACTGGAGTGATGGAATGATGGTGTATGGCTACTCTTTTGGATGCCATCTGAATGGATTTCATCCATACGGATGACATCCAAATGGAGCAATCGTGTGTGGCCACCATAATACTTCGACCAGTATTCTTCCAAGCCCTAGATCCATCACCAACATACGCTTTGTACTGTTCAGTACCTTCCCACTCTTCACCCTCCTCCTGTCATCCAATGACTCCCAATCTGGGGCATTGCTACTATGGGGCTAGGCGGTGCACTGATCCAGGGCCCCTACACTCGGGGGCCCCCAAGCGCATTTCAGAGGGCCCATGGGCCTTCACGGCCAACTGGCAACTTTTTTTAAACTCCACCGCCGTCTAAGAGGGACCCCTGAAACACAGGGAGCCACTCACAAAGGGCCCTCACTGCTCAGGGGGTGTTAGGAGGAATGCCGGATATTGGGGTTGGTATCGGCTTCAGCACCTAAACTCGAAGTCTTCCAAAAATTGTCAAAGTTCTGAAAAAGTTCTATTACCGTGTTAAAACTGGAGGATGCTAACTGTAATAATTACCGTGGTCGCCACTTACAGATTAACCTCCTGTGTGAAAGGTACTAATATAGGAATGAAAGTATGAATCCTGATAACTGAAATATATTCTTGAAAATTTTCACATAAGTTACAAAAGTCACAGTTAGCAATGGCAATTGGAGAAAAATCATCAACCGAAGATCACAAATCATGAAACAGAGCAAACCGCACTACCCCAAAGAACTTTACATCTTCTATTAACACATGACGAAAACTGTTAGTCTGATATGTAGGTTATGCTGAATTTTGAAAATGGCTCCGGTCGGCCATCATGCCTAACTTCCCATCATGCACCACGCATTTCTAGCCCGTCTTGTTAGAACTCGTCAACCGGAGCTCTACATCTTACCCTGACCAAGACTTTCGATAGACTATGTAAAAACATGGCGGCCGAGTTCCTTATATCAAACTGACCTACTGGCCGAGACAATAGTCTATCTGGAAAAAGAACCTGTTAACTGTGTGCTACCAGAAATTCACAGAATGAAGAGCGTAACGAGACAAGTGTCGTGAAGTGTTTGGTTAGGGTTTTAAAGCTTCCAGACCAGTGAAAATGAATTTTGAAGTTTGGTTAATTTAAAAGCACATTTGAATCGCGTAATGTTAAACATCTTACTACGTCACAGGAAAAATGCTTCGCCTCGAAACCTTAAAATCTGAAGTTAATACTATTTTCAAATCGTTCCCCAGCCTTTGCTGAGCTCGGTGATGTAAAATCTTTCAAATCGGTTAATTCTATCGGGAGTTATGGAATTTCTAAATTTTACTGTTTCCCGTTGTGCAACCAAATATTCTGCTTTTTATTTAAAGCCGGTTGTGTCCTGAAACGAAATTTAAATTGAACCTTTACTTAATTTAAGCACTTTAGAAATGTTTTTAGTCTGTTAAACATGTTAGTTTATGAGTTATTGAATTTTAAAGTTTCGATTTTACGGCGCCATTACCGGTTGGCTGTTATTTACTTATATTTTCAATTTATTGGTTGATTGTTACCGGAAACTTAAAGAATATTAACTGGCTGGTTATTTTACTTGGTTACATTTACTTTTAAAGCTTTGAAGTTGTTTGTGGTGGAATTAAATGTTGATCTAGCTCCCATGTGGAGATGCATTAAACTTCATATTTACTGCTTTAAATTGGTCTGGAGCTGCGAGTTATTAGTGAATTTAATATCAGATGGTGAAATTCTAATTATGAAAGTGCTTTACAGTGTTTAATTTAGTGGAATATTAGTGCTATAGTAGTGTAAACAAACTTGTGTTTTCTGCTTCATGGATTATTACGGATTACGCTCATTTAGGTAAGTTTATGACTTACATTTTACCTGAAACTTCTTATTTATGGTTGCTATGTGCTATTTATTTACTTTACTGTACTCAAAGTGTTGTTATCTCGATTTTAACTGTGGTATCGTGTACTGAAGTTAACCTCAAACTTTGCTGGATTTTAACGAAATCACGAAAATAGAGCGAAGGGTACCTTACAGGGGGTCTCCAACCACTGCTCAGGGTGCCCCTAAGCACAACTGAGGGGTCCCCACCATCAGCCCACAAAGCAAAAAAAGGTCGCCCATCTGGCCTGAGGGCCAAAATAAATTTTTTGCACCTGGGCCCTTCTTGACGTAGCTACGCCACTGCTCCCAATCCACATCCTTTATCATCTCAGTTACTGACTGACCCCTGCAGTAATTTCCACACACAAATCTAGCTGCTCTCCTTTGTACACCCTCCAGCTGCAGTATTTGATACACAAATTGTGGGCACCTACTTACACCACCACAAGGGTCATGCTGTAACAACTGCAGTACTACAAGTCAAAGAGAAATAGGAATCCTATCTTTAATTTAACACATTTTATTCATTTTAGCCCATGAGGGTCCAACAGAACAGTGTGTCAAGATTAAGAGAGGACTCTTGCTAAAACTTTTAAATTTTTATTTGAGCTAGTAAGGAGGGGTGGAAGATGAACTATTTGAATGGGTTAAATAAGCTTCTCTGCGTTACAGAAACAAGTGATGTGTTTTAAGTTTCATTCTGATGCTTATCTTGTTCTTTGTAAATTAGAAATTCATGTTTGATAATGATGTTTTTTGTGCCATGTCCTACAAAAGGATTTTCATTTTATTGCTTGAATAAAATGTATGGAAATCATTGATTTGTTTAATAAATTTTCAATCATATTTGTAAACATAAACTCAGTGTTTACAATGGAAACTTATCCAAATTTTGCACCCCAGGAATAATAGTTAATTATTGCAAAAAATAATTATTAATAATTCATAAAATTATGTAGATAGCAAATGAACGTTTGAATGAAAACTGGGTTAAAAACTTTGGCCAGGTGCTTCTCTCCAAACCACAGAATAGTGATGGATCCACACTGTGATTACAAACTATTGTATTTCTTTTTTTCTATAGGGAAAAAGGGGGGGAGGCTGTAAATGAGGACAGCCAGCAGATTTGTGTAACAAAGTGATGAACATTTTTGGTTGAGAGTCTTAGAAGATGGGAGAAGAAAGTATAAGGCTTGGACTGACAATGAGGTCTGAGTAAATATTTGGAATAAAATTATTAAAATTAGCAGCATCATATGGAAAGGAATGAAGGACCACAACCATAAATTAGCACTTTATTTCAAGCACAAAGGAATGTGGAAGTTTCCATCATAGATTTGTGGGTTGGAAACTGCAATAAGTTACCCAGGTAAGTGATGTACAATACTTGGAATTGTTGCCTGGAAACCTGAAATGATTTTTCTGTGACTTACGTACTCCTGTGGTTTGGGTTGATTTAAACTGGTAATTCTCTGTATAAAGAGGAGCTTCTGGTTTAAACACAGAATGTCTAAGAGGGTATTGCCAAAAATTGTGGGAGTGAAATTGAATCAGAATTTCTTAAATTTCAAAAATGTGTGTTTTTTTTTTCCTTCTCTCTCTCTCCCCTAGAGGGACCTTCAGCTTAACATGGAATTTGAACCAGAAGCAGATGTGAGGGTCGAATAAAGGGCCCTTGAAAATCCCAGTCGACATCATGGTGCTGCAGCCAATTGAGCCAACAAAGCAGGCATTTACAGTAAATATTTCTGTTAAAAAAAAAAGATTAAACTTAAAGGAGAAACTTGAAAGTATTTAAACTTAATACCTAGTAGTGTAAAAGTCATCTGGTAATTACAAAAGTACTATAAAAATATCTGTTATTTATGTCTGAGCAGTGGAAAATGAACACTTCACCAGCATGAAATAATGAAAATTTTTTGACTCATTGTGATTAACTTAAGGTATGCTTTGAGTATTATGACATTGGGTCTAATACATGGGCGTATCCAGTGAGGGGCAGAGGGGGGCTGTTGCCCCCCCCCCCCCCCCCTAGAAGAAAAATTAAGTTGCCTTCAGTACGCTTCGATGAGTGAAGAACTAGTTCAGGATCACTTTGGGAGAGTAAGATTGACAGGATTATGTCTGACGAGTGTGCATCGAAATTTTATGAAAGAACACCATGAGATATTGACAAACAAAATTATTGAAAATCCGAGACAAATAATGTTTACATAAAAAACTAACTGACTTACGATCTTAATTAACTACATAGTAGGTCCTTAGATTAAGTAATTTGGTTACTATATTAATCAATGATAAAAATAGTTTCCTCAATAGGTTTGAGTTTTATTTTGTAATGTCATGTTTCAGTCCCCCACCCCACTTCCTTGAAACCAAAATGAGTTGCCCCCCCCCCCCCCCCCCGTTCAAATCCTGCCTGCCTCTAGTTCTGATCCTGGATACGCCCTTGGTCTAATATCAAGTTGTCATCTGTTAACTTCATATATAAAGACTACATGGAAATTGGGGTATAATTTATTGTTTAAAATTAATTAAATGGATAATATTAATAAATTATTAACGATAATCTGCCATTGATATACTCACCATCAGGCTCAATGAATATGTTTTGTTTCTACAGGATGATTCTTAACCAATTATATCTACTTAAGGGTACTATAAAGTACTCCTAAACAAACATGGTTGATGTGTGTAAATTTTAGCAAGTGCTGTAGAGAAGACATAACTTCTAAAAATAAATAATTTTTCCCATTTTTGTGGAATTCTTGTGTTTGTACCAAAACTAAGTCAAATAAAGCTATAACATTGCTATATTAAATGTTTATTTTACTGTGATTCATCATTCCTTTAAATCTGTAATGTCAGTTAGTATAAACCCTGTATCAACCATTGTTTTGTAATATTAAGAACAAGTTTAAATAATAACTTACTTCAGTGGCACAAATTCTCCCATCAGTATCTGTTGCCCTGATGCTGAACACATTGACAGCATGTATTGGGTCTAGCTTTCACATGGAGTACCCCAAAATCCTGTATCTGAAGTTATTGACTCTGCAAAGTACTCAGGTGCTCGGGCATGTGCGCAACTATCTGGACCTTTAGTGAAAAAACAAGCAATTACTTATTACTTGTTACTATTAAAAGGTAAAAGAGAGCTATTTTGTAAGATCTTATTCTTATATCTGCTGTTGTATATTTATAATTAACAATATCCTGGCATTAATATTTTAATGAGTTATTATGAATCCCAGTTATTTTGTTTTATTTCATTAGTGTTGCAATAATAGTTTCTGGTTTTTTAATAAATGTATTATTCAATTAACTCCAACTGCATTTGACCTACTAGAAATCATACTCACTAGGTATGCCTGCAGCATCACAACCAGGCTGGTTAAATCCTCCATTAGTGTAAAAGTCAACATGTCCACTGGAGTCAATTTTACCTTTTGCTCCTGCATTAGTATGTATTACATCAACAAACTCAGCATCACTGGAATCTAATTTATTTGACTTCCAAGGGGTGGTGAATAATGGCATAGCTGGATCCAGGCCTGAATTTGATCATAATAATGCTTTCACTTTTCTATCTTATAGAAAGACAAAAAATTTACGAGGAGAATTGATTTCCTACCAGTGAGACGTGGAAGTTTCCCTGATGTCAAATATTGTCCTATTTGTCCAGCAACTTGTCCACCCAGACTGAAACCTATCACATGTATGTCGGACAGAGGTACCAGATCCATGTCCACAATTTTGTCAATTAGTTGTGCAGTACATTTTCCCACAAGTGGCGTGTTATATGCAGCTTGAATGTAGCATGGTTCTCGTGCTAGAGGCTCATAGTCAACGGAAATTACATTGTAGTCACCATGTTTAAGGTATGCTATATCGAAGTGGTTTGAAAGAAATAGATATCATAAAAAATTGGTGTACTAAACATTTAAATTTCTAAAACACAAAGAGGAATATTTATTTGGATGTTTCCTACCTGGTCTTATTTCAGTATTTGGAGAATAATCACGATGTCCAGTGTAACCATGAATTAAAATCTTAAGAGGCCTTCCCTTATGGAACCCTGCAGCTTTTAAAGTAGAAGGCTCAGCAACATCAAGAATTTGGGGAGAATCTTCTGTTTCTCTGCAACAATACTTTGATACACGACAGAAAATAATTACAACAGGTATCATAGGTTTTTTTACCTCTTTGTTACCTTGTGTACAGATAGAATGTGATATTTTCATTGGGACACTCCATGGGTGGACTGGTGCAATTTTCAAATACACTTCCAAATAGACCTGATGGTAGCCACCACTGAGCATGAGTCCCTGGAAAATACATATAATTTATGGTGTTCCTAATCAGCATACAAGTCTATAGAAGAGAGTTTAATAGTTGTAAAAAAGAAAAAACATTACAAAATACAATTAAAGCTTGCTCATTTGATGTTACTTCAAATTCTTACAAATCTTGAATGCAAATTTCTGAAGTCAAGAAGGATACCTTTAGCTTTTTCAACACCAAAGCAATAATATATGTAAAACAATTCATTAATTAAGAAAATTCTATAATCTACAGTGAAATAAAATTTAAATAAACACTGTTACCAGATATGGAAATCAAGACTCCATAGAGTAGAAAATTGTTCCACATGGTAGTCTTCTAGTGACATAAACAAACTGACTGAACTTTCTCTCATAATCAGTACAGCACATGCATAGACTGCATTAAATATTCTCACCACACTCAGTGAGTGAAGATAACATAAATTGTATGTATCACCAAAACATGGTTTGGGTGTCCAATTACACATCTTTAATACACATACAATTATAGGAAATGAAAGTTTCTGTATCAGTCAAGTACATGGGCATCGACAGGATTATTTTAAGGGAGGTGCATCTGTATTTTTTTTTATATAAAGCTTATTAAATAAGGATAAGGATAAGAAGTCAGGTCTAAAGTATCTAGATAGAAGAAGACTCTATAAACTATATAAGAATCAAGTGGCGGTAATAAAAGTAGAGAATCACGAGAGACATGCATCAGTCAAAAAGGGTGTGAGACAAGGTTGTAGTCTATCCCCGTTAATATTCAACTTGTATGTAGAGGCAGCAATGAAGAAAGTCAAAGAAAAATTTCCATGTGGCATAAGTTTTCTGGGAGAAAAAATCAGTATGCTACGTTTTGCTGATGACATTGTCTTGTTAGCAGAGAGGGCTGATGATATTGAGAAGTTACTGAATGGCATGAACGAAATACTGAAGGAAGATTTTGGACTGAATATAAATCAAAGCAAGACAAAAGTGATGAAATGTAGCAGAAATGATACCAATACTAGCAAATTAAATATAAAAATAGGATCGGATGCAATAGGAGAAGTAAGCGAATTCTGTTACTTGGGAAGTAAAATTACAACCGATGGCCGAAGCAAGAATGATTTCAAAAGCAGAATAGCACTAGCAAAAAGAGCTTTCATGAAAAAGAGAAACCTTTTAGTTTCAAATATTGATCTAGGAATTAGAAAGAACTTTTCGAAACTCTTTGTGTGGAGCACAGCTCTTTATGGTAGCGAAACGTGGACTTTAGGAATACTGGATAGAAAGAAAATTGAAGCATTTGAAATGTGGTGTTACAGAAGAATGCTGAAAATTAAGTGGACAGACAAAGTAAGAAATGAACGAGTTTTGGAAATGATGGGTGAGAAAAGAAGTTTATGGAAGAAGCTTACAGAAAGAAGAGACAGGCTGGTAGGTCATATTTTGAGACATGCTGGATTGGTTAACTTGTTAGTGGAGGGAACAGTTGAAGGTAAGAACTGTAGAGGAAGACAGAGATTAGAATATATGAAACAGATAATTGATGACGTGGGCTGTAAGGGGTATGTAGAAATGAAGAGGTTAGCACAGGATAGGAAAGGATGGAGGATTGCATCAAACCAGTCGAAAGACTGACGACAAAAAAAAAAAAAAAAAAAAAAAAAAAAAAAAAAAAAAAAAAAAAAAAAAAATAAGGATACTGAATTTATTGACAAGGTGTTGAACAAATTTACACAACAACATAGGCGTCTTAAGTTATTATTCAAGCAGTGAATTTAATAATAAAATTTTTGTTTCTTAATCATTTTCCGTGTATTTTCTTTCATAGCAGAAGGGGAGGGGGTGCAAGTGCACCCCCTTGCAACCCCCTCCTGGCGCCCGTGGTCAAGTAATGTTTATGATTGGAAGCTTTGTTTATTGTTTTTGTAACATATTAAGAAGTAGTTGATTGTTTCACAGCAGGATAATGCATTGAACCAAAGATTTTATATATTGAAATTTTGAACTAAAGTTTTTAGTTGATATTTTGAGTTAACTTTTTATTGGATTAAATTTGATTTCAGTGATTTTAATAGAGTTAGAATTTTTTCCATTGTTTCTATAATTTTCAGATAGCACTTGTTCTGGAAATATAAACTCAAATATTTTCAGTTCTTTATCATTTTTTTCCTTTATCAGAGTCATTTAATTGATTTGTTTGATGCAATACACTACATATTGTGGTGTGACAGCGTCACCCACAATGAATATAATTAAATTATTATTAATTATATTCAGAATTCTTTTTCTTCTTTTTTATTATATTCAAATTTATTAATTATTTAGTCTTGCAACGTGTAATTAATTGTAAATAATGAGGGTTGTCTGGATAGGTTAAATGTATGTTTAAAACCAGGGCGGCCAAAGGTATATTTTATTGTAAATCAATTTTTCTGTAAACGCATGGCTCAGAAGGGTTGAATATCGAAGGCTAGAAACTGCCATTTCGGCGGTTGAGAGAGGAACAATGGAGCAGGCGAGGCGACTCGATGGCGCCGGGACAGCCCGGCTTGAGTCCCGTTCGAAATCGGGCGGTGACCTACCCCTACCCCGCTACTACCCCGAAGGCCACGTAGGAAACGCGCGAAGGAGACGGCGAATGCGACGCATGATATTAAACACGTGACGACGGAAATGTGTAGATAGCCAATCCTGAACATTTATTGGGGTCTACAATACTAATTCCGTGGAGTTCTTTTACATGTGGCGAGCAACTAGCCGAGGAAGAAGAAGGAGCCATTTTAGACATCACTTCTGTCCAAGACGAGCTGATGAACGGACGTGACTTGGGTCCAAGACGAGCTGGTGAATAGACGTGTCAGCCCGGCACGCTCTCTGATGATCATTGTGGTTGATCATTTCTTGCTTTGGGAAAGCGAGATGTCGAGTGGCATGCTTGCCATTATTTGGAAGTTATGCTAATAACGCGGTCGTAGCCGCTTATTTAGCTTCCATTGCTGCAGTGGCATTGTGTTTGTCGCTCACCATCACGGCGATGATTCTATGGTAATGTACCAGAAACGACGGTCACTATTCAGTGGATTTTAACAGACTTATGTGCCCTTAAGCGACGCCTGGGTTAAGACTCTGCTCCCGTCACTTAAATTCTGAGCTAGCTGAATTTATATTTCGATTCAATTTTTTCTTAAGCATCTTGCTGTTTGTTAATTCAATTTTGATGCTTTTCATTCACTTTATACGGCGCCCCCTGGGATTTTCCTTTGTACAGTAAAATGTTAGCTTCAATTTGATGGCCTGCGTTGCCATGTTATTTCAATGTTAACTTTGCTGTTTTTTTTTATTTCTTGTTTGAGATATTTCATTCAGTTTTGTTTGCTTACTCCGGCGAATTGTAAACGTCGGGTATTGCTTGTTTTTTTTTTGCTGATCTAATTGTGTTTAACGTAACGTTAATTACTACCCGACCTTGTAAGGCCATAAGACTCAATAAATGAGGTTTTATTTTGTGTCTGAAATTCATGGTTCTAGTTAGTAACCTATTAGATCCCCTTTTAACATCATTATTATATGTAATTTTCATTTTCAGGAATTATTTTAGATTTTAATAATTCCCCCTCCCTTTTTTGGCAACTCACGTTTTTCTTAACGGTAGCCAACAAATGGTCTCTTTACAATATTTATTTATTTATTACTGTTGTTCCAAAAATCCCTTCTTTCAAAGGGTATATATACAAAAGATGAAAATAATTATGGTGAAATGTGTTATTACATGTGAAACAAAAAGACAAAAAAAGAAAGTATTCTCAAGTAATAATTTATTCAGTTATCTCATTAGTTGTAAACAACGTATTCAACTAATATTTATCTGAAATCTCTTCTATTTATGACAGCTAGTAATTTTGAAGAAAACAATATCAAACTTACTGAATAACAATTCCTACACTTGTCAGCTTTTTTCTCAAATGGTGATTTTAAAAATATTACTTCTATTGAAATCTGTTTAAGTTCTTCCATTTTGAAGCTATTTAATGTTACATTTGAGAATGGTGTATTTGCTACTTTCAATGTTTTGACTCAATTGGGCATAACACATAGGACAAGTAGTGGGAAAGGTTTCAGAATCCTCACTATTGGAGACAGTGGTAAGGGTATGTACAAGAGAAGCAAGATAATATGGTTACAAAACTTTGGTCAGACCATTGCTAGAATGTGGTGGTGTAAATGGGACCCACATTTTGCATTTTAAATACGGGAGTTAGAGAGGCTGCAAAGGAGGAATAAAAAATTTGTCTCTGAAAATTACCTCAGAACACAACCAGTAACTGATATGATAAAAGAGTTGGAATAGGATTCTTTTGAAGACAGGAGGAGGATGATGAGAATCGTGGGGTTTAAAAAACATATTTTAGTGCAGAAACATGGAATGATATTGGTGGAAGAATTAAGAGAGTTGTATGAAAGGGAAAAGATGACCAAGACCATATTGTGGCACTCTATTGCAGGCATAGGGGTGTGATGAGAAGATTTTCTTTCGTAGAAGGGAGTTAGAGATTTAAATATGTTACCAAGAGAAGTGATGTATAATTTACAAAAAATGCTTAAAGAATTTAAAGTTTAAATTCATAGAGGGCAAAAGTAAGGGGCTGCAGGAAAGGGAAAAAATGGATGTGTAGGGAAATTCATTAGAGCATGCCCTCCATCGCAGTAAAATTAGATTATGTTGTTAAAATTGGCTCTCGTACATCTCCAGCAGATCTTTCTTCTCTTCGAGATGTTACGCTTTTTGATGTATTTCTTTGACTTTTCTAAGCTTAAAATAAATTTATCATTATCACCTTCAATGTTTATACAGTTTTTCTTCATTCCTATAGAATTCTTGGTTGATATCACTGTCTAATTCAATTTCCTCCTCCAATTCTTCAAACTTTTCTTGGAAACCACTGGTATTTGACACTTTGCATCTCTGATTATCGGGTTTATGAAGTATTGATACATTCACCAAATTGGTTTGTATTGACTATTATCTCTGAAATTTCCCTCTTTGATTTAATGGTTTGTATCAGGTTCATTCATTATGTCCAATGTTTCTTTACCTGCTTTGATCATCTCATTCTTTGATGTTTTCTATTTTTCTTCTAATGAATTTCATTCACAATTTTTTCTTAGTCTTGCATTTGCAGTCTTCCCTTTTCTGTATCACATGAGCTTTTTGTAATTTCACATCAAGTTTATTTGTTCTCTGTTATTTCCTCATTCTCTTGAATTTCAGATTGCACTGCATTGCTGTCAAATTGTGGTCAGAGTACATGTTACCTTGACAGTATTCTTTACAGTATAGAATTTAGTTTCTGAATCTCTATTTAACTGTGATGTAATATAACTGAGATATTTATACCACTTTGAAGTTACCAATTGTATCCTCATTTGCTATGATTAGTTCATTTCCCCCAAAATGCAAACAGCGTATTTCCTAGGCCATTTCCTTCTCCTAAACCAAAATTTCTTGCAGTGATAATGTATTTTCTCTCTTATACTACTGCATTTACTTTACTTTTTGTACAAGTCTATTGTATTTGCTGATCAATTTTGTTATATGCCTTCTGCTTTTTTTCTCCATATGCCATTGTGCTGGTGTGGTTGGTGTAAATTTAGTTTTCATCCTCATCAGAATAAATATGTAAATTATTTACATGTTTATTCTGATAACATTAGTATTTTTAAACTTTATTTACAGCAAATAAGCTTTTTTCTTATTTTTTTTAAACTAAATCTCTTTGCTATTTGTTGTTTATTATAAATCATATATTTTTTAATTCCATTGATTATTGTGTGCTAATTGTCCTGCATTCCACTGACTATAAATTCTCAATTTAACTCCACAAATGCTACCAACATCTCATATAAATGAGTCTGTCTCTCAGATCTAAATTGATTTTACTGTACAGAATTTCAATAACAAGTATTCCAGTACAAGAGATTTTCAATCTGAATAAGCTTCGTAGTCTGACATGAAAACGAAATGAATCATTCTCGATGGTGGGATATACCAAGTTTGTAGTTTTCAATAATATGAAAAAACTTACATGAGTTAATCTTCTCAGGAGCATAAGGCCCTAAATGAACACTGGAAAATTGTGTTTCAAGATGTGTAAGAACCAGATGTCTACTGCTGAAACCTCCTACTGATAGGCCTCAATCGCAGACACTAGGCGTGCATCGATGGCAATGTAAAGCCACCATTGAGCATGGTGGGTGACAAGAAAAACTTTGGCTTCACATTTGGGAGTATGCCAGTTAGAATCCCTGACAGCCCATCCAGATTTTGATCTTCCATATTTTCCTGAAATCGCTCCACGTAAATACTGGGATGGTTCCTAAAAAACATTTGATCGAATTCCTTCATATTTTTTGTCCCTATCTCTTTCACTCCTCCAATGACTTCAATGTTGAAGTGACATAATATCATAAAAAAAGAAAAGAAACAAAGCTCATTTTGAGATGCATGTGCTGGAGATTTATGAATTAAGAGATTTAAAATGTTGAGAGTTCGACTTCCATTTTTATAGATATTATATTCTTTTTTATATATGTATGTTTTTTATTTATTTAATGTTTTTATATATGGAAAAATTGTTCTGAATAATAAAGAAAAAAGCGAAAAGTGCCTTATCCATATTCTTCTTAAGCCTGGCATCCACCAAGCGCGCATAGTTTGCAAACGTTTGTGTGTTTGCAGTCGGGTGATTTGGCTTGTTGTATCCACCAACTAAATATTTGCAAACAGTAGTTCATCTGCGATCATTTGTAGTCATTCCACCTGCTTACTACACGCAGTGTCCAAATGGCTCCGAGAAGAAAACTTGTTGCTTGTGGGGTATCTTGTGTAATTATGTCTGTGAAGAAGAGAACATTATTAAAAAAGAAAGAAGAAACCTAAATTTTGGATATCACATTTTATAAAAACAAGAAATTCCACGAGACTGCTGCATGACCTAAGAACAGATGATAGGAGTGGTTTATTCAAAAAAAATTGTTGTTTGTCACCAGAAGATTTTGAATTCGTAACTTTGCTGATTGCTCCAAGAATATGTAAACGAGATACAAATTACAGAGACTGTGTTTCTGTGGAGGCTAGACTGGCAATAACACTCCACTTTTTGGCTACTGGAGATTCCTACAAAAGTCTTATGTATATTTTTAGAGTATCCAGGCAACTTATTTCTAAATTAATACCTGAAGTATGTGCAGCTATCATAGAAGCATTGGAAGAATATATCAAAGTAAGTACATTGTTTTATATTATTTAATTTATTTATAAATCCTGTACAAAAAGAGATTATACGTACATGAGAATACAATAATACATTATATTGAGAATGTTATAAAGCTGAATACTGTATAGATGAGTTGAAATTATTGACATAGTTTGCTGCTGTTGTTGGGGACGAGATGTTTGTATTTACCAAGAGGTTCACTGATGTTGATGTCCCATACAACATATTGACATTTTGTATGGTAGTTTCAGCATTCTGTTTAGTATATCCAATGTGTGAATGAGGTAATGGGTGTGGTGGAGAAGTTATAGAGGAATGTGGTGATATTGATTGATCAAAGGGTGTAGATGTTCTGGAATTGGACCAATGATTGGAATTAATATTTTCATCATACTGTCCCATATCTGCGTTGAATAAAATGTTATCAAATAAATGCTGTACCACTGACTGTGTTCGTTTGCTATAACTTTTTAATTTCATAGCAATGTGCTCACCATATATGTCAGAAGCATCACGTTCAGCACAACTTCACAATATGTGAAAAGCTTCATCAATACGAGGATCTGATTTGTTCTCTAGTTTGCGTTTTTTAATTCGTTTAAAAATAGGCTCTTGTGTGGGCTGTTGACAGTCTAAAATTACTGTCTCTCGTAAGTCAGTATTAGTACTTATATCAGAAGTAGGGTTTTGCAAATTTCTTACACTTCTAGCTGCAGAAGTTTCGTCCTCAATAATTTGTTGCTTCTCTGAGAAATTCAGACTGACTTCAGCCTAAAAAAAAATGAATGAATGATAAAATTAATTTTAAATGTATGTCATTAAATTAATTTAATAGAATATTGGGATAGTTATTTTATTAAATTCCTTAATTATTTTCAGATGCCAGAAAGTCAACAAGAGTGGATACAAGTGGCTGAAAATTTTGAACAGCAATGGAATTTTCCACATGCTATTGGTGCAATAGACGGAAAACATGTCATTATACAACGACCCAGGGGAAGTGGAAGTGAACATTTTAACTACAAATCATTTTTTAGTATTGTTTAATTTGTATTGGTGGATGCAAATTATAATTTTCTCTTTGCTGATATCGGTTGCCAAGGAAGAATTTCCGATGGAGGTGTTTTTAAGAATACACAACTATACAAAGATCTACAAAATGGTAATTTGAATTTACTGCTACCAGAAACATTGGGGATAATTTGATGAAGCCCTATTCAGGTATTTTCCAAAAAACTTCCAAAGAAAGAATTTTTAATTATGGACTAAGTCGAGCCCGCAGAGTTGTTGAAAATGCATTCGGGATTTGTTCGTCCGTTTTTTCGTGTTTTAAGAAAGCTAAAGCTTTTAAAACCTGACAATGTAAATTTAGTTGTTTTGGCTTGTGTGTACTTACATCATTTTTTGAGAAAAAGCAAAACATCGAATAAGTTATAGCTAATGCCCTGAGGGTGCTTCTGATATCGAAGTAGATAGGCATGTTATTCCTGGCACTTGGAGAAATGATGATGAACCATCATCTCTGTTGACTAGTGCTCAAGAAATTCGAAATACATTTTCTACATACTTTTCGAGCAGTGGATCGGTTTCATGGCAATATGAATATGCTTAGATTTTAATTTACATGTTTCATGGTATTTAATTACTGATTCTTGTAATAAATTAAACGCTAATAATACAAAACCATTGAAAATAATTCTTACCTCCACAGTTTTCTCATATAAGTTACTTTTGTTTTGAGCTGTGTTAAGCGTTTGATGACATCTGTTTTTATCCACAAGGAAATCAAAAGCCTCATAACCAAACCATTTACTCCTGTATATCTCATCCCGACCTACAGGAATTTAGGATAACAATATACTTTTAATCAGATAAATACTACTATTTCACAATTTACTTTAAAAAATTGCAGTAATGGAAAACATAAAGCAAAATAATTTATAAATTACATACCTTTTCCTGTCACCATCGAGTTTTGTTGCTTAACTTTTTCTCTTCTGAATGAGGAGAGCAAGGAATTTACTTTCCCCTTAACAATATCAGTAATGCTTCCCATATCTGATGCGATTTCACTCCACGCATCATGTTTTTTAATTTTGTTGCAGTAATGTTTGTGACTACTCTGCCATATCTGGGGCTTTAATTTATACGACTCGATTAACAGCAAGCACTTTTCACTATCCCAGTCCATAATTATATCTTTTCTAGAATTTAAAATTCACTTAAAACTGCAACTGTTCTGAACACGCAGTGTTGAACCTATCTCCACTGAACGCGTACTATCCGCGTACGAACAACGAATTCCTTTGATGTACCGACATCGGCCGGAACACTTGCAAACACCCCTAAATCTTTGTTCGCGCGCTGTTCTCTTCTCCACCGGACAAATTCTGAGTTCGCAAGCGTTTGCTAACGTTTTGCGCGCTTGGTGGATTCCCACCTTTACATTACACATTCTGACTTGTACAAAGTTTATATCATTGCTGATGATTTACAGCTGTTGAGGATCTGTCCTGATTTCCAATAAGGGGTTTATGTTACCTCCACAATATTTTATCAATGAGGAAGCCATTATTATGGACTAAGATTAGTAGAACATCTTAAAATATCCATTCCAGCCTTTAATGCTGCAGTTTGGAATTACTTTCGTCCATATGCATATTGTCGGTTATTTCATATTCATCCACCTGCAGGGGCTGTCTGTGAACTGATTTGCAAGAGCACATCCACCCCTCTATTCCCATATTACGAGGCAAGCATTGGGTAGCTCCTTATGCCCAGAAATGTTGTTTGTTCTTTGGAGCCTCGTCCATTCAAATAAGGTGATCCGCTTGAAGGAGTGTTATATATTTAATTGACAGCAGTTAATATTCTCTCTTAAAATAACTTCTAATTATTTTTACTATGATGAAGCATATTGCTTTTGATAGACATAATAGAAAAAGAAATTTCAAATTGAACTAATGTGGATTTGTGTGCATTACATGTTTCTTAATTTATGTCGTAGCTAGCTAGCTAGCTTATTTACTTTGGGAACCATATCTAGAAAAATAACAAGGCAACAAAATAATTAATAAGATGCAGTTAGTTGCTGGAATTGTCAACACAATGGTAACCATATGAATAAGTTAAAACATTTTGGCAAAACATTCTGTAGTAAATATTAAGTTGAATAGTATAAATCTAAAACTACCGACATCAGAATTATTTCTATCTATATGAGAAGACTTACAGTATTTTGAATATATATATAAACTTAAAGCTCTGTTGATCAACGTTTTGTGTAAGGTTAATTTATTTGAATAATTTATCACTATAAAGTCTGCAATAAGTGTGGAGTAAAGCATTATAGCAAAATTAAAAAATCTCATAATTAGCCTACATTATAGTTAGCAAAATTTTTTAAAAAGAATTAATGAGGTATTTTGTAAATACTTGTAGCTTAGCTGTCCATTAAAAAAATAACAACAACAACAAAAAAACACAGTTTGAACCATCTTGTATGTTATGCAGTAACCCTCTAATCAAGAATCAATCAGAAAGTATTAAATTTTGTCCCTTGCGAATTAACCATGAGTTAAATTGGTGCAAATGTTTTACTGAAATGCTTCGGAATACTTGTTTCTTTGAATGCCTTTTGTATGCAAATCCCGAAAAAAATAGTAAGAAATAGGATTACAAATTTGGAAATAGAAACAATCTTCAGAAGAGTCTTTTAAAATATTCATTTTGTCATAAAATATTTTAGTATTCAGTTTTATATACTTTCAACAATTTACCAGTCAATATTTAATATTTTATGGGAAACTGTAGATGATCAATATGAAAATGAATGACTTATTACTTGACCGCCACTTTTAGTTCGCTGATGAGATTGCTAATGACGACTTTTAAGTATAATCTTTTGTGGAAATTCCGAATTCATATAATAGAATTTGCTAACATTTCCTATTTTAACTGCCGATGAGACTCATTGTATAACAATATATAGCGTATGGAAGGAACTCAATATCATTATAATAATAATATATAATATTCTCTTAACATGTTTCTGTGGTAGTCAGCTAACTGTCTCTTATTTACTGAGGATGGTATATGTCTTTAAGCACGATAATTCCCTTCAGACTAAATGAAAGTCTTCAAATTTTTGCAGATCAAATGATGTGGCTTAAATACAGAGCTGGTTTGTAAATCATCCAGATCTGATCAAAGGGTCAAGGCCTTTAATCTTTTTTCTAAATCTATATTATTGTACCCACCGACGTCGCCGCACAGTGAAGTCACGCTCCCGACCTTCTTTGGCATATTAACATCGGCCAGAGATTTCACAACAAAATCGAAGTTATGAGAGGTATTTAATAGTCAAGCAATTACAAAGAATATTTAAAATAAGTTTGCTTTTAGTAAAATTTTGTTAAAAACATGTGGTTAAGCTATACGCTGAAAAAACTAATCATAAAATTTTATTTCACTATTTAATAAATTCTGTCCCATTGTTACCATTTTTCAATCACTGTTGTCACACTGGTTGGCCATTTTTAGGTGTTTACATTAAACATCTGACTTGAGGCTAAGGTTAATTAATTTTAAAAATAACCGCTTGTCAATTTTTTTTTACTGCACAGAATTTGATGTGAAAATTTATGTTCTTATTTTAACTAGATCAATCAAACTATCATGACCTTTGACCTTAAAAATATGAGCTGTTCTAGACTCGTTGCCACATAGGACAGGCATACTCTGCTGCGGAGTAGCGTAATGCTAAGGCAGAGGTGTAGATGACGCTTGGATTAACCCTCCAGCTTTATCCGGTCGACTTACTTAAGATATCGTTGCAGGGTATTACTTTTATCTTGACGTTGCTACAGTGGTTTTTAAAAGTGAGACCTCTGTCAAAAAATATTTTGGATTTTAGCTTTGCCGCAAAAACGTTCCACTCCAGGTCACATTCAGTTTTCGCTTAGCGCATTCATTACTCTATTGAAACGTGCCGGCTTAAGATTATTCTGCTTGTAGTAAGTTCCAAGAGCTGCTACACGTCTACCCTTGATCAGGGCCGGATTAAAACAGCGTGGGGCCCGTAGCAAATGTCAAGAAGGGGCCTTTGGTTTTCGCCGTCCGGGGCACACCCATCTGGCTTGACTGGGAGGCTCCTCAGAATCATAGCTGCGGCGGCTCCCCCTAGAAGGCACGGGACCCCCCAGTAGGGTCGAGGTTCCCAGTAGGCGCGGGGTCCCCCAGTAGGCGCAGGGCCCCCAGTAGGCGGGCTTCGTAGCATTTGCTAACTCCTGCTACGTGGTTAATAATATAATAATATTTAATTAAAATGCAATTGAGCGCACGCTAAGGTGGCAATTTCCCTACCACCCATCTTCCACTTTCCCTGCACTTTAAATACTTTCAACGTTTTTGGTAAATTATTCATCACTTCTCCTGAAAACTTATTCCAATCCACCCTGTACTGCTCTCGATGACTTCGATAGTTTCATATTGAGCAACTAGGGCAACATCATTTGCTGAAATAAATTACTCCGAATGATTATCCAGAGGTTGTTACTGAATAGTGCGCGTTAAGAACACTACCCTGAGAAAGTTCATTCCTCGGTTTATGCCTACGGCTTTTTGTATTCTGTAATCTGATGAAGAATTTATTGTTGCTGAGAATTTCATAAACCATCTCTGTGAAAATTAAACCTCACTTCATGTTGTATATTTGCGAAGGAGTTTCTTTTTGCTGATCATGTCAACCAAGGCTATTTCAGCAACTAAAACATTCTCAAAGCCTTTTTCAATGTGTTGCCTTTGATGTAAGACTTGCTCTGTACCGGAGCAGGCTCTTACTGATAAGAAGTAGCTGACGGACGACAATATGGGCATTATTATCGGAAGTAATCTTCATATATAAAGATGAATGTATGTTTTGTTTGTTTGTTTGTTCTTCATACAAATCCACAGTTTTCATCCGATCTCGATGAAACTTTGCACACTTATCCTTTGAAACAAGGAGAAAAATACTGTCTACATTTGGTTGAAAAATTATCTGTATAAATAACACATGTTGTCTCAAACTTTAAAATACGGCGATAGACATACACGTTGGATATGGACGTCTCCGTACCATGTTTCCGTGTAGTGGACTGGCAGCTCAGTGGTTAAAGCGCTTGTTTATGAACGTCGTGGTCCCCGGTTCAAATCTCCGTGGAGGCCAAGATTTTTTAAAATTGTTTTTCATCGTAAGAGTCATGTCTGGGCCGTAGGTTATTCGGATTGAATGCTAAAGTTAGGGGTGTAATGCGAGGCAAATCGTAGATAATCTTGTAGGTTGTAGGTGTACACTTTTTTACGTTATAATGATCCCTCAGGTGTTGTTCGCAGTCAGTATGCGAGTGTGAACCACAGTAATATTATTATAAATACGGAAGTAAGTCTCTGTCTTTTTGTTACGTTTTGACGACTAAATGGCTATATCGTTGTGATGGAATTTTATAAGGAAATCTGTATGAAGGGCACAGGATATTTTTTCCAGTATGATTAATAGTTGTAGTCACAAAATTTTGAGACCTTATCGAATGGTGACAGAAATATGTTGGAAATTGATTCTCTTCAAGAGACAGGTTCGACGGTACAATGATATAGTGTTAGCTTTCCTGTCATATTATTCCGACTCGGTGTTGTTTGTGTCCAATCCTTCGTTACCAACAACTTTCTATATTCAGTTCTGGCAGAAAATTCTTAATCCACGCGTACGAAGTCGCGGGTACGAGCTAGTCTATGTATATAAAGATGAATGTATGTATGCTTGTTTGTTCTTCATACAAATCCACAGTTTTCATTCTATCTCGATGAAACTTTGTACACTTATCCTTTGAAACAAGGAGAAAAATTCTGTCTACATTTGGTTGAAAAATTATCTGTATAAATAATACATGTTGTCTCATAATTTCGAAATACTACTGAATGGCGATAGACAGACGCGTTGGATATGGAAGTCTGTATACTGCCTTTTTTTCGTGTATCGGTCAGATAGCTCAGTGGTTAAAGCGCTTGCTTAAAAATGTTTGAGTCGTGGTCTCAGGTTCAAATCTCCGTGGAGGCTAAGATTTAAAAAAATTGTTTTTGATCGTAAGAGGCACGCCTGGGCCGTAGGTTATTCGGATTTAATGTTAAACTGTAGATATCACAAAGTTAGGGGTGCAATGCGAGGAAAATCGTAGGTAGTCTTGCAATGCTGTAGGTGTACACTTTTTTAGGTTATAATGATTCCTCAGGGGTTGTTCGCAGTCAGAGAGAGAGAGAGAGAGAGAGAGAGAGAGAGAGAGAGAGAGTGTGAACCGCAGTAATAATACTATAAACACGGAAGTAAGTCTCTGTCTTTTTGTTACGTTTTGGCAACCAAGTGGCTATATTGATGTTGATGGAATTTGACAAGATAATCTGTATGAAGGGCACAGGACATTTTCTCCGGTATGTTTAATAGTTGTAGTCACGAAATTTTGAGACCTTATCGAATGGTGACAGAAATATGTTGGAAACTGATTGTCTTCAAGAGACTGGTTCGACGATAGAGTGATATAGGGATAGGTTTCCTGTCATATTATGCCGACTCGGTGTTGTTTGTGTCCAATCCTTCGTTACCAACAACTTTCTATATTCAGTTCTGGCAGAAAATTCTTAATCCACACGTACGATGTCGCGGGTATGAGCTAGTATTATATTACTGCGAAGCTTGACAAGGGTTGTACAGGTTTTTATTTTTTATTTTTTTTTTTTTTATTTTTTTATTGTGGTCATATCAGTGTTTCTGATTAGATAAGTACATGTTTTTCTTCTGGGTGTTTCAGTTGTTTGCATTAGTAATACCACACATTCTTAGGTTGCTTCAAAGAATGGGTATTCCTGAAACAGGTGACATATTGTGTGTATATTTCGGCAGTCTAGGGATGTAGTTCGTCCTGCGGCCTCGCGGAATGCACTGGCACGAGGCATTTTTGTGTAATTTCCACAAACTTTTCATAACAACCACGATCAGGTTCAGTACAAACAATAAATAGCATCACTGGGAAAAATAAGGGTAGACACTATAGATATCTTCACCCAACAATACAAACCAAACAGTGCCCCAAAGATGGCATATAACAAAAAAAAGAAGAAAAAAGATGAGTATCATTGCACGATTAAAATTCAACCACGGTACATTCGCTAAACATCTGTATAGGCAGCACCTAATTATCATTATTAATTTTTAATTGCGATGGAGCTAGCGGTCTGATGGCAGTTTTCCTAATCATCTAATTACCCCTTTTTATTTTAATTATCTTTTATAATTGGAGTGTTAAATTCCGCTCTCATTTACTTTTCCCAGTTACACATTTGTATGAATGTGACGATAGGAATGAACGAGATGTAAATCATATACTATTCTCCTGTAAGCACTGGCAGCAGTTTACTAGTCTACTGTAAAACCCCCGTTTTGAGTGTGACTAACAATATAATGTCTCGCCAAATGTCAAAGTATTGTTGCCACTCTGAAATGTTTTAAATGCAGTGTACATATCATATACATATAGTACGTTCTACTGTCAGGAACATAATATTTTACAATAACTGGAAGTGGATATTTTAATTTTTTGTATACCTAATTTTTTTACCAACTTTTTTATAACTAAAAATTCTAATACATAATCTGAAACATAGTGTTGTGCTGCATCTATTATTATTAACAGTCAAATGTAAACATTAATGTAAAAAATAAAAAAATAAACTTTGTAAGGCTTGTAGTGTGTGCCTTAGTGGGCAAGCCACATTACAATTATCTTTCATACCTTTTGATTTAAAAAAAAGGTGGGGGATTTTAATCTTAATTTTTATGATGGAGTGAAAATTTCTTAATTTTGCAAGAATCTCGATGTTAGTTGGAATTTAGGAAAAACTGTCCAATATGACATTTATTTTCTTATCACTGGCGCTTACAAATCTGAGCGAATTTACCGTTAACATTAACACAGATTGGCAAAATCATAAAAGCAACGCTCAGAGGAACAATTAGCCGTCATGAGCAAGCAAACAATTGTATATTTATTTTCAAATCCATCTCAGAATTAAAATGCAAGAAATAATGACATTTGGAAACAATGAAAATTACCAGTTATTACAATCTTAGACAAAGGTATCATAATACTGTGACTTTACAGTTAAAAGAAAATCGTGGGCGCCACATATCATTCGAACACGATTAGTTCTGGCAAATTATGCCTCTAGCTCAGGGGTTTGGTTCAATTACAAAGTTAGAACATGGATCTATCCTCTCATAGTCGCTTAAGGATTCAGTTTCACGGAATGCACAATCAGATGGCTTGGTCATAATAAGTTACCATTGTAGTTCTGCGTCTGATGTCTGCGGTGATTGGAGTGGACCCACGGTATGTGAGACTATCTCACAAGGCGGCTACAGGCATTACCGGCTGTGTCGCCGTGATAAGCTTGCTCCAGCAAGCCGGCAGCCAGAAGTCATATAGCAGCAGTTGGCGAGAAGTCAAGTTTCCTAGTCCGCCACAGACTAGACTCGCATAGCATGGACTCGAAGATCGAATTGAATTTCGTCGCTCTTCTCCCTCGCGAGGAAACTTCTCGCTCCCCCCTTGTAGTCTCGAAGCTCACATATAACAGAAATTCCCAGGATTTTAAGTTATACGCTCATTTGGATTGGATCTTCAGGTCGGCACCTAATGTCACGTGATATCCACGATATTTGATTTGCCCCGCTCATATCACAGAGGTCGGACATATTCGGCTAAGTTCGCCGTGGTGAGAGCACATTCGGGTGTCGGGCGGTAGGCATTTCCCGCCAGGTGAGTGATCCTGTTGACCACCCATCCCCAGGGAACAGAATGTGTGGTCCGGCAAAACTCCTGATCCGCGACTTCCTGTCGCCATGGTTCAAGCCTACCCAGCTCAATAACTCTTTAATATTCGCTTTACCAAGATACACTGTATGTTCACCATTTCATTACAGTCCTCACTTGGAATCTTGCGTACTTTATAAAATTACAACAAAAATCTATTTAGGTGGTCGCCCAAGATTTATGTAAATTACTCTAACATTATGACATATATAATAAAAATGCACCTTGTATCGTGGCGACAGCGCGTCACGTTACAGGCTGTACGGTCATGTAATCAAATTCCAATAATATTAAAAGTTTTCATAATTACGAGGATCTGGTACTAATTGTGATATCTGCTTATCCACGATATCTCTAATGAGACTTCATTGTTAAATTAAAGCGTTTTCTGAAAGGCACAGTCAACGGTGTGAAACTTTCTGTACAGTACCCAGGTTGGAGTTGTGTTGATTGGAAGGTATCGAAAATAAATCTTGCTTCTTGCTCATTTGGCTGATGTGGTTATTGACGAACAAGTCAGGCTTATAATCTCTTTTCCAATGACTACAGAAGAAAGGTTTGGGTTGTTTTAGATCGTGAATCAGAATAAATCTTTATGCCCAGATTTCGAACGCCAAGCCATTAGTATTTCACTGTAAGTAGCCCCCAGTCAAAATAGTGACTGATAATGTCTCCGAGATCGATCCTGTTAGCTTGCGTGTTGGGTGAGCAGTAATGCTCTGTCCTCGCATTCTGGATGACGCCGGTTCGATTCCCCATCCGGGCATCAAGATTTTGGTTTTCCATGGTTTCCCCATATTACTCTAGCCAAATGCCGGGATGCTACCATCAAAGTGCCATGACGGAATTCCTTCCCATTATTTGCCCCAGTCCTTTCCCGCCTCTAATGACCTCGACGTCTACCAGGCGTAAAGTCATAAATTTTTTTAAAAAAATCCTGTTTGGTTGGTTGTCAACGTCTTTTCGTAGGTTGAACTGATAGTCAATTGTTGGTGCTTCGTTCACTGATTTTATTGCACATTTGTCTGTTTCCACTGTAATTATTTCTTCTAAATCTATGAAGCAGTTGGATTTAATAACTACATTTAGAAAGCAATCCAATTAATGATGTATGGTCTCTCTATTAATAGACTCATTTCTTCACTCTTAGGTTTGATGTTGTTACGATCGCAGTGCGTATCTTGGATTCATTTTTTTAGAATAGAAACATTCAATATTAGTGATATGATCAAAAACTCTGTTATCGGGGGACGCCAGACGTTACGAGACATGCATATCCCTCAGGGTGAACCATGATTTTAACTGTGTAGGTCAAAGAGCTGTCTGTGAAACATCGTAATTTAGGATTTCCGTGTGTAAATTAGTTCTTATTCAGAAGAAATCGATAGTAAATTTCTGCCTATGCGAACGAAAATGTTTCCAAACTTCACGAGTATTTACTTTTATCAAAGTTGCTTACGCAGTGTCGTGTAATTTGTTTTATGACGTACGATGCCTTACAAGTAAAAAAGATTATTCATTGCATTTACAATGGCACTGCTTAGAAGGACAATAAATCATGTTAGCGAGTCCTGCATTTGGCCTTCGCTTAATTATGGAAATACGTTCACAGTCATTTTTTAACGTGTTATTTTAACGGGCACCGAACTGTCATAAGTTAGTTACGCTATCGTGTAAACAGCACATTTAACTATCTGCCAGATAATGTTTAAATGTTTCCGCCGTATGCGCAGATAGCGTATTGTTGAAAGCACGCGTCGGCATATAGGGCCGCTAGCTTAGTCTTTAGAACAGGTGAGCATGAACCATACAACGTAAGTTTAAATCTCCCAGATTCTTCCTTGAAACAGAAACAGGTCCACTCAGCCTGCTGTCAAATTATAACCAAGTGCAACGGGTGCGTTCCGATGGGGGACAAGACTTCTAAGTACAATACTTATCACAGTGGGACTGAGAGCCTTGTTCTTTGCCATTACAACGAGCCGATTCTTTATACTACCAATACTTGTTAGTGTGAAATGATGCAAGAGGCTATTTTAATTAAAAATGAACACATGAATCAACAATACTCACTGCTGGTAGATTCAGGATGATGCATATAACTTAGTGTTTCCCTTAGAAGAAATGAAGCTATACTTAATAAACAGCACACTGCAGCAAGAAAATGAGCACCATCATAAAGCGGCCTTATCGGAAAGTTGATGCCTCGAGTATTGTTGTATCCGATGAAAACAGTTTCGTTTGAGTTTTACTAGACGTTTACGGTTGCCATTTATCGTACTATCTCTCATTCTCTCACTCACACACAATCAGCATCTCATTTTCTCTTATACAACTCTCTCCCTCCCATTCTCTCTCACCTTCTCATTCTCTCATTTCCCCTCATTCCCTCACTCTCCCTTTCATTTTATCTAACGCTCTCTCACCCTCTCAATCTCACTCACAGTTTACCTTACCCTCTTACTCTATCGTCCATTTATTCTTTCAACTCTCCTCCTATATTCTCTTTCACCCTTACATTCTCTCACTATCCCATCTTCTCATTCTCTCTCGCACTCAAGCAATCACGTTCTTATTCTATCAATTACACTCACACTCTCTCACCCTTACATTCTCTCTAACCCTCTCATTCGTTCTTACACCTCTCTTTCTCCATACACACATTCTTACCACCTCATTCTCCCTCACACTGTCATTATCTCTCAACTTCTCATTCGCACCCTCACTCTATTTTCTTCCCATTTTCTCTGAGTCTTCAACACTCAAATTTTCTATCCACCTTTCATTCCTTCTCACATACACCCACTCTCTCACCATCTCATTATGTCACTCATACTCTCACTCTCTCATGCTCAAATACTCTCTAACCTCTTATTGTCACATTCACATATTTTCTAACACTCTCATTATCTCTCATACACTCATTCTTTCTCTCACATGCACTCTTATTTTCATTCTTTCACTCGATCCTTTACTCTGTCGTGCTCTCATTTTATCTCACCCTCTCCCATCTTACTCACATGCATTCTCCCGACGTCTCGTTCTATCCTACACCCTAACACTCTGTCACACATACACACACACATATATATATATGTATATATATCAATCTCTCATTTTTCCTCACCCTCTCATTCTCTCTCACACACACGCTCTTACTATCTCATCCTCTTATTCTCTCTCGCCTACTTCCCTCACTCTTATTCTTTCATGTACTCTTTCTCTTACATTCTCAAGCTGTATCACCCTCTCATTCCCACCATCACAAACATATACAAGATCTCATTCTCAATCATCCAATCAGTATCCTACTCATACAGTCTCTTAATAGTCAACTTCTCTTTCGACTTTTCATTCTCACTCCCACACTCTTTGTCTCCCTCTATTCTCTTTCAACCACTCACTCTACATACTCTGTCTCTCTCTCCTCACCCTCTCGTTCCCTCATTCACAACCTTCACCTGTCTCCCTGTCATTTTCTCACATACACCCTTAATCTATTATTATTTTTTAACTCTTTCATCCACTCCCTTTTTCTACCCACCTTTCTTTCCCTCTCATACACACACTCATTCTCTCTGTTCCTCTATTTATCCCACTCCCTTTACTCTGTCTCACTTTCTCATTCCATTTCTCTTACCATTTCATTCTCTTATAATCTTCCTCTTATTTCCTCTCATCCTCTTATTCATTCACTCACACTTTCTCTCATATTCTCATTCTCTTTTATATTCCCGTTCGCAACTTCACACACCCTTTATCCTTACATTCTTTAATCCCTTCATTCTTTCATGGTCATTCTCACTCTGTCACCTTCTGGTACCCTTCCGTCATATCGTTTTCTCTCACCCAGACTCATTGTGTCATTCTCTCACGCCCTCTAATTCTCTTACTAACACACTCTCCTTCCCACTCATTCTTTGTCACTCTCTCATTCTCTCACTCCCACTACCCCCCTCTCATTCTCTCACACACTTTCTCACCACCTACATCACCCTCTCTCATACTATCCCTCTCACCCAATATCTCTCGCTGTCATTCTCTCAAAGGTTTATTCTCTGTTATCAGCTCATTCTGTCGCTCATACAAACACTCACCATCTAATTCTCTCACTCTCTCATTCTCTCTCACCCTCTGGTTCTCCCTCACTCTCTTACTTATTATCCCACTCATGCTCTCTCTCACACTCTTTTTTTAACTGCTTAACGTCTCTTAACAGCGAGGTCTTTAGAGACGGGAAAGGATGAGGGGCAAGGAATGGGAAGGAATTCGGCCATGGCATATTGAAGGAAGCATCCCGGCATTTGCCTGTAGTGATTTGGGAAACCATGGAAAACCGAAATCTGGATACCCGGACGGGGATTCGAACCACCGTCCTCCCGAATGCGAGGCCAGAACGCTAATCGTTACACCACCACTCTCGGTGTCTCGCACTCTTATTCCTTCCCACAGTCCATTCTCTAATTCACACTCTCACTCACCCTGTCACTCTCTCTCACTTTCTCTCACTTTCTCTCACTTTCTCTCACACATACAAAATCTCCCGCACCCTCATTCTCTCAATCACGCACTCTAACCCTGTCATTTTTTCTCACAAACACACTCTCAATTTCTCAGCTTCTCATCTTTCTCAAACTCTAATTCCCTCACCCTGTCTTATCCTCTTATTCTCTCTTTCCCTCTCACTATCTGTCACACACACTATCTCCATTTCATTTTATCTAACTCTCTTACTCGCACTCATTATCTCACCTTCTCATTCTCTCTCACTTTCCCCTGTTCTCTCATTCTCTATCCACCATTCATTCTCTCAATCACACTCTTTCTCTCTCACCCTCTCTGACACTCTCTACCTCTTCCGCACTCTCATTCTCTTACTCACACACTTACTTTCTCATTTCCTTATTCTCTCCCCCTCTCATTCTCTCGTTTACACCATCAGTCAATCTCGCTCTCATTTTCTCTTACTCCTTCACTCTCTCACTTTCTCATTCTGTTGCTCATACATGCCCTTTCTTATTCCCTCAAACTCTTAAACTCTCATTATCTGTCTCACACTCTGATTCTCTCATTCACACATAATCTCATTCCCCATCACCTATTTTACACTCATTAGTTTTCTCTCTCTCTCTCCTTCTCTCTCTCTTACACACACACACACACACACACACACACACAAACAAACACACACTCACACACATGTACTCACTCAAAAACTTTCTCACGCTGCCACTCTCACACGCTCCTACTGTCACACTATTGCACATTGTCACTTTCTCATACTCTCTCACGCTCTCTTTCCAAACACTCTTAAAATTGTTCACCCTCGCTTACGCTAACACTCTCTTATTATTATACACTCTTATACTTTCACACTCTCCCTCAATCACTCACTCGTAATTAATTTCAATATCTTCCCTCATCTCTTCATTTGAAGCTATTTAGCTCACTCAAACTCTCTCTCACTGCATCTCAGTTCTCCTTCTTCCTCACAATCTAACAAGCATTTCTTTCTCTTACTCCTTTAAGCTCTCATTTTCTCTTATCCATTCAGATTCTGAAATTCTCTCACAATCACATTCTCTCATTCTTTCACTCTCACAATCTCTATCTCTTACCCTCCCTCCAACTCATTCTACCCTTTCACTCCTACACATTCTTGCTCTCACTACCACAATTTACCACTGTAATATTTACCCTCACTCTGTTACTTTCACACTTTCACTCTTTCACAAATTCTCAATATTTTTCACAATATCTCACACATTCTCATACATTCAAAATCTCACTCATAGTCTTATAATCTCACACTATCACATCTCCCATCTACAAACTCTCTCACTCTCTTCCTCTCGCTCTCTCCTCCTCTCTTACAAACTTTTTCATATTTCCTTATATTTTCACACTCTTGCAGACTCACAAATCACAATCCCACTCTTGCATTATCTCTACACCTTGTAGAGTAGTAACATTCCATATCTTACACTGCTGTCTCTCTCTTCCTCTCTCAAACTCTGACTCACTATGTCTCACACACGAACTCTCATATGCCTTCATTCTCATTTTCGCACAATTTCACACTCTAACATTTATGACTACCCAACACCCTCTTTCTCTCTCTTTATTTCAGTCAATTCTACTCTACCTCACACTGTCTTGTTTCTCTCAATCTCTCTCTCCCTCATGACTCTTACAAGCTCATATTATCGAACTAATCTATTCTTATACTCTCTTTGTATCACACCTATGACACTCTACAATCTCTCACTCAAAAATATTCTTACACATTCTTCACACTCTCATACTTTCCAATATAATCTAACATTCTCGATATCTCACAGTCTAATACTGTCATTCTCTTACTCTCATCCTCTCTCTCAAACATTCTCTTACTTTCAAACATTCTTAAACTCTCTTACTATCTCACCCTCACAAATTCCTACAATCTACTATTCTCTCACTCTTTGAATATCCCATACTTTCTCACTCCCTCGCTTCCTCCCCATTCACATTCACAGAGTAACACATCAAAATTCTCGCCTTTTTTTTTTTTTTTTTTTTTTTTTTTTTTTTTTTTTTTTTTTTTACAATTTTACGCACGCAATCAAATACTTTTAATCTCAGTCTCTCATACACTCTTTCACACTCACACTGAACCACTCTTTTTTCACTCCTTTGCACTCACACATTAATTATCTCTCCGTCTGACAATATTTCATACTCACACACTCTATTTCACACTCATTCTCTCATATTACCATCTCCCAACAAACCACACACTCTCACTCAATCTCATATACTTATGTACTCTCATACTCTTTAACGATATTTTTTCAACTCACTCTCTCTCTCTCAAATTCATTTCACTCTCTCTAACACTCTCTAAACTTTAATACCCTCTTACTCACTCGCTCTCACTGAATGTATCTCACACTCACAAACTTACGATTCTGTCTTTTACTCTTATACACTCTCATACCCACTCACAATTTTGCATTCTCTCACATTCCTTAAAACTTTATTTTCATCTTGCTTCATCTCACTATATCCTTCTCAAGTTTTTTCGCTCACACACGTTTCTCCTTCTCTCTCAAACACTGTCACGCAGCCACAATCTATTAGTTTCTTTCCCTCTCTCACATACTCATACATTCTCTCATTCCGTCGTACTTTCGCACACGTACTATTTACTCTATCAGACTCTCATTCTGATGCAGTTTCACGCTCCTATACACTCACACTATACCATACTTTGCCACTATGACAAGCTCTCACTTTTTCACTTTCACGCTAACACCTTCTCATATTTTCTCACTCGCTATAACACTCTTTCATACTTTATCACTGTTTCATACCTAATTCTCTATCGAGAGCATTTTTACTCTCTAACTCTTACATATTCTCCCACTTTTACACACTTTCTTAAACTGCCCTACACTCTCACATATAAACTCTCACAGCCTCATTCTCCCACAGACTTATACCAATACTCTCATTCTCTCACACTCTCACACACTGATCTTTAACTCTTGTACCCACTCATACTGTATCATCTTCGCACAATCTCACTCGCCTACTTTTTCGCACACTCTCTCACAATCGTACGTTCTCTCACTCTATTCCACTCACGCTCACTTAACTATTAAATTTTCCCTTTTCACTCACACTCTCTCATAAAAACACACTCACAAACTTTCAAATCCTCTCGCTAATACAAACTCTTTCACCTTCATTAACTCAAAAACACTCTCACACCCTCACAAACTCAAAATCTCTCACACTAGTACACAATATCCCACTCTCTCGCCCTCACTCCCTCACATACTTACAGACTTTCATACTCTTACATACTTTCATACTCTTAAACATTATCATGCTCTTACACACTATCATATGCACACAACCAACCTTACTCTCTCATTCACACTCTCCCTCACATACTCTCACATTCTATTAGGTTCTTTCACATTCTCCCACACTCTCTCCTACTGCCTCTCTCTCACACACACCGATACACGCAATTTCACCATCTCCTACTGAGTCTCATACTCTTTCACTTTGTACACTCTCTCCCATTATATTTCACTCTTTCACACTTCTTTCCATTCACTTCCTTAACTATTTACCAATCATCTCGTTCTCTCCCTCACATGCTAACAGCCTGTCACTCTCACAGTCTTTGACTATTGCACAATATTATACTCTCTCACACACTCTTGCTCTCTCTCTCACGCTTTCACTTCTTCTCACTCTTTCACTATCTTTTCATCTCTCTCTCATCTTTCTCACTCTCCCCTACATTCTCAAACCTTAATCTTTTACTCACTCACGATCTCACACTATCTCAGTATTTCATAGTCATACTTTCATATTGCCTCACTCTCAGATTGTCGCACTCCCAGTATCACACACTCATATACTATCTCTCCTCTTTCACACTATCTCAAGCTCGCTTACTCTTACTCTCTCACACACTTACATACGCTCACAATGTCTCACTCTCCCTCAAACATTCTCATCAACCCTCACTTCCAATATATATCACTTTATCCCACACAATTTTCCTCTCATTTTTAAACGCTCATATACTCTCATTCTCACACACTCTTACTAACTTACATTCACAGTCTCAAAACTCTAAAGCTCTCATTCTTCCCCTCTCCCAGTTTCACACTTTCCTACTCTCTAATGTCTCACTTTTTCACTCAAAATGTATCCCACTCTTTCTTTATTACTCTCCCACACTCTTAAACAATCAAATGCTCTCAGACTGTAATACTCTCTCACTCAGTGTATTATGCTTTTATAGTACACTTTCACATTATTACACCATCTCACAATCTCATACCCTCACACACTAACTACCTTACTCTTTTACTCTCTCTGATGCTCTCAAACTCTCACTCTTTCTCACATTCTCACTCTGTCTTTTTCTGTCTCTATCACCCTAACTATTTCGCCCTCTCTGACACATTCTCTCTTTCTTACTCTCACTCTTTTATACTCTCTCATATTCTCACACCCTCTCAAACTCACTCACAGTATATCTTTCTCTCTCAGTCTTACTTCATCTCACATCCACCCCCTTTCTCATACTCTCATACATTATCACCCCCTCCAGCGCTATATCTTATTCTATCAGTCTTATATTATCTCACTCTCTCTTATACCCTACCACACTCTTCCACACTCTCACATATTAAACCTTTTTCCCTCTCACACACTCATTCTATCACTCTCCCATTGTCACACACTCTCACAATTTCACACATTCATACACTATATCATTCTCCCAAGCTCTACCACTCTATCACTCTCCCAAACTCAAACTTTCACACCATCTCACACTCTCTCACTATCTCACGCTCATACACTCAATCTCTTACACACTTTCATAAACTTTCAAACACCTTCAAGTTCTCATACTCTCTCACTCACAAACTAACACTTCACACTCTCTCAGTTCAACTCTCTCGATCTCTCTCACACACTCAAACTCTATCTTAAATTCTCTCACCCGCCCTCACATCATCCCACTTTACCCTTCTTTCAAACACTCTTTGCCCCTCTTCACCTCTCAGAATTTCTATCACTCTACTTCATCAAGTTTCTTCTCAATGCTTTTAGTTAGTGTTAGTGCAGTGATGTTCAAAGTCTCTTTATGTTCCACTTGGTTAAGTTGAAATTATTTGGGCAAAATCTCGTTTTATAGTTTTTACCCATTCCATAAATTTACAACAATTACCATAATTTTTTTGTCGAATTCACATCTACTGACGAAAATGACTTATAATCGATAATTTGGTATATGAATCATTGTTATATAGTCTATTTAAAATATTTTAATATCTCCAGACCTTTAATATTACTACAGTTTTCTCCCATTGTTCTCGAACCAAGCATATTATAGCACTAAACTGTAATACAAGCAAAATTTTTATAATCAATTTCCTCTATCGATCTTTCAACCAGTTCATTTTTACTTAGTGTTTTTATTTCAGTTCTTTTTCCAACTAGTCGGCGGCAGTCTCCAATTAAAAGTAAATTTTTATATTCTTAATGTGTAATGTCTCCTATATTTTTCATTATCTTGAGGTTAAAAACCTTCCAGTTACAAGAACCAGTGAATGCAATTTATAAATGGAACATGATTTTTTTGCCGTTATCAGTCTTTCGACTGGGTTAATGCAATCCTCCATCCCTTTCTATCTTGTGCTAACCTCTTCATCCCTACATATCCCTTACAATCCACGCCCTCAATTATCTGCTTCATATATTCTAATCTCTGTCTTCCTCTACAGTTCTTACCTTCGACTGTTCACTCCACCAGCAAATTAACCAATCCAGCAAGTCTCAAAATATGATCTACCTCTCTGTCTCTTCTTTCTGTAAAATTCTTCCACAAACTTCTTTCCTCACCCATCATTTTTTACCGTTATTCCTAAACTCCATGTTTCGCTTCCATAAAGTGGTATCCTCCACACATAGAGTTTTAAAAAGTTTTTTTTTCTAATTCCTAGATCAATATTTGAAACTAAAAGATTTTTCTTTTACATGAAGGCTCTTTTTGCTAGTGCTATTCTGCTTTTAACATCATTCCCGCTTCAGCCATCGGTTGTAATTTTGCTTCCCAAGTAACAGAATTCACTGACTTCTCCAACTGCATTTAATCCTATTTTTATATTTAATTTACTAGTTTTGGTATCATTTCTGCTACATTTCATCACTTTAGTTTTGCTTTGATTTATATTCAGTCAAAAATCTTCCTTCAGTATTTTGTTCATTCCATTCAGTAATTTCTCAACATCCTCAGCCTTTTCTGCTAACAAGACAATGTCATCAGCAAATCGTAGCATACTGATTTTTTCTCCCTGAACAAATTTTTCTTTTACTTTCTTTATTGCTGTTGAATATTAACGAGGATAGACTACAACCTTGTCTCACACCCTTTTTAATTGATGCTTTTCTCTCGTGATTCTCTACTTTTATTACAGCCATTTGATTCTTATATAGTTTATAAAGTATTCTTCTATCTCGATACTTTAAACCTGACTTCTTTAAAATTTTGAACATCTGGTCCCACCTAACATTTTCAAAAGCTTTTTCTAAATCAACAAATGCCGTAAAAGGATCTTCGTTTTTCTTGATCCGCCCTTCAAGTATTAATCTTAAAGCCAGAATTGCTTCCCTTGTACCGCGATTTTTCCTAAACCCAAACTGATCTTCATCTACTATGTCTTCTATTACTCTTTCCATTCTTCTGTATATTATTCTGGTCAATAATTTTGAAGCATGTGATGTTACACTAATGGTGCGATAATTCTCACATTTGTCGGATTGTGGTTTCTTCGGAAGTGTGAAGATGATATTTTTATTAAAATATGTTGGAATTTCTCCTGTTTCATAACTTTTTGATACCAGCTTGAATAATCTTTCGATTCCTTCTTCTCATAGGGATTTAAGAAATTCTGCAGGGATTTCATGCCTTATTTGCTTTAAAGTCATTTAGAGCTCTATTAAATTCTGTCCTCGAAACAGGATCTCCTAACTCATCAATGTTGATCGTAGAATGTTTCTATCCATTCTGATGACTCGTCCCTGAGCAGTCCCTACCCGGCGATCCGATTGGGGGGACTACTTTACCTCCGGAATATTTTACCCAGGAAGAAGCCATCATGATATATGTAATTTGAAAGGTTTGAGAGGATGAAACAAGAAATTTGCACCTCAAGCTACAATATAAGGCGATCATCTTCTAGATGTGTTCATCTCAGCTTCCAAACAGCTAAGTATTCTTAGACTTTAATAAAATCAAATACCATAATTTCAGAATGATTGTTCCCGTTCTCACATTTTTCTTTAAGTTACAGTGCTCTTCCGTCGACAGGTAATAAGACAGGTAATTACTTTGAGATATTAAAAAGATAAAGAACCAGAGAAAATTTATATCTTCTCATATTTTCATGGTTTATGAGTTCTGGAACAGGTGCTAAAATACAAAATTTTGAAGAAAAAATAATAATTCTGTACAGATTTGAATAGTATAGAACTAGGGTGGCCAGCCTTGAATATTTTTCCGGCCCGTGAGATTGATCACACTTTTACAAAATATGTTTATTTTATAGTGGCCAAAGTAGTGAAAGCCAAGGTATTAAAAATACATTATTTGTGTATCAATATTTTAAACATTTATTTCATTTATATTTATATATTTTTATACATCATTTTTAGTGTTAAATATTTCTTTAAAATGTGCTTTTAGTATCATTATTATTATTTTATCTATGTTTAAATGTAAGAACAATATTAAATACAATAATAATAACTAATTATGTTTCAATTTTTCACTCTAAATCTAATATGCGGCCCGTTGAGTTATGACGCATTTCCAAAGTGGCCCGTAAGATTACTTGGGTTGGCCACCCCTGGTATAGAGGAACGGAAATTAAGTAAATAACAATGTGACACGATTGACATTTTTTTTTATGTGGAAAGAAGAGACTAAAATAATTTTCACATGATTCGATCTTTTTCAGCCGTTTTCTACAGTCTGAAATTTCTGCTACATATGCGAAAGCATTGTTACGGTATATAACTTCATAATTCTGAGAATGAACTCGCAGCTTGAGAAGGCAAAAAAGGATTCGATTATGCTAATAACACAAGCTCACGCCCCATACGGCTTGAAAGAGTCTACTTAAACGACAGAAGTTCGAACTTCCCAGGTGGTTGTAATCGACCACCTTTGCTGTTTGTAAGCGATTACAATAGCACTTCGGAGTGGTGGAAACAGGGTAAAAAAATGGAGGGGAAAAGGACACTATCTACCGTTCCCACGGCTGCACGTGTCCTAGATGTTGGGTGAAATTCTCAGATTTCTTGACATGAACATGGTTTTTCGGAAAAACACATACAGTAGGTGACCAATTGGCTATATTAGAAAATCTTACTTTCGATATCTTGTATTTAAATCGTGCAAGTTTTGTATTATAATGTTTTGTGTTATTATGTAGTTTTTGAGAAGAAAGGAAGATATCCTCCATTCCCCCAGCTTTTAGTTAGGTAACTACGGTAAACAACGGGAAACAAGCCACAAGAAGGATAGCGTGGAAAGAAGTAGTAAGCAATATCGTTCGGGTTATACCAGTGTCGGATCCAGGGGGGGGGGGCTAGGGGGCTGAAGGCCCCCCCCCCCCCAAACCACACGTTCAAGGTCACCCCCGACGACGTTTTTTTTTGTATGAGGGCGGCAATCTAGAATAATCAGATTTCTGTCGGCACCCCTTCCTCGCCCGAGTCAAGCCCCCCTCAAACCAAATCCTAGCCCCCCAAACAAAAATCCTGGATCTGCCACTGGGTCATACTGCCAGATCTTTACACCTAATTTATTGCTTCTGTGTGACAAATTTGTAACGAATACTGCTAGTCTACTCTGAACAAGGTAGTCGACCAATAAAGATATTACTGAAAACATTCTACACATTAGTACGTGGCTCCTTTTTTTATTTTCATAAGACTATTTAAAGCACTGGTGTAATGGGAGAATTTAAAACGATTTTTCTAATATTCACACAATTCGTACATTCATGCGATATAAAGAATATGGACTTCAGGTAAAATAATTTTCATGGAAACAGAACGTTGTAGATTTAAATAATAACTTAATTAGAAATGTGTCATAGAACCATATTTATAGTTGTGATGCTATAACACTGGTTGCCTTCATTATGGTTTCCTTCAGCTAACTAAATCATGCAGGATGAATGAAATGACTTTTTTATTGGAGTTACGTGAATTGGTAATATGTGTTATTTTATTCAGTATCTGATGTGAAATTGTTTGACAGTTGTACTTTATAAGTGTGTTAAACAATTTTGATATTTAAAATTATAAATAAAGGACATTAATGTGTTATGTTGTACCAACTACAATATGGTATATTTTAAAAGTTTATAAACTGTTCATCATGTCCAAAATAATGTCAAAATTCTTCAAATGGTTAGTAGTTTCTTTCAAATTATTTTAGTTTAGTTCCTAGTAATATAAAGAAAGTTTTAATTGTTTTTAATAAAACCTACAGTTTGAGCAATTTTTTAGCGTGCTGGAAAGAATAAAGACATCTTTGTAAAAGTCTAGAGCTTACGTTGTTAATAAATGTAATGTCATTCTACCAGCGCCAAGGGAGTTCGATTGGAATATTACTAAGAGGAAGCCGCAGAAGTTTGTCGTTTAATGTACCAATGTCATTTTCAGTGTAAACTGTAGTGTGTAGTGCACTCTTTCAATAAATGTAAAGTAAAGCATTTTTCAAGCTTTGTCTTTTAAAAGCTAACTTGTCTTTTAAGCTTGGTAAATTTAGATACTTTAAAAAAATATGAATCATCCGGCAACCGTTTCAACCCTCAAGTTAATTAACCATTTAGGAATATTTCAAGGTATTGTAACAGCCCTCATACCTGAATTTTGAATAGTATTGTACTGTATGAAGTATTTGTAGTGAGCTAAAGTTAGCTTGAATATGATCTGGTATGTTTGTTTTGTAATGTCTTGTAAATCAGTGTATATAGACTTTGTTTGAAGATTTCTCGGGCGTGCAGCCGGGTCATTTGGTCGTAAATGTACGAATTTTCGATGGCGTACCGTGCCATCATCTTCAGGTAGCGTCCAGTGACGCCCGAGAAATCTTCAAACATCAGATCCGCCGGGAAAACTTACGATTACATATATAGACTTTGTTTTATGAAAGAAAATTATTTAAAGTCCATTTAATATGTTTAAGAACCGAATGGTGCAAGAGAATTTCTTAAATGTTTGTAATGCCATGTATTAATGCAAGTTATGATGTCTACAGGACAATTTTCTACAGTTTGAGATGATTTCTGCAAATAATTTTGTATTTAAGTATTTCTAATTACTATTTCTGATCATTATGTAATGTTGTTAAGTAATTTTGTATTATTTCCGATTGTTTTTAGTATGATTGATTGTTTGAGTGATTGTTAATGTATGAGAAATATCGGGCGGATGCCTTTGAAGAATTCTCGTAATTTCGATGGAGACTTTTTTAACAGATCGGCTTTACAGAGCAGTTAGTTAGTTGACTTCATTCAGTATTCATTTTTACTGAGAGATTGATTCAGTTAGTTTACAGAGATTTTATTTGCAACGGCTCAGAAGTGCATCTCTGTATTGTATCTATGCTTGTGAATATCGCTGACTTCGTTTTGAAAACAATAAACAAATCTTCAATATAACCTTCTGGTGGACTTTTTAATTAATCAATATAGTAATTAAACCACCAAAGATCCTAATATTGCGAACGTTGACAGGACGAGAAGTAATTAAATCATCCAAAGAATCTAATAGTATATATTAGTAGCCTACGAACACACAAAAAAAAAAAAAAAAAAAAAATCCTGACTATTCAGCTCGTCTCTAAAAACCTTTGTTATTAGTATCTCTCTGCAAATTTCGCAGTTCTTTCAGATGAAACAGAAAAATGTGTTTAAGATAAATGAATCAAGTGCATAAGTGCCAGTTTACTCATAAGCTCATTTGATTTTTACATTATTCGTTTTTGAACATTAACTAGAAATACATTTATTTACGTGACTAGATATTAATAAACATTTTGATATAGAGAAATTTTGTTGCTTAGCTGATTTTTTAGTCACTCCGTAGCCTTAGCATAATTGCAGAAATGTTGTTCAAAACATAAGGTATTTATTAATTTCATTAAGATTTAGTTTGATTACATGTAAACAAACCAGAAAATGGCGACAGGGTTTCCGATCGCTGAAATATCGTGTGAAAACACTCTGCTCACTCGGCCAGTCACCCGAGAAGACTATGTTAATTCTCAACGACGAGAGAAACTTCGATCTTATGAAACCATTAATTGACATCCACTAATATCTTTTTAAGAATAATTGATCAACACGTAACAAATGCATAGATAATAGGCCCGTGTAAGCTTTATGCAGTGTGATAAACGTGCTCCTAAAGTTGTAAGATTTTATTTATGTGTTACGCACTGAGTGTTCGAGAAACCAGTGTTGCGGTTTTGAACTATACTCGCACTTCGGTTGGTGAATGAAAGAACAACATATAATTCTCATGTGTCGGCCGACAGGTACGTCAAATCATACAAAATGTCTACATTGATCCTAACATGGAGTTTAACAACATGGGTACGACTGAGGCAATATGGCACGATCTGTCTGCGATATGTGCCCATGCCTGTTCCGCAACAGAAATCTTGATACAAAATGTACCTAGGATGGTGGAATTTGAGCTCACATCGCTGGTGAGTTTGTGTCTCTATATGACCAAAGACCAAGCAACTGTTTTGCAGATTAGTACAGTTCGTCTGTATAATATGGCGTATGACTTCGCGCCATGCATGAACCAGCGTAGCATGTTGTGTGATAGTTAACGTTCGTTTCTGACTTTCTGGAGGTTGCTGGTTGGACCACCGATCCCAGCTATCCAGGTATCGCTTTTCAACTTTTTACCGGAATCACTACCGACAAATTCCTGGATGGTTTCTTCAGACCGATGTCCGAATATCTTCCTACCCCACACTCAAATCCTTTGCCGGCTACAAATGCCGTAAAATAATAGAATCAACAATCTTGTACCTAGCAGCATTATAAATTTAATTTAAAAAATGAATTATTGCTTTTTGAGTGGTTCTCATTGTTTAGTTTTAATTGTAGACCAGTAGTTTCTGAATTACTTGTAGCCCGCCAGTGTGGTTCAGTGTCCTGAGGCCCCGCATACTGAATCGTGAAGGTACAACGAGACCGGACAAGAGCCTAGGCCTATCCTGACTACGGATTTCAGACGGTTTTTCTACAGTCCTTAAGATGAATCCCGGATTCTCCATCTCGTAAGTTACACATTCTCACAAACAAAAATACATTTATCATATTCATGAAATAGTTAAATGTTTCGCAGACAGGTGGCAACACCTCACTTCCACTATTAGTATGACCTGGTAGTATTATGTATTAAATGCTTGACGTAAGCTAGGGCTTGTAAAACTAAAGCTCTAAATTTGACCAAGCCAATGATGAGTGAAACTCATCAAAGTAAGCCGACCTCTAATGTTGGGAAAATGTAGTGAAGAAGAAGAGCAGTTTCTTAATTACTTCAAAATGTTTTAAAGCCACCGTTAACACTCTTCGAACTTTATATCAATAAAACATACCGAACTAAAATTATCTGAGTACCATAAACGAACAAAACTATGCGATATGCAGCAGATAACACAGAAAGACTTTCCCTCTAGCCTAAGGCGTACAGAATGAGCCATCATGTTAATCAAATTGAATTCAAGAGTTTCCATGTGTGGCCTTCATTGGTCAGAAACAGGCGGCTGGTTGCCCCGGGCCTAGACCACACGCAGTCAACACAAGGTCTGTAACAAGGGAAACTGATCACGGAACATGGGTGATGCCTTGTCTCTGGTTCATCTCTCTTACGGCTGTCGGCATAAAGACCAGCTGGATGAGACGGAGGAAACAGTCTGACAGCAGGAGCACTGGTCTTATGTCTTATGTCGAAGGTGCACAACTTTGAGTCCATCCTCTAGCAGGGGTAGTCCTAATGAAGTAGTGCTTTTATCGTTTTTTATATAATTTTTATCCAGTATGTTTTTAAGAACAAAAGAGCTTAGCAGAACCACTAAAACTTGCATTTGCTTCAGTAAACGAATGTCTTATCTTTTGTGAAGAAAATTCCCATGCTGACAAAACAGGTACACCCGCTTGCCTTAATATGGGTATTGTTAGCTGTATCGTGCATGCTGGGAGAGTCTCGCGGAATAGAAATAAATTTTGAATTTAAATGCTAAAGCACAAATAAAAGAAACGTTGTACCGAGGATTCAATCTGTCATTTTAACTATATGAATCATGAACACAAAAAAAAAATCATTATTACCTACATGACGCAGTTAAGAAATAATGGTCAAAATTTTCTTTCAACACGAAGATACTATAGAAATCGTACGTGAACGCCCTAATGTTGTGGTCTTGGTGTTTAAGACTTCAAATGCCTCCGTGGCTCGAGTAATATCAACAATTTTTTTCTTTGCACTTTATTCTTTAATCATATTTACTAATAGACTACATGGTCCTCAATCTCTATCTCAAAACATATGTTTACAACAGAACGTTCGTAGTGAAACTATAAGAAAAAATGGAAAGAAACCTGCAGTCCTTCCTCTAACATGCTGGCTTGATTATAATCCTTAAAGAACTTTAATAATTGATATCTTTAACGCAAATTCAAGAAAGTTATCAATTACGTTAGTGCCCATATTTTTTCTAAAACAAGCAAGCTATGGGAATATTGTAAATGATACGGCAAATTTCGAAGCCATTTAGTATCAGGGCTTAACCTATATCATACAGTACTATGGAATCCTAAATGCCGTTAATACAGAAATTAGGAACCCATGACAATTTCGGCGGAGAAAGTTTTCAGACATATTATGATTGCCACCAAGAAAGTATGAAAACAGTCGAAAGATCCAAACCCATGTAATGATGATGACATTTGCAAATTATAATCCATAAACTTGTATAGTAAACATACCACGAGGAAGATAAAATTTCATGTGTACTTTGTGTTAGAATGCTTAAAGCAAAAACACAATAAACACCGATTGCAGCAATTAAATTGATTTTGAGATATCTCCTAATATTCTCTCTAACCATTTAAGAACCACTAACTGTGAACTCTCCTAAACGCAGATTATAATATTATGTCTACCATTAACCTCTCTGTTTGCCACATTCCTTATCCAGTAAGGCAAGTTTGGAGAAATGATAGTTCGTGTCAAACATTTTGATGTAACTTTTCATAATTAATTTCGAGTAACTAAGGAAAAAAAAAAAAAAAATTCAACGTACCCAATGCTTACAGTAACCGAGACATAGATTTCAAAATTTTTAGCAAATCTACAATTTCATCTTCCTTATAAAATTTCAACAATTTTTTTGCCGGCTGTTATTTGCATCGTGTGCAAGCTACCCACAAACAACTGCATTCGCCTACATCATTAATTTTGTAGCAGTTGTACAAGGCTTAGCAATGTTACACGAATAGCACCAAAATACTCGTGGTAGACAATGGACCAGTCAACATAGCAGCGTGCTCTAAGTTATAAAATTACATACCGTTAACGAAGAACTTTATTTTGTGGTTCCGTCTGTAGCATGACAATCTATTCAAAATTAGTTACGTATACTGATTTTCATTTATGCACACCCATTTCATATAAAACTTTGTTACGGAAGCGAGGTTGTATAGATCGGAGACAATGATATCAACAGTTTTTTCATTTCATATTTTTTTTCTGAACTCCATGCATTTAAAGTTTCTGGATTGAACGATTATAGTTAGGAGAGTTTTAGAAGCGACCAGTCTGAAAGCGTTTATGATAGGAATGCAGCAGCGTTGTTTGTCAGAGTAGCCTACTGTCCATAAATAGAGATATTAAGCGCCTTAACTCAGCAGGCAAGGTGACGTAATTAGTCGTTACCAATAAAAGGAGCAGTAACATATCTACGCATTACCTTCGCACTCTGTTTCTTGTTCCACATGAGCAGGTTATATTGGAGTCATCAAAAGTTATAGGGGACTTGAGAAATTCGGTCTTGTACAACTTCGACATTTCGTGGAAGTACCACCATCAATGCACCAAAATCAATACTCCCACGACGCCAAATTCTCAGCTTGTGATATATTATTGCCCCCACATGTCTTATGTAATTGGGTTGAATTGATAATGTCGTGACATTCGATTGTGTTAATGTTATTATCATTGTAAAATGCTCTTTTTTATTAAGAAAAAAATAGGAATTGGAAATCCAAACAGCCTTCAGAGAAAATATTACGTAAAACCGTGAAAGAACCGGTCACACGAGTGGGCAATGGAAATATTTAATTTCTCCTCCATCCATATTCTGTGGGGGCCGTGAGTTACACTGATAGACCACCTCATGTTTAATAAATTCAATTACAGTTATATTGGCAGAACACCACTTGTTTACAAATAACTGGTAACTGAAATTTGTTCCAATCATTTTGAATTTGTTAAATACTGGTTGGTACTAAGTAAATTACTTGCTGTGGTCAATAATGTGTCACTTTTAAAAATAAGTTACATGTTCTGTAGAATATGAATAAATTTTGATTGTAATATCGGTATATTTAAGGAAATGGACATGTAATTTGCCTACATCTCCAATCATTGAATATTTAAATATGAAATAAAAATTGCAACGAAACTCGTGGAGCTAAATAAACATAACAACGCCAAAAAGTTTCCAAAATAGAAGCGTGACATAAAACTGGGAAACACAAAAATTGAAAACATCACTGGATCCTTTCCCAGGGTATTTTGACTGGATGGAACTCTAGCACCTTTTTCATTTTATAGTATCTTTCTCCTTTCTTTTTCTTATGGATTTACACCTCGTCGGGCTCCATTAGGGGTGGTAAGGACTATGGTCCAGAAACGGGAAGGAATTCGGTCATGATCTTTTGAGAAACCATGCCAGCATACTTCTCGTGTGATTTCGGGGAACAATAGAAAACCGAAATCGGAATGACCAATCTGGAATTTAAAGCCATGTCCTCTCATTTTACAGAGTATGCTGTTTAGTAAATTGACGGCTTGGTATTAGAATGAAAGTATAAAATTAATTGTCGTCGTTACAAATACAAATAATTATTATAGTAATTCATGATTGCTTTAATCTTCAGAGAACTTTATTAGGTTCAGGTCTACAAATGAAAGAAATCTAAATATGATTACATTCGAACGCGCTTGCTATCTGGCCATAACTTCGACCTGTCATCACTTCAAACGAATGATACTGCTGTTACTTAAAACGTGTAAGTTGAGATTTATTTTAGATTCATTAGTTACGAATTAAATGGCTTGATAGCCGATTTCCTGTAAAACTTAAGTTAGTTGTAAACAGAACTCAAGGTACTTCCTATATCTTATAGTGATCCAGACTTAAGAGTACAGAATAGAACTCTCTGCGCTTTCTAATGGTCTTTGGTTAACAGTACTACTCACTCAACCAGAAAAATATCGTATAACTACAACACTGTTTTCAACAACAGTGTAAAAATACATCACAGTTTAACGCCGATACAGAAAATTACTACTAAATTTCTTATTTGTATGTTATTGACGACTAATTCACGTTTGTCAATTTTTTTCTTTATTATATTCAAATAAGCTACCTAAGAAGAAACAGATAAAGGAAACAGAAAAAAAACACAGTTTTCATGTTTCAGATAATGAACAAATAGACGGCTGTAACTAAATATTTAAATAACTTCTTTGACATTGATACATCACATTAGACTTATTTCAACTTTTGACAATGAGACATCTCATTATTGAATGCTAAAGGGATATAATGGTAGAGAGTAATAACAATCATTCCACACAGAATATAATTATAGAAGAATGCTTGTGCAACTATTATTACGAAAAAAAAATAGAATCAGGATCGCTGAGATGTCAACCTGGAAAAAAAAATGGAAAAATTTATTTACTCTAAACATCACATCTGACTTTGAGACAACTAGATGTTGCCGAAAATGTAGTCAATGGAGATTTCCATATCTTTGTGGTTCTTACTTCTTCATTCCAGAAACGACGACAAGTGATTGTCCTAACCGCGTAGAAATTTTTCTTCCACATCTCTGCCAATTAAGTTTAAAAAATTAGGCGAAAATAGAAACTCTTCCAAGAAAAGGCCATGAAGAGAAGCGATGATATTCATTTTTGCTTTCCCTGAGTGTAATGAATAAAAACTCTTAAATTAAAGAAATGTTTATATCTTTTATTTACTTACATATGTACTATAATACAGTAAAACATAATACACCAAAAAGTAGTAAACAGAGAAATTAATTTAGAATTCAATTACACACTTCCATGTTGTAATCGATATTTTATTTACATCAGAACTCCAAAAATGTGGAGATAAATAACAGTTTCCTTGGATATCACATAACTATTCTGGTTGAGACCTTAGGGTAAAATGAGATAACTTCTCATAACAAACAAATATATGCTATGATGATTATGGCTTTGCAATATGTGTGACATGTTTCTGTTTACGTGAGGAAGGCTCCATTTAATGCACAATTAGATAAGTGCACGTGAAATTAGCATAAACTGTAAAAATCAAGGTGTAATACTGTGTAACATTGGTATTTATGAATTGAAATTTGTAAAGGCAGAAGATTTACGGCTAAACTTGAGAAGAGAATTCAATACCTTCAGTTTATCACAAAAACAATGGACATTTAGACTGAAACCAACGAAATAATTTCTTTCATATTTCCGACAAATGCAAGAGATGCAGCTATATGTTCCTGAGAATGTTTTCTTTTGAACGTAGCTAAATACTGTAGTTAAAGGTTCAGATTAAAACAATACATCCTCTTTTAGCGCGAGAATAATACATGAGTCTCAAGCATTTGTGGAAAGTTAATGAATATGAACAGATTCTTTCTCCCAACCACCGAATTGGTAAAATTAATTTTATTAGTTGCTGGGAAATGTAGTTTAGGAATGTTGGATTTGCATAAGAGAAAAAGGTGGATATGGAACAAGGTTGTGCCACATTGAAGTAAAGGAATAATTTATTGGGCGTGCTGTTTTCTTGTTTTTACGAATGTTGCTGAAACCTGCACAGTGAAGAAACATGATATGAGTAAGATTCCTCTGAAACAGAATATGGCTGGCACGAATGGACATGATTAAAAACGAGAAGTTTGGGGATACTCTGAAAGTGGGAGCGCTGCAGAAAAGGATAGAGAAAGCAAGACGTAATTTGTATGGCAATGATATGAGAATTGGGGAGCATAGAAAACCTAAGCAAATATGTGGAATATAGGTTCAAGGTAAAGTGCCTGTAGAAAAACCAAGGAACAAATGGCAGAGAAGACTAGAGGAATGGGTGCTAACAAGAGGAGAGGACGATCAAGGATGTGACAGAAAGTTGGTGGGAAACGAGAGGAAAATAGAGAGGTTTGTGAGCCAAGCAGACGCGGTTATTGGCTGGTAACTGTGAAATATGATGATGATTTTGATGGGGTTTGATCTGCTGACTGTATATCTATAAAATTTTGCCCCCCTAGCGATTTCAGTTCCTACAGTACAGTACGATATCAAAGCACCCGCAGCAGTTGGCCAGTTGCGGAATTCAGATTAAACACCGAGAGACACTATGATGGAATGCTGGACTTAGCGTCTATGGTGAGCGAATGTTCCGTATCCGTTGTAATTTGCCAGGGCAGTGTTCCCACCAAACGCGGTCGTTTCTCCCAGACCAGTGGGTGCCCCTTCGTAGACCGGGGCCCCTTCACCGCCGTACGCGTGGTTGCCCTCTCCAAAGTCGTTGCCGACGAAGTGCTGGCCGCCGGGGTTGTGGAAGCGAGTGGACAGCGGGTTGGGGTCGCATACGGTTCCCTCCAGAGCCACGTCGACGGGCGCCGAGTAGATGCGGAAGTTGACGTCGGAGTAGTCCAGACCCACCTTGGATATCAGGAACACAGGCATGCGGTCGGATATCACCCACAGGTTGCGCGATCTGTCCACCTGAGAAACAGAGCACCGTCGTGTGAAATTAACCACCAGGTTGATTCACTGCATATAAATTTAACAACTAATGACAGACAATGTATTGTCTTAAGATATGAAACAAGTGATAAAATACAAAATGAGTGTAAAACTATATGCGTACTTAATGAACAAGCTGCTAATTAAAAAAAAATTAGTAACCAATGGGTAACACAGGTATCGTTGGACGCAAATTTTTAGTTCGTATTAAGAAGGTTGTGCTATGGGGTTGGTAGCGGAATTGGAAGCTGATACATACAACTTGTTCTGTAAACAAACTACGACGAGACGTCATAGTGAATAGGAGATGAACAATGTATCGGTTGTTTGCAGAAGAGGAGGCATAGAAGAACATTGATACAAAAATTCCGAACGTGGGAATGAAAACGAGACCATGAGCTCAGAATTTTAATAGCTGGAGAGTCAAATGTTTTCACATAAGAAGTATTCAGATATATGTTGTAAAATATTTTTGCACAGCAGAAATATTTGAGCATATGTCTGCGTATGCTGCTTCTTCTGCAGGTTACCTTGTTTAAGTAGGCACCTAAATGCCGACGAAGTTTGTATTTTGCATGTTTGTATTATTAGACTGGAAAATCTAGTACTTAATGCTTCGATTTTTTTTTTTTTTTTTTTTAATATTTGTGACTAGAGAAAGCGGGTTCAAGAGCGTGCTTTCTTTTCTTCTGCTCTATTCGTGTTGTCTGCTACCTGGAACTACTTAACAGAGTCCAGTGCTATCTTTTTGACCCTCAATTTTGTTACTCCCAGTTACCTCTCATTTTAAACTCAGCAGCAACATTTTTCAACAAGAACAGTTAGTTCATCTCACCAATATTCCACTACACTAGCCTCGCAGTATGAAAACTAAAGGAGTCTCACACACGATATGCGTTCTTAAAATTTTGACTATAGCTTGCTTAGCGCTGAAAAGGCTCTCAAGGTTAAATAATACCGTTGTTGCGTAAGAATAACATGGTAATTTCATTAATCTGATATATTAATATTTATGTATTAAATGTCAAGAAGAAAGTATGGGTAAACTTGTTTAACGCCGTTCCAAAAGTTAGTACTGGGATTTCAGTGCCTCCATTTAGTTTTGATTATTATTGGATTATGATAATATGCACAGGTATGTATGGTGGTTGGAACAGAAGACACCCATTTTCAGCAACGGAAACTTTAGGCTTTGTCACGGATAATATCATTAAAGTCAATCTGGGATAGCAAAAGAAAATGGATATGACCATCTGTTGCAAAACATTAATATTTTCAAATTTATTGTACTCTGGAAGGGAAAATGGAAGCCATGAGAATAGTCACTGCGAAGATTAGTGAAAACCACCACACAATCGCAATTAGGATGACTGTTAATCCAGTGACATTGTTCATTAATCCTCTGCAACAACAAAACAGATATTCTTGAACAGAGGCAGCCGAATTTGGACGATTATTGGGAGGTAGAAGTAGTAAAACTTGGCTGACGGATCAGTACATCTGAATGATGGAGGCCAAGATAATATTTTGCTTCACTACATGAAACGTGAATGCTGCAGTGATAAACCAGACTAAAGATAAAACTTTCTCTCTAGAATGTTTTCAATATCCCTGGAAGTCCACTCTTCTCCCAGCGATACAATGAACTGAAGGATCGAGAGAATGAGTTGGGTATATGGAAGATCATCCAGTTCAACAAGCTTAAACATCAAACATGTTCATGAAGGATTAACCAAACAAAACTCTTCTATGACTGGTAGTCTGCCGGCATTATGTCTTTTGATACATGTTGATATTTACTTCCTTTATGGTTGATCATATCTGAGATTAGTGTAGTGCTTGAGGTGGTGGTGTTACCTTGACGTCGCTGGGGAAGACGAGGCCCACGTCGTCCCTGTCCACTACCGCGTGATACTGCGGCAGGTAGGGCCTGCGCGAGTCCCAGCAGCCGATGGCGTTCTGGTCGATCAGGTTGAAGAACATGATGCCGTCGTCGCCCATGTAGTTGGAGGTCACGTGCGAGTCGGGACCGCGCTCCTCCAGAGCCTGTACACACATCAAACTCATTAACATATATTTCATCTATTTATCGATCTGATTTTTCTAATCTTCAGCTGATTTCTTACAAGATTGTTTCATTGCACTATCAATTAAAAAAGAGAATAACCGCTACGACATTCGAACGGTTTTCTTTAGTTATTTTGTTTTTCGAGCTTAACGTCATATAAATAGCGATGTCTGTTCTTCCTTTCCTGATACTTGGTACATTGTCACCTAAGTAACTTTAGGCCCATTTATCAAATTGCCTTCAAGTAACTCTCCAGGAAGCGAAAATCATTCCCTGCCCCTAATTAAAACCGAAAAGGATGCCTGAATCTAACTAAAGAAGAGTTCAACACCTACGGAACACTAATATTTCAAGTATGAAGTGACTCAGAGCTGAAAGTACCTTAGAAACCGTTGAATTTTAATGACACGAAGGCTATTTTTTTTTTTTATTACTGTAAAAGGTTTTTTTCTGTACATATAATATCACTTTTCATCCAATTTTGTCATGAGGATGCAATTAATACATTTCCAGCCATTGTTTAACGTTATGTCCACTATTGGTTTGAGAAATCGGTACAGCTAGCAGTTACGTAAATTTCAGAATTTTCTGATTGACTGTTACGACTACTTTATTTGTCTGAAAAACTAAATATCACTGATGCAGTTTTTTCGAATTTTCCTCCGGATTGTGTCATCAAAACACAGCGTTTCAAGGGCATGCTTTGTTATCTCTATGAAGTTCTGACTATGTTGTCTGTTCGAAATACATAACCATGCAACCTAGTCAGCATCTGACGTAGTCAGCGGTGGATACCGTCAGAATGTGATGTTTGTAGAAACCAGTCCGGCAGTAAACTCGCGAGAGCACATCGTATTAAACCGCCCATAAATCCTTAATATTAAGGTCAATCTGTACGGGACTTCTGCTTCATTATATTTAAGGGAATTTTCAAGAATGTTTACATTCATTTACTTCATTTAAAAAAATTAATTTCCATAATATAGTGCCACCAGCCAACCATGCTTAACTGAATTATTCCTTCACGCAGATTTGTTCTTTGCCAATTTACGATTTAGATAATCACCTTTAGACGTCGGAACACTCAGTATTGAATTCGACGAGCATGGAATGCGCTTGTTATTGGAATAAAACGTTGTAACAGATGAAATGTTCTCGGGAAACTAGACGAGTGAGAACGTATGTAAAGCATGACATTTCGGTGGCTGCCGCCATTGTCAAGTGACTTGACAGAGTATATAACCGCGTAAACGTCGTGCTTTACAAACGTTATATGCGAATGCAGGCTTTCCCGGCGAATAAATGACCACAAATCTTCTAGGGTTTGCAGCCGGATTTTATTACAAAGCGACCTGAAGATGGCTACTGAGCTAGTAGCCGAAAGCTTGTCGCTTTATAATAAAATCCGGCTGCAAACCCTAGAAGATTTGTGGTCGTTTACAAACGTTCTTACTCGGTTAGTTTCCCGAGAACATTTCATCTATATAACGCCGAGAAAGCCTTGTATAGCCTCCACTCTTAAAAAGTTGTAATGTTGGCATTAATTTGTAGTCTGTTTCGAAGAGTTTTCAACTGATTTTCAACCATAGTTCATGACCAGAATATTTAAAGAGTTTGTTGGTCCCAACCAAGATAATGTGATTGTATTCTAACGCTACAAAAGTTATAAATGTTGCTGTTATCTACAGGAAGTCATAAAAGTTTTTTGGGAGATTTTTTTGAAAAGATGCCAATAACACACGGTTTGAACAGTTTCTTAAAATATCTTGCGAGTTGAACTAAAGGATTTTGATGTGATACGATATTCTTGAACAAGGTAAGCAACGTAGCTTTCGAACAAAGTTAGTTTTATCTTTGAACCGGGACACTTATGCTACATTTGATTGCCATGGTTTCCGCAGGTGCTCTAGGTGAATGCCGGGATGCTTTTTTTAAAAGAACATGGCTGAATTCCTTCCCGTTCACTGCCCCTAGGCCTTACCCGCCGCTAATGACCTCGACGTATACGAAGGGTTAAAAAAAAAAACCTACCTTTGATTCGCTTCTCTGTGTTTTCAGTCTGTGGACTATCATTTAGACATAAAAAGGTAATGATCAGGGTATTGAGGAAAATATATATTACTTTACGATGCGTTTACCTCAATGATTTCTTTCCAGCTTCAGCCAGCTGTATACTACGGAGAATAACTTTCTAGCTTTCCATCACATATGCAATATTTCGTTATTTAAATATCACTGGTGAAAATGAAAAATTTAATATTTTTTTTTTAAATCTGTACTTATAAGTTCCAGATTTGCTATTTTGGTTCAAGGATGGTATTTTATTTCCCATCTACCACCCAACCGACAGGGCTTTCCTCAATACGACACATGGGTCACAGGAAACTTAGCATTACTATTGCCTTTTCATCTTGCAGAAATTAATCAAAAGCGCTCGTAATATTACTTAAGGAAGGGAACAGTATTGATATTCTGCAGATGTTCAAGTCACCGCCCATTCCTCTAGGATTATCCGAGTTTTAAAATATTACCTGCTACTAGTTAGTCAGAATTGCTTGATCTTTCGCACAAATAAAATAAGAAGTCATCCATATTTCCGAAGTCGCTGTCGACAGATGGATTCTCAATTTGGTAATCTTGCCAAAATGCATGATTTTGCCACATCTTTAAAAAAGAAATAGGGAGGAAGTAAAATAAATCTTCAGTGATTTTTTTCAGCCATAAACCTACTACTCAGCATTTGGAACCCAAAATGCCAGATTGTTTGAGAATGCTGGAGCATTGACCCAGATGGTAAAGATTAAAGGAATCCCACCTTATCTAGATCCAGTTGTTGATGTGGCAAATAAAAAATCAATTTAATGTAGACTTAACAACGGTGAGATAGAATAACTCTGTGTGATTCGTAGTGCAGAGAATTTATCCCGATTATAGTTTTTTTTTTCATTTATTTAAAAAAAGTACAGCCCCTTGCTGTCAGGGTCGGCGATTCTAAGTATTCGGCAGTGGGAAAATAGTTTACCTGGAAGTAATGGAAGTTGTCCTCCTGCAGCGATTTATCCCTGAGTACTCGAGTGGACACAGCAAACTCTCGGTGGCTGGCCAGCGGATGGAAGAACAGGATTCGGTATCCGTCAGACTTCAGGGGTGACAGCGCCATACCGAAGATACCTTCCTGCCACCACTGGAAGTTGAGTCCCGCGATGTTGAAGTCACCCTTCAGTGGGTCCGGCAGGAAGAACGGGTGTGTCAGCTGCAATGGGATAAACAAGCTGATCAGTGGACTTGAATATGTTAGATCTTGAAAGCAGCATCAAGACTGCAGCATAACAACCTTGGATTAATGCATAAGATGATTATTTGCACAAACGACTTGCTTATGTAGTACCCGTATAGAATATTCTATCTGAGCTATAATATCACGTTAAAAGAGCTCTTGGAATGGGGAATTCAGTGCTATCTAACATCTCACCAATAAAAACAAATTGGAATGGAAATCAGCATTAAATGAATTATATATTACTGGGCTTAGTTGCGATGGAGCATTTGCTCCGGTGAAAATTCCGTTGTGCACGAACTTCCTCATATCACGAATTTTTAATTTGAATTCTTTCATTGCTTAACGTAAATGTTGCACCTTATCCATGATTACCGTTCCAACAAAAGAAAATTTTCCCACTCTTTATGCCTCAAACCATTTCGCTTCCCTGTACCACTGCTGATTCTTCCGTGATAGTTGCCTAGCTATCATCACCAGTATAAGCCTTATACACTTAAAGCACTCTCTTCAACCGCCGCCTGTCTTCCAATGACTCCAGCCCATTTTCTTTATCATATGAGAACTGCGTAGGGATAAATCGGTGATTTAATCAAAAATTACGCCAAACAATGTTACTTAACCCACTTGTCAATGCAATTCTGAATAACTGACTTCAGCAAGCAGCCGAAGATTATTTAGCAGGATGGCCAAATGTGACAGTAATCAATAAAACAAAGTAACACTTGTATCTAACGACGGACACTTGTTATAGCTTCAAGACACTTCTTTATAAACTATTAACAGAATGGAACTTAACATCTGTCATCAATTCGTATAATTTCTCACCCACCAGTTAGGCAGCGAACGCTTAAGTGCCGCCATAATGGTCACTGGCGACGCACTAGATCTAACTTCGATATCCGGGTATACTTATTATTAGGATTCGGAACTTTATGACAAGTCGTAGTTTTCCTGCCTTATTTTTTCCTGCATTCTTTTTTAGCTGTAAAGCTGAATTAAACACAATTTAATAATTTCTGATCGTATTTAAACGTATTTTATACAGCATATAAATGCATATTGAGTCAATTTTCCTAGTTTTGGTCATGTTACGATAGTATTTATGGGCATATTTTGGGAAAAAATCTGGTAATTTTTTTAACAGTACCGGAAATTCACTAGAAGTTATAGATGACGATAAATTAAGATAATTGTTCACATAACTGTGCTACTGTTATACATTGGACGAGAAAACAAAACTAATTGTCACGTAATTGGTCAGCATTGACCAGTGACGAATTAAAGTAATACATTATTATCACTTTCTAAACTTTAATGTTCCGTCAGCCTTTTAATCTCGACAATACAGCAGCAGCATCCCAGTGTCAATCCACGTCAATGTCTCACTGCCACCGATACTTTTGAAAATCCTCATTAACCGTTAAATTTGCAGTGTATCATTACCACCATGCCGAAAACAAAATTTTCTGTAAGTGCGAAATTAGTAGTTTCGTAAGGAATTTGGAGAGGAGTATTTTAGTACGGACGAAATAGTTCTCTTCTGTAAATTATGTGAAATTAAAGTGACTTCATCAAAACGATTTAAAATTTAATTTACTAATGGTGCAGTGAGTGCACGGAAGCAAATGATGGTGCCCACATGAAAACGACACAACTAGATAAAATAAATTATGTATAATTGAGAATGTTTTTTATGTATAGTAAATTTATATGTTTGGTCATATTTACCTGTTTCTAAGGTCATATTTGCACACATATTTCTCTATTTTTTGGTCATAAAGATCAGAACCTTACTTATTATGATTCTTACTATCGACCAGTTGAGTGCTGGATCACTCATCAATTTATGAATCAGATCAACCTACTGCACACCACACAAACAAATTAACAGTTAAGTCATGAAACACAGCTTACGTGTTTCACGGTCAGATGGCGCCACGTTCTCTCATGTTAGGTATAAAATACTTTTTCAAAAAAAAAAAAAAACAGGGGCCGGATGGGGGATTACGGCGGATCGCCTGCAAATGGGAGATGCCTTAGTAATTAGATGGACACCTTGTAAAGGGAATTAAAAAGTATACTTTTTCATCTGAAATAAAAAAAAAATTAGATGGAAATTTTAGTGCGAAAATTTATTGAATCTGACGAAACGCATTTTATTAGTTCATGGGAGATATTTTGGAGAGTGAAACTCATTAACTGACCAATAGGTAATGAGAACATCCGATGGTAGTAACCGACTAATTTATACAATTTTAATACACATCTAACTCTATGGAGGATCACAGTATATATATTTTGTATGGCACGATAAGACTGTTCAAAGGTTATCTCTGTATAGTGATGTAACAAATACAGTCCCAATCTAATTTTGACTTCCAATAAAACCACAGAAAAGTTATGGATTTCAGAAAAACTTAGAATCTGTAACTTTCTCTCTTGGATAGTGGCATAGAACGTGACAGAGAAATCGGAAGGTTTGTTGCGCTGCAAGTTTCTTTGGATTCTGTAATAACAAACCGCAGTATGTAATGCTCCACTGGCCACTACAGTCTTCCATAACTCGCAGGCGCTCCCAGGCGTGGTTCTCTAACAAACACACCACTACTAGTTCTTTCGTACTAAAAAGTTGTAGTAACCACACCGAACAGTTCAACGCACCACCACTCTTAGCTCTCACGTCACATTCATTTCCGCTGTGCAAACGATCTTAATAAAGCAGTGTATTTCATTTGTAGTATTTCAATCTTTGGAAACATATTTTTAGGCTGATTTAGCAGACACCTTGGCGAATGCTGAGATGGCACCCACAGTTGGCCCCAATTACATTTAACAGAGACAACACAACATAAATCACAGTTTCAAAGATCTTACACAGTTCACAGACGAATCAACTCCCACAGATGGACTGCAATGTTTTTCAAATTTATAAATTCCCAACGTTTTGAAATTTTTCTTAGCAGTTTGAATAATAACCTTACAAATGTATAAATACACATTGAAAGGACCGATCCCTGTGAATGAGTGGTAAGTCTTTGGTTGAATTTCTTCTTGCCTCTTTTCCTAGTCCCTTAATGCTTCTAATTACTTCGATATCAAGGAGGCAAAAAGTCCCAAGAGCAGTAATAAAACAGAATTCCCAATTGAGCATTTTTATTCAGGTGAGGCATTATTTTTTAACCCAAATATATTAAATTTTTCAAATCGCCAATCATCCTATTTATTTGTCATTGTAGCATAGAATATTCCACACAGGCATCTAAGGTCGAAGCAGACAAGATTTTATATCATAGTTGTATATTCTACGTTCAGTCGTAATGTAGGAATAGAATATCTGCATTAAGGCCGCACAAATAATTAGATAAAATTTGAGCTTGTTTTTCTAATCCGGCCTTTACAAACTGAAGTTTACGGGCACATATTTATTAAATAATGTAGTTGGTGAAAATTTGTACACTTAAAATTCTAATTGTTATGTATAGCTGCGTTTCCTTCCATTACTGTTTTTTGTATTCATCAAGTATGCATGGTATCTGTTCTTCGTTCCAGTAATAACTCACGTATTTAATGCAGACAATTAAAAGTAGTAGAAGTGTTAGTATACCATATGAAAATGATTTTTTTTTCGGCGAATAAGCGTCATCCGCACCTCTGCTTTACCATTATGCCACTCCGCAGCAGAGTACGCATGTCCAGTGTGGAAAAAAAATCCAGCCATGCTAAGACAGTAGACGTTGCGCTCCACAGAATATGCCGGCTAATCACAGGTTGACTCAGACCATCGCCTGTTAGCAAAGTGGAGATACTAGCTGGCATCGCCCCTGGAGATATACGCCGGGAAGTTGCCGCAAGCGTGGCAAGGATTAAAGTGAATGAATACGTCCGACACCACCTACATGGCTATACACCAGCGCCATCGAGACTAAATCCCCAGTCAAGCTTCATGCGAACTTCAAAGCCACCAACTGGGGCTCCAAGCAATGAAAGAATACTGGCTTGGGAGAAGAGATTACAACAAGAGTTCGAGTGGATCAAGCCAAAAGAGGGTCTACCACCTGGGTCTGAACAACCATGGCCCATATGGAAGTCGCTAAACTGCCTTCGAGTTGGAGTTGGCCGCTGCAACGATACACTTACCACTTGGGGACACCTGGGAGACCAGCCAGATACCACATGTTCGTGCGGGGAGAGAGATACCATGGTACATTTGCTGTCTTGTCCACAAATTGGAATAAATTTATCTCAATTTGACCTCCAATCAGCTACTGTCAAAGCAATCACATTGGCTGAAAAACTACCACATATTTGATGCTGTCATCGACACGAGAAGAAAACGAAGAAGAAGTTAATATTCTTAATATGAAGGACGGATGAGGCAGTTCTTGAGCTAAAAATATGGGATAGCGGGGGTAGAACTACACTATTTTTCCTGTAACATCTGAGTCCTGCCTAGTTGAATAGTCTGCGTCCTATCATAGACGTGGCCGGCCACGCTGTCCGGTGTGACAGGTACGTGCTTCAAGTTTTAATCATAGGTCAGTTATAACATATAAGTTATGAAAAATCAATAAAATAGGCTGACAGGGTCTTTCGTGGCTGCTTTAGTACAATGCTGATACAGCCACTCATGTTTCACCTTAACTCTTATAGTTTATTTGACTCGTTATTAACGTGGCATAGCAACGATTGATAGCTAGCTATTCAGTAGATTACTTGTTTCTTTTGTACTAATACGTGGCTACTCGGGAGGCTGCCGTTACAGTCTGACGGTATAGGTACTCATCGGCTGATCTCTCTCTTCATCATATGAGATTTTTTCTAATTGCTCTCACGCTTATATGGAAATCTCTTATGATATTTGATGTACAATTTTCTTGGGCGGATTTTAAAATATTCATTTTATTTTGGTTCCTTCACTATTGATTTTCATTGTATAGTTTATTTTTGTCAACGAATAAGATGTTGATGCGGTAAGTATGGTTTCGCGGTAGTTCCAATAGTTTTTCCGACTCGTTGTGGATCCTGCACACCTTTTATTTCATAACCTGGTCTTAGGCAGCCAGCAGAAACCCAGACTTCCAAACTCAACGTTTAGGTACGAGGAGGAAAGGAATGGTTAAGCGAAGCCAATCTTCAGGAAAAATACAATATAGTTTTAGAATAACAATTATGTTTTAGATAAACTACAGGGGCTCACTCTCTCTAATCACCTTGCCGCTTGACAACGTTCAAGCGAAAAACAGATATTTCGAAAGAAATCGATTTCACAACTTGTTAAGACTTGGAAGATTGTATTTTTCGAGAGCACTGCTTCCAGCTTCGTAGCTAATGGTTTTTCCGTTATTAGATAAACATAAACATTCTGTATTATTACAGTAATGCACATGTGCAGGAATTCTCTAGATAAGTCGTGTACAATTTGGGTGCGGTGACACAGCGCTTATCATCCTAGAACCTGAAAGTGCTGTGTATGATCTCCGTGCAGCTGAGCAGAGCAATGTTATGTCACAAATTCGTTCATTTTGAGGAGAGGATCCAATCCTTCCCAGTAAACACACGTCACATCATTATGGAACCGCTACCAATATGGGCAATGCCTTGCTGACAAGATATATAAATACACATATAAGAGCTTCCTGTGTCTTGCGTCACACCGAAATCCCATCAACTTGAACAGGACTCACGGAGCAACATATACAAGGTGTAAGGCACGTGATCACTAGTCTAAGTGACACGTCGTCATATCCCATCACCGCCAAATGTCTTTGCATAGAAATGTCTCTAGGCGTCTGTTTTTAACTGTGGCAGGTCACTTCAGGCACTGTCACTAGCACATTGAAGCATACGCGTCTAATGTTCTTTCGCACGTCTCCACGATTCATCAGACGTGGCCGACCACGCTGTCCGCTGTGACAGGTACGTACTTCCGTCAATGAGTTATTCTCGAAACACCTTGACACTATGCAGCATTAAATACTAAATTTCAGAAACATTTCGGAAATACTGTTCGCCATATCATTTCGCGTTCAAATTAGGTTAAGCGTCAATCAACTAGCAATCACCACTCTCAAGAGTCTAACTGGCAGCACAGACAACCATTTTCTTATTTATACCTTTTTTACGCGATGACTGTGTCACTTACATATTTCATTCCCGCACTACAGGATATGTTATTAACCTGTCTTCAGTCTTATTAGAGGCACTCATTTTATTTTCTGTAGATGATTTTATTATCACATTCAACATGCTAATGGGGTGCTGATTCCTCCAGAAAACCTAAGCCAGCTTGCAAATTAACTTCTGATTTTGATTCTAAACTTAAACAAAATAAGCAAGAGAGCTCACCTGTAGATAAATTTAACCACGGTTGAATGCAGTAAAAGTGCTTCGATTTTCTGTTAGCCTTGACAGATGACATCAGTTCTTCGCCACTTCTTCATACTCTCTTGTCCAAATACAATATCACTCTGGTTTAAAACGTGCTATCTCGACATGAATCCGTGGTTTCCATCGAAGGGACTCGAGTTTAATCATCCCCGAGTTGTGTGAATGAGGTCATTCCGAAGGTGATCTTAGTAACGTTCTTCCGACGCTTTCGAGATTTTTTTTATTTCTCGTACTTTAATGGAATTTCGGTTAACTCCTACTGGTTAATAATTGTATTTTACCAGATACAATATCCAATACTTACTATTTTATCACACTATTTTTCAGAACTGTTACACACAATAAATCACGTGATAAAAATATTAGGCCAATAAGACATAAACATTGATCAATTGTTCATTCACTACATATTGTGTGCGTGATGTAGGCACATGGGTTATTTTCTCTCGTACCGTTTACTACAAGTACAATGTGATAAGTGGCAGAGTTGCTAACACATTACACAGAGACATCGGAAATTACTATGAAACATTCATGAACTCGAAAATATTTACATTTTCAATGCAATTCTGACTACATTTTGTCATTCTGAGTAGCCTAACTGCATTTCCTGGTGAGAGGGAAATGTACAGGCTGGACTTTGAAGTTCTCATTTGGTCTTAATGAGTACTTACTTGTTGCTTATGATCACGGAAAGAAATTACGCTAACCACATCATCTTGGCCTTCACCCCGTAATGAAGTGAAAGGGATTCCGCCCAGCGTTAAGGTTTTTCATGCATTAGCCACCTCCTTAGTTACAGTGACCATTACCTCATGAGGAAGTTCCTCTCGCGTTATAGTAGGCCTAGGTGTTAATTTAAAGGCCGTTAACTTCATGAAGCTATAGCTGTAGTTGGTATCACAAATTATCGTGAATTCTTTGCGTTAGTATTAGAGTGTGGAACCGCTATAATAATCCACTTTCTCTTTAGAACTGTGTGTAGCGAAAGTGTATTAATGGTCCATGATATTGAGGTAGTCTTTCCATTGTTTGGTCTCCCTGAATCCAATGGGGCCCTCTTCAAACTACTATGTGTTTAAGTGAAATGTATTTTGTTTATTCTATAACTACAATACTATTATAATCAGAAGAACGAGATTTCGGCTGGTCTAAATTTTACTACTTTTACTTCTATTATTTTCATTATTTAGGCCTTTTTCATTCAAAGATCTTTTGTCTGAAATGTTTCTGATGCACTAGGAATTTGCTATAAATTTATGCCCAGCAAGAATTGATAGTGGCTTTTATTTTGAGAAAGGTAGACTGGGTGGAAGTAACGCTTTTCTACTCTGGTTGTTCTCTAACATGATAGTTCACGTAAAAAAGTTGATAACTTCTAGCACAGTTCTACGAGTTTATGAAATAATTATATTTTAGCTTTAGAAGTCAGCTATAAAAAATTGCTTAAAATCAGTCAAATAATTTTACTTGCAGTTTAAGGGGGTAATGAATTTCGAAAAGACAAGTGTTAAATAAATTTATATTACAGTTGGAATCTTCCAGTCGACAATAAAACAGTTCAACCACCGAAGATTGTTTTTTAGTTGTGTCAATATTTCATACAAAAATGAATTTCTATCGGATGAATTCATAAGAATATTTAAATACGCTTTATTGTGATCCAATACTAAGGCTGTAATACCTGACATTGATAGGCAGAAGATTTTTGGTTGGTTTTTGGTCTCATCGACGAAAACGTGATTATTGGCAAGAAACTAGAGAGAGGTCATATTGACCTACTGGAAGCAACGATCCCCACATTTTGTTGAAACCTTTAAAATCTAGCCTGAACGAGCATGTATTGCTCACCCTCCAGGAGGTGTTCTGCTCCCAGCTGTAGACGATGAGTCCGTATCCCAGCTCGTCGGACATGTAGGCGAACGTGTCGTCGCAGGAGGCGCCTATGTCGACGGCGATGTTGGCGATGAAGGTCTCTGCGTTGGTGTCCTCTGGACGCAGCTGGTAGCGCCTGAGCCGGCGGTCCGTGCGCAGGTCGAACACGTTGAGGGCGTACGGACACACGTTCTCAGTGGTGTTCTCGATACCCACGGTGCCGGTGTCCAACACCCACAGGCGGTCGCACGCGTCGGCCTGCGTGCACAGAGCAACAAGTGGCAGTCGAGTCCAAGGCAAGACCAAGCAGGAAACACTATCAAATAACAATAACACACACCAAGGTAATGTTTACATTAATGGTATACTCCCGTACACATAGTATTTGCTGCAAGTACACTTCATCGTCATTGTTAATTTATGGCAAAAAATTTCTCCACAGTTTAATGGATTTTGAGTTATCGCTTTGGGTGGGAGACTTTGGTGGTAGAGCGTCTGATTATGGCTCAGGCGATTCTAGATGAAGCCAACAGTTTTTAGTCGTGGTTAAACTTCTGTTTAGGGTCCTTCTGACTCATTTAGCCTGATGTAAAGAGAGAACAGTGGGGGAAACTCCGCAGGGGAGATAAAGGTGGTTGGAGTATGGGGCTGAACACCATCCATAGTGTCAGAGGGAGGAGATGAGAGTACGGAGCACTACCTCAACGTAACCCTGCGCAAAGTCTTCGGGGTCTGATGGAGGGCCTTGGCCGTTTTTATCTAAAGCCAAATTCGGCCAGCAACAAATACACAGTTCGGGAGCTTTACTGATTTCCCTTTTTTGCTATAGACATATGTAATAACTGCAAAATTAGTATATAAGTCTAAATATTTTCTTTCTGTATTAAATATTTAACACAATATGGAAAATCAGAAACTCATTAATTATTAAAATAACTCTTATTTTAGTTCTAATCAAAAAATTTCAATACTTGTTGTCATCAGTCTACACTAAATATTTCTGTCGTCTTGTGAGCGGTTTCGGTTGTTTTCTTCACCAGCCAACATAATTTTATAGCATCTTTTAGTCTCTTTTTATTGTAACCTCCTGGCTTTTCTTCGATACACAAAAACGCAGTTGTTTAATAGTTTAGTGTAATTTACTACATAGGTTAAGCGGACAACTCTTAGCAGATTGAAGAAGAGATTGTGGAATGCATATCGCGAGGATATGCTGCAGTTTAAAGAGAAGGTGCGGAGGAAGGAATCTGGAGGGACGTTGGACTGTGAGGCTGATGGTGTGGACCTGTAACAAGATTAGAAGCTTTACGTATGAGGTAGGGCACTGTGGAACTGAAGCAATACCAGGAAGAATGACAGCAAAAAAATAAAAAAATAGCCTTTTAATGGTTGTCGTAATAGGTGGTGCATTGAGTGGTTATATTATTACTATATGTATAGGAACTACAAAATTCTGAAGACAAAACATTTTCATTGTTCAGGAACTTATTTACAGCAAAACTGGAAACATTATTAGAAGAAAAAATATTATTATTATTATTACTATAGAACAAAGTAACTGTTTACTTTTTAAGAAAAATTCAGGAGGTATAAAAAATTACATTGAATTTATCAAAGTTGGTCGTTTTCTCTGCTGCTTATAGCCTTAAGCTTAAAAAAATACCTGAAGACTTTATTTACATTACTAGTTCTTTGTGTTGTGAGAATGGAGCATAATTATTTCTTGGACTTTAAGTAAGGTGGTACAGAAGGATATTCGTTATTTAGTGTACAGACAAAATTATAATTAGAACATGTCATGGAAATGATGGGAGAAATGATTATAAGAAGAAATAAGACATTGTGCATTGCCTCACAGTTTAAAAGACGAGTAACTAGTTAATTTGTTAGTGTAGGAGACATCGGAGGGGAAGAATTTCAGAAGGTTACAAATGTGAGAGTTTTTGAAGGAGACAACAGAAACGTTCACTGTTATTGATATTTGGAGATGAAGATCTTAGCTCTGAACAAAAAGAGATGGAGAATTGTGCAAAGAGACTAGTGACAGGAAAACGGTATTACAGTCTAGGATTGTGTGGTAGAAAAGATCTGCAAACTAGAAGAATACGTATGCTCGTGGGAAGCCGGTTCTGAGCCTTACCTTGATACGGTAGACAGTGGTGAGTCCGTTGCAGTTGCCCTCCCTGTTGGTCTCCCAGTCAGGATAGGGGATGAGAGGCGGCGAATCGGCGGGAGCCTTCGACAGCGGAATGTAGTTCAGGGTCGACGGGATACCTGCGGCAGAGGATTGAGATACTGTAAATCAACCCAATTAATTATATCCGATTAGCGAGGACAATGATGATACTCGTGGAGGAAGAATGAAAGTTCCGAACCAATGGTGGGAGAGGTACTATCGATAAGAATTCAATTTGGCGGCCTAGACTGATGGGCAATCAGTTTTAATGGCTCTGGTGTAAGACGTCTCGGATTTGAATCGTAAAACCGTATGAACTTTCTTTCCAGAAAAATTTCATTTTTATTCCTAAAGAAAATTTGGATTGGTTTGTGAATCAGATTAAACGTCGAGCTATAGTGCCGCTTCCGACGGTGTTATTTCTGAAAAAGAATGACCCAGAATGACAAGATCATTCTGATAAGGCGACCAATCTATCCTAATTGGTATCCTGGGTAATAACGTGTAACGCATTATGTTTATTTGCTACGTAGCCTAGATGTAGGAGAACATGTAGTATGTAGTGCTGTTTTTTTTTTTAACTGCTTGAATTCTCTTAACAGCGAGGTCTTTAGAGACGGGAAAGGATGGGGGGCAAGGAATGGGAAAGAATTCGGCGTTTTGAAGGAAGCATCCCGGAATTTGCCTGGAGTGATTTGGGAAACCATGGAAAACCCAAATCTGGATGCCCGGACGGGGATTCGAACCACCGTCCTCCCGAATACGAGGCCAGAACGCTAACCGTTACACCACCACGCTCGGTGTGTAATGCTGCAGTGTCCACTGAGGCTGAGAGAACGGAACATGGTTCTCGGTCCAAGGCTACCTAACCGAGAAACGCAATACCTCTTTGCCAGGCTCGCTTGAAGGTTTGGACAGACTTCTTCCCCTTTGCTATAAATAAGCTACTACAGGATCCGACAATAAAACCTCCCACATTTCACGTAGCCGGCGTGCGGGTTGTAGTGAGGATACTGATGTGGAATGTGTTTTGTTTTAAAGAGGTGTACCTGCCATTTTCAGTGTGCGCCATGTCATGGCTTGGTGAGAATCGTGCGTTTGTTGTGGATCAATTTGTTCCTAACAGTTTTTCTCAGATTTTCGGAGACGATTCGAACTTGGCCTACATGATCATGTCCCGGATAGAAAAACTATTCAACTGTGGGTGTCAAACTTTAGAAAGACAGGTTCAGCACTAAAAAAAAACCTACAGGCCGTCCTCGGACTGCAACAACGCCGGAAAATTTGGCGCGTGTGAGTGTGTCTATGCAACATTCACCAATCTTTGGGGACACTTAAAGCCTATAGTGTACAAACATCAGCCCACAACACTGCAAGCACTTAAAGAGGCCATTACCCAAGAATTGGCAGCCATTCCAAGAGAAATGACGCGAAAATGTATGGAGAACTTTCTGGATAGACTTTGTCAATGTGTCAACAATGGAGAGCAGATATAGTTTTTAAAACCAAATAATTAAAAATGGCAAAGTTTGTACTTTTCATAAATAAAAGTAATTATTCTCTATCATATTTAGTTTTTATGTGACAACACATTAAAATGAGGGAGGTTTTATTGCCGGACCCTGTATAAAGTAACTGACTACACTATTTCTGGCACGGTGGTGTAAGAAACCTTCAGTGTTTCGCGAAATGTTTCTAACTGAATGTGAGGGCTGCCTGATACGAAAAGAGCATTGTGCAAAACATATAGAACAGATAGGTTTTTTTAATGGTTACCAGCAGATACTACTTTAAGAGAAAGTTTTCATTTGAATATTTGGACTTAACATGCTGTTTTTATAATCATTACTATACGTATTAAACAAGTAACTAGTAGTCTGATCCCTTGTTAAATAAAGCCATCAATCTCTCTTCACATCGAGATAATTCTATATCGTAATTATGTGCAATTTTAACATGGTCATTAGTTTATTTCTGGTTTCCTTTAATATACTTATGGAGTAAATAATTAATATTGTTATGACTAGTTTTGGAGAGCGTCGATTCAGGTTGGGTTTTGTGTGCAAATGTTTTTATATTTTTATTATTTATTGTTTTCATTCTGTATCGTCTCTACTGGTGAGAGATCCAAAATCATGAGTTATAATTGCATGTGAGAAAACAGTACCATTAATATCAAATAAATAATTTTTTATAATCCCTTTTGCTTTTTATAATTCATCCTGTTGGGAGAAACGCTAACAGGGTAAATGAGAGTCTCGTAAAAGTTCAGTTGTCGAAGAAGTTCCTCTGGCTTGATTTGATATGGCATGACACTCTGGTTGGTTGGATGCTTCGTCGGCTTCACAGTCTTTTGACTTCGGATAACAACTCTAGGCCGGCAACAAGCAAATTCAGCTTATGAATGGTCTCAAAACAGAGTAGCCCTTATGCCATATTACGGTCTTAATTAACTTATTTTCATAATTCCTCGTATTTAAACTATTTTAATGTTAGCGACTTACTGTTGATAGTTTAGGGGTATAAGGTACATTAGAGATATTTAAGATGAGCTCCTATGCTAGTTTGTTTTAAAGCCCGTGCTGCTAAGTTAAAATAATTAGCTTTAAGAACACTGTGGTTGTTCATGGCTTCTGCAGCATGACTTGTGAAGTAGTAACTGAAATAAAGCACTTCAGTTCTTCATATTGCCTTGTGTCAGGAGAATTTCCAAGCAGTTAATCGACAACCTGCTTCCTGTAACGTGAAAAGAAAATTCAGAACACAACTGAAGGCTGAAAGAATAACTTAGGCCGGAAGCTTAAATTGCCTCAGGAGCAAGCGCTCCACCGCAATTAAATTAAATTTACTAGTGAATCGAATTGCGTTTACCAGTCTCATCAGATTAAACAAATTGCATTTACCTGTCTCAAATTGAATATTAAATGATTTGAGTACTTTATAAACAGAATTAGTTGAACCTTTTCTTGAATTTCAGTTGGTGCAGATCACAATATGAGGCATATAGTTTAGGTGTCGACCGTGCTCTATCATGACCCCGCACCTTCAGCCTTACAACTGGCGTGCTGCAGAAAAGGTGCCGTTGGGTGAGGTAACGTCGGCGACATTCGTTATTACGCATGTTCCCGCGGGGCCGAAAGGGAAAGGAGGTTGCGTAATTGACCTAGTCAAATGACTATAGTGGGCGGGCTATTACGTACACACTGTTATGGTACAAGCTTGTGACTCAGTATGGATCAGTCGCTTCGCCTTCCTCACTCCAAACACTTCAGGCTTCACAGTCCGTTCATTAACGTAAAAGATAAAAGCTGCTTTTCTAGAGTCGACGTCGTTATTAATAGGTTAATGTCTATCATCAGGCGTTCTGAACTGATAATGATCATAAAACAGTATTACTGTCACTGTGTACACTACCACCTTTGATGGAAGAATTTCATCTAGGTTCCTGTTTTGTAGCGGAATACAGATGGGTTTCGTAGTGACTCAAACTGCGCCTCTTTCAGTGGCATTTCTTTATTGATAAACATTCAGCAGTTACAAGGATCCATGTCTGAATACCGAAGGAAACTAGGAAAGCCGAAAGAATATTCCGTTTAGATTTTTTTTTTCTTAGGTCTCTTGCGGCCTGTCAAGTCGGTGGCATTAAAGGCTGGAGTGAATTGGGGACACGGAATTGGCAGGGATTTGGGTATGGGAGTGCTTTAGGAAAACCATGGTTGACGGAAATCAGAAGCACTAACGGCTCACACACCAGACTCGGTTAAGTATTACGAATCAGACAAGATTAACGGGAGTGTTCCCTCGTTAAAATCTAACGAATGTTCACCATATTCGTTCTTTAACAGCTTGAATGGCAGCAATAAATTCAACATGAGCTCCCATATCCATCATGCTGAGGAGCATATTTCGTGTTTAATGTATTCTCGATGTAACTTTTAACTGTTATAAATTTTTAAATAGTAAATTTTAATTTAATTTAATTGCAATGGAGCGCATGTTCCGGAGGCAATTTCCATTCACACCCATTTTTCCCCTTTCCTACACCCCCAACTTTTTGCAAATTGTTAACCTCTGTAAGATACGACTTAATGATAATTTTATCACATTTGCACATAGAATGAGTGTCTTTTCTAACCTTGGGTCTTTATTAAGGAAAAATATATGATATTTCAGTTAATGCAATATTGTATGGAGTTAGTTAGGCAGAAGACAGATCAGGTTCTGATACAAATTCAGCGTAAGGTTGTTTGTTATCCCACTTAATGCTTACTTGCTCACCTTCAAGTGGATCGAACTGGAATCAAGTGAGTTGGCGTGTGACCACATAACAGGTGACTCGCTATCAGTTCATCAGGAGCAGCTGAGTTGACTAGATGGGTTAAAATCTAGCTAAGCCATATCTCGTCAGCCTGGTTTACCCAGCAATACTTTCCGCTAAGTTCAGTTGCCATTATATCCAGCCAACATCAGATATTCCATTTATTCAGTAGATGCAGTAACTATCACTCATAGACGCAGATCAGAAATTGCTTGCAGTAACGCGCCAACGACTGTAACCTGTACAGTCAATAAAGGGTAGACTATCAGCTAGTCATTTCACAAGTGCTAACCTTCCCATCCTCGTTGCTGGATGTAAACCAGCTTCCAGACGTGGAGTTTCCATGGCTTCCCATTCCTTGTCCCCAGTCCCATCCCGCCTCTAATGACCACGACGTCAATGAGGCGTAAAGCCATAAGTAAAAAACGAAGTCAAGACGTGGATCAAGAGCAGAAAACATCATTTGAAGCAAAAAGATAGCGCAAGGCAGATTACAAGAGGGTTAGCAAATCCCGAAGGTCAGTCAATCCACTCTGGAGTGCTCCCACATGGTACAGACCGGTCAAAACCAGACATCTCACAATTGATCTCATGAAGTGAAATATGATCACGCTATGTGACAATAGGAGAGATGTGAATAAACCACCAAATTACAGTAAAAAATATATGACGGGGAAGATAGAATGAATATAAACAACAGCAAAAAAGAAATGGAGCATAAATAGCATTGCCACCATCCTACTAACAACAAAATAACAACAGAAGTGGCAGTAGGCCTATAAGTAAGAAAATTCTAATACAATATTTAGGAATTAAAATTACAGTCTATTGCCGAAGAAAGAGTGATATTAAAAACAGATTGACACTAAAAACAGAAGCTTTCTTCAAACGGACCTTTTACTATCAGACACCGATCCGGAACTGAAAAAATATTTTCTGAAACTTATGAAATGAGCAGAGCACTTTAGTAAAGTGGTGCTTGGTTTTCCTGAATAACAGAAACAAGGAAATTTGAAAAATCTGAAATGAGGTGCTACAGAAAATTTCTGACGTTAACTAGAGAGTCTGTATATGATGAGAGAAGGAGTTAGTGGAACAAAATCGAAGATATGGAATTATGGGTAATGTGTTAAAAACAAGTGACTATTCAATTTGTTAGTTTTTGTTTGTTTGGGGATTAACCCACTGTGCAACCAAGGTCGTTGATCATAGTCTTAACTAATGTAGAACAATAAGCGAAGCTTAAAACTTTATGTAAATGTGTTTAACTCTGACACATGTTTCCCTTACTGTAGCGTATTTAAACATTCAAATAAATTATTTTTATATTATATTAAATTATTACTGTCCGCTTCTTCTTCTAAAACTATAAGGCAGAAGATGACCTTGTTGTTCCCGATTAGGTAATAGCAGCATATCGAACAGAATTACACTCTGAATATTGATAAGTTACTAGCAAGAAATTAAGTTGGGTTCATGATTTTTCAGTTAGCTGGAACTGTGTATTGTTAACGAAATATAATTTTCTGTTTCATTAAATTTATTATGCTGCCAGATTTTAAAAGTATTTTCTGAGTTATGATCAGGATGCGAGCATATTTCATTTTGGTATTGAGCTACTGATAATGAAAGTAACAAGATTTAACAGTTATGGCACGTTTATCAAATCCTGTTCTACATTTTACTGGAAACTTTAAGTCGTTTAACAAAGTGACGTAATGTGTCAGTTTTTACAGTCTCTATCATTGGAAAGCTCATAGGATTGAGTTTGCTATGAAATAAAGGCTTTATTTTCATAGAAGGAAATCCAGAGAGCACTATTTTATAACGGAGATTTTATGCAATTGTATATAATCCTCAAAACCGGAAACAAAATCCAGAAGCTTCTTCATAACCGTAAAAGCCACCTTTATATATGAAAGTGAAACATGTCTTTCTCAGTTACTGGTCCAGATTCTGAAGACGACGGACTGAAATTATATTTAAGGAAGATCACAAATAAACAGCAAATACATTTCTGTACTCTAAGGCAAGGAAGGCTGAGAAAATATATTTCACACATCATGCAGATGGTAGCCAGAGTACTTGCATCTACTGTGGAAGGTGATGTTAGGTTATGCCGGGGATATGAAGAAACTGGGATTAATATGATAAAGGAGCTGGGCTTGGAGTTACTAGAAGACAAGAGACGGAGGAATAGGATTCGTGAGTATACTATAGGGAATACGTTGATTATGACGCCTGGATGGATACTGGGAATAGAAATAGAACATCGAAAACGAATAGATGACCATGATCTTAAACTGACATATAAATTCGGGTGTCATGGAATGGAAAAATAAGGAAATTGACAGTAAGTTGTAAGTTGCAACGTAGTTAGTAATACCTTTGCAAAAGGAAGCCCTGAAAGCTGGGAAGTCGAGGGTGGCTATTGCGAACGTGGATTTGGTAGGAAGAAATACACATCGAATGGAGCAAAATTTATAATACGAAAAAGGAAAACTACCCGCTAATGTCGGAATTTTGGTTTCTGGACAATCGTAGCACATACTTCTATTGTTGGGACCAATATTTAATCTTTACAGTTCGAAATTATTATTATTTTTTCAGTGTTTGTGGGTATTATTTTGTTTAATACGTGTAAATAACTCTTACAATTGTACCATGTAGGATCGTGTATAAAGTTTCTTCTTTAAAGTTTTGGTAATTAGGAAGTATTAATATAAATGAAATTATTCAAATATACAGATAACAAATAAATAAGACAACTCACCAGTTGCCAAAATTCAAAGTGGAGGCCTTGCTTTAAAAGGGTTAACGGTTTGAGTCCGGTCTAGGGCATAGGTGGTTTTAATTAGGAGTTGTGTCTGTCTTGTGTTATCCTCACTATAATGTCCCTAATTACATGATCCCGATACAATAGTTAGTACAAAATAAACTGGAGCTGGATAAATGGTCGTAGAATCCGAAGGAGCCAAAATATTAAGAGGCGATTATTTGGTGCATTGCTAGTACTATTTAGGTATCGTTCAACTATAGCTTCACTTGCCATTAAAGTCCTAAGCGTTACTTGTTACATATTGCAGTGTAGCGGAAAATTACAGGAGTGAACCAAAAGGCAGTCTTGATTTCCTTATGTACGGAGCTTTAAGAGGAGCAACATAAATAACCTTTGTGGTTTTGCTATAACTTAAATACATACGTAGACAATATTCATTAAACACAGTGATTTCCTATTATTATGAGTATAAGTATTTCCCCTATTTATTAATAGTCGTACTGTAATCACTATTAACTTACGACAGTTTTCTTTTCTGTGTTTGTACAGAGAACTGTTATCCAGATGTCTCGTCCAACCAGTTAATGAGTTAGGACAGTAATCACAGCTAACGGAATGTTGTCCTGTTAGGCAGTTTGCAGAGGGTCAAGTGCCTTTTGTGAAACACCATTTCTACACACACACACAGAGAGAGAGAGAGAGAGAGAGAGAGAGAGAGAGAGATAGAGACAGGGTGGGAGGGGGGACAGGCAAAATTAGAAGCGAGGAACATGTCTGGATATGTTACTTTTTTCCTGTAAAACAACTGTGATTACAAGTCTTCGAAAATCATTTGTTATAGGCTAACTGTAAAGTTGAGCTGACTGCATGGTCACCATCATGTGTAGGATCTATCAGACCCTAAATTTGATTTAAAGTTAATTTTCAGATGCTTATCAAGACCTAAGAAAAACTTATTCGTGGAACAGTCAATAAAAAAGCTTCCTCCATGCACAGCATTTCGAATTCCCTTCTTTTCAGTATCAAATAGAAGTTTTCACATAATAATGTAATCGTTTAAACACGGAACATTGTTTTTCCTATTATATCTACAGTATTTAGAGTAAACAAATGCATTTCACACATTATTGTTTAAATGTCAATGTCGAGGAGCTGATTAAGTAAACAAAACTTTTTGTATTGCCCTGTTACGTGGGTATTGCCAGTAAAAACAAATTTATCTTTTGAATATGAGATTCCATGTCCGTAAAAGCATTTGAACTACATGAAACAATTATAGAATACGTAACTGTGGTAGCACATTTCTTCTACATTTGCCTATTATAATAATAATGAATTGTGGAATAATGAAACGCCAATGCAACTATTGTTGTTATTATGTTAACTGTCCGACGCTTTTCGTCAAAATATTATCAGCGATCGAATGTTAAAAGAAATATCATGAGTTTCCAGATTAGCGCCTAGTTATTAAAGATTATATCCAAGCACAAATGTCCAGCTAAACGACGTAATAAATGAGGTACTCATCAGATTGAGAACTGCAACAGCAAACAATTAATACAAGTGTGTTCCTTGATATTTCGATGATTATGTTGCCTAAAGTTTGTCAACGTACCACTAATAAAAGCATTGAAGTTATCAGACCACTACCTCCCTAAACTTACACCTCAAAATCAAAATCTACGCGAGAACACTTACCATTGTAGCTGGAGAAAAGGTAGTAGTTTGGAGCCATCACTTAGTATCATAATTTTCTAATTGAAAGATCGTGAATGTGTTTAGAATTCATATCTTCATAAGTAACCTGCAGTGTAAAATTAAATTCTACTGTGAAATACAACTCGAAGTCACACTGTTCTAATCGTTATGTGGTATCTCGAAATAAAAAAAATATCATTTATATGCACCCCTCATTTTTTTTAATGCAATGCTCTGCTTCATTCCTCCTAGAGTAAGGCTATTGCGTTATTTCGTATGAATCGGGTGGAAATTTATTTCACCAACTTTTTACACTGTTTTTCATAATGTCAGTCTTCTTCAAATGTCGATGACAGCATCAAATATAAGGCAATTTTTCCGCAAATGCGATGGTTTTGTCTCTAGCTGATTGAAGGTCAGATTGAGATACATTCATTCAACTTCTAAAGTTTCTACATTAATGTCATTGTTAAGAGCTAAGATATGTAAATTGCTTATTCTTTATTTGCTGGTATGCTTCTTTCAAAAGTCCATGGCCGAATTCCTTACCATTCCTTATTCTCAGTCCTTTCCCGTTGCTAATGACCTCAATGTCGACGAAGCGTAATGCCATAAGCAAAAATAAAGTACTTTATTCGGGAAAAACGAGGAAACTGATGATATTTTATTTTGAAAAGAATTCAGCAGTGCTTGACTGTAATGATTTTGCACACATTTATTTTGTCGAGATGGGTGTTATAGTTATAAAGAGGTGAATGAATTTAAATATATTTTTAAAAACTCTATTGCTAACAGTTATTACCTAAAGTTCCGCTTTAGGTAATAACTGCTAAAAAATCGGAATCCAGCTAACCAGTGTATGGTTTCTTCTATAACCATAACTACGTGTGTCTTTTTTTTAGTATTTCTCTGTTTGAAAAATGTGTTTTACATAAAAAATGACGGGATCACGACATCAAGTAAGCAACTAAATATAAAATTTTAAGAGGTGGGGCTTAGGGAAAATTTGGTCTGATATTTATTTACAAATAAATACACTGCAAATACCTTTGAATGTAAGTAATTATTGGACGGTTATGTTGCAGTCATTGTTTAGTCTGATACAATCAATATTGACAAATAAAATTTAATTGCAATTCAATAGAAATTTTGCTCAGCTCCATGGTTCCGGCAAGGTATTATTCATTATATTATATTAACTTCTCTAAGGTCGCCTTTAATCAAAATGTTAAGTTACTGCTACAGAAATAAGGAATAAAGCTTTACATCCTCAATGCTACCCATAAAGAACCTTACGTGTTTTTTTAATTGTTAATTAATTAGTGATTTTTCAGTACGACTTTATACAGTCGTACATGAAGTAGTACATCTTTACTATCGTCCGGATTTAGTTCACCCAACAAAAACTCATATTTTTTTTCTGAGGTGTAATTTAAAACCACATTTTATAGTTATATGATTTAAATGTTTCAGTTTGCTACTGGACGGAATATTTAGTGTTGAACTAGTGGCAACACTGTTAGAGAGCTAATGTGTTCCTTGTCGTATCGCTGATGAATATCCACGCTGATGGCTTAAGTCCTTTGCTCCTTCAATTAGGTGTGTTATCACCTGAAATTAAATTACTCTTTTTTTTATTGTATTTCAGAGTCAGTCTGAAAAATAAAGATGCATTCAATAAATGATGCTACAAAATGTGTGATGACAAGATTTACTTTCTGACGAAGAAGTACGTAACTATGGAATTCTGCCCTGTGGCAGATCCGAGATTCCTACAGTCCTATACGATTGTGGGGTGATCAGTTCTTTTACTCTGTTTGTTGTTGTTATGACTGTTGTTTAGTGTAGTACGTACGAATACGAAGGAAGTGTGAGGGGGAAACCCGGTGCAGAACTATTCTTCCCAAAAATACCTAGAGGGCTACCAATTTTAACGCCCGCACTCAACGGGCGAATCACAATAAATAAGTTTTTTTTTGCGGAATTATTCGGCGGGCTGGTGGCAGAGTTCTAGTTGCCCGCGATTTCCACTTCAGTGATGAGCTCTGTTGAGCTGGAGGAAATAAGTGTCGCTCTCTATTTGTGAAACGTTTAAGATATGTTCTGCCTGATGAGTGTGTATTTTTGTTTATAAAATTTGTAAATCTATGAGTCGAAGACTGCGGACCGTTGTAGCATTAGCCTAGGTGACTGCGGAATACCGCCTGAAAACCGAAATCAGGACGGTCGGGACAAGGATTTGAATGTGGACCCGATGCGGTGGCGGTTTAAAAAGCGCGGCTTCACAGGTGAGTCAGCAATATAAATGCCTACACGACCAGTGTTTCTGTACAGGATCTAGTGATCAGGAATCGTGCACCATGATCTCTACTACCCGACTGACCTAATCATGTAGCAGTTACCTGATACCTTGATAGTTTAATAGTGCCACATCAACCTGAACCAACTGAGTACGTTTGTAGAAAGGTACCAAGTATTATATCAAATTCTGTTAGTTTCTATGTCGTTGAGAGTGGTATTGTGAGCAATCGGCATACTCATCCAGTCCTTATGTCCGTACAGTTATTAAAATATATTTTGGATAGGTTAAACGGAACTAAATAACATTTAGCGAATGACTGTGCAATTGTTCCTACGCTGCATGTACGAGGGGGTACCCAAAACAACTGCAATTATTTTTTAAAAGCTATATATTTTCAATTATTATTATTATTATTACATAACAACCTTATCTCCTTCAAAATACACTACAATACAACTAATACATTTGTTCCACCGGTGCTTCCTCTGTTCGAAACATTTTCTGTAGACAACTTTACAAATAGGTGACTGCTCCTCCCTAGTTTTTTTTTTTATCCTCTTTAATGTTGTCAAATCGGTGTCCTTTCATACCCCTATTCATGCGTGGAAATAAGAAAAAGTCGCACGCAGCCAGGTCAGGCGAGTAATGTGCGTGGGGCAGTGGAACCATACCATATAGCCAAAAACTGCCTAACAGAGTCAGCTGTGTGTGCAGGTGCATTGTCATGGTGGAAGAACCAGTCTCCTGTCTGCCACAAATCGGGTCTTCGTTGCGTAATCTTCTTAAAACTTCCAGATAAAATGTTTGATTGACAGTCTGACGTGGGGGAACAAACTCTGAATGAACTACGCTCTTGGCATCAAAAAAGCAAATGAGCATTGTTTTGATTTGACTAGACGACATTTTTTTAGACGGGGTGACAATGACGTCTTCCACTGGCTTAACTGTTGCTTTGTTTCTGGGTCGTAACCATAGCATCATGACTCATCACCAGTAATAACTTTTGACAGAAAATCTGGATCAATTTCAAGCTGTTGTTTCAAAGCACGACATGTTTCAACTCGATGTTCTTTTGACTGTCAGTCAGAGCCCGAAGAACTCGTATTTGTTCTTACACCCTCAAATTCGAAGCCTGGTTCCTTCTGATGCATTGTTGTGGTTGTCTTGCATAAATTGCTCTAATTTAAGTAGAAAAATTATTATTTGGTATTTGGAATGCCACGCCGCACAGTTTTTTTTTGCAGGAGGACGTTTACGATGAATTTCTGACAACCGCTGATTTAGCATTTATATCCACAATAGAAGGCGCTGTGTTTAATATGGCGTATTGACTTCGGTGTTAGAAATACGAAGAAATTTTAACTTCATGACTTGTTCTTCGGTGAATGAGGGAATTTAAAATAAAAATTAATAAATATGGTAATTGGATGAGTAAATAAAATCGCAGTGAAAGAATTTAGAATGAGAGATTGGGTGAGCAGAAAAACTCCTTCCGGGGCGTATGCTTAGTCAGTTAAATTAAAAAGCTGTTGTAGGTTATTGTTTTCTATTAATGCTTATGCAGCCTATTTGCTGGAGATATACTTTTGTTAAATTGATTTGAAATTGAGGTTTATTCTTGAAATCAAAATATATATATATTTAAATGACAGATCGAACTACAATATGGATACAGCATAGTAGCACCACCGGAATAACAACGTACCATGAAATTCATAAATAAATTAAATAAAATGGGAGTGTTAAAACTAAGGAGGAGAAGGTAATAACGGTTGTCTCTGTGATACTATCTTTAATCAGGCTTCATCGACATTAGTCTACAGTTAATTGTAAAATATTGTTTCTTCTCAATGGCTGTGAGAACACAGCATCCCTTGGAGCTCTTGACACTGCTTCCTGTTGGTAGCAAACTGGTTGTGTAGGAAGTTACTCGACAACTCGCTCTAATTATTTCACTTTGCTGTTACGTCAGGAGCAATAAAGACCGGAAAGAGAGCTGTCTGCAGCATGTCTGATGTAAGTCGTACATCACACACGCCACATATGGATACCCGTGGGCCCCGCAACTCCCGGGTTTACCTTTCTAGAAAGTCCATAATATGTCAAGATTTAATTGTATTCTCGTTGCTATAAAACTGAGCTGACGGCACATTGCGAAAGGCTCTAAGACATGAGTTAAATTTTCTACTATACGTGTTACACAATCTCCTCTTCTGTATGTTGCAGTACTACCGCTTGTAATTTGCGCATCCTTCCCTAATGTTAATATACGAATGACTGTTGGATTAAATTGGGCGTAATTCTTCTTCTTCTGATTCTGAAGACTGGTGGGTCTTTCCCTCGCCCTAAAACAAAGATATTTAACATATCAAAATATGGTAGCTTGCTTGAACTCTTTCCTATTCCCCTATAGATGCCTTTGTTTCATTACACTGTACCCTAACATTTAATGTATCGTAGCCATTCATACGGTTTCTCTGTTTCCCTATCATCATTAACACTTCATTCTGGTTCTTCACTTTTCCCTCAGTCCATTTGACCTTTAAACATTCACTTACAGCACCACAACTTTATACTTTGAGCTTTCAAAGGCCACAGAAGTCATAGAAAACAGACAAGCCTCTGGGATCATACTATTCCGTACGTTTTATAAAATTTTATATAAATGTTTAATATAAGAGAGGTGTCATTATATGACAAGATGTATGCAATATAATCAAAATGAAAGTATTTGAAGAACTGTTTCAAGTTTCGACTACGATGTCGTTCGAAAGTGTATGTTAGTAAGTGTAGCGTAAAATATCTTTTAGCTGCTGATCCCATTTCTGGCAGATTTTTACTACTTGACTGATAGCTTTTTAAGACCTACTGAGTATTCTACATATGGTAGTGATGAACATTGAAAATTTAGCCATTGTGATTAGTCTTCATGGATGTGTAAGTGGGCATACGGTCACTCGTACCTAAAGGTGCAGCATACATGATTGTGTTTATATTTTCGAGGTGTCAAAGCCCACAAAGTCGAGGTGTCAAAGCCCACAAAGATTTGCACTCTCAACCACATTATATTTTTAAGATGTGTATATTTGTGTCATGTTATCAAGCTCAAACCTACTGACGTAACTAAATGTCAGAAATTATACCAACTTTACACCTAGAAAATTATTGATACGTAGAAGAAACATAAAGTTTTTTTTATGGCTTCACGTTTTATCGGCGTCGAAGCCACTATAGGTGGGAAAGGACTTCGGGCAACGAACAGTAAGGAATTTGGGGAACTGCACCACTTTCAGAACCTGCCAGAAACTGGTACTAACCTGTTGAAATTTACATTAGTCGCTTCATCAACATGTACTCTTCACGTTTTGCCATCATACATTGCGGAAAATTTTCTAGAAATTTAATTAAAAATGCCGAAATATGAAAGGCTGGCAACTGCTAAATCCTTTCAGCACTGCTAAATAACATAAAAATTATTGGAACAGGGATCATTTCAACCTAAACAGTTGTTTAGTTTTGTCATAGAAATCGTGGTTAGGTTGAAATACGGCCTGGACCAAGTGATAAAAAAATTACGAAATTTTGGCTATGCGGCATCCAACACGCAAAGGCGTATTTGTTTACAACGGAAGCAATCGATTATCTCTGGTTGCTATGTAAGATGGCGGTCATCACCGATTACAACTCGGATAAATATTGCGTGTTTTCAACATTTTAAGAGACTGTCACTGATTTTTTCAACGTTGGTGGCATGTAACGGCTGTTCGTCATGCCATATTTCGGCATTTTTAATTAAATTCCTGGCAACTTTTCCGGAATGTATGATCGCAAAACGTGAAGAGGACGTGTTGACGAAGCGACTGATGTAAATTTCAGCACGTTAATACCAGTTTCTGGCAGGTTCCGTAAGTGGTGCAGTTCCCGGAATTTGCCCGTGGCCTTTTGAAGGAATAATCCCGGCATTCGCCTGGAATGATTTGATTGAGGAGCCATGGAAAACCCAAGTCTCGATGCCCGTGCGGGGATTCGAACCCACGTCCTCCCGAATGGAGAGGCCAGAGCGTTATCGCTCACCCACCACGCCCCGTAAACACAGTTTTAACCATTGAATCATCTTCTGGTTAGCGAATGATGTTTAATATTCGATCAGGGCATAAAGAAGCTAAAATTTAACGGCTGTAAACAAATAAATACCTTATACTAAGATTCATGTTCGGTGGTGTGATTACCGCGATTTTATGCTACCGATGTCAGGAATTGCACTGAATAGGGAAGGTCATATATCAGCAATATTTAGGAATTGTTGTTGTATATTAAACAATGAACTCAACTTAAAAGCCAAGTAGGACATACAATATATAGAATAAAATCTTGCATTATGGTATATGGCTAGGTGGAAACATGTAGAATTAAATTAAACAAAGCGAATGAGGCAAAGGAATGCTGATAAAAAAATCTTGAGTCTTGTAACACTAAGACACTGAGAAGACTCACGATTGAATCTTCTTTCGGTTTCAATGAGCATTGAAGACAGTACCGGATTATCCACGTTGCAAGAGTTAGCAACTGCTACGGGCCTCACGCCTTCTGAGGGGGCCCCTCCGCGTCTAGGATTCTCGGGGCCTCCCCCTCCCTCAGGCCAGATTGTTTTTAGTTCTACCACTGCTCCAGGTGGAGACAATAGGCTGTTTCATCTTATATCGTAATCTTTAATAAGTAAAGCAAACCAAGGGCCTCTTCTCCACATTTGCTAAGGGCCCCGCGCTATTTTAATCTGGCTCTGACTGAAGACACCGCTGGAAAGATTATTTTTACGGTAACTGTTTCCTGGCGCACGAAAATCAACGTGGTGCAGTGTTACTGTAATTAAGTAACATTGATTTTAGTCATCCAAGTTGGAGAAACATTGGATGCCAGAAAGTTTTCTTGGAGCACAACGCATAAGCCATTAAAGATATATCAATACAGTGAGGGTAAGAATTGAAAAGCGTAAAAATTCTCCGAAGTTGCGTATATGTAGTACTATACCCCAACGTATAGGACGTGCCTGCAATGGGCTGGCTGTGGATTGGGTGTCACCTGTGTATATAAAAAAAAAAAGAAGAAACTGACACCAGGGTTGTAAAACGATTTAGACTGAGTGCCACGAGATTCCAAGACACGCAAAGAACATTCTCCACAAAAATCCCGAGGGCGGAAAGTTAACGTCCGTTCCTGGTGTTTTGTAATGCATGACAGGAGTAGAGGCAATGTTATGCAATCCCGAAGAAGTTTGTTGCAAATTTCTGCTGCTGTTATACCTGTAAATGTCATTAGGTGCTGGCCTATGTCATTGAAGGAGTCTCAGACCACATCGAATCCATACTGTAACGGTGATCTATGCACCGTGTATGATGGACATTGGCAACATTGTTCTCAAAAACTACATGCGTGACCCAGAGATCTCATTTGCTCCCAACTGAGACAGTCGTTATAAAAATTAATGTCTGTTCTTTGTAATTTTCTACTGAAGATGTTTCATTTTTGCTTGTCAATAAACTGATTGGTTACAAAATATCTCCATTCCATTAATACTAATATAGTGTTAGGAGAAATTCTTTCAACCAGTCAGCATAATACCGCGAGTAATATCACATGCATTTGGCAGCTGTATAAACTGAAATAATATGGTCTGTAAGTTACGCTCAACTAAAGACCCATTACAGTATCTATAAAAATATTAATGTGTTTTTGGTTTAAATTAGTTGTGGGATATGAACTTTAAGCTTGTGTAATTTTTTCCATTAATTATTAATAACAATAAAAATAAATTATTTCCTTATCTCCATTGTTTAATATAGATGAAAATATCCTTAATAGCATGTAAGTTGCATCTGTACCTTAGGAGATCATGTTTCATGGGACCGCTGAACGAGACTGACGCGTATGTTCATTGACTCAGTAGGTTGGCATAAATTACGTAAAACTGGGAGGAATCATATGCTCACACAGTGATAATAGCCTTTGAATGTGTTAGAACATCGCTCTGTGTCTGAACTCTTCAAAGAATGATTTTAGACACGTGCTTTTTTTGTAAATCCTCTATTCATGTGTAATTTAATATTTATATCACCAGTGGTAAGAAGAGGAAAAGAAATGTGTGAAGATAACATTTAAAAAAAATAAAAAAAAAAAAAAACCCGAGTATCACAAAATTTGAAGTTAAAATTAACGAAGAAGTACGCTTTTCTTAAGAAAATAGTAGTGTTTTTGCTGATACTAGAGAATTGTGGATAGTTAGACCACGCAAATAGCAATTTGTACTTTAGCTTCGCAAGAGTGCGTCGCTAGTCACGTTATATTGTTAATTAACATTAGCACTATTTGGTGTGATATGATATGTTGTTATGTCATTGAATCTCTTCAATACGATGATGAAGGTGGATATACTCCTGGCGAATTTTACATGAGAAAAATAGCCTTGTAAATATTCAGAAACCAGTTAGAATACTTGTTACGCCATTCTTACTTAGCATGAGTATTTCCCGTGGTTTCACAGGCTCAGAGATAAAAATACACTATGAGCAAAATGGAACACTAACATCATTTCACATGGCAACTGGTCTATAATATAGCTGTTGCTTTTCGATTTGATTATAAATGCAAATCAAATATTATCCTACACATTTGAATTTAAATTAATTGTTATTCGATGCAAGACTTGTTCGATGAACATCAGAACAATTCATGTAGAGACATACATAGTTATAATAATAACTTCATTCCTCTGCGCCTGCGAAACCCAGGGAAATTCTCTTTCTTTAAGGCCCACAGGGTTACCGTTAGTGACGTAGCAGAGTGTATGCAGAATTTTCATGCGGTTTCCGAATGTTGTCGCAAGCTGTTATTCCCACGTAAAAATAGCTACTGGCATATCCTTCACTTCCATTATCTTCCTACTCTATTCCCCTTTAGTTCATACTGACTACCAGCTAATTAGGCCCGTTCGGCAAACATCGAAGACTAGGGAATAATATCACATGAAGCATTGTTCCTCCTCTGACATGATTCACTTACTGAAAGCCGAATTAATTACATTCTCCACCTTTCTTGCAGGTGCTTTAGCTTCAACGCCTCCCCGCTAGAATCGTATTTCAAGTCTGAATTTTTATTTTTTTTTTAATGTGAGATTTACAGCTCTTCGTAATGATTGTCAGGAAAGGATTCTTTGCTAGGAACGGATATGAAATCTGCAATGGCCTTTACGAAGATACCATCTTGGGCAGTGAATTCGGGAAGCGATCGACGGCCGATATCCGGAGGTCAATACCGATGTTCGAATACGGTTCCTTCCAATCACCAGGCCCAAACGTTACTACTTATTCGATTTTTATTTGGAAGACGTTTCTAACACATTTACTGTTTCTTCGCAGTTCTGAGCATTTTCGTAGTTGCTAATTTCTTAGCTTAAACGTAGGTTTACAGTATCTATATGCTATATTCAATGGTTTTACGAAGTAAGTAGCACTGATAATAATAGTTACTGGACAATATATACCTGAGAGTTGAAACTTAGGTTGGCAAGGATTTATATTAGTAAATAAATTAAGCTATATTAAAGGATATGTTCTTTGAGTAATCGTTTACGCAGTTTAGAACATCGCCGAAGCAACCACTGTCGTGTGTAGGCATTGTTGATGGTGATTCGTCCGTCGGATGTTAAATCTGGCAGCCCCTTTGGTGTCTTTCGGCAAGGTAGGCCTGAATGGTTTCACCCTCTACGTTGTTTCATCTTTTATCCACAACACAAACAACTCTCTACACTGAACACGCACACTGTCTCAGCCATACACACAACAACAATTAAGAACAAGATGACAACGGGAAATCACCCCAGTTCATTTTCTCAGACGTTGACGTGGAGGTGTAAACATCCCACATTGTATACCGGTAAAGTGTTGATAAGAATAAAAAAAAACTAACAACAAACAATAGTGGATAAGTGTCTCAAGAGAAAACTGATGACAGGATGCCTGTTAAAGGAGCGACTATTAGGGAGAGGTGGGTTCTGATTTCACGAGCTACCTGTTACATAGTGTCACAAGCGGTCCAGTTAGAGAGGTAACAGACCCGTTTGGTAACATTCATCCGCGTGGAGCGTGGCTTCGCGCTCTGGACCCGACCTGCGTCTTGTGTAACACATTCCGACGGCCTCCATCTGGTTCGACGCTCCATTGCTTCCAGGCAGAAAGGCGTACTGCGCCAAACAGCAGGTGGCGGACTGGTCATACACACGACGAACAGAAGGAAACATAACATTTCACAATTCGGTTTACCCAACTACAATGGCCTCAATTAGTAACACAGTAAATCCCAAACTTATAATGAGAGACAAAAAAGACTTGACTTCGAAAAACATATACAATAATTGTTAATGGAAATCTGCAATAGCAATAGTGATTGTAGAACTTAGGTCATACCGCAAAGATGAAAGTTTATTAGTTGAAATCATAAAATTTGAACGCACAGAGTATATCACGAAAAAAATCACCATTGCGGAAAGTGGCAGCGGTTTTTGAAATTGTATCCTTCCAGTCCTCAGCAATCATGGAATTCTACATCAGCCCAATTTCTCAATTATTCATAGTATGCCCGACGGTCCATCTATGACCTTCCAAATAACAGCGTAAAAATATTCAACACTTTTCTGCTTTGAAATAAAGAAATGACTTTCTTCTTTTTGACTGCTAACCATCTCTACTTAGTATTTACAGATTTTTCTTCAGTTGTTTGTTATGCTTCATCTATTGATGTAAATATCCACAACAGTTGTACAACATATGGAAACGCCAATCCCTTGGCCGCGTCAGAATAAGCGATCCTAGAACCTTAATGAAAGTTTGTTAACCGTTACGCTGCCGGGGCCGGCTCAATACCAATAAATGGGTACAATAAAGTATTCATACTATATGAAGAAGCTTATCACTAAAAAAATTCATTCTATCTGTGGTAAACAGTAATATGCAGTTTTCGCTCGGTTTTTGTATTGGTTTTTCGATGACGAGGTTGATACTGGAGGATTTAAGGAATTATTAATAACAAATGGGAAAGAAATCAACAGTGGAAATGTCGTAATAACGCAGTCTGAACTGGGTTATCCGATACTGGGTTATCCATGGAAAACCAGGATTCGGCACCTCAAAAACTCTTCACGTAGACAACAAACAGAGTCTAACGTTACCGCTTACGTAAAGAGTTCATCGTTAGCCGATCTTGAACCGCAGTCTGAAAATGAGCCATATTCCTATGTAAATATTGTTATGTTGCTGCTATTATTGTGTTGTAAAATAGTGTTGGTAAGAGATATAATTTGTATCTCACACAAATCCATAGAGCACAATAAAGGTTATTAAATAAGTAAATTGGCCGTCTGTCGTTATATCCATTCTGCCCTCAACAGTTGTGTCGACCAGTGCAGTTCGGTAGGAAGAAGCGAGCAATTACGAACTGGACAGTTGTAGTTCAAATCAAGTGATACAAAAGATTAATCCTCGAAACGGGACACCCATAATGCTTTCTTATAACCCTCAGCCTAATGTTAGTTAGATATCAATGGAGTTTTTTATCTACGGTGTAAAGTGACTAGAACGCAATGCTAACCACTCCTCCTCCATCTCGCCTGTCAAATATCAGGAACGGGAACGCGGAGTTCCAACCCAGTCCATGTCACCATTTTTCATCCGTATCGAACTGACTTTTTTCTTGGTTTTATAATTACTCAAATGAAATGAACTATGGGATCCATCATATACAATTACCAGCCACAAAGCCCGTCAAAAATGACGGGTTTGACGGAGTGTCCTAGCAATTAATTTCTTTTTAGTTGCTTATATAAATAGAATTGTTATAAAATGTGCTGTAATTTCTCGTACCTTGTGATGTAGCATAAAGTTTCAGCTGTCAACTTGGTCCAGGTTGCATTTCAGTCTAACCACAATATTCGTTAATATTGCCACTAGGAAATCAAAGCTTCAATAACAAGCGAATTAATATATTCCCTGTATCGCATTGCGATATAAACTTGATCCAAAATCTTCAAGCTTTCTGACATCTTTATTTTTTATTAGCTGTGATGAAGATCGATGTTTTAACGGAGACGCAGCTACATGCGGTTGAAATAATGACCCCAGTGAAAACGAAGGATGCTAAAAATAATTCTTAACCACTTATGTTATGACACATAATATTAGTTTTAATTGTGGTTTAGCCCGCATAGATCGCGATCAATTTGGAACTTCTTTCACTCAAACCAAGTAATGATTTCTGAAAAAAAATCAAGTGATGATTAATACGGCAATTTAAACAATCAAGTGGTAATTAATACGCCAATTTAAACGAAATACTTTTCTTTCAGTTTTCTGGCAATTCATTTCTTATCAATTGCTTTAATAAATAGAAAAATTAAAGCATAATGTAATTCCTATTGCCTTGCGCTGTAACAAAAGGTTTCTGTTGCTATCCTGGTCCAGGTTCCATTTCAATCTAACCCATACTACACTAAACATGCCGCCAGATAAACAATACTTCAGTTACATGCATATTAATACGTATTTTAGTGGCAATAATGCATCGCGATATAAACTAAATCAAAAATCTTCACAGGTTTTTACATCTGCCTGTTACGTTATCCATTATTCAGATCAATATTACAACGGTTGAATAGTTACTGCAGTTACATACTGCTGGAACATGTCTTCAGTAAAAGCAATGGAAATTAAAAACAATCTTGACAACTTACGTCATGCCAGGTAATATTAGACTTAATTGTAGTCTAGGTTGTATAGATTGCGGTCAGTGTGGAACAGCTTTCGTTCAAACGAAGTAATGATTTAACTAACAGGACACAAATGAAAACAATATAAATTATTTTTTTAAAAAATAATTTACTTATGCCCTCTTTAAAGTCAAAAGTTTTATCTTTCATATCTATGACCAAAGATTTTAACGATTTCTTTCACATCAAACAAATATTAAAAAAATATAAGCAACTAATAATTATGATGTCAATTTAAACGAAATACGTACTTTTCTTTCAATGTTCTGACTATTAATTTATTTACTGAGGCTTAGCTAAATAGAACTGTTATTAAATAACGTCTCTTTATAACCTAGAACAACATACCTGATCGTCAATTGGACAAAAAAAAAGACGAAAAGCGTGACGTCATGACGTGACAGACGACGTCATATATGACAGACTTACCTATTATATGTATAGATTGTTTCCATTGGCGTCCGCAATACACTAATGTTTTCCGATCCCAGGAATCGAAGTGGTGACTCTTGAGAGTATATTTTCGTATCTGTGTTAACACCATTTACAAAGCTGACCGGTGGCGAAGGAGGAAATCTTTTCGTCAGTATAGATGAGTAAATCATATGAAAATAAATTATAATTTCTTATTTTGGGAATCGGACACTAAGAATAAACCTATGATTATGAAACTGCCATATACTGCGTATTCATGACTAGCTTAAAATCTAATTGTAGGTTAATGTCAATAAAAGTTGCAAATAAATTCGATGCTAATTATTTTTCCAGAATTTTACCCATGTGCTGCAGCACACTAATCCAGGGAATGTCAAGTAATCTTGGTTGTCATAAGTGCAGTGATTGCAGAAACAAGTACCATATACAAAAATTTTGTCAGTACGTTCGAATATTTCAATAACCACTAAAATCCATGTTTTAAGGTCCTAATACGTGATTATATACCACCCAAACAGTGTAAATCCATTCTGACTTTTTTTTTTAAAAAAATATCCATATAAAACTGTAATGTAGGGTAGGGAAGGGTACGCTTGTCATTTCAAACGAATAATGAAGGCGATAGTGTGCACTGTTGAGAGAAGTATTTATTTTGTACGGTATAGGAAAAATAAGAGGTTTTGCAATAACAAATCACTATTTCTGACAAGACAGGTTCTCAAAAGAATTACTCTCTCTTGCTTTACACTTCAATGAATCACTTAATTTTGTTCCGAAGTATTTATGGCACAAACTGCTTTCGCTAACATTATATTGACGTAACGTAAATAATTAGACACCGCGCACAGCATACCAAATTTTATGATATTCGAGAAAAAATGTGGGTACATTAAGGTAATTAGTCGACCAGATGGTGTTGTTGTGTAATTCAACATAACGTGTTCTGAGAGAGCAACTTATAGAAGTTAATGTTGCAGTAACGTTATGCTGTAAAGCATGCCACTACATGAGATGTTAGGAAAATTACCTGGGGCAATGTTATTGCTGCAATCAATTTGCAGCGGTACCTATACAAGAATCATGTGTAGGGTAAGTCTGTCGTTAACACTGTTTCAGTTTGCCCAACCGAGTGCCTAAACCTAATGCTGAAGGACTGTGCTGGGAAGATCCAGGTCACACAACGCGCTGTTATAGAAGTCAGAGATTTTTTAACTTTTTAGTTACAATATTGTAACGGAGAATTGTTTTAAAAAAACTTTTTTAATACCAATAATTGTTTCAAAAAATGACAGCGAAAAAAAAAGTGAAATTAGAGTCAGGTTTGAACTTTTCGTGCATTTGTCGAAGGCACACTGCACTAATGGAACAGACGGATTCAAACAATTCATACGACAGATAGAAACGACTTCATGCCTTACGAAAAAGAGGAGATCTGACATACATCTTCAGTCATTCTGATAGAAAGTTCCTTCAGTTTTTCTAGATAACCCAAGTTAATTGGCGGAATGGTTCCCTAAAATATATCTTCCGTACCATCCTGAAAGTATCTTCTCGTCCGAATTCTGCAGGTCCGCAGCAAAGCACCTTTTGCCACTTGAGTAATTTGAATCACAGAGTAAAATCATATATATTATTTCTATAAGGTATTTTTTTGTCACAAGCCTGTATCTTCCTTCATACTTAACCGAAATCAATGAATGAGGTGTCATTTTAAAGCTTATGGTCGCCACTTCGGTCACATCATATTTTAAGGAATGAAGTTTTCGGAATTCGACCCTTAAAGGGCAAAAATGTCAATATTTCTAAAATGCTGTTTTCTTTGTTACGAGTCACTTATCTCCCTTGATACCTACCTGTAATCATTCAATGAAGTATCATTTAAAAGATTAAGATCTCCGCTTTAGTTACGTCATATATTAAGACAGAAAAATTTCGAAATTTGACCCTTAAAGGGCAAAAGTATCAATATTTTTGCAATGCGGTTTTGTGCCACGAGCGATTTATCTCCCTTAATATCTAACCGATATAGATAAATGAGGTATCATATTAAAGAATAAGGTCTCCGCCATCGTAACATTATATTTTAAGAAAGGAGTTTTTCGTAATTTGACCGTTAAAGGGCAAAAATGTTAGTTTTTGTAAAATGCGTTTTTTATATCTCGAGCCATTTATCTCCCTGGATATCTAACAAAAATCGATAAATGAAGTAGGATTATAAGGAGTAATGGCTCAGAATTGTGAAATCATATTTTAAGAAATAATGTTTTTGGAATTCAACCATTAAAGGGAAAAAGAATATTTTTTTTTATGACGCATTTTTGTGTAACGAGCGATTTATCTCCCTTAATATCTAACCGATATAGATAAATGAGATATCATATTAAAGACTAAGGTTTCCGCCGTGGTAACATTATATTCTAAGAAAGGAAATTTTTCGTAATTCGACCCTTAAACGGTAAAAATATCAATATTTTTAAAATACGTTTTATCTTTCGAGTCTTTTATCTCCCTGGTTTTTTAACCAAAATCAATAAATGAAGTAGGAGTATGAAGAGTAATGACTCAGCTTTGGTGACATCATATTCAACCTCACTTTTCACATCATTTTTCCCGCGAAATTTTCGCACGGGTCGTCTAGTAATAGTAATTAGTAAAGAACTCATATAGCCTACAACGACAACAACACCGAGCGTGGTGGATGGCGGTTACGCTGTGCTCTCGCAGTAGGGAGGCATCCTGACTTCGGTTTACATAGTTTTCTTAAATCTGTTCATGTGAGTGTCAGGATTGGTTTTTTTTAAGGAGCTGCACGAATACTTTTCCGTTCATTGTCTGCAGTCCTTCCGCGCCTCTAATAGCCTCAATGTTGCGTAAATCCATAAAACAAAAGGACTAAAATGTTCATATTTTGGTAACTGTTCCTGTGATGCAGAAATGATGAAAATAATTATGAGTTGATTTTTTTCAGCGTGAAATAAATATACCGCGAATCTACTTAACTTGTTGTTTCGTGGTGGCTTTAAGCATATCAGGAGGATTATCTTTACAGCAACATAATTAATTTATAAGTTAAGCATCTTTTTGGGTGTTTCTGACACAGCAACTATATTAATCAAGGATGATTTCTGTTTCGAATTAACAGCAACTACTCAACTTTTTTTGGGATGCAAAAGCATTTTTTTTATTATTTTTACTTCGAGATGATATCTGTATGTTAGCCACCTTTCTGTATATACCCTTTTTTTCAGAACATATAACGTTAGTAAAAAGGTTGTAACCAGAACGGTGCTTTATATTGAGGCGTTTCTTTACGTTGTGAATCTCAGCGCAGTACCATAACTGTTTTCGTTTTAAATTTTGCCATTTACGTTCTCATTTATACATTTGGTATGGTACTTAATAAATGTTAATCTTTTTTTCGCTAAATTTAATATCAAATACAGAAATAACTTTGAAAATGTAACTGCAGTTAATAGATCTAGTCGAATATCCTGTAAAAGCACCTGAGTTAAACGTTAGGTGATCATGAAACCGGAGAGATTTATAATTACATATCAAGGAACTTTCGTATTTCAGTTCTGTAATGAGTTATTGATATATTTACTTACACGGCAAGAGTAAAATTAGTATTATTTCGTTTTTTATAATAAATTTTTCCCATAATTTGAAAATTGCACAGATTTTTCAAATATATCTCAGATAAATATAACTTAAATATCTGTTGGTTTATAGGAACGAGGCTATATTTATCATGTCATACAGATGTTTTGTTTTCAACCGGCACTCATAGAAAACCACTCGGTAAACATTTAGAATTTTTTATTTTCAGAATTAGCTAGCGAAAACTAAATTTTAATAGACAATGTTACTGTCACAAATGTTTATTTCACTTCCGAACAAATAGTAATATCTTAGCTGTTGTTAACCAAGCGTAATTATGTTAGAACTTGTATTCATCAGTAGAGTACTCTCATTGCTAATGGTATTTGAATTCAGATATTACGGTTTTTAGTAAAACTGCTAGTGTACATTTTGTATTAATATCCACCTTTCCTTCTCCCGGCTAAGTACCGGTATTCATAAATGTCCCTGGAAGTTTCCAATTTGATTTTTCCAACCAATCAGTCTCGCAGAGCAACCTGGTGATGATAATGTTCCTATCAGCTCCTGCGTGGTCGATAAACTTTGAGGATGTTTCTTTGCCACATCTGGCAATACTGTTCTACTTAGTAAATTGAAGCGGGTTGTTAATCTACTGTACGTATCATCCCGTCTCTAGATCTGACCGACCAGTCTGATGGTGTTGAAGGGCTTGGTGAATTAGCAGTACGTAGTGAAATCACAAATTAAATAACGGAAATTCTTCTACTGCAGCTTTTTATTACATGAGCTAAATACTTTTGAAACAGGTTCATGAGTGGTAGTGGTTTATAAAGAGAACTACACCGACCGATAACGATTAAAATAGCCAGCGCTATCATGGACTTTTCTGTTGCCAACATCAGAATATATAGTTAATTTGTAAACATAATAAAATACAGAGGTTGTCTTTCTTTCTCTATAGATTCCCTCCTTAAAGTACAACTAAATACCGCTTCACACTCATTCGTTCACCGTTGACAAGCTACTACTACCAAAAAAAAAAACTTTGAATATTGTGGGTCAGTGTATTTGTTTATAATAAATTATTAATATAATGAAGCACCAATTGTACTACACATTCCAAGCCATTCCTCGAAGAGCTATATGGTTTATACGTGTTAGAACAAACAGAAGCTGAGTCAGTGCTGCAGAAGGCAATAAGAGTAGGAAAAAATCCTCTCTAGCGTGAAGACAACACTTCTGCAGTTTCTAATCTCTCTATTCCATCTGAATCGTGTTGATCGTTACACGAACTGAGTATTACTGAACCTATAGACACTAAACTACACAGACGGAAAAAAAAATCCCAACACCAAGAAAAAATTATTGTAGAGTAATGAAATTTGGACAATGCATTTGTCAAGTTAACATGTTTAATTGATTAAATTTTCAAGATCACAGGTTAATTTAAGCTCAAGAAAATGCATTTCAAATGTGAAATACTGTTAAATTAATAGCCGGTGTAACCTCCAGAATTTTGAATGCAAGCCTGCAAACGTGAATGCATTGTGTCATACAGGTTTCGAATGTCACTTTGTGGTATGGAGTTCCATGCTTGTTGTACTTGTGCTGTCAATACTGGGACGGTCAGTGCTGGCTGTGGATGATGCTGGAGTTGTCGTCCAATGATATCCCATACGTGTTCAATTGGAGACAGATCTGGTGATCTCGCAGGCCAAGGTAACATGTCGACACTCTGTAGAGCACGTTGCGAGACAACAGCGGTATGAGGGCGAGCGTTATCCTGTTGAAAAACTCCCCCTTGAATGCTGTTCATGAATGGCAGCACTACAGGTTGAATTACCAGACTGACGTACAAATTTGCAGTCAGTGTGTTTGGTATAACCACAAGAGTGCTCCTGCTGTCATAGGAAATTGCTCCCCAGACCATGACTCCAGCCCTGTAGCGTGCATTCCACTGACTACAAGCCATCGCCGTTTGCGACTCCAGTGGTGTCAAGCCAGAGCTCATTGGAGGACGGAGTGGAGATCTGTTGTGTTTTCTGATGAAAGCAGGTTCTGCCTTGGTGCCAGTGATGGCCGAGTGTTGGTCAGAAGGAGGCCAGGGGAACGCCTGCAACCAAACTGTCTGCGGCCTAGACACACTGGACCTACACCTGGAGTCATGGTCTGGGGAGCAATTTCCTATGACAGCAGGAGCACTCTTGTGGTTATACCAAACACACTGACTGCAAATTTGTACGTCAGTCTGGTAATTCAACCTGTAGTGCTGCCATTCATGAACAGCATTCAAGGGGGAGTTTTTCAACAGGATAACGCTCGCCCTCATACCGCTGTTGTCTCGCAACGTGCTCTACAGAGTGTCGACATGTTACCTTGGCCTGCGAGATCACCAGATCTGTCTCCAATTGAACACGTATGGGATATCATTGGACGACAACTCCAGCATCATCCACAGCCAGCACTGACCGTCCCAGTATTGACAGCACAAGTACAACAAGCATGGAACTCCATACCACAAAGTGACATTCGAAACCTGTATGACACAATGCATTCACGTTTGCAGGCTTGCATTCAAAATTCTGGAGGTTACACCGGCTATTAATTTAACAGTATTTCACATTTGAAATGCATTTTCTTGAGCTTAAATTAACCTGTGATCTTGAAAATTTAATCAATTAAACATGTTAACTTGACAAATGCATTGTCCAAATTTCATTACTCTACAATAATTTTTTCTTGGTGTTGGGATTTTTTTTCCGTCTGTGTATTTCCACGTCGGTCGCATTAAGGACGGGGGAAAATGTAGTGTCTCCCTTTAGAGCTGCTGCAGGGTTACATCCAAACCATTTGGAACATGGCGACTGGGTTTTGATGATGAGCATTCATAGAATTCTTCTTTTACCGTTGTTGCCTGGCCGTTTTCGTTGTTCAAATACGATATAGAAACGCTTATATAAACCAACCAATTAACCTTTCTTAGCATTCCGTTATGCTATGCTTTCCACATAGGTCAAAGGAGGTGAATGGCTTTGACGCCAGTACATCCGTAACGAAATACTATTGGCGCTATAATCGTTCACAGTGTCCTCACGCCAGTGTGTCTTTCAGAGTGTCAATTTAGTCTCTTAATATTTTATTGAGAAGGTATCTTCCTACGTTGAAGGCCTACGTGCCAATATACCTGAAATTTTTAACAGTCCTTTTGAGTTAAACTCGTTATGCTAGTGAGTTGAAACTATCTCTGCTGTGAGGTTGTGTGCGTCGTGCCTTTGAAGGAGTGGGCCTGCAGGAAGCGGCTCGCCGAATACGTAATCAGTGGCGCCGTTTATCAGACCACTTTCCCCGCGCTGTTCGCCTTTGCTACGAGGCGGCAGATAGTCACAAACAACATATGTCACTCTTTGGTCATTATCTGACATTTGCGTCACTAACATGTGTAGGCGATAACTGATAGATATAATTACGAACTGAGACCGAGGGTGGTGTGTGAGTGGTAACACTCTGGCTTCGCACTGGGGAGATCGCATGTTCGAATCCCCTTCCGACCATCCAGATTTGGGTTTTCCATAGTTTCCCCAGGTCACTCCAGCCGAATTCCGGGATAGTTCCTTCAAAATGTCATGGCTGAATTTCTTCCCTTTCACTGTCCCCATTTCTTTCCTACCTCTAACGATATAGGCGTTGAAGAGGAGTAACGCCACAATTAAAAAATTCGAACTAAGATAAATTTTTCAATGTTTCAAGATCAAAATTAAAGCAGTTTCCAAGGTGACCAGTTTTAAAACTTCGTGTACTAGATGATACCTTGTTTATAATAACCTAGAGGAAAGTAAAATATAAACGACTCTTATATATAATTATGATTGCATTGGAACCATCATGTGAATTACTGATAACAACTGATAACGATTTTTGGGTTGGGGATTGGTGTTGATTCATCGCTGTTCGCTGTTTTTTCAATGAATACTTGTCAACCAGATCAATAATATGCATGTTAGATATAAGCGATTTGGATCGTAAAATGTTCACACCCACGAATATTCGGTAAATTAATGGTTGCGTGTTCAAATCCCTACGCCAAGAAGTTCTGTTTGGTCATATGAGTTATGTTATGGCGCCCTATTGTTTAGATCCCACGTTGAACTGAAGGATCAGTCACGAATTATCTTGTTAAAAAAGCGTGCCAAGTTTCTATCAAAAGGAGTGTCCTAGCCTCAGAACACGTGATGTTGACAAATGGAACACAAGGAAAGACGTGAGCTCTATTATTGAAAGTGAAGTGATTGCAGTACCCCTGAAGGTAATTGCCGGTGTGGCCACTTTCCTGCGGCCAGGTGGAAGGAAGGGGTCGACCTGCAGCTCGTCAGTCACGACGCGGCACGCCCACACCTCGCCGCTCCCTCACCTCGCCGCTCCCTCAACTCACCGACCGCAGCTGATCACATCACTGGAATCCACCTTGCTCAAACACCGGGGGCATTGACCCAACACCCGACTGCAACCCGCTCAGAACTACCACTCATCGATTTATAGTCTGTCTGCTTTCCATAGTCGCTGAGAGATGATTGAAATCTTCCAGCTTTCTCAGCCCACACCAAGAATTTAGGGGCAGGTAATTTTGTAATTTGTTGGGTGTCACTTTGTAATTTACTTTCTGATATGCAAGTTAGGAAGATGAAGGACTGCATAGGAAAGAATTTGAGACATCTGATTTAGACGCAACGTAATTTGTTTGGGTCAATTTCACTTTTTATTAAAAGACAGTTGCCTCTGTCAGTGAATTGAACTCAACAGAATTCAAATGCAAACAACGTCCGTGACGGAAGTTACGTTCCTCTTTTATAGTCCTCACTCCTAAAATTTAGTTTCCTCGTTTCTGATCCGAACTAGGAATAAAAAGTTTTCAAGATGCAGTTATATTTTCCACAGTTCAACGTATTTTACCGAACGGCCAGTCTCGTATTTAAGGAACGTGGTGGTATTGAGAATTTGTCTGCGAGCTTTTATGTTCAGGATGAAATCATGCTTGAGTGGTCGTCTATCACGAGTAATAATGCTTTCCGAGGAATGCTTCCTATTCTATCGAAAATATTCATACGCCAGGCACTACTTTCGGTTTTCCAAAGTGTAGTTTTCTGAACAGAAATCTTCTCATTGACTGCGGGTTACATCTGAAGCAGCCATTGCTCGAGAGCTAGTACTTCGAACCAACGCAGTCAAGTAGTATAAATTTTCGTTGTCAGTTCGGCACACAATAAAAATTAAGTTAAAATACAATTTATCCTACTATTACTATTACAATTACTCCGCGATTCACTAAAAGTGTTTGGCGGAGGGTGCATTGCACCTATCAGGAAAGGTAATGGTTTGGAAGGGATATACGGGATATGGCAGGTGGCGCCCATGGGCTATTGTGAGGAACCATCCCAGCATTCGCCTGGAGCGATCTAGGGAAACCATGGAAAACCCAGATCCTACGAGTATATTAAGGCATTGAATCGATCAGCAAGTAATTAACGTTAGAAACTCATGAAGTCTTTTAATGACTGAAATGTTTGTATAGATTTTTAATTACTATATGTTAACTGATGTGAGCCTGTATCATGGCATTGCTGTTACCGAGTTAGTACTCCTGTAGTATGTTATATTATGCCGTCAGTCAGTTTATATTTTCTTAGCTGCATTATTTCCACCAATGTTAAGCACTTAAAATCACTTCACTTAAAATGAACATGAACAGCTGGAAGAGTAACTAAAATCTAGGTATATTGTAAACAATATTGCTTCACCAAACGGGCTTTAAGCATTTTTTTAAAAAAGAAATTAACTTATTGGTTGAGATTTTTTAATGACAGTATAAAGACTGAGAATCATTGTATTATTGACTTTTAGATTGGGGGAAAATGAGAAAGTGAGAAATATTACTGTTTTAGTATTTTTTGGGGTAATTAACAAAATAACTACCATAGCTTTCTTAAATTTCAGTTCTGTAGTTTCAAGTCTTACAGAATCAGACTTTTACTTGTATGTGTGTTGGGTTCTACCAGAGTCTAGGTTCACATTCGGCATTTATTTTCGACATCTCTGTGGTTAAAAATTATTCTATGCTATGGAAGAGATGTGAGGGTAGTATATCTATCAGTTATCTTCGTTGGTTTACTAGCTATTATACGGTATGTGGAGTAGTAGTAGGCATTACACACTAGAACGCCTTGAAACCAAGGAAATGAAAATTTGGATAAATTGAAGCAATTTTTGTGTTAACTGAGTTCAAAGATTGTAAATCACTTCATGCTTCAAAAATTTATTTGAGCCAAGTATTAAAATTGGCGATTCTGCAAGAACAGAAAATTCAATTTTAATTATAATTATTTACTTCCATTAAGGTCATCGGGTGAAATCACATGTCCTTTGTGCAAAAATGTTGGTATAACTCTGGAAAGGAACCTTTTCATAAAAATAAATTTCAAATGATAATTACATCGAGTGTAATGCAATGTATAACAGTAATAAACATTAATATTAAATGCAATATTTCTGTGTAAAATCATGAACTGTTTCAAGAGTTATAAAGAAAAAATGATTAATGTTACTAAACTATTAAGTAGACTGTAAATTGTGTATGAGAGAACTAATTTATAAATAGCTATTAAATATATTTTCATCATTCGACGATTAGCCTAGATAACTGGAAACTAGCTTCTGGAGATTTAAAAATAAAGTCCTTCGTTGGATTGCACGCAGGATACGAAACTTTCGCAGTCCTCAAAATGAAATTTACTTCGGGAAAAGCTAAAGACCTATGTGAAATTCGCAGTTACTCTGGGTGTTTCAGATTCTACATTAAATAGTGGAGCCTAAAGGATCCTACCACTGACATATTAACTTTTTCGGTATGTTGCAGCCAACATTCATCTTGTGTACTAAATTAAATTTAGATTCTTGAGCTGGCTGCTACTGGAGATGTGTGGAGGTACTCACCTTGACGCCATCTGGGCACAGTGATGAAGAGCTTGTCGCCCCATATCTCGATGCCCACGGGCAGATTGTTCTCTGGTATGAAGTCTCCCGTCCGGAGAGCTTTCTGCCTGCTGGCGGCGTCGGGGTAGGCAAAGTCCATCGCCCTCCATGCGTAACGCTCCACCAACTTCCCTTTATGGGTACCTGCAACAAGGATAAGAGTCCAGAACTAAGTAATACACAAAGCTAGAACAACAGACGTGAGTCAGTTTTCTGCAGAAACAATGTTTTAATTTTGAGACTGGTTTACGACACTCAATAAAATAATTGCTTAAAAACCGCCTTAAAAAAAACACTAAAAATTTTAAAATAACTTTATACCTTGCTTAGGAAAAAGTAAATCTAAATAGACAACATTTTACATTACTTTCATTGAAATTTTACATTACTTAGTTATTTTTGGAGTCGGTGCCAGCTGTCACACCGCGAAGATCGAATTACTGAACTTCTTTTGGTGTTAGAGGCGAAATGGGGAGTACGAACAAAAATTACCAATATTTTACAGCATGTCGTGAGGCAGATAGTGTTATTGTGGGATCAAACAGCTTAAGGGAAACAAATTAACAGTATTTTAATATGTGGCTTGGCCTTATTGGTCATCCAGGCATATCTCTGGCGCTACAGTGTCAGTTGGTAGGTTGCATCATGCAGTAAGCGATTTAGAGAGTATAATATCGGCGTATCATCTGTATGTTTCAGTTTTGTTCAAACATGTTTCTAGCATTAATTGTAGGTAAGCAGTAACATGATTCGGAGAGAGTAAAAAAATATGTGTATAGTTTAATGGCGCACTATAACTTCATCACTTTACTACGATAATTTTTTTTGCATATTCTTAGTTATTCTTGAACGATGTTTGTAGAACTACTGGAAACAACGAGTTTTATTCATTCCATTTCAAAGTAAAAAATACAGCCTATCGTAATAGTTCTTTAGGTACCTATTTCTCTTTCTCGCAAAAACTGCATTGTTGTTTATTCGCATCTTGTTTTACCTCATAGATGCGCCACGAATTTTAAGCACACCGGTTTGAAAGCAAACGTTTAGGAGAAATGTATTTTATATTTATTGCCTCATTACAGTGTGCACAGAGTTACGCGTTAAAACATAACTGCTGGAACAGCAGCACAGGCGTTAGCATTCCGGCCTCACGCTCAGAGAGACGCGGGTTCGATTTGGTATTCGAGTAGAAGTCGTTTGAATTAAGTTTGCTGTTCCTCACATTTAATGCAGTAATATTATTGATAAAATGATACATACGACTATTATTTTCAGAAAAAATACGAAACATTCTTGGCTTCCTGTATAGCAGAAAAGGTGAAATTCCAATTTAAAACATCCATGGAATGGTCCATAACCTGATTGACTGCTGCAAGAATTTGTTAAAATTTATCACTTAATGCTATACTGCTACTGTTGCTTTGCAGGAGTCTTCCGCATGCTTTCATTTCTCGCATCAGATATATACACACCGAGCTTGGTGGGTGAGCGGTTAACGCTCTCATTCGCGAGAACGCCAGTTCGAATCCCCGTCCGGGCATCCAGATTTGGGTTTTCCATAGTTTCCCAAAATCACTCCAGGTGAATGCCGGGATGCTTCCTTCAAAAGGCCGAATACCTTCCTACTCCTAGTCCCGAGTCCCACCCGCCTCTAATGACCTCAACATCGACGAGCCGTAAAGCCATAAGTAAAAAAAAAAAAAAAAAAGGGCGCGAAATCTTTGATATTGTCGGCAGTAACCCGGTATGATGATCGCTTTTACTTCACAAAAACAGTATGATCTTGAACGCTTTATCGGCATCGTCAAATTGCCATTTTCTAAATTTCAGTCCAAAACATGCACAGGAGTCTTGCTCGCTATTTTCAGCGTTATGATCTATTCTTAATCATGTGTTTTTGAATTTATAAAAAAATAGTAACCATTTAAGTATAAATATTTAACATAGTTCCTCAACTATTGGATCCCTAACAATGATGACTTCATTTGTGGCCTTTATATTTCTTTATTCCATATCTGTTTTGTCTTACGTATGGTACTACACGAAATATTTCACATACCAATGTGAATGGGATGTGTACAACACTAATAAGTCACCATGGATCTGTTACACCTAATTTACAGAAAAGAGCGTTATTTATGAAAGTAAAATCGTTGTTTATTTCGTTTTTATGAGTTTTAATTTTTTTTCGGGCTCTATGCCTCGTTTAAGACGATATCATCACAATTGGGAGGGTATTGAGGACATGAACTCGTAAGGATTTCGACCAAGGGCTTTATAGGAACCATGCCGGCATTCGTCTGGAGTGCTTCCAGAAAACCATGGAATACCGAAATCTGGATGGCTGGACGGGAATTTGAATACCAGGCCCTAGCGTTACCGTTCATCCGCCAGGCTTGATTTGAGGGCCAAGACCTGTAATAAATGATATATCAACTACATAATTAGAACCATTATGTCTTGAAATTTTTTTTTAAATTCATCTTCACAAAGTTCTACTAATTGTTTTTGCATAGTACTGCCTTCTAATTACTGAGTCATCTAGGTTTTTTTATTGATATATTCAGTTTTATGGGATATACTTTAAAGACTTCCGCTGGCATTGGATGCTTAAGTGGACGTCAAAAAGCGAAACAATCTTCACCACCTCAATTACTATAGCCGAGGCCTCTAAAGAGGAATGTGGTTCTCAACTACATGAATACCCTTTCCCCAAACGCCGCGTTCACCATAGAGGAAACAACTTTTTACAGTGTGATGTTATAGTGTAATCGTTACTCGTTTTCCTCAACGCAGCTAAGGAAATAAACAGTTAACGTGCTATTCCATATGGGAAAGTATCTACGGAAGGGAAAATGTACGCCATTTATGGGAGAAAAGACATATTGAGTTAATTTTTCAGGACTTAGTTCCTCCAATTTTTGCTTTATCTAGTAAGAGTTATGAAGACTGTTGTTATATTCCTGTGTGTTAGATTGTTTGGAACCATTCCGATGGAAACTGACATCTTTTAGCCACTAAGGGGCATATATTAAACAACTACTAAGTATATATGAAATGGTTCTTGGGTGACTAGCCGAGTTAAAAGAAGTGTTATAATTATATCATATTTCGGCGATCAACATCGTTGCCGAATGTGATATAAAATGCTTGGTGTCAGCAAGGGCATGCGACCGTTAAAAACAAAGCTCCAAATTCGACCATGCCAACAATGAGCAAACCTCATCAAAGGCAGCCGGTCCGAAAATGTTGGGGAAAGTTGATTAAGAAGAAGAAGAAATCATTGCAGGCGACTCATATAAACATGCGACAGATCAATACTGATGCAGGCTAGTGGCTTGGATTATTAACGATATTTTCTGAACATCAAGTGTACTTAGTAGTTACATATGAACGCAGTTTCTCTCAGGGTTGAGAATATATGAAATGTTCTCGGGCGACCAGCCGAGTAAAAGAAGTGTTATATTTACACAATATTTAGGTGATCTCATTCGGAAACTGCTTATTCATTGTTGGCATGGTCGAATATGCAGCTTTGGTTTTACGGTCACATGCCCTTGCGAACGCAAAGCATTTTATATCTACTGCCAGATTTTACTAGGTAACTAATGGGGGAGGATGAAGTGTTGCTATCTGTCTGTGCAAAGTGTAGAAATGATCTGTGTGTGACTTTGTTTGTGAAATGTGTAGTTTATGAGGCGAATATTGGGGACCGTCCAGGGTTTCGTCTTATGGCTGTGGAAAACCACCTACAAAGTAGTCAGGACGGCCAGTACGGGTGGTTCTGGGCTCATGCCCGATCCAGTATGCAGCTCCTCAGCGCTCTTGTCCACAGTGGCGAGTATTTCGCAAAACCATGGTAAACCGAAATCTCGATCGCGAGACCAGACACCGTACCTGCTTCCTACGGAACTTGTGCGTTAACGACTCGCTCACCAGGTTCTGTAACTAATTTATAAAGTCAGGTAAAACTAACGAATTAGGTTACAAATAATTACCTATGAGGTAAAAAGAACTTGGAGTCACCCAGATCGACAGAAGGTTTATGTTCTTGCACCTGTTGCTTAAAGGGATTTCCAACTAATCGATAGTAAATATTTACAATTAGTGGTTGTATTTCCTAAAGGACTTAAATTTAAAAGAGATCCTTTCATAACGCTTATATTAATCTCCTCTAGGAGGCATACGGATGTATCGTGATTCTTTCCTCTGAGTTCTAGTGTTACTTCGTGTGTAAGCGATATTGTGATGAACTGACTAATAGAAGTTAAGTGTAGTTCATTGTTCGTATTTTACATTGAAGATGAAGGAAAGAGTTATATGAGACACTTCAGGTCTTCTCCAAGCAAGATTCCACTATGGACTTATTGTGTGGACACTGCAGAGGGGTGTACAGTTGCCCAGGCATTTAGTAACCAATCTGGTGATCAAGAATTTTATAACATCAGCTACACTCATAACATGTTGATCAATCACGGAATGAGGAAAACTTCTTACCCTACCAGTACTCGTAACAGAAGACTTGAAGTAGAGCCCCAGGCACAGTTACTGTACTAGCCATCATGAGATGGTTAAATAAAACCGTAACAAAGAGCTTGGGAATACATAACTACGCCACTGAAAACTGATTAATATTCTTCACGATAAATTTCGTGTCGACGACACATTGCATTTCCTGACCTAGCCTGATGTCCGTGAACGTAACTAACGATGTTGTCGCAGGATGTTTTTAAAGATTGTGTCGCTTTCACTAGTCATAATAATGTAATCGCAATGAAAAGATCCGTACCAACTACTGACCGGCTTTAACGTCAGCTTGTAAACTTTCCGCAGCTGCTCTAGCTGAGACTGATCATTATTTTTATTACAGTATATTTCATTGGTGTGATGGTGATGTATTTGGACATAGTAAGAACTGGAAAACCACAACTATACCGAGTCTCTTGGGAATATCTCAGAGACTGTGTGGGTTGTATCTCGAGGTGCTTACGTAACAATTGCCGCAGTGTTACACGCACGCCGTTGCTCAAGCTGTCATCACTCCGTGGTACGAGGAAAAGGTGTGACGTGCTCTGGAGTTGCTCCCATTCACGCGCTCTCCGTCTCCAGCTGCGCAAGGCCAGCATCTCGCCACTACTTCCTCGTGTTCGACCATTAGGGATGTGTGGATGAATTTACGTTCTCAAGAGGAAATCATCAAGGTTTGAAATGATTCCAGTCAACTCACACGAAATGTGATTGTGTAAATAAGGAAACTGTCACTTGTCGCCCAGGCAGGGAACGTCATTTGCTGTGTAACAAATTTTTCCCGTGCTCGTTTTTTCATTTTTAATCGTGTATTGCATTTTATTCTGAAACAGTATTTATGCTTGACAGAGGTCACATGTGAACCTGAATTTTGTCGCTGTTATAAATCAATTATAATTTCAGTCCAAAAGTTAAATGGATTTCGCATTTTTCATATCTAGCACCAAGCTTTGAGAGTTTCGGATCTGGAGTTAGGAAAAACGCCGGTCCGATCACTGGTACAGCTATCCTTACTTCACTACAAGGGAATTGTGGGATGGTTTCCAAAACGCAGCTAAGTTTCTTCCTGTTAGTTGCACCGAATCCTTTTCCTGCTGTGATAATGTCAAAAAGCTGCAGCGCTCTAAATAAAACTCTTAAATTACCTGATTTAGTTAATGTTAATTTGAAGATTCAATTTGCAACTATATGTGTCCTTCGAATGGAGTTTCTTTATTACTTGTTTATCTTGATGCTACATTGATAGAGGCTAGTATAATAAATCCCTAAACGAGTGCCTTCCGTATCAATTTCTACGCATTTGAAACTGTTTACATTCCTCAAAAGACTTCATTTCTGAATAAATTGAAACTGAAAATATAAAAAAAAGTTAGTGCCGCTTGACGGTACTGAAATTATTGACTCATCAATTGTGTTTTCTTGCACTGCACATGTATCATTTGCAGTATTAGAGTAAAACTTTGTTTAGACTTTACAGAAAACATAACGTAAATACCTTCGTACAAAATTTATGCAATACGATTACTTCTTTGCCTTGTTTGTACTATCTTGTCTTCTTGTAAAATATGTGCTTGTAACAGTAATTGAGATCATAGAAGCATTTTTGCAATAATTAAGGAATACACTTAAAATAACTGTAACTGGTGTAGAAATTTTTAATTTCCGCAGTTCATTCAACATTGCGGTGTAATAATGTAATAGTCCAATCTTAAGGTGAGTCGCTGTTTAGCCTCTGCATTATAACCATTCTAAAGGTGTAATAAACCACTGAATGATTTTCGTAAAATCCTACCACGTTCCGTATTTTACTTTAGCCATAATCAGTGCTATCGTATTAATTTCAGTAGTACAAACTAACACTCTATCTACCTGGACACTATCCACCACATGTGGTCATTGTAAATCAATATAGAGGGGGGGGGGGAGGGGCAGGAACTTAGTTCCTACTCGAATCTTAACGGGTGTGTCAGGCCCGGCGTACCAAATCCATTGAAAGAAATTCTTGTTTTGCCGTGTGTCTGCGAAACATGTAACTTGTAAGAGATACAACAATATTGTTATTAACTTTTAATAGAGTAATTTTAGAAATCTGTTCTTGTATTTCTGTATATGATACTGTTCACTTCACCGAAGAGGGCGCTATCGAATCATTGTTTCAAAAAGTAACGTACGAGCTAAAAAAGTTGAAACATTATGGGTTACATTATTATTTACAAGAAGGGGACTCGATGTGTTTTCTCTGAAATCGGGCGGTGAGTAATATTATTTTTCGAAAATGGGGTGGTGAATAGTTTTTTTTTTTTTTCGAAAAGAGGTAACAGCCAAGAAAGTTGGGAACCTATGTCTAGGATTGCGGGAATCAGGACAGAAGGTACGGGGGATTTTGAGTAGTGCCTGGCCTGGTACTGTTTTACCTCCCCTATGGAGAGTGCAACGTCTCACTGCACTGAACCACACAACCATATCTATGGTGTTTTATTAATAATGATATAAGAAAATAAGTATATGTTACTTAGTACCGGTTTTTCAAGGTTATAAACATTTTTATAACTTTTCTCAGTCAAACAGTGATTTGTTTCATTTTGAAGAAACTCTAGGTACACTTCAGTAGCAAATAACTGAAAGTGGTCAGTAATATATAAGTGAGAGTGGTCAGTAATTTTTGATGACAAACGAATCTAATTTTTAATTTCCCGATTGTTCTATGCAAAATTAATTATTATTATTTATGCGAATAGACCTATAAAGATAACGCAAAACTTAGTCATTTTCTGTCTGAGTTTCTTTTGCCATTCCAGTATTCTAGCATCCGTTTACTGAAGGCAAGTTTTCTCTCTTCTGAACAAGTTGCTCCGGCCTTCTTGGCTCTGGTTTCTGGCATGACTACTCAGTTGTGCATTTTTTGTCTGAAGATTTTGCGATCTAGGATTTCTGATCTCTTGGTATTTGCTTGTTCCAGGTCTTGTCTTAATTGATCGAACCAGCTGTTAGGCATATTTTAATGGTTGCATGAGGTTGAATATCTGCTTAGTTAATCTGTGATCTGGCATTCTGTAGATGTGACAGTAGAATTTTAGTCTGCGTTTTCTGATGTCGTTGGCTATATTTGAGTGGGACTCAACTGTTTTGTTTGACGTTAGTCTGTAGCCTTCTTTCGCTTTGGTTGGTCCAATAATTTTCCTGGTGATTCTTCATTCTTCTTTTTGGATGTTCTCGATGTCCATCTTAGAGTTTAGTGTCAGTGTTTCTGTGGCGTAGAGAGCGTTGGGTGTAATAACTGTATTTTAGTGCCTAATTTTTGATTGGATTCCTATGTTCTTTTTGTTGTAGACATTGCAAGTCTGTCCGAAAGGCTTTTTCATCTTGTTGAGTCTGCTTTCTTGTGCCTTATTTTCGATTCCTGTTGGACTGATAGTTTCCCCTAATTATTATTATTTTGACGTGCATACTGTATCAAAAAGTGTGTCATTGACTTCTTCAATTATATCTGTTTCGGATTGTAAAGTGCTATATCTGTTTACTTGTCTTCTTTTGCGTAATCTGAAATTATCCGCATTTCTCTTATTTGGACCAACATCTGCGTCGTTTAATACCTCTTCAGATATAATCGGTGTACATATAGAACAAAAGTATAAGCTACTTATCAATTACGACAATATGGCCTGCTCAATTGACAAGTTATAATCATTTCGGCAGCAGTCTTCGATCATAAATGACCAGGGATTTAATACCTTTTTATTTTGAAGTGTATGGATTAGTTTGTGACTAAAATATTGTTGCTTGTTTCCTGACTGCTAGTCAGAATACTAATGCCTACTGGCCTATCAAACGATGGGTTAACGCTCATACCTGGCATTCGAAAGCACGAGGTTTCGATTCCCGTTCAACCATCCAGCTTTCGGTTTTCCATGGTTTCCAAAACCACTCCAGGCGAATACCTAACAATGTTAAAAGAGCGAATTAATTTATCGAATCATGTTCTTAACCATTCCTGGCACTAATGATCTCACTTCGACGAACTGTAAAGCGATGTCAAAGAAAATAGCAAGAAATTAAGAAGCAATTATCAACGAATAAACCAGAGATAGATGTCACTGGTGAGCGACCATTTTTTTTTTTTTTTTTTTTTTTTATTTTTTTTTATTTTTTTTTTTTTTTTTTTTTTTTTTTTTGAAAGAAGAACTCTACTCTTTCAAAATAAATAAATAAATAAAAAAAACTGTTGGCTTCACTAGTATTTCATACATAATTTTGAAGCTGGTAAATATGTAAACTTAATATAAATATTACCGCTTATATAGTTTACTTATACTGTACATTATATCACATTAGAACCAAGAACAAAATTTGTAGAAGCGATTATATGTTTATAAACTTCATAAAATTGTAATTATTTCTTTCAGTTTTCTGGTTAATCATGTCTCGAAAGAAGTAATTCTTCACTGACAGGCTGATGTTGTCAGTAACAAAGTGTAAACGGAAAACAGATCCAAGGAATAGCAGTCACAGTGATCGTGTGTAGCAGGAGCTGTTGTCGACTCGACAGCAGGTCCCGCGCTGGATCGCCTTGAAACAGCTGCTAACAGCTCCTATTTCCGCGGAGCGGTTTTCATCTCGTGCGCGACAAGTAGCTATCAGAAGCCGAATGCAACACAAACAACTTTGCATTTGTAACTTAATTCCATCGAACCACATACCATTCTCAAGTAGATACCAGATGTCACAATTAGTATAAAGTATTTAAATCCACGTTACGTTCCTTATTTTACATGTTTTTGTAGTTCAAACCGTTCAGCTATGTAAAACTTGTTTTTATCCTAAATAGTTCAAAGTTTAAAGTAATATTGTTCAGGATTACCACAACCAATCTTTTTATGCAGTTTCCTCTACTAATTCCACCCCGCCCCTCGTATTCTGTATCAAATGCATGTTCGACGCCAGAATCGAAACTGTTACCAGCTGATCATCAAATAATGTTAGATGTGCAGCGATGCGGGAGAAACATTTTTGCTGCAACACGTTCAGCGTAAGTATTGCATTTGAAGTACACTTAACCACCCTTATTAATACGTTATCGCTGTTACTTCGGTGAAAGGAATTCCTAGGCCAGAAACGATCGATTAATTCTTAGAATTTATTTATTAACAAGAAGGATAAAAACAATTTTTGTGAAACGAAAGCGCTGATTTCTCTTCATGAAAATGATTAGTTTGTTTGTTTTGAGGAATATATACTTAGTTCTATTCTGTTAACACACTTTAGGATTACAGTGTAACAATTACAGTTTTAAGAACACCACCCTGGGAAAACGTTAGAGTAAGCTATTCTTATATTTAAAGTTTATATCGCTAGGCAGGATTCTCATTGAACTTTGAAAATAAATGAAATGTTGAAACACAACAAGTAACTGCATCATCGCACCAATTTTTTTTCTTCTTCTAAAATGGGTTTCTGATTGGCAGTGACAATTAACTAAGTTCATTATTTCACTCTGAATCTCTTTGGATATACGATCTTTCGGAATTGAATGCTTGTAATCCATCAAGTGAAAAATTGCACTGAGAGTGTGCACTAGTTTCGTTCTTCTGTTTTCCCCGCTAGTTGAGATTTTGTCTATTTTTTTCTGTTCAATCTGTTAGAGACATCGCAATGCACATCTTCCACGCAATTGTTGTCTGGATGAAGATTGTTCTCCTAATACGTAAAACATACATTAAAAGTTGATTTTAGGTACGAAGGTAGCGAATATAACATTGTTTCCTTGCTGTTGTTTTGTAGTATTTTTCAAGCGATACAAGTATCTGTAGCCTACTGTGTTTCGAAAGCAAGCGAAAACGAGGAATGCTGTCACGGGTCAAGAGCAGTAGTAACCTATCGCATCAGATCTAACTCTCACCTACAAGATTTTCTCCAAAATGTCTCTTGTGTAGTCGAAGTGTCATTTCAAGTTTAGCTCGATTTCCTGCTTCGTCGAATATCGCCGCTTTCCTTTTCAGGTATCTATCGTTTTAGTTATTTAAAATCAATAAAGTTCATTTTCCTGTATGTTGTTGTATGATGACACTGAAGAAAATCTTTTGAGTCTAAAACAAGTTAAAGTCGTTTTTAACATCTTTCAAAAAACTCTAAGTATTTCCTTTTAAATAATTCCTTTACACATGTTTCGCTACTAATTATTTAAGTTAGTTGTACATTATTCTTCTGTGGGAAGAACCTTAAGAATTTGGATTTGGTAACAGATGTTTATTTGTTTCCTAGATGTATATTAAGTAGCGTTGTACACTAATCTAAATTATTTTTAAGACAATGAAATCTTGTAAAAGCAATTTCTGTATAGTTTTATCATTGTGTAATTCATGATTTGAGTTTCCAGTGTACTCTGCTACTGAACAGTATGTAAAGATTCAAATATGTAATTACGTCTGAAACAAATGTTTAGACAGGGTATTGAAATGTTTATAAACTGTGTAATGCTATTACTTTGTGGAAAAATTTCAATTATTTAAATTGTTTGGCTGGATGTATTTCCCCTTAAACTCGTCGGAACTAAAACTAAATGCATCTAACTACAAAAATATTTTTTTTTCTTTTTTTAGTATATATATAAAAAATTACCTATCCACCAAGTTAAGGACCATAGCATAGTATTGGTGGTAGTCGAGTTCAACATTTTCTTCTATGACCGCAGTATTGGAATGAAGATGGAGTGTCAGTAACACTCTGCGGCTGGCAGCACTATTTATGGCGGCTTATTAATAAAGGGAAAGTTTCTGGCTGGGTGATTGACTCTGGTCGTTTCCTGGGTGGAGGTCGTCAAATACCTCAGCAAAAACAGGTCGTTAGCGGCAGCCTTCAACGTCATCAGTTGGATGTTTTCCTTCCTCTACACTTGCTACAACTGTTCAACAGCCGCGAGAGAGATTCTGTAGCAAGTTTAGTCACACCAAGTTCAGGGACGTTGGGAGGGACACTGCTGTGCACTTGCAGTGGGATGGTAGAGTGGTCTGGTGGCTCAGCGGTTGGGCTGTCTGACTGGGGATGTAAAGGTCCCGGTTCGAATCACTGTTTCGATGGGGATTTTCATAGGCCCTAAATCTCACCTTGACCTCTGACACAGCGTGCTGTGTAATGTGAAGTACACCAGAACGCTTCCGTGGTTCGGATTCCACATTAAACTTTAGGTTCTCTGTACCCGGTAGGACTACCGGGCTAGGTTAAGGCGGCAACAACAGGGGCGAAAAGCGCAGCCAATAGAAAGCCTGTCACCAGTTGATTACAACCACACGGAATTATTATTATTATTTTGATGGGATGGTTATAATCAGAAAAAAATTCTGCGACATTCTTCAGTTTATTATCTCACAAAGCAATAAAATGAAAGAAAGATCTTGAAAAATCGAAAAGTGAAAGGGAGAGGGAGGATCATTTCCACTTTCTAATGTCGACAGGCGTAACTGACACCACCAAGACATTTCATGGAATCAAGTATACACCCTTTATCATCTAATGCAGTCTGTTAATTAACGAAAAATGTAATTCCGTATAATTCTAGATGTCACAGGTTATATGTCTGTAATCTGTATGACTTGGCAACAAATAAAATTCTAAATTTATCCGAAGTACCAGGAATCACCTTTTAAGGGCAAAAATCAGCTTATATTTATTATTTATGTAAATAAAGAACACAGTTTGATAAAAATAAACCAAATATTATAACTATACACCCAATACACTTTCATCATTTATTTTTATGTATAATACGCCTACGTCTCGTCAGAAATGGCTTCACTTTAACAGAAACAGGATTGTCGGAAAGGAACTTGGAGAAAATATGTAGCGTAATTTGAAGAAACCATCCTTATGTTCCTGTAGAATGATTTCATGAGAACATAGGAGACGTGAATTGCGTGACTAAGAACTGAACTTAAATCACCGCACCGTAACGTAATGATGTCCGGTGGTGAAAGGATCGGCCGTCAGTGGTTTAAATTCCACTGACGTTGCCCAGGGTACACCCGATTGCTCTTTGAATAAAAATCTTGCATAACATAAATCAGCAAACTGTGCTTATTGTTTCAGTTTTACCAAGTATAAAGTATTGTTACTGGCATAGATTTACGAAATAAATCAACATAAACAACAGTTGACCTAGCATAATTCGCTTCATCGTACTTGCAAATATTCTTACATTTTTCTTTGAAAATAGTGTTTATAGTACGGTCGCTGATAACGTTAGTAGATTCCAAAGCAACTAATAATACAATGTGGAAATCAGGAGAAATGGGTCGAAACCGAGCGTGGTGAGTGAGCATTAGCACTCTGGCCTCGCATTCGGGAGGACGGCAGTTCGAATCCCAGGCCGGGCATCCAGATTTGGGTTTACCATGGTTTCCCCAAATCACTCCAGGCGAAAGCCGGGATGCTATATACAAAAGGCCATGGCCGAATTCCTTCCAGTTCCTTGTCCCCAGTCCCATCCTACATCTAATGACCTCGAAGTCGACGAGGTGTAAAGCCAGAAGTAAAAAAAAAAAAAAAAAAAAAAAAAAAAAATGACTCGAAGCATGGTGGCTGACCGGTTAATGCTGGGTCCGCCGGTTCAGTTACCGATCCGGCCATTTAGATTTGGGGTAGTTCCTCGAAATCACTCCACATGAGTGCCAAAGTAGTCCCTTCAAAAAGTACTTATGTATGGTTGAATTTTGTCCTTTATGTCAGTCTCTACTGGCTTTGATGACTTCAACGTTGACAAGCCGTAAACCGCTAAGAAATATATACATAATGGTAACTGAATCCTGAAATTCTCTTGCTTAAATATAGACGCTTTTCAAGGAGTCCCTTAGAAACTATCAAAACAGCATACTGATCTCAAATTATAGAGTTAATGCAACATGTAATCTTTTTATTTCCCCGTCGTCAATCTTGATTGATTTGATACAATCTCCCGTCTCTTGATCTAATATCTTTAAACTCAACAAGCCCATAGCAACATACATCCTTAGTTATTTGCTCCATATATTCTAATCTTTGTCTTCCTCTACAGTTCGGTGCTATGACCGTTCCTTCAACTATCTTTCCGGTATCAGTTTGAATAAACGTTTAGTGCCATTCATACGTGAATCCTCTGAAGCATTCTAAAACAGAACTAACGGTGCGTCAACTTCCACTGAAGAAATAGGGAAAAATGTTCGCAGGGGTGTTAAAATAATGGATTATGACTACTTAGTAACCGGTAGTAGGTTAAGTGCAACAACAGACATCTTCACGTCGTCGCATCAGCAACCGTTATCAGTAATGACAGTATTAAACATCATCAACATACATAAACGCATTTTTACTTGATGAAATGAGTGCTGCGGCTTAGATCTGAAACGAAGGACGAAGTGAGAGTTTCCGAAAATTGGAATGCAGAGTGTAGTTTCCATCAGTTCTAAATATGTCGTGATGATTATTTTGCAACCATACATTTTACTGTACTCATTTCAGGACTAGGGCCTCAAATCTGGTTTTAACTCTCACCCAACAGATAATATCTCATTTTAAGTTTCGAAGTCGAACGCTCTGCTTGTAGAGTCAAACCTAACCCTTCAATTAGAAAGTGTGTTGTAACGACTGTCGATTATAACAATTGCTACGTCACTTAACTGTCGCTCATTGCATTATCAACTCTAGCAAATAAGCCTATGAGGTGAACGGCGAACTAGTTAATGACCTGTAACATTCGGGGAGCAATGTGCTACACCGAATGGGCTGAGAGCAGCTTATCCAGGTCGACAGGCAGTTGGCGAGATTGCTCCGGTAACGTGGCACACAGCAAGTGGTAAAACAACCTTCCGGCTTGACCGCTTTCTTTTATTCAGTAGAAGTTCAGTCAAACTGTGTAAAGTTGCCATGCGTTCTTTCCATGTTTGATGTGTAAAGCAAATAGTACGTGGATTGACTGACTCATTTATTATCGGAATTAAATACCACATTTCTTCCTCAACTGTCCACTGATACTTAGTTTCTCAGAATGACGTCAATTGACCTACCAGACTCCTTACTCTGTTTATCAAATTGAACCAACCAACTGCTTTATTTGCCTTTTGATCTGTGACCATTTAGCCGGCTCACAATTAAGGGGAGTCAAGTATGGGTTCTAATTCTTCTCGTCATAAGGCCTAATATGGTATTTTATTCTACGAAAGACTGTTGCGAGATAAAGTTTTTTTAGAAAGTCGAACAGTCATGGTCGCTGGTGAATTTGAAATGGAGTTGAGTTTTTGAAATCCTTATCAGTTTCTTGAAGAAACTGAATGACTGTTTCGTAAACTTGAAGAAGCTGGTAATAATATTTACCGGGAAAGTAACTAAGAGGTTGTTTAGCAGTCTCTAAAAATGAGTGCTTTGTAGTTAGTGCCGGCATCAAAAAAAAAAACATGTGATTATGATCTGAAATCTCTAATGTATTGAAAAAACATATTGCTATGTCCATTAGCCGCCTATGGGATAGATGGTTCGGATAGCAACCATGGTGGAATCTCCTTTTTATTACTGTTACATGCTTGCTCTGTTCATATATACAAGGATTCTTTGGTATATTTGGTTGCACTGCTGTATAATTCTTTCCTTGTTAAGCTGCCTACCTGAAAACTGGATTTTAAATAAACGGCATTAACTTAGTTTAATGAAGATTATAAAGTTTCAGTTCAACTTGTATGTAGAGGAAGCAATAAAGAAAGTAAAAGAAAAATTTCCATGTGGCATAAGTGTTCAGGGAGAAAAAATTAGTATGCTACGATTTGCTGATGACATTGTCTTGTTAGCAGAAAGGGCTGAGAAATTACTGAATGGCATGAACAAAATACTGAAGAAAGATTTTAGACTGAATATAATCAAAGCAAGACAAAAGTGATGGAATGTAGCAGAAATGATAGCAATACTAGTAGATTAAATATAAAAATAGGAACCGATGCAATTGGAGAAGTAAGTGAATTCTGTTACTTAGGAAGCAAAATTACAAACGATGGCCGAAGCAAGAAAAACGTTAAAACCAGAATAGCACTAGCAAAAAGAGCCTTCATGAAAAAGAGAAATCTTTTAGTTTCAAATGTCGATCTAGGAATTAGAAAAAACTTTTTAAAACTCTTTGTGTGGAGCACAGCACTTTGCGGTAGCGAAATATGGACCTTAGGAATACCGGAAAGAAGGAAGATTGAAGCATTTGAAATGTGGTGCTACAGAAGAATGCTGAGAATTACGTGGACAGACAAAGTAAGAAATAAACGAGTTTTGGAAATGATGGGTGAGGAAATAAGTTTGTGGAAGAAGCTTACAGAAAGAAGAGATGCTGGTAGGTCATATTTTGAGACGTGCTGGATTAGTTAATTTGCTGGTGGAGGGAACAGTCGAAGGTAAAAACTGTAGAGGAAGACAGAGATTAGAATATATGAAGCAGATAATTGAGGACGTGGGTTGTAGGGGATATATAGAGATGAAGAGGTTAGCACAAGATAGGAAGGGATGGAGGATTGCATCAAACCAGTCGACAGCAAAAAAAAAAAAAAATTTCAGACAAATTCTTGTAATGTAGGAATAATATGTCTTTTTTATTCTCAAAGCTATTCTTTGTAGTCAACTAAACAGCTATACTACTTGTGAAATCTCACTAACGACTGAGAGCAAAACGTTGGTAATACTTTTCCGGTTTGTCCATTAGATGAAGTGTCACTAGTCCAGCACCGGGTGGGGCCGACTGGAACTGGAAGCGGCCTTCTGTGAAAGTTACAGTTTGCAAGGCTTTTCCGATGCGTTAACTCGTTGCTAACAGTCTGTTCCACATTTTTGCTTCATCAGCTCCCTGTTGTCAAAAGTGATCCATAATTAAATTAGTTACATATGTAGAGTGAGATTTTCCTTCGTAGGTTCATTTTAGAATCGCTTGAGTCAGTCGCTTTCTGTCCCTTATATAATGGTATCTCACTTGTACGTAATGCACGTTTGGAAACAAGTGTACCGGAACTGACCTGAGGTGGGCTGTGCTGTGTTGCAAAATGTTTCTTTTCGCTTTCAGATTCCTTGCCCTATTGACGTCTTGCCGCACTGAGAAAATTTCAGAAAAAGTAGAAAAGAAAAAAATAAATAAAATGGTTAACAGGAACCGTAGGAAGACCATTACATTTTTTCAGTATTGAATTGAAATGGATATCTCTAGAGTTTATTCCTTTTAGAACACGCTACATTTAACACGAATGAAATTAAAATTAGAGAAATATACTTGAAATCAAGGTTAGGTAACTTAAAAGTTTTCAGTGCAAAGATTCGAAAGTATGGAGAAAGTCTGGCGAACAGAAACACTGAAGCCGCCTCCCTCCCCGTTTCGGCTTCTGTACCTGAACTAATTTAGAGGAAAATTACGTTGAATTAAGAAAATATGTTACGTGCAACTCATCTCTCTTTCTTCTGTTGATTACCCAAATTATATAAAACCACTGTTGTATTCAACTATATAGTTCCCAGACTGCTAGGGAGAGAAGTTAATGAAGGTTATAAATAATGGAGGATGCGTCCATTCGTTGCCTGTGAGACAGAACGTACGATAAATTTTACCAACCTCAGTGCTGTGTCGATTTGCACAGCGCGTAAAATGTTCCATGAGTTGATTCGATACTTTCTCTAATAACTCAATGAATTCACAAACTAGTATTTGTTGAAGGAAGAAAGTTGGTTAATAAGGCGAACGTCAGTGTTGGATCTACTCAGCCAGTACTCACTCATTCTGCTACAAAAGTATCTTCAGATATTCTGTGAAGGACCTATAACTGGAATCTGAAGTGTCGTTGGCTATCACTAGCTGTTTAGAATAATCTGTTTTAGGACACTATCTAATCTGATTTTAGGAACGTTGAACCGAGACGAGAACAGCGAGATTCATTTCGAATGTTAAATGATTTCGCTGTACTAATTGCAGCACCAATACGTACCTATAACTTTCTTTTTGTATTGACAGTGAGGAAAATTATTCAAAATGGTCAGCGCAAAATATTCACAGTTCAATTAAATTGGTACCATATCACATTAACTGAATGATGAACAGTGTTACAAATGTAGCAAGTAAAATCTGTTTCAGTTAATTCAATCACTATAAGAAATTAATCAGTTGAAATACTTGGGTTTAAACTTATAAATATTCAATATCGTTATGTCAAATAATTATTACTGAAAACCATGTTACGTCGAAAGGAACTGCACAATGCCAGTATTCAGTTACAGTAGGCATGGCATGCAATTTATCAGACTTTTATTAAAGGTTATTAGAAACAAGTTGCAAACAGATTTTGTAAACAATTGGTAATTTTTCAGAAAACTTTTTGAGCATATAGAACAGCAGGGTCGAAAGGTAAAGTATAATGATCAGTTAGTCAAAACCTGGCAATTGGGCAGTCAAGTAAGTAATTACATGTAATTCTAATCTTTGATACTTGACTTCACGCAGAAATAAAATATTTTAGATTCAGACAAGGATAGCTGACGGAAAACTGTCAAAACGCATTATGAGGTGTTTGTTGCTCACCGTGAACGAGTCCTGCGCACAGTAGCGCGGCTAGGGAGGCGGCGGCCGCCAGGAACCTGGTGGTGTGCTGCATCTCGCGACGGTCGTGGGGACTGCGCAGGAAGCACTCCGCCATCGCGTTAAATAGCCTCAGCTCGCGGAGCGGGGGGCCACTTGCGAAACATCCCTCACAGCGTGTCCACTCACACACTCGCCAAACACCACTCATCTACACTAATATAGCTATGTGAAATGATATTTTTGGTCACGATGTACCGATGTCTGTCTCACTCTGACTTTACGCTCCCACCTCCGCTGTTCAACCAACAACGACTAGAGATATTCGAGGTTATGCGACTTCTTTAATAACACTTATATTTTTCTGGGCATCCACGAGTAATTGAAGTGCCAGAACACTAAAGGAAAAGTATGTATTTCGTAAAAATTGACATATTAATTATTAGTTGCTTTTTCTTAATTAAAATTCATTCGATATAGATTTTTATTATACTTTCCGTACAGTCAAACTTTTACTAAAGTAAGCTGAGAAATATCTAAATTATATCATTTTCAAGAATATGAATTTGATGAAAACTATACTTAGCGAAGAAACGAATTGCTAAATACTGCGTTCGACACGTCATTTTTGACGAGCTTACAAGATAATTATATTCGATGTAGGTATTCCATATCGCAATTAGAATATACTCGAAAAAAATATTTGTCAAAACACTTAAATAAAAGTATGTACTACATTTAAATAAATATATTAATTATTTGTTAATTTCATTAGCGATGTCACTATATCAGACATTTGTAAATGTTTCGAATGGGTCACATTTAGATCGCAATACAGTGCATGTATTCGTTCAGGGGTAATAGAAGCTATGAAATTTGAACAGCAATATTAGTAGAAGTTGTGGTTTTGTCGAATTGCAGACAGGTCCAGAGTGACAACTGACTCAATTTTTTACAGAATAATTCACAATGAATTTAGCTGCTGCCATAAGCACCGAGCTACTGAAGTTATTATTTCATACGGATGAGAGTAATTCCGAATTTATCTTTCTCAATGAGTCCTGGACCAGGAATAAAACCAGTATCACGCGCTATAGCATAAGGTTTTGGGATTCCTAAATTATTTTTTATTTCATTGGTTCCTAATTCTGACATAATTAATTCAGTAGAAGTTTCATCAGTATCTCTGTGTAGACTACAACCGAAATATGTACAGATTACAAAATAAGTTATGAGCATTATTTAACAACAATGATATTAATTTAGTCAATCGCAATCAATTACCAGAACATTCCTTTTACCAGTCACTTTTGACGGGTTTAGAGGCTAGTAATATTATAAACTCTATCTGTCTATTACATTTTCACGATAATGATAAAAATTTGACAAGGAAATCATTAGGAAGGATACAGGATATTCGGGATAAACATCATATTTTGTCATGAAATTTTCAAAACTATACGAATAGTGGTAGATTGGCGGATAGGGTGTATAAATATCTGCAGTGTCATATCGGCCACTAAGGTTTTGTTTCTCTTGCAGCCATTTTGTGCATGATCTGTTGATAAATTTTATGTACAGACAAAACTTATATATAGTATAGATGCAGAATTGCGCTTCACCAGAATATTGTTTTGTGTTTATATGTAGCTAGCTTTCCGTTTACCAGCCCCCAAAGATTATATACCTTAGTAAAAGACAGGAAAACATAAGCCATTGAGTACAAAACGCTATTGACACAAGATGGCCCCAGAAAGTTTCGTAATTTAAACTACAATTAAAAACCCGCCGGAGGAACTGTAATAGGTATTCTCCCACATTGAACGCCCCCTCCCCTTTAGATCTTTGCTATTTTTAAACATGTTACAAATGGTTCTCTTCATGAGACAGGTTGAATGGTAAAATGATACTGTGATGGCTTCCCCTTCATATTACCTCGATTCCTTGCTTTTTTAAACACCTTTACGTAACTTACATCTTTCTATATTCAATTCTAGTAATGAATTTCCAAGTCCACACGCAAAAAGTTGTGGGGAACAGCTAGTCACTCATAAGGATGGGGTTGTGTATCACAATAAGATATAACTGTTACACCGTCTGGTAGTGGGCAGTAATTTAACTGTAAATATCATCCTGAATCGGCAGAGGTGTCTAAACTGGTTGCCATTTCTCGCGTGTTGGTAGCGAATCCTACATCCAATTGTCTTCCATGGCTTTCTTTACTTAAATGGGCCTGATATCTTTACTACCGCCGTTTTTTAAATTCACTTCTTGTATTGCATATCATTTAATTTCATATTATTTCGTTGTCTGAGTTTATTTCTCTAAATTATGACGTAATTAGATGGTAAATATCTAAGTTTTTATTTGCTAATGACTAACTAAAGAATGGCAGTAATATAGAGTACCCCATTCACAGTAAACTACTAAGTAATCGGTGAAACTTATACTTTCACTTTTCCAATTAAGGTCGTGACACCAAATGGCTCCTACATTCTATCTCTCCCCACCTGAAGTTCCAATCCCTGATTTCACGAAGGAAAAATCAGTACTCATGCTCCCGTATACATCGTCTTAAGTTTCTGGCTTCTTTTACGCGTCTTTTTGGACTTCAGATATTAACAAGTTCCTCATTAGGCCACATTACATAATAAATGAGAATGATTGCTTTATTTCCCAAGTATTATTCGCCTGTGGTCCTTACACTTTTTCTAATTGCTACAGTACATACGAAACTCTATTCGCTGTTTGAACTGTGATTCTGTATTTTATTTCAGCACTCTAGTGTTTCAAACAGCACTGAGATTGTAAAATACTTTTATTAATGTGAAAATATTTAAAAAATTTGTGTATGAAATCGATAAAACTTTTTTTTTATTATTTCTCGTTTTAGTGGAAATATATTTGTTAATTTTATTCCATCAAGAACGTGTTTCAGCATACTGTAAGGAAGCTAAGAAATATAAAGTGTTGCTTCTAAGGCCGTTATATAATTCAGTGTAACGTATGAAAGTACTTATCTTCTGTTTCATTCTTTGGATGGAGTTTTCGAAGTCAGTTATGTAAGTTCCATGTGAAGCTCTAGTGCCACTGTCACTTTAAAATTAACTTTTCTTGGATAGTAACTAGTGCTCCTGAGTAAATTCCGAACCATTGGATGACTTCAAGAAAGACAATGTCACGTTTCTCCTGCATCTGATTAGTTTTTTGAACGTAGTGGTGAGTGTATCTTGCTGCTATTACTAAAACACTACAGTAGAAACAGGGTATAAGATGGTCTATGAGCGGGATAATGCATGCTAATAGAAAATTCGACATTGGTGTAATTTGTGGTATAATGTTGCCTTCATCTTAATAGTTAACTTTAGGATTTATGTGTTTACTTCTGAAACCTTTTAGCAATTTCGGATAGCGTATTAACTGTTAATATAAATGAAATAAGAATTATATTAAGTATCATATTGACTGTGGCTTTGACTGAAGTCAGCTTTGAGTTACAGTAAACGACTCACCTACGCCGGAGTAAACTAATCCTAATAAAACAGCGTGCATGTTATGTTTGACAGAATGACTGTCATGCCGTGTTTCTGGCGAATTTCATACAAAGGCCTCAAATTTTACTAAATTCAAGAGAAGGGTTAGTAAATGCTCATCACTGGCTGGCTTCCAGTGAAGGATTTATGCTGTGCTGTGCTGTTGACCAAAACAATACCAACTACAGAAAGCCTATTTAGATTGTGTGATCACGGAGAGCAAAATGTATTTGACGTTCAGTCGTCCCTACAGCCACGACTAGGGGCCGATAGGCAACCTAGCAAGGCAGCCAACACGCAGAGAGATACAAAGCGCACGAATGAACTACATGTGTTGTTAGAGCTGTACCAATGGCAAGTCTACGAGGGTGCTTTTCGTCAGTTCTAGAACCTCTCCCGTTCCTCATGGCATGAGCGAATAATAAATTGAAGCACTTTATTTTCATAACGTTATCTGTTTTCTTTTAACGAACTCTAAGTCGATAGCAGTGGTGGTAAATTGTAATGAAAATTTGTCGTCCAAGGCTATATTTTAAGGTTGTTAATTTCTCCAACTGATCTCCAGACAGATAAAGATCAGCATTAAATTTCTAGACTCTCTCCCATGAGCTGTAGAAGCTAAAGATACAAGATGAAATCTTTATTTAACTTTTTTGTAGTTTAAATCATTCTGTTTCACAAAAATAATATTTTGTCTTGTGTTTCTGGTTATTTGAGGAAGATTTAATCTATGGGAGTGTAGTAACTGTTGCCATGAATTTGCATATCGTTTAAGCTGTTTGCAAAAGCCTGTTGAAGTCTGTTTCAATAACGTGTAGTTTTACTGATGGATGATGGGGATAATCTCAGCATTAGCCTTCTACTACAGAAACCCTCCCAGAAATTCCATAAGGGTGACTGGTGCGTCGGAACGGAATTTCTAGTTCGCATATTCATTTTAAACTCAAGCAAACTAGTGTTTAACATGATCGACTAGTAGATGGGAACGTTATGTTAAATTACTGCTGGTGATTTTTCTTTAATATTTTCATTCAGGTTCCTTTCCTCACACGTCACCAAATATTTTAATTTCTCACAAATCAGTTCGTTTACAATAAGGCGGTTCGTATTTATACTATAGTTTCTTATTTATTTATAAAGTGACATGATGCGATGAAGGTACTTACTCTTATTTTTCGGTAAACTCTTCCCCTTTTCAGTGGATTGGCCTCATGATATACATATTGCTTGAAGGGAAACAGTTTTACTTTTGCAACTGTTTTCGGAGGTCGAGAGTGCGGTAAGTTCTCGACACGTTCTGATTCATCAGTGAAAGCTATATTGCATCTACAAATATTTACTTCTGACATTATTTCTTCACCAATGTTTTTTAAATATTTTGCAAATTTCAAATTGTTTAACTTTTGTAATCATTTCCACACTTGTAGCACTTCCATTCATATTAAACAAATAATAATTTACGGTGTTCCTTGAACATTTGAAACAAGTATTTTTCCTGCGCAGGTGTTATCAAATGTGGAATTTTTGTCTTTTATGAGACGTAAAGTTTGAATTATAACATAAAATTAACCACCCCCATTTTTGCTTATGAGATATGACTCAATTTCTTCAAAACCCTTTCCACTAGTTGTTTCCTGGATGTGGTATTACTTTTTTCTTAACGACAAGTTATGTTGGAGTCTGCAGTTGTCATCTGTGTGTAAACAGTGATATTAGATTCTGAGAGTCAAGCCCAATTTTTGTGAGTGAAATGTGTAGTTATGCAGACAAATTTCTCGGGCCAGCCAAGTATTCGCCTAGACTACTATGAAAAAATACATTAAAACCATAATGAAGACTGTTGGTAAGTTATGTCTAAGATTTGAACATAGGCCCTTCGCATATTGCTGTATACAGCCAGTATGGTGATGAATTTACATACACTGCCACTGGCTGGTGATGTTATCCGTACATTTCAATAGATTTATCTTTCGAAGAAACAAATTGATTTTTGATACTTGCAGTGGATGTAAATTTTCTTGCAAGTTCCATCCAAATTTTGGCTCTTTTACATTCTGTCGAGGCACCATGCTAAAGATCTTCGTCAGCTGTAGATTGTGTGATTTTTTATATATATTTTTTTAGTTTTTAGCTGCCCATTCTTGCACTATAATTCCCTTCAATGAATCCTAAATTGATTAGAGTGTTTTTAATTAAAAGTAAAATCACTTCTTTAATTATTCATAGCAGGAATAAACTAAACGAATTAGTAATTACTGAATGTAACACAGACCTTCGGCTTTGAAGCCCAGTTTCTCTAAAGGTTGTTATGAACTGTTGGCTGCTAAAATTACTGATCTACCGTGGTCCATTCACGTATTCTTCATATGTGATTTAGAATTTTTGGATGGATTTAGTAGAGGAGAATCTGGTAATATGGAATAGTCGGGTAATATGGAATACCGAGGTTTCTCCGCTGCCGAATGCTGCTGTATAGTGGAAGTACCATCAACTGCTACTCAAAACTCCTATGATTCTTTGTTATGAAGGTCAGTCATTTGGGAGCTGAACTGTGTTTGCTGGCCAATAATGTTTGTTTTTCCACTTTCGTGAATTTTTGCAGATAAGTTTTCTAAAATAAATAAAAAATATTAGATTTATTTTGTTGATCTCTAGTCTTAGTATAATGTGTCCTAAAAGAGTGATGGTTTGTTTTACAATTCTCGTTTCTGGCTGCCATCTTTATTTATAATATATTCAAGCCTATTTTGTCCAAGATGGCGATTCGGGTAATATGAGATACTTTGTATTCCACAAAACCAGACATAAAACTGTGGTATTTCATACAACCCGAAAAATAATTACTGAGTTTAAATACATTTTTAATCACATATAAGTGTAGGTAATACTGTTTTTTTGTTAATATTGACTGAAAATAATAAAATAACAATTGAGAAAGTAAATATTTCTGAATTAATTCATTAATTATGTTTTGTTTTGTGCCTTGACAATGAGATGTGCAGATACGATAAATAGAAAGATAATTTATGTCGAAAAACAATAATGGAACCGAAAGGTTTAACATTTATTTGGAACAGATGGAATGCCACAAACAGAACTGAATAGATCTGGAATTTAATCCACATCTTTAGAACAAACTATGAATATTAGAAATGAACAACTTTGCATCTCCTACACTTGCTGTTATTTACACTCCAGTCAAACTGTCTTTTACCATCAGGAATTGAACCGGTTACGAGAATAGCTGGATAACGTGCTTAAAGATCTGGTTCATGGTGCTGCGGAATTACGACATGCAAATCTGCAGGGAAGCTGAGAGTTTGAAAGGAAGCGATACTGAGGAAACTAGCGGTTAGAGCCTGTTCTCCTCCATTGTTTTCCGCTGAGGCTGGTTTCACTTGTTCTGATTTCTGTGGGAATCATAGATTTTTGTTGTCGGCTCTGGGGAAGTCATCATTCTGCCTCATAACACTTCATTCATAAGAACCTTCTACTTATGCAACTTATTCAGATCCACTATCTCACACTTCATTAACCTGCAGTTAGGTTAACACTATTAACACTGTATTTTCCACCTCTTTAAAAACTTCTCTATCTATTTAAATGCGTTTTTTTTACTGCTTAACGTATCTTAACAGTGACGTTTTTAGAGACGGGAAAGGATGGGGTGGGGGGCAAGGAATGGGAAGGAATTCGACCATGGCCTTTTTGAATGAAGCATCCCGGCATTTGCGTGGAGTGATTGGGAAACCATGGACAACCCAAATCTGGATGCCCGGACGGGGATTCGAACCGGCGTCCACTCGAATGCGAGGTGAGAACGCTAACCATTACACCACCACGCTCGGTTTTAAATGCGTAACTGCATCATGAAATATTTGTGGACGTCTTTACGCTGACTAGTGATTTTAGTCACTGACTTCCTGTCCTTAGGTCTCAAACGGAAATAGCACCACTTCATAGCTGAACTGGTGAGAAGAATTCTTAAAAGGTGGAAAGCAACAAGTTAGGGTATTAAATGCAGAATCAAAGAAAGTAGAAGTGAAAATTGGAGTGTCGCCAGAGGTTAGGTTATTTGCAGATGACATAATGCTGTGTAACAGGATCAAAACGGTAGTAGACTGTGAACAGCTGCTGGGTGATCAGCATATCTAGCTCGGTAGGTCAACATGGGATGAAGATAAATGAAAAAAAGAGTCAGATTATTAGGTACACAGATAAAAATCTAAAGTTTGATTATGGTTACAAGATGGGGAAATAATTTCTTGTTGAAGACTTAAAATGTAAATACCTTGGCACAACTTTTGATAAAAAAAAAAAAAAAAAAAAAACTTAACTGGGCGGGACACATTAGTCAGGTGGGTTGAAGAGAGTGATGAGGGGATGTACTAGAGAAGTAAGGGAATTTGGTTAGGAATGAGTAGTGAGACCATTGCTTGAACATGATAGTGTAGTATGGGACCCACATTTTTGGGTATCAAATACAGGAGTTGGAGGGTGTGGAAAGAAGGGCTGCTAGACGTGTTTCTGGAAATTACCGCAAAATACAATCAGTAAGTGACATAATAAAGGAGCTGGAATGGGATTCGTTGGAAGACCGGAGGAGGGTGAAGAGAATCATGGGAGTGTACAGGCGTATATTGGTAATGAGGCGTGGAAAGATATTGGTGGAAGAATTAAGAGAGGTACATGGAAGGGAAAATATGTCCACGATCACAAATTGGCACCCAATTTCAAGCATTAGGGTGTGGGAAGATTTTCTTTCGTAGGTAAGGAATTGGAATAAATTATCAAGAGAAATGATGAATAACTGATAATAATAAAGTTTTAATTGGTCAAAGGAAAAAGTAGGTGAGAAAAGGGAAGCGAAAGAATGGGTGTGTAGGGAAATCGTCACAGGAGCAAGCGCTCCATCGCAATTAACTTAAGCTCAACTGTTGATGGATTGCTATAATATACACTCAATACTCCGATTTAGTTCTGACAACCAGTTTCAAAGTTCTCAGCTATTGTTCGCGTAATATAAATAAATTATCAAATAAGGAATGATCCTCCATGTAGATTGTGGATTAGTTGAGATGAACAGCTCAGTGGATCAGACTAGCTCGCCAAACACATTGCTTGATCTGGACGTGCGAAGTAAGCGATAACGAATTTCTTGAGAGAATGATCCCACATACTATTTCAACAATCTTGTTTTGTTGTTAAGTTTCGAGTACTGTATGAAGAGGTTAAATTTTGAGCAGACTGGATTCACATTTCGGTGATGATATAATTTCGAAGTCTGAAGTCGAAAAATGACATAAATTCTTTCCTGAAGAGCGGGTGGCAGTTTCTAACCTCACTGACACACTTTGTTCCAGAACGAGCTTCAAGCCAGAGAGAACTTCTAAGTTCATCAAGACATGCGAGTAACTATCAATGCCGCATACTAGTGTGAAAAATTGTGCAAGGTAAGAAAGGCCTGTTGGTCCAGAGACGAAGCGTCTTGCTTCTGCATGATAACACTGCTGATTCTACTTAAATGAAAATAAGAGAACCAGACAAGACAGCTGTGGAACATACCCTCCATAATCCAGATTTTTCATTGTATAACTATCATTTGTCTGGTCCCCTGAAAAACATTTTAGTGTAAAGCTGTTTCCCAACGACGACAATCATCTTGCACCAGCACATTTCCATGAAAGAATTAAAAAAAAAAAAAAAATTCCGGTGGCATATAAAAAAGTGTGTACACAATAGTGGAGATTCAGAAGAAATATATTAATCCTGTGAATTGTTTTTTAAACATCTCATTCATATTTGATCGACACTAATACATTTTCACTATTTATTCCACAACACAGTGGTTGATAGCTATTCCTCCAATTCCATCATTTTCTTAATCTTTAGGAGACGTATCAATTTAACGCTGTGTTTCTGGGAGTTTATTCGCCCCATCGTTACTTTCTATATAGAATTTATTACTTCATTTCTTTCTATGATAAATGAATGTGACCACATTACGTGAAGTAAATTCAATATTTCGCTTTTCAGGCCATCAGAGGAAAGATGTATTCATCGGCTCAGAGCGGACTGAAGTAACGAAACTACTAAGTTTCTCTTAAAACTCTTAAAAGATTCATTTCAGCTTGGGCATATGTTTTTATTGAATTCAGAATGTGATTGAACAGTTTTTTTCTTTCACATGAAGACCACAAAATATTGGTGCAGACCCGTAATGTATGTACTGGTATACTGTGTTTCCAAGTTTTCAGCAATGTTCTTCATTTTCTACGGGAAAGAAGAAAAATCTAGCTACAACAACGCAAAAATGTGCTGTATAAGAGGTTAAAAATTTCAACATGAAATGCACTAACACCGTTTTCTCGTGTAAAGTGATACTTTATTCAACACGCACTGCATTTAAAAGTTGTCCTTGTTTTGTGTTGATAGGCACATCAGAGAGATCATAGTTACTTCCCAGGCTCAGCACCTTCTTGTAGGATTAGAATTTTCAACAGAGAGCCAACCAATTTCATGTAGGCTTTTAGTTTTATTATTTTATTTTTGGATTTTGGCTTCACGCCTCGTCAACGTCGAGTTCATTAAAGGAGGGCAAGGAATAGGAAGGAATTCGACCATACCACTTGAAAGAGTCATCCCAGCATTCGCCTGGAGTGATTTGGGGAAACAATGAAAAACCTAAATCAGGTTGGCTGGGTGGAGTCTCGAACCCACGGCCATAGCAAGAGCGTAACCCACCACGCTTGGTTTTCATGTAGGATTTTGGCTACTTTTATACCTGTCGTGTAGTACAACATACCTTTATCAGAGCTTGATTGAATCTTCCAAAAACTGAAATCTACTGAGTCAACATCAAGAGCTCTTTTTTTTAAAATATTTCTGAATTCTATTGTGTATAATATCTGTTTAGCTGTTAGTGTGAGAAAAATTATAGTGTAACTACATTATTGATACGAAATTCAGTTTCTTTTTGTTTTTTTTTGTTTGTTTTTTTTTGCCAAAGAAAGATGTCTGAGAAACAGCTACCATAAATATCAACAGGTAACAATTCGTAGTTTTTCCATAATAACTTCTACAAAACTGCCCATATTTCGATGGAGTTTACTTGATTAATATATATTTGGTGGCTCTAATGTGCAAATATTTTTGAATACTATCGCCCAAGGAATGTGTGTACCAATTTTGGCTGCTTTTCAAACACAGCCAGTAAAATAAATTACTATAAAAAAACTTCATTTTGTAATTTTTACCCCATACGTTAATGACGACAGCAACATGCAACCAATGCAATTAAAAATTAACTAGGCATCCTTAAACCTTATGTTACATCGCGTAAATTATAAAACTGAAATCATTATGGCTTATGCTGTAACATAGCGTGCCAGTTGCCATTCTGGTCCAGGCTGTATTTCGCCCGAACCACAACCTCCAATAATAATATTTCTGTTCGAAAACCATAGCTTCGTTGCGGATCTTCGTCCAGTCAACATGTAATGTGTTATAAATCACTCACCTGGATCGCGTTCAGATGTCCGGCTTGTTGGCCATTTATTGCTTCATCGACTGCCTGACAGCAGTTGGTACACACGTCTAGAAAAATATTAGGTGGAGAGTAAATACAATAAAATAAAATACGTGATAATTCAATCGGTATAAATAAATATTCCTCATATAAAGAAATCATTACTTGAATGGTTCTCTAAAAGCCATTCTTTATCTACCGTTACAAGCACACAACCAATCCGTAATCGTGATGACACCATATATGCATCCAACTGTGTGTTCTTAATTGTTAAAGTTTGGCGATATCCATTTATTTTTGGTTTACTTGTTGGACTTAATTTGTTCCTTGTATTCGGCAATATTTTTGGTATTTTGTACAAATATTTTACTGAAATACTAGTTCTACCTGCTTCGATGCGCTTGTCGAGTTAGGGTCGTTGATTAACGATAAGTCCTCCGACACGTCAGGAGATCTGTCACTGCCAACTGAATTATCACAAAGTGAAGAATCAATGTTTGCAATTTCAGTTTGTTTAAACTCTTCAGAAGCACTAATTTAAGTAGACGAATCCCAGAGATAGATTCCTTCCGGAAACGGGAGAATGCGAACGTTGATGTTAACACCACAATTTGTCATAATACATTCAACAGTTGCTTTATCAAATATTTTTAATCTTGTTGTCACATACCTTTGATCAGTCACTAAACATACTTCTATTATGCTTTCGGATATAAATATTTACCAAGCACTTTAATAGTTTCGATTAAAGTTAGGTCATTTGCGAAAAAAAATTTGTAAATAATGAAACTACAAAAATTATTTTCCCATCTGTCGGAAGATTCAGTAAAGTAAAACTGAAGTTCTATAACTTCTCAATATTTACGCAGAAATGTTTACACTAACACAATTTAATTGACACGTATCTGTCTACATGCGTGATCAGCGGCACTAGAAAAGCAATGATTTGTTCGCACAAGGATCTAAGTACCTCCACTTCTTCACAGAATCATGGAAGCAACTTAGTATGTGTCAGCACTGAAGGTTTTCACACAAGATAAACATCAAAATTTCTCACTATTAGTCAGTAAAGCACACTTCAGATGTAAAATATTAGCGAAACGTGACAGCTGCATGTACTTGAAACAGGAATGCTAATGTGACTGCTCAGAATTGTATCTCGAAAAACGACTTCCTGTTCTTGATCGATATATCTTACTACTCATGTTCAGTAGGAATGCCATTTTTAAGCATTTTCCCCCGTTCTTATTCTTGACATCAACACAAATGACGTAGAAGACGTGCCTGTGTTTAATGAAATTCAAGTCTGTGATAGCCCTTTATCTCTTCTTTTTAACATTCACAACAGTAATACGCAGTTAGGTCAATACCAAATGAAACTGTAAATTGTGCAAAATTTTCTTACAATAGGCAGGTACACTGACTAACCAACTTTTTAAAGGTGCTGGAGGAAGCAATCAGTATGTCAACCTTGGAAGTTAATATTAATGTAAAACAAAATAATGACCTCTGCAGAAAGTGAGTACCTTAACGTGACAAACAACGTATGTCAGGAAACTTTTTGCCAAGCGTATTAGTGTTAGAAAAATTTTGTGGGTCCATTCTATGTTTACACGAAATATGTTGAACAATAAGTGGAAGCTACGGGTAGCAACCTGGATATACACCCAAAGTCTATGAACAAAATAATGTAGGACATATTACCGGACGTGAAAAGTGTCACTATCAGTATAGATTCCAAGGGAAAGAAACGTATTCTGATACGATTCAATAACGCCAAATTGACCAATAAGCTACCACAGATTAAGCAACACAACAAAAATGTGTATTGTCAATAAGGGAATTATGTGAAATGTAGACACAAATCTTCCTCATCAAAATATAGAAAATGAATTCGAACCTTTGATTAAAATCTTATAATTACACAGGCTTATGGAAAAAGTTAGCAGGAATGGCATCAATGAACTTATACCAAGAAAGTTATTACGATTAACATTTACTGGTCATCTACTACCATGACACATTGCAATCCTCACAACATGCTGTGCATCCGAACCTTACGTACGAAAAGTGACACTATTGTATTTGTCTAAGGTTTGGACTATGGACATTTCAAATTAAATGTCGAAGCTCTGCTAAATTTGTTAATTTTTCAGGCTTCCTAAAGATATCAGACTGCGTGTACTGTGTGGAACAAACTTATTTCCACTGTAAAGGAAGCAATCTAGCAACTGACTGCGAACTCCCGGAATACACGAAACAGAAAAGAATTAATCTCAGTACGGCAAATTATTATAAAACTCTCTAAAAGACATTCACCGGAAAGAACCTATATTCCACTCTCAAACAGCTGCTACTCTATCGCACGTGAACTGCATAATTCCCATTCTTCCCGCTGAGTGTCCTTGCCAGGACTTGATACCAACGAAACCTTGGAACAAGTTTTATTCCTGGAAGGCTCCAACCCATACATATGACGAATTTTCAGCCCCTCATTCTGCTCCCTCACCGGCACAATCCACTTCATATTAATATTTAATGGGACAACGTCATGTATAATTTTCGGAGGAATAGTATTCATCATCTAAATGAGCGTTTAGTTGATTGACAACACCCGCCACGCGCAATTCATCGCTTTTTGCTTGCGTACGGCCAGCCATCATTGTTCTACTTCAATGTTGGTTATGTATCTTTCTTCGCATCCAGGGACTCAAACCAGATATCATCAGCAGTCTTCAACCCACCAGACAGCTATTAAGAGACTCGGTAGCTCCCAGCTGGGACAGTTAGTTTCAGTCCATATAGGTCAGTCGCTATTGCTCCAAATAAAGAAATAGTCAAGCTGTAAGGTATTTTGATATTCTGATTTTTCCCCGATAATACTTCAAGCAGACTTGTGCTAACATTTAATTTCCTTATAATTGTAACGATGGAATGTAACATTACAAATATTCCTTCGAACAACGAATCCCTGGAGGATATATCACAATTATAAAATACTAGATGACCCGTGAGAAAATTTCGCGAATAAAATACGATGAGTAGTTAAGTTGGTGGTTTGTAATAAGATGAAAGAAGAACCGCCTCATTTATAGCAATTGTTTATTTGTTTAGTGTAATAGGCACTTAACAAAATACTTACAACATATTACAAAACGATTAAGGAAAACTTTTGGACATGTAAAACATGTGTTACTGACATTAACGGAATACAACTAACCTGAACAAAATACACACAACATATCCATATCTCTGTTATATGTGTTGCTGCGATCATAGCCCAAGAAAATTTCACGAATAAAATATTTACATAGGAATCGTAGGACAAAACAGAATTGTTTCTGTAACAGAAAAAAATATATTCGAAAAGCTACTTATCGTGCAAAAAAATAAAATTTATTGATATCTCTATGAACTGTAGTGCTGCTGTCTACCGGTAGCGCACTCAATACCCGTCACTGCCAGTGAAGCAGTTAATTTATATCTCTGTGATATGTGCTGTTATTATCTAGCGGCTTGGCTCTGAACTGTCTCATCGAGCAACCTTCATAGTTATTATTTTTGCCCTTCAGTTGACAAATCCCAGGAAATTTCTTTCTTAATTTATGATTTTACCTACGTGGAGAATTTAATCTTCAAAATAATATCTAATTTATTGATTTAAGTTAGGTATTTCGAACTGTTCACCGTTTTTCTTGCATTGATGATTCCATTGTAAACTGATGACCTAATTAATGTAATTAACTTGTGTTCTGATTTACTAATACAACCTTTTGGATTCCAAATTAAACGGAGGTACTGCGTGTTTTGGATGGTTTGGACCATGTCATCATCTCACACACATTAGGTTTAATACTTCTCTCAGTCAATCATACCGTTTGTTTTTCTATTAATTCGGTAAATTATTATAGCTTGCGCAGTCTAATAATATCAAGTAACTTCACATTTACCTCGCTCGCTGGGCGAGCGACCTTCACCACACGAATATCAATCCCCTACTGTTTCGGTCCAAAGATACTATACATGCATTCTTACAGATAAAACCGATACTACCCCGAGCGCTACAATACACTAATATGTGTGGAAATCCGATATCTACATTTGATTACAAATATTTATACAATTATTCAGAGTCTTTATAATTCACTAACAATTAAAATTACAATAATAATATAGTCATAATGATAATAATTAAATCAGTATCAAAAAATTATGGGAGGGTGTAACAAATGTCACAGTATCAAGGAGATAATTGGCTCATGACAACAAAAAAACTACTTGTAGAAATATTGATACATTTGCCGTTTGAATGTAGAATTCCAAAAATTTTCTTTCCTAAAATATGATGTTACCAGAGTGGAGACCTTAGTCTTTGAAATGATATGTCATTTATCGATTTCTGTAGGTTTCTAGGGAGATAAATAACTCGTGAGAATAAGAAAAATTTTTCAGAATTAATGATATTTTTGTCATTTAATAGTTGAATTCCTTTCTTAAAATACAATGTCACCAAACTGGAGACTTTTATCTTTAAAATTTCATCTCATTTCACAATTTCAGTTACGTATCAAGTGAGACAAAATGGCTGGTGACAAAAAATCATGTTATGGAAATAATGATACTTTTACCCTTTAAGTGTTGAATTCCGAAAAATTACTTTCTTAAATATGACTTGACCAAATCGGAGACCTTCATTTAACGATTTCGGTTGGGTATCAAGCGATATAAATCGCTCGTAAAAGAAAAACGCTATGTATAAATATTGATACTTTTTCCCTTTAAGGGTCAAATTCTGAAACATTACTTTCTTAAAATATGATGCGAGTAAAGTTAGGGTAAGAAATGCACTATCAAAAGAAGTGGAAGAAAAAGGGGAGTACCTCAGGATAACAGATTGGGACTATTGCTATTCATTATTCTAATGAATGATTGTGTTGAGAGTTTACTACCTGAAGTTAGGTTGTTTGAAGATAACATAATGCTATATCAAAGAATAAAAACAGAAGAGGACTGTGAACAGTTGCAGGGTGATCTTGATATTTTATCTAGCTGGGTTGGAAACAGAGGATTAAGATAAATGCCAAGAATTATTAGATACGCAGATAAAAAACTAAAGGTTGATTATGAATACAAGGTGAGAAAAGAATTACTTGTTGAAGACTTGAAATGTAAATATCATGGAATAACATTTGATAACAAGCTCAACTGGGCAGGACACATTGGACATGTAGTAGGAAAAGCTTTCAAAATCCTTCACTTGTTGGAGAGAGTGATCAGGCGATGTACGAGAGAAGCAAAAAAATTGGGTTAAATAACATGACATCGTGGTGCTCCGACCAGACCACCGCCAAATTGAAATTTCGAGACTTCCAAGAAAGACAGGTAGTGGACAATTGTGCACGATGAGCGACACAGTTTGTGGAACCTTACCGCAGTCACAGACGGAGAATCTGCTTAGCCCCTGGTGTGGAGCGTTGAAGCCGTTCTTCACGTACCAGTGGTAAGTTGAACCCTGGTAGTTTCGAGCAGGTATTGCCAATTTTCTCTATGCCTTGTGGTGTTGATGATGCCCTTTCCACTGTCCAGCTACTGTAGGGCCTAAGGAGTTAGATATTAGTCTGACAGCATTCTTCCAGGAAAGACAACGTGACGTGAGTCGTTCTTCGGCGTCCGTTACGTGAGGCAGTGCTTTCTGTGTGATATAATTTAAAGTATTTAGTTTTCTTTTGTTTCATCTTTGAATATTTGTTTATCAGCCCCAGCAGTCAGTCGTTCTTCGGCGTCCGTTACGTGAGGCAGTGCTTTCTGTGTGATATAATTTAAATTATTTAGTTTTCTTTTGTTTCATCTTTGAATATTTGTTTAGCAGCCCCAGCAGTCAGTCGTTCTTCGGCGTCCGTTACCTGAGGCAGTGCTTTCTGTGTGATATAATTTAAAGTATTTAGTTTTCTTTTGTTTCATCTTTGCGTATTTGTTTAGCAGCCCCAGTAGTCAGACGTTCTTCGGCAGCCATTACGGGGAATAGTGCCTTCTTTGATAGTTTTAATTCAAAGTGTGTGGTTAGCTTTGTCTCTGTATAGTTGTTAGTCAGTAGCAGCAGCCATCGTCGGAACCGTTACGTGACGTAGTACCTCTAGTGATAATTTAATTAAAAGTGTGTAGTTAGTTGTAGATTCGTCCCTTGCATATTAGTTTGTCAGTAGCAGCAGCTGCTGTCGTTGGTCGGAATCGTTATGTGAAGTAGTACCTCCAGTGAAAATTTAATTTAAAGTGCGTAGTTAGCGTAAGCTTCGTCTTTGTATATTTGGTTATTGACAAAAGGCCTCCTACTGAGAACGCATAGTGAGTCCGTTTTTCTCGTGTACTCCTTAGTTTTTCTTTCTGTAAGGTAGTATGTGTAGGGACTGTGGTTGTTGTGTGCAGACGCAGGCTGAGGTGACTGACCTGCGCACCCAGCTTGCAGCTTTGGTAACAAGAGTTACACAGCTGGAAGCTGCCGTAAGTGAGTGCAGTAGATGCGGTATTGGTGACCCTGTAGACGCTGATCGGCTCGCAGGTTCTCCCATACCAGTCATCGAACCTGCAGTCCAGGCCGAGATGTCGGAATCTATGCGGCCGTCGCCTAGTGGTGGCTGGCGTGTGGTGTCTGGACGTCGACGGCGCATGCGGGGGCAGTCGTGCAAGCTTGATTCCCAAGAAGGCGAGCTTGTACCTCTGTCCAATTGGTTTGACGCATTATCTGGATCTGATTCAGTCCTGCAATCGTCGACCTGTGAGTTGGTAGCCCCACAGCCCGCTAAGTCTGGACAACTGCAGAAGGGGGTTTTAGTGGTCGGTAGCTCCAACGCTAGGTGCTTTATCGAACCCCTTAGGGAAATGGCGAAGAAGTCGGGGATGAATTCCGGTATCCATTCATTGTGTATTCCGGGGGGTCTGATCCGAGATGTGGAACACGCCATCCCGGATGCCATTGAACGGACGGGGTGCAGCCAGCTGCGGATTGTAGCTCATGTCGGCACCAATGATGCTTGCCGCCTAGGGTCGGAGGTTATGCTCTCGTCCTTTGGGCAACTTGCAGAAAGGGTGAACTCTGTGGCCATTGGCCGCAAGATATCGGCTGAGCTATCCATCTGCAGCATTGTTGATAGGACTGACTGTGGACCTCTAGTTCAGAGCCGTGTTGAGGGGCTGAACCAGAGATTACGGCGCTTCTGTGATAGTCATGGCTGCAGATTCCTTGATCTTCGTCCTGGGGTTGAGTCTTGTAGGAATCCCTTGGATAGATCAGGGGTGCACTACACACGGGAATCGGCTACACGGGTGGCAGGGGCCGTGTGGAGTGCATTGGGGGGTTTTTTAGGCTGAGGGAGGATGACCCTGAGGAGGAAATTCAGTTGCGGACAGCCAAGATAAATTCAGCACCGCGTGTTAGGGGTAGCTTAAAAGAATCCCGAACATTAAAAGTTCTAGTAGTTAACTGCAGAAGTGTTTGTAATAAACAGCCTGAACTCGAAAACGTTATTCGTAGTACAGATGCTGATATCGTAATAGGCACAGAAAGTTGGTTAAAACCAGATATAAGTTCCGGCGAAATTTTTAATAGTAACATGAACATTTTCCGTAAGGAAAGGTTGCATTCCCAAGGAGGTGGTGTATTTATAGCTGTTAGTAAGTACCTCCCATGTAGCGAAATAGATGTCCATACTGTCTGTGAAATCATATGGATCAAGCTCAACGTAGCTAGGACAAAACTTGTGATAGGCTCGTTCTATCGTCCACCCGATGCAAGCGTAAATATTGCCGAGGCCTTGAGAAATAATGTAAATAATATAGCACGGCAATTTCCGGACCATACAATAATGCTAGGAGGTGACTTTAACTTGCCAGATATCGACTGGACTAATTACGTTCACGTTACTGGGGGCAGGGATAAAGCAGCTTGCGAAATCATTCTAGATCTCTTCTCAGAACACCATCTTGAACAGCTCGTAACTGAACCAAGGCGATACCTCAACGGTAACGAAAATATTTTAGATATAGTTGTTACAAATAGGCCCGAACTATTCACGGATATTTCTACCACCGCAGGAATAAGTGATCACAAAGCTGTAATTGCTACAGTAAAACTAACAACCACGCGCAGAAAGAGAAAAGAGAGGATCGTTTACAGATTCGAAAAGGCTTCAAAAGAGTGTTTTAGAGCGTATTTGAGGCATAATTACCACACCTTCTCAGTAGCAGGAGGCACCGTTGAAGAGAGGTGGCATCAATTTCTACATATACTCGGGGAAGGTATGAACTTGCATATACCGAACCGGACAATCAGGGAAGAGAACGATCCCCCATGGTACACACGGGAGGTTAAAAGGTTACTCAAGAAGCAAAGGAAGATACATGCACGATCAAAAAGGACGATGCATCGGACTGATTTAGATAAGTTTGAGGAGATAAGGGGACGTGTTAAGAATGCGATGCGTGAGGCATTTAATAACTTTCGTGAAAATTCTCTCTCTAAGAGCCTCACTGAAAACCCTAAGAAATTTTGGTCGTATGTAAAAAAAGTTAGTTGTTGTGGGAACAATAAGCCAGTTCTAATAAAAGACGGACGGGAGGTTGAAGACAGCCGCGGAAAGGCTACCTTATTTAACACCGAATTCAAAAATTCATTCACGCAAGAAAACATGGAGAACATCCCCACTTTACCACATCGTGTGGAATTAGAGATGGATCCGATAGAAATTGGTAGCGTAGGAATTGTAAAGCAATTAAAACTCCTGAAGTGGGGTAAAGCGCCGGGTCCCGATGGTATACCGGTAAGAGTATTTTCTGAATACGCGGAGGATATTGAACCATTTCTGTCAGATATACTCCGTAAATTACTAGAAGAGAGAAAAGTCTCTTCTAGCTGGAAAATAGCCCAGGTAATTCCCGTGTTTAAGAAAGGAGATCGGAGTGATCCTAGGAATTATCGACCCATATCTCTAACATCGGTCTGCAGCAGAATTCTGGAACATGTCATATGCTCGAACATAATGAAGTTTCTACATGAGAACCAGTTACTTACACCATGTCAACACGGATTTCGGAAGAAGAGATCGTGTGAAACACAATTGGCCCTATTTTCCCACGACATAATGAAAGTTATCGATGCAGGTTCGCAAGTTGATGCGGTTTTTTTGGATTTTCAAAAAGCTTTTGATTCTGTGCCACACAACCGACTTTTAGCGAAGATTCGAGCTTACGGTCCAAAAATAACTAATTAATGTAAAAATTTCAATGACAGTAATGTAAAATATTGACCATTTAGATTTACTTTCTCCTAAGCAAGGAATGAAGTTATTTTAAAATTTTTAGTGCTTTTCTTGAAGGCGGTTTTTATGTTTTTTTTAAACAATTATTTTATTTTAAGAATTTTAGTGGTATTATAATTTGTTTTGTATTTTAAATCTACCGCAGCAGTTCCCATTTTGCAAACTTTCTGGTAGCTCAGGGATTAAAGCGCTTGCTTTCAAAGAATTCTGTCTTTACATACCACAACAACTTCCAGAACGGGGTGAATTGGGTGTTGTGTTTAGGAATATCAGTTAACATTTTGGTCCAAGCTGTTTCGATCCTATCATAACATCTGTTAAAGCAGCTGGTCGATAACCGAAACATGTAACTTCTGGGTATTAATACATACCACATACAGAAATCTCTCTGGAATATATCTGTTTGCTCCGGCATCACACAGAAAATATAGATTTTTGATTGATTTTCACATCGTGAAAGCTTGGGATCCAAGTTGAAATCTGAAGTACATGTTGAGACATATTTATTTTATAAATATTATGCCATGACTTAAAAATTGCTTAATTGATTTTGACGGGATTTAAAAATGTGTATTTTTGTAAAGAACATTGAAAATTAAAAGGGGTGAGGGTAAAGGCGAAGAGGGATTGGGCTTTTGTATACCAAATGTAGACTGCCTTTTCTGATTGATTTAAAGTATACGTGTGTAAATTTCTATAGATAACAGATAAAACTGTAGGTATGTATAAAAAACAATTAAGGGATGTGGAGACGAAGAGTAATTTGGTTTTTGTAAAACTAGTTAGGGCACTATTTTTCTCTTTGTTTTAAAGTATACACGGGCAAATTTCCATCGAAACCAGATAATAGCTGTAGCACTGTGAAAAGAAAATTTGCAAAAAATAAATGGGGTAAGGGAGTGAGTGGTAGGGTTTTGTAAACAGAATGTAGACACTATGTTTTTCTTTGTTTTTAAGTATAAATGTGCAATGTTCCATGGAAACCTGATAAAACTGTGGATATCTATAAAGAATATTGGAAATTATGAGGGGTGGGGGTAGAAGGGAAGAGGGGTTGGGCTTCTGCAACCTAATTAAAGTATACGTGTGCAAATTTCTTTCAGAATCGTATAGAAACTGTAGACTAAAGGATGGAAAGGAAGGAGCGGAGTTTGGACTCTCGAAAGCAAATGTAGACAGTATTTTTCTGTTTGTTTTGCAGTATACATGTACATACTTCCTTCAAAATCAGAAAGAAACGGTAGCTTTGTATAAAGAACATTGACAGTAAATAAAGGGGTAGAAACGGGGAAAGGGTTTGCATTTTTATGAAAGTTATGTGGACAGTATTTTTCTTTTTCTATTTGTTTTAAGATATACGGATGCGAAGTTCCACCGAATCGGATTAAAATGTGGTTTTTGTACAAATATTAAGGGAAGGGGAGCTAGGATAGTTTTTTTGATTTTTTGGTCATAAAAAATTATATATAGGCCTATATATATACCAACTTTCATAAAGATCGGTAAAATGGTGTAGACTGTAGCTTTCAAAAAAGAAATTGACAAAAATCAGGGGGGTGGAAACGGGGAGAGGTGTTCAGTTTTTGTACACCAAGAGTTGGCATTATTTTTCTCATTGTTTTATAGTAAAAATTTGCTAAGTTCTGTCTACACCGGATAAAAACTGTGGTTTTATATAACAAGTAAGCGGTTTAATGGGGAGAGGGGGTGGTTTGGTAGATCTTTTGGTTAGACATCTTCTTCGTGAAAAAATACATATAAGCACCAACTTTCATGATAATCAGTCAAACGATCGAGACTGTAGCTTTTTATAAAGAACATTGACAAAAGTTAGTGGGGTTGAAGGAGGGAAAGGGGTTGAGCTTTGGCAAACCAGATGTTGACAGGAATTTTCTCTTTGTTTTAAAGTATACATGGGCAAAGTTCAATAAAAATCAGATAAGAAATGTAGATTTCTATAAAATTAAGGAGTGTAAAGGGAGATATGGGGTGGTTTTTTTATTTATTTAATTTTTGTCAGAAAGCTTCTCCATGAAAAATTACATGTATATGCCAACTTTAATGGAGACCAGTTAAATGGTGTCGACTTTAGCTTTGTATAAGGAACATTGGTAAAAATTTAGGGGGTGGATAGGGGGAAGGGCTTCAGTTTTTTCAAACCAAAAGTTGACAGTATTTTTCTCTTTATTTTTGACTATGCATGTCCAAAGTTTCATCGAAACAGAATAAAAAATGATGGTTTGTATAAAAATTAACGGATGAAAAGGGGAGAGGGGTGGTTTTTTATTTATTTATTTTTTGTTCAGATTGTCCATGAAAAATTACATGTATATGCCAACTTTGATGATAATCGGTCAAACGGTGTCGAGTGTAGCTTTTTATGAAGACCATTGACAATAATTAAAGGGCTGGAAGGAGGGAGGGGGTTGAGCTTTGGCAGATCAAATATTGACAGGATTTTTCTCTTTGTTTTAAAGTATACATGGGCAAATTTCAATAAAAATCACATAAGAAATGTAGGTTTCTATAAAATTAACGGGTGTAAAGGGGAGAGGGGGTGTTTTTTTTCAGTTACCTTTTCCATGAAAAACTACATGTAATTGCCAACTTTAATGGAGATCAGTTAAATGGTGTCGACTGTAGCTTTGAATAAAGAAAATTGGCAAAAATTAAGGGGGTGGATAGGGGGAGAGGGGTTCAGTTTTTTTAAACCAAAACAGTATTATTCTCTTTATTTTTGGCTATATATGTCTAAAGTTTCATCGAGATCGAATAAAAAATGTGGATTTGTATAAAAATTAGGGGGCGGAGGGGGGTAGAAGGGGTGGTTTCTCAATGAAATTCATATGGGACCACTTTGGAGGTATACCCTATCCACTAAAAAAATTTCATTTAAATCGGTTCAAAATTGGCAAAGATATCGCTGAACATACATACAAAAAAAAAAAAAAAAAAAAGAAATACAGACGAATTGAGAACCTCCTCATTTTTTGAAGTCGGTTAAAAATCATGAAATTACAATTTTGAGTAAAATTAATAACTTTTGAATTAACTTAAAGCAATTCGTTTAAATGTTTTTCCCGCTTTCAAACAGTACCGGTAAACATCTATTATCCAAAACATTCCGTAAAGCAAAATTATGATTAAAAAAAATTGGAAGTCATTTTAAGAACACAATATTACGGAGAGTCTACCATTAGTTTTTGATTTTACCTATGTAGTTTCCTGATAACTATGTTTTGGACTTGAGGAAAAACATGCTCAATCATTTTAATATTAGTAGAATGTGACTTGCATCTAAACAAGTACTTGCTGACCACATGCTACCAGAGTAAACCGCAAACTTTTCCTCTTGTAGCAAGTGTCTGGAACCTGTTTCGGAGATGCCACTTTCAAGTGCATATTTCTCCATCTAGTTAGTCACTGAGGACGGTGTTGGTAATTACATCTAGCAACTAAAATAGAACAACAGACATCAACAGAAATTTTAAAGCCACATACTTACAGGTTGCTAATAGGGTAATGACCAGTGTACTGTTTGCTTTCTCTGGTCCGCTATAGTCTAACGGATTCAGAAATAATAACCTATCCGCTGGCCTATGCTGTGAGTCTAACGAAGAGCAATAAACACACGGTTGCATGTAGTAAATTAGGTATAGAATATCACAAATCATTTTTTTTCTATACTGCCTTAAAATAAGTCGCTGGTAGATCCCCAAAAGCATAATTTCAGATCAAATAAATGTCGCTTATTCACTGAATGTCAGTAAATACTGTCAATGATGGACGTGTGTTTTTGTATCCAATAATTTTATTTCACTGTCATTATTTTTTGTACTGATATGTGGTAGGCCTCTGTTTCTGTTCTGAGAAACACACATCCGAAGATATGACAGAAAAACTATTTATTTTATCTCTGAAATATTTTAGTCAATAAGATGCCATTATATTGAAATTTACTGACCTCGGGATAACGTTTGGTTCTTAAATACAGAGGTTTCCAGTTGCATTCTGATTTCCCACGCAACTGATCATTTCTGATTAGTCCAACTTTGAGGGTTGTTTTCATCCCTATGGTTAAGAGCAGACTGCTCAGCTTCTATGCCCTCCGAGCAGGGAGGGTTCCTTAAAGAGCCATTAACACTTAGAGCCTGGTCCACCATAACATGACACACAACGTGAAGAAAGCCCAAATATTTGACGACTCTACCAGCAAGTGGACATCATTAAGCGCGACGATCTGACAGTTTCAATTAACTTTTCTGCGCATAAAACTGGACAACTGTTGTTCATAAAATCTCGAATGTCTTAAGCTCATTGTACAGATTAAAATTTCAAAGTGATAAAAATTTTGTGTTAGAATATTTCTGACTTTTGTTTGGTTTTATTTGAAACTGACATTTTCTTAAGAAATAATATACACGTATTAGCCTTTTGATAGAATTGGAAGGTTTCGAATCAAGGGAATATACTTCATAGATAGTTTCTTATTATTAATGAGTAACTTCGGCTGGTAACTTTTCTAAACGCTGTTCCTTAAGAAATAACTCTTCTTTAATTTCAAATTTATCAGTTTCGTTTCAATTTTTAGATTTGCTTAAGTTTGTATAATTTTCAAGTTTATTCAAAATCTTAGTTTTCTGCTAACACGATTATAATTTTACGTTAACATCTCATCGCTATTTCAAAATCTATATCGAATTTTATATCCAACCAGCTAAATTGGTATACAGCGATATTTGTGACAGTTGAACATTGAAAATTTGTTGTTTAATTAACGACAGTACAAGGAATATTCCCACTGATGTCGATGCGACGATTACATATCGTTTGAAAGACAAGTCACTGGAACATGAAAAAATGATATTATTGTATTCTGCAACATTATTGTATCATTTTCCGCTTATTTTTTCTATTTAATAAATAGTAGTGATTTGTTGAACCTATATAATTACTGTCAAGATTCTTACTAAACACTATTTAAATGAAAGAGAAAATATGTACGAAAGGGTTCAAAGCAGATTCACTAATAAGACCATATAAGCACAGAGGAGAACGAATTTACGAAATCTAGTAACCTGCTTCTACTTACACCGGTACATGACATATGTGAAAAATGTGGTTTTGAAATTGACCAGAATATTTTCTGTGAACGAAAAATTACGGCTCTTCAGTAATCGTCTGGTGACGAGACCCAGTAAATACATTGAAAACAGGTTGCAGAATTTTAGGTATTAGAAATACCTCCATAATCTGTAGCACAATTATATGATACTGAATCTTTCTCATTTCACAATTAAATTCTGTTTCCAAATTGGCAGTGCTGCTGGTGGTATAGCTACATGACATTTCAAGGCTCCCTTTGGAAGAACAAGTTTTGATCTACTTTTGCCTTAACTGTTTCGTGATAAATGGTCCACCGACCATTAGCAATGTAATATCATATTCGTTACAGATAACCATAAGTCTGAATGGACACTTTCTACTCACAACATAACTCTGAATTTACATTTATCTAAAAGTGATTTGACGATGTGTGGTGTTCTTTTATCCAAGCGTTATTTCATACAAGGTGAAACAATTCCGTTTTAATTTCTTTTAGCACAATCGAAATTTGTAGAGGAATTCGCGATGCAATTAAAGGAGACAAAATACGTCAAGATTTAAATGCAAGGCTGTAACATTTGTTATGGAGCTGTCGCATACCACATCCTGTTCTTCAAGTTCAATAAGAGGTGAGTTATAAATAAAAACAGGCTTGCATGGCCACAGGTATCTGTAAACATAAGACGTATAGTATTATAACGCGCGACTGCGTGTCTCAATGCGTAGAGCGACTGGTTATTACGTGGATGATAAGGTGAGATTTTTTCAGGAAGCCTAACGTCTGGAGCGACTCCACAGGCCCACACAACCTGATACCCAATAAGTACCGAGCAGGAAAATCTGGTGTTAAGCGGATGGAGAGAGGCACCAAACACGCAACCTCCACTGTGCAGCCGAAAAAGTGAAAGGGTTTTCACAGCTCCACCTTGGCCAGTCTCACCTCATTGTGATTGCGTTTTACCTTGTGGTAGTTATGTACTCGATATCTTACAGTTTAATAAAAACCACCCACAATGAACACGTCTTCCTAACCTATTTCTGTCTATTAGACAACACTATGTTGAAAGAATAACGTTCCTACTCAAGGGGTGATAACTGTTTAGCTGTTCAGGCGTGGATTTCGAAAGGAATATACCTGCTTATTTATGCTGAAATTGTAAGACACTAGGTTTTTTTAAAGATTTCTTCTTAAAAGCATTTCAAACTAGATCAAATTATTTAAAATCTAATTTCTGACGTGAATCATTGTCACTGATATGATTCTTAAAATAAGGGCTCGCATAACTAGTGCTTTTCAGGGTGTTCAATAACAGTATTATACAAATTCCGTAATTCCCATGCCAATCACTTTTTGTCAGATCAAGAGTTTCTGTTTTTCACCTCTAGATCCTTATGTTTGGGTACATTGTGTCTTTCTTAAGTTTTATAAATATTACTGCTTTCTTTTAATACCTATGCTTTGTTGCATAATAACTTGCACCAATTTAAATGAATGTAATAAATGTGTACGATAACAAGATCACTGGAACCCGTACTTTACCTTAATAACCTGTGTGCTTATAGTTTCAGAAAGTAACAGTTGTTGGATATTCCGACAGTAGCCGAACTTAAGAGGTGAGGGACAGATTTTTATAATAATAATAATAATTCCGTGCGGTCGTAAAGACCTGGTGACAGGGTTTCTAATGGCTGCGCATTCCACACCTGCCGTAGCCGCCTTAACCTAACCCGGCAATCCTACCGGGTACAGGGGACCTACAGCGTAACGTGGAATCCGAACCACGGAAGCGCTCTGGCATACTTCACATTACACTGCCAGCTATTTAAGATGTGAAGATCGGGTTAACGGCCTTTGAAACTCCCCGCCGAGACATGGATTCGAACCTGAAACCTTCCGATCTCCAATCAGACGCCTTAACTACTGAGCTAACAGACCGCTCTACAGATTTTTATAAATGACATCATTGATTCGGCAATGGTTTGATACACACGATTTCTTTTCTTGTTAAGGAGCATTCATAAACTACGTGGCTCGGCCTACGCGTGGCAGGGGCTGTGTACGCCGCGCTACGTGGGAGGAGGGTGGTTTCGAGCCAAGCCACGTAGCTTTTCATTCATATTATTTGCCACAGTTAAAATAAGGTACAGAACACACAACAGCATGAGGATATTAATTTCCGTCATTTAATTATCTCGGTACGTAATTTAAATAGTGCTGCTCATGCGTGAGACTTATAGTCATAGCGTTGGGTTGCATGCGGCCGCCACATTTTAACTAACCGACACGCGACGGCGCATAACGATTCGAAAAAACATTAAACATGCCGTACCCAGACTCAAATTCGCCTACAGATTTTCCAATACAGTGACAGTTCGCATTGTTTTGATTGTTTTAAATAAAGCTGTTTTGATTAGTATCGCACGCGTGTTACCATATCGCTGGTTGATAAAATAATTATAATTTTGTTATGTCAAGTGAATATCAGCACATCTTTTCTTATACTGCTGGTTGAAGTGTTTCTTCAAGTTCAAAGTGTGGTATGAAGTGGCGTTGTACAATAAACTTTATTAGGTTTAACGAAAATATTTTTCCAACGCGTTTTCACTATCAAGTGTGTTATAGAAATCTTTTAAGTAGATCAAAGAATCTCCCCCTGGTGATTTAGAAAGAAAGGTGACAGAATTACAGCACAAGAAAACAAAAAAGCATATCTTCTTAGTTTTTTTATGCCGCAGGTATAGTTTGTTCTATTTTGTCTATTAATGGTCAATGATAAAATATGAAGAATGTATTTAGTAATACCTCTAGAAGAAAAGGATCTCTGACTGTACCCGAGAAGGAGGTTTTTCCCAATAATTTATCATTTGCAGGAGTAGCTGGAGTCAACGTTTCATTCAGGATATTTATAATTATAGAAAGATGCATAACGCAAATATCAGTTGTGTTCATTGTAAATAAGAAATAATTTCAAGGATCGTCTGTTAAGAATAAACTGTACAAAAAGTCTTCTGGTATAAGGTGGTGGAGGGTGTTGAGACAAAATCCAGGCCTGGCTACGTGGGGAAGGAGAGGGGGACTTCAAAGAAGGCCAAACTACAGCCACATAGTTTATGGACGCTCCCTTAGGAATGTGTTTGCACCTGTCTACAAACCGTGTGCGCATTGCACTGATCTGTTTTGTGTAACTATGTCTTCGAAGGTTGTGTATTTTTGTAAGTTATTTGCTCAGATTACGGAATTCACGTAAGAAGCAATGATAATGGTGGCCATGGCACTGGAGTAGTCGAGAGCTAATGTTGCTTCGGTTGCCCCTACTCAAGGCCAGAAGAATAGCGTCGCTTAGGAATTATCAATGTTTTACGTTTTTCCAATATTTTGACCCAATTTCAATGTATCCACTTCAATTTTCTGGGGAGTAGTTTGGTTTTGTAAACAGAATGTAGACATTACGTTTCTCTTTGTTTTTAAGTTTTCATGTGCAATGTTTCATCTAAATCTGACAAAAACTGTGGGTATCTATAAAGAACATTTTAAATTAAGAGGGGTGGGTGTAGAAGTGAAATGGGGTTGGACTTCTACAAACAAAATTTAAACAGAATTGTTCTGTATGTTTTAAAGAATAAATGTGCAAAGATCATTCAGAATTGGATAAAAGCTAAAGCTTTGTATAAAGAACATTAACAAAAATTAAGGGGATGGAAAGGGGTAGAAGGGTTTGGCTTTTCTAAACCAAATGTACACAGTATTTTTCTGTTTGTTTTGAATTATACGTGTACACATAATTCCTTCAAAATTGGGTGGAAACTGTAGCTTTGTATAAAGAACATTGACGGTAATTAAGGGAGTTGAAAAGGGGACAACGATTGGGTTTTTTCAAAACTAATGTGGAGTACGTGCATGCAAGCTTCCAACGAATTCAGATTAGAATGTGGGTTTGTACCAAAATTAAGGGATATAAAGGGCGAGAGGGGTTGGTTTATTATATTTTATATTAGAAATCTTCTCCGTGAAAAAATACGTATATGTACCATATTTTATAGTGACTGATCAAACGGTTTGTGCTGTAGCTTCTTATAAACAAATTTGATAACATTTAAGATTGCGGAAAGGGAAAGAGGGTTTTTTTTTTTTTAAATAAATGTTGAAAGTATTTTTCTCTTTATTTTAAAGTATACGCGTGCAAGGTTCCACCCTAATCGGATAAAAGCTGTGGGTCTGTATAAAAAATAGGGATGTAAAGTGGGAAAGAGGGTAGTTTTTGATTTTTTGGTCAGAAATCTTCTATATGAAAAAATACATATATGTGCCAACTTTCATAGAGATCGGTCAAACGGTGTCGACTGTAGCTTTTCAAAAAGAACATTGACAAAAATTAAAGGGGGTTGAAACGGGGAGAAGAGTACAGTTTCCGCAAGTTGACAGTATTTTTCTCTTTGTTTTAAAATAAAAGTGTGCAAATTTCCATCGAAACCAGATAAAAACTCTGGGTTTTTATAAAAATTAATGGGTGTAATGGGGGAGAGGGGATGGTTTTTAGATTTTTTGGTCAGAAACCTTCTTCATGAAAAAATACATATAAGTGCCACTTTCATGGTGATCAGCCAAACGGTGTCGGCTCTAGCTTTGCATAAAGAACATTGACAAAAATGAAGTCGGTAGAAAAAGGAAAAGGGGTTGGGCTTCTGCAGACCAAATGTTGACAGTATCTTTCTTTTTATTTTAAAGTGTACATGTGCAAAGATCTATCGAAATGGGATTAAAAATGTATTAAAATTAAGTGATGTAAAGGGGGAAATGGGGTGGTTTATTTATTGTTTTTGTCAGAAACCTTATCTCGTAGGAGTGGGCATGAGTTGGTATTCAGCATGTCTAACACGACCTGTCATATTGTTGCTTGTTGTATCCCTCATTATCTAAAGTAGATCGAAAGAGACCCATTGAACAACAGGCGAAAAATGGTAACTCGTATTAGGCCTCCTTTATTATCCTTTCCTTGCTTTCTACATACTCGTAAGTATTTGGCTGAAATCAAAATGGCATTCAGAGGGTCATCTGAAAAATTATTTACTCCAAGCAATGGAAAATTCTTAGGTTTTGTACAATTATTGGCAAAGTTTGGTCCCATCATTGAAGAGCATGTCAGATTGACAGTGAACGGTGATATGGCTGACCAATATTGCAGCAAAAATATACAAAATGAATTAATAGAACTCATGGCATCAAAAGTTTATCTACAATAGTATACTGCATAAAAGGTTCAAAGTATTATGCAATTATAGCCGATTGTACTCCTGATATAAGTCATAAAGAACAACTTTCAGTCACATTATGATGGGCAGACATAACAGAGGATGCCGTAATCATTTCATTTCTGAAAATATATGATACAACGGATGCTGATCTCACAGAAAGCATTTTAAAAACATTGAGTATTCATGGCCCTAACATTCACTGAAAAGAACAGATTTATGGTAATGGCGCAAATATGAAAGGGGGGGGAAAGGTTTACATAAAATAATTACGGACATAAATCTTCTAGCTTCTTTTGTACTAATATAATTTAGTACTATGTGATGCAGCAAAATCATAGGTAAAATCAGTTAACCTGTTCGGAGTTTTACAAAAAAAAAATTGTTATTTCCAGATCGGTAAATAGATGGAAACTTTTGACCGAACATTTGAAAATATACACCTTCAAAATTTTAAGTGACACGCGCTGGGAAGCCGGAATTGAAAGCGTCATAGCGATTTGTGATCAGTTATGTGGTATGCATGATGCCTTGGTTTCCTTGGCCGATGTTATCAAACAAAGCGATGCTGTGACATCACACAAAGCGACCACAATGGCAGGACAAATAAAACATTTTAGCTTTATTGTTTCTCTTTTAATATGGCATGGTGTTCTTTTTCAAATTAATGTTGTGAGCAAAGCAAGTCAGCGACCTAAAATCAACTTTGTCGACTTTACCGAAATGCTTGATATATGTTGCTCATGTATGAAAACATATAGACAAACAAGTCTCGAACAAACTATTGTAACAAGAACTGAATTAGCATCGGAAATTGATACGCAGCCAATTTTCAAACCACAAACGCTACTAAGACGCATTACACGTAGACCGGGTGAAGAGGCTGTTGATGAACCAGTAAATGATACAAAAAAGTTTGAAGCCAAGTTTTTTAATGCACCGTGCTATAAGGAAAGTTTTCAACACACATAAGATCTTTCTGTTACGTGGAATTTCTTGTTTAACATAAAAAAAATCAAAATAAAGAAGAACTAATTAGACATTGTTCAGTACCTACTGCAAGAAAGGTTAACGGTCTACTTTAAATCTAATATTGATGGAGATTTGTTGTGCGATGAAATGTTACGTCTGCAACACTATAGGCCTATCGGAGACAGTCAGGCAACACCTATCGAAATATTATCAAAAAGCACAATCTTGAAGAGTTATACCCCAACACCTGGATATCGCTTCGTATTCTGTTAAAAATACCAGTGACGGGTAGTGGCCAACGCAGTTTTTCTGAACTAAAATGAATAAAAAACGTACTTGCGGTCTACAATGTCTCAAACAAGATTAACTAATTTGGCCTCGCTAAACACTGAACATCAAGTTGCAAAAACCCTAGATTTTGCCAGTTTTATCAGAGAGTTTGGTCAGAATAAGGTTTTAGTTGTTTGTTAATTTTCGTTTTTCATTAAATGTTTCGTGACTAACTGACAAGCAATATAGGTAGGCCTACATTGTTCAGAGAGTGTATGTTATTATTGTTAATAATAAATATATGTTTACGGTATTATATTAATTCAATAAAATATGTGGTACAAAATTCAAAATACGTTTTTTTAATTATAATTAAAAATAAAAGAGCGCCAAATGCATGACTCGCCCGGAACGCCTAGATGATTAAGGCCTGCCCTTTGTGCCGTGATTCGTATTGTTCTTAGAAGTTTGCCTTCTTCCACGTCTTCTTGGTCTTCCCTCTCTTTCTGGAGTAACCAGATACATGATTATCTGCAACTTAACGTAATGGGATTGCGACCACACCTTGCACAGTACAAGTGACCGACAAACTAAGCAGATTGCGTCATTCAGGCCACGTGAAAAGAGGTGGAGCAGGGTGGGAGGGGTTCCAATGGAAGGGAAGCGGTGGATGTTGTGTTCGACCTTCATAGCAGGTCTATCGCTTTTACTTTTATATGGTTGGAAAAGGTGAACTCATCATAAAAAACTGACTTGGGTATTCAATAATGAGTGACAAACCAAGATAGGAAAAAAAAATTAACTAGTTTTGAATTAGTTCTTCATAGTTTATGCGTTATAAAATGTTACTAGCCGTCGCCCTTAATTTCGTTTACTTGAAGTTCTTAAGTTTTTTATATTATAAAGGTTTAAGAGATGAAATCAGGCCTTGTATCGAAATTACTCTGACAGACAATTTGACTTCCTAATTTACAGTCTACAGATCGTTAACAATGTCGCTAATAGACTACTGTACAGAAATGCGGTGGGGTTACGACTCTAAGATACAAGTTTAATGATTGGTGGTGAAGATCAGTTTTAATTTCGAATAACACGATGCCGTTGGTAAGTGTTCCATCAAATATTTCGACGCAGAGAAATTAGTTATCTTTAAAAATTTAATAATTCTCCGACATTTGTATCTTAAATTTTTAGATATTTGACATCATATCGAAGTAAAACATGTTCTGTTTTACTCTTGGGACCTGGGGCTATATAGTTTTCGAAAACACATCAAAACAACGAAACGAACAGACACTTTTTTTATTTATTTCTCAGTACCTGGATGCTGCATTAAGATAAAATATACCTAATTTGAGTCCTAGGCCGTGGGCTGCGTAACGTATGAAACATCATGAAAATCTGTCCTATTGCTATAAGGGGAATCGCAATACACGAAACTGAATACTTTTTTCGCAGTCGAAATAATTATAGTAAACTATATATAGAAGTCTATGCGAGTCCCCTATGACTCTCCAGCAGCCCGCCTCCCAGCCTTCTGCTGGGAGGAATGAAATTGTAAAAAAAAAAAAAAAAAAAAAAAAAAAAAAAAAAAAAAAAAAAAATGTAAATGTTGTACAATGCTAAACATTCTAGCTCCTGCTGCATTCATACTGTTCTTAATTATTTATTTATCGTGTGGCATTCTTCGCCCATCACCGTAATAAGGCAGTTGCAATAAGAAAGCTGCAAGAGACTGAACACTGTGCATGAAGGTGGAGTATCATCATCAACACTGCGAAAACCTAAACTGTGATGCTATCCTGGAAACTCTGCAAACGCCGAAAGCGTCAAACAACTGCACCAAAATTTCGCGTCTTCGGCAAAGACATTCCGTGGAACTCCACAGTTAAATATCTAGGAGTGACGTTAGACAGACGGCTAACCTGAAAGAGACACATTGACAACCTACGGAAGAAAGTCCTCATCAGGTTACAGTGACTGTTGCCTCTACTTAACATGACTAGTTCACTGCCTGCGACTAGGGCTGTTGATATTTAAAAAAATATCGGATTTTCGATATATCGATATTTAAAAAAATATTTATATCGGGTTCGATATATCGAAGAAAAGATATATCGAAGAAAAAGTATCGATATATCGACCCTATTATATAACAATATTACAAAAACAAATCATTTTAAAAAAGGGCGAAGTCTTGTGGCTATTTAATGATAATTTCTGAATCAAGTATTGATTTTCTGAAAAAAAAAAATAGTTTTTCATGACGTTACGGATAAATCTTTTTTGAAATTGTGATTTAGCCATTATACTACTACTTTACTAAAAGGAAAGGCAGAATGTTTATGATTTATGACTTGTGAATCCGAAATGAGCATCGAGGGAAATCTTGGCTTTTGTGAGTTTAAAAGATCAATAATGCAACATTGTAAAGGCATTTATTTAGGTTGATCAGAGTTTGCATAGTGACCAAGTCACTTTTTTACAAGTATTGTTTTATATGGAATTTAATTTCTTTTTGTAGGTTGATAGCTTGTTCTGAGTCTTCTTACTTTTTAGGACCAAATGTTTGCACCTTAGCAAAGATTATGTATCCGAATTTATCAATATTCCTGCTTACATCCAATTTTCATGTCAAAATACTTTCCTCGACAACGCACGCTCATGTAAAACAACGGGCTCGAGTCCGATTCGTTCTGTGCGAGCTTCGCCGTGTCTGCATTGTTACCATCGGTGGAGGACTACCAATAACTTCCAAATTAAATGTAGTAACAAAGTAAAATTAATTGTGTTTTTTATGCTCCTGATCTTTGTGCAAAACTGAAATTCAAGCCATATAGCTTCATCAAGAAGAAAGCAATTAACCTACAAATTTTCTCTAAGACGTTTCAGCTTTTAGATTGGCATTGAAAAAACACAGGAACTTTTCTTATACTATGGGGATGAAGCCAATTATGTGTACCAAATTACCATTTTCTAGGACAACTGGACTTTGCATAGAATTATGATGAGAGAACGTCATAGTTATTTAAAAGAGTTTCAGATCCAAAAAAATTCCAAACTAAGGTGGTGAATGTAGTAAAATTTTGCACCAAAACTCATGTCTGAAATTTCATTGGACATACTTTTCAAGAGCATGAACTCATGTTTTTCCCGTTGTTTCTTCTACTATGGAACTCCTACATTAATTGAAAATTTCCCCTTCTTTGATATTGCTTCGCAAATGGGTAACGCTTTACCATAATACAATTTTTTAAAGCTGAGATTCTAGGTTGAATGCAGGATTTAGGGCGAGGGGTGGGAGCAAACCGCGGTACTTGCTCTGGGCGATAAAATCGTGTCCAACAATGCGTTTGGCAAACAGTTAAAGTGGCGACATCAATGCGTTTGGCCAACAATCAAGGAGGCGATTCTCGGAGTCTGGCTGGCAACAATGTTTGAAGAGGCGGTAATCTCAGTTTTTCCCCAGCTTGGAAAAATCCTAGAGCCGCTACTGTCAAGGCAGTTCCCTTGGCGTTAACAAATTGTTTTTTTAAAGGCACCAATCTATAATAATAAGTTTTTACCATAGCACTTTGTAAGGGCAATCCAAAAGTGGTAGATTCTTTTTTCAATTTCTTATCTTAATAAATTCGTAAGTGATATAACAAAACTGGCTGTGACATAATTTTGGAGGTCAATTCTTCTGTTGGTATGGAACAAGAAGCGTATCCAATTCGCGCGAAATATTTAACTGTGGAGTGCCAGATACAGGCTAATAATTTCCGGGACATTTCTGGGTCTAAAAAGTATTTTTGCGGTATGTTTAAAGAGTGAACAAAAATGCAAATTAATAAAAAAAATCTATTTTAGGTAAATATGCTATCTAACGTATATATAGCACCTCTTTTAACTTTATTAATTAAACTATGGTAGAAAGTCAACATCAGGTATTATGAATCAAAAGGAAAAATAATAAACTTAAAACAAAAATTGACCACTTCGTTAGGAATTTTTTACTTTGGTTCAAAATCAACATCGGGTATTATCAATCAAAATCTCAAAAATATTAAACCAAAACTGAACACTTCTGTTAGGCTCATTAATTAAAATTAGGCAGAAAATCAACAAATAACAAAAAATTATCATCTATCTTTTGCTAAATCAAAATAGATCTTAATCATCTACTTTTAAAATATTTATTACTAGATTTTGCCATTTTCATAAATATTTCTCCGTCACTGCTTTGCAAAACTGATAAAATTCCTCAGCAAGAGTCTTCAAAATTGATTGAGTTTGCAGTTCAGCCTTGATCGAATCCATGAACGTTCTGTTTCGCTCTTATTTCATAAGTTATTCAACGGGCTAAAACTTGTCTCGTAAAAGTCATTGCTTGTTGGAATTGACAAAACAAAACCAACTATTTTTTTAAAAATATTCAAAATCATTAAAAACGCTTGTTCTAAAGAAATTGGCCCAGATTTTATCGTTTGGAAAGTCTTTTGGAAGGACCTGAAAAACACGTTTCAGACATTTGAACTCTGTATAAAGGGAGTTAATGTTAACTGCATCTAGAATTTTCAAAGTCCCAGAAAATTCAAAGAGTATTTTCCTGTCAGTTTCAATTCCTCTGATTTAAGGAACATTCCATCCTCCCGCTGCAAGCATGGGATACTTGGCTTGGCCTCATGACCACCGTGGTGAACTGAGTTTGAGAAAAAAACTAGTATACGGAAATTCCGGTACAGTAACGCATAATTCCTGAACACGAGATCAGACACAAAATTCCGGGACATTCCCGTATTTTCCGGCTATCTGGCAACCCTACCCATACCTGGTACATTACAATTAGTTTCTTAATGCTAATACTTTTGCATTGATTGAAGACAAATTTTAAAAACTTTTCAAAATGTCCAGACAAGAATTCTAATGAATATTGAATGAGTTATTTTACCTTCGTTTTTTACTTCTCCACAGGCCCGCCGCTAGCTGTTTGAGCGCCCGCGTGCGATAGCGATTATGTTGCCCCCTGTCCAACTACTGCCAGTGGTGGATTTAGGAAATTTCCGAAACGGGTCAAAAAAACTCTGAGATTGCCGCCCCCATTGTTGCCATCCCCAGTGTCGCCGGCGACCGCCCGAAGCAGCTGTTGAGCTAAAAAAAAAGGTCGCCCGCTACATAATATGCAGCCTTGCATGCCCGCTTACGGCGGCCCTACTTCTCCATGTGCTCGTATCGTTCATTGTTTCTTAAAATTCTATCTATGAAAATGTATTTCATGTGCAACACAGGTAATCGTTTTCCCTCCAATAATAACTTGTAATATTCTACGAGGAAAACGGAAAATAACCACTTATTTTTTAAAAATATCGGACTCCGATATTCAGATTTCAACATCGATATATCGATATATCCTCCTAAAAATATCACTCATAAATATCGATATTTTTTTAAAAAATATCGATATATCGATATTTTATCAACAGCCCTACCTGCGACCACAGGAGTGACTATTCATTGCAGTCTGATACGTCCTCTGCTTGAGTACACGTGCTCAGTGTGGGGGTATGCGGCCAGATTACAAACTTTACAGAACTGAGCCCTTCGAAGAGCTCTCCATGTAACAAAAAGCTTGCGAACTAGGGATCTGCACGCAGCCGCAGGAATACAACTACTGCGAGATAGGATGCGTCATTTGTCCGCATCCTTCTACAGGACAGCCCAGAAATCACAGAACCCTCTGATAGCGCCACTGGGAACGTACGACACCTACTTCGACCACTCTCAATTTTTGAAGAACAATAGAGATCTATAGCAGCTCCAGAGAAGACATACCGCAAGAAAAGTGACGGAGACGATTGAAGTTTGAAGGAAATGTCTTCGGACAACAACCTTAACCACAACCTGCCTAACAACGCCAGAAAGGCAGAAAATGCTGAGCGACATGATAATTGATGTATTTATCTTATATTATGGCTAATAACATTTCGTTTTGCATTTGAAAATTCTTAACATTGTTATTTTTTCTGTATAATATGGTTTGTTCGATTTAAAATAAGCAGCATATGGTAGTAAACTGATAAGAAGTAGGAGAAACCAAGCTTACACAGTATGTCGATTAGAAACAACACTTAACAGATTCATACCTATCAGTTTTTGCTAATGTTTTCAATAGGAAATATTTTTACTGGTTGGACTTTCGTTTGTTTATACGGCTCCTATTTTTTTTTAAAAAATAACCCTTAATCTAGTAATCACATAAAGAGGAAAGCCATTATTTTTACGACGATGCAACAAAAGAAAAAGCTCATAAAAGTAATAACTGATTCGAAAATTAAATTTATTACCACATTTATCGCTAGATAATAAGCTATGTAGGTACTCATTTCGTGATTTATGCCCGGAAGTATTCTGGATTTAAATATGATCATCACTGGTCATTCTTCCACAGTTACATGCAAAGAACTTAAATTAAATCCGTTTACTACAATTGTTTCTGAATGGAAGTATTTAATGTGGCTGCTTCCTGTGAGTGTACATATTGTTAGCATTCAGGTGTTTACGTAATAAGAGTTATTAAAGTGAACTTTAGTACAAATATGTTTGAAACTGGTGTAAATAATCTGCGGTACACTAGGTTGCGTTACAAGAACCGTCTGCACTGTTCTCTTTCATGTTTCAATAATGCTTACCTACTGAATTACATGTTACAGTGCCTGTGTTCTGCTAACGTTTTAAAGCATATATGTGCGTGCTTGCATGATTTGACAACTATGGGGAGCGAAGTGACGTCGAATTGCGTGTTTTAAATTAGTTATTTGTTATGTTTAGTACTCAGTAACAAGAAAACAAACACTGCATACGGTTTCTGTATAACGCTACATGATGTAACGCAGGTCAGTCAACGTGATTACAAATGTTTACAACGTTTCTGTTGTGGGTTTCATCTTTATAATCAGTGTTATTGTGACATAAAATGCTGTTACTCGTCAATAAATAATAGCCGTTCCTAAAGACGTCAGTAGAATGAATTTATATGACATCCCATATCGTGTATGAATTAATTTTTACTATAATTCAAATAAAATGCAAGAGAAAATTGGACAAAACGGGGCAGCGTGGAACCGATGCTTTACTGAATTTCAGATGAATATTGAAAAACGCATTCTATTTGCAGACGTATTAGGAACAATGTATTTTTTTTATTATACAGTATCAACTTTTGTTTCTTGTGTGGTATTGTGTACATGACTGCTTGGTAACTAACGATTTTAGCCATAAATATTTGTTGTGTAAATTGCTTTTTTTAATTTTGTTATCAATATGATCACTTTGCCACTCCGTGTGTTTTGTGTCAGAGAAGACAAAATTAGGCTATGTGAAAACTTACATTTGAACAAGACCGAGTTTATCCATAAACACTAGTATTACAGTGCCTGTAGGCACAGTTAATTAGAAATGGAAACAGCAGGCAGTTACGAAAGCAATGGGAAGATAAGCGTGCCTGTTTTTGACATGATAAGAATTTATTTGTCTATTACTGAAGTCTCTGACCATACTATTAAATAACTACTGATTCTAAAAGTTATTTTCTGCATCTTGAATAACTATATTTCGTTATATATGATGGTTGCTGGTATTGTTTGATCAAACATTCAATTTAAAAAACAAAAACAAAAAAAAATCTGGACTTTCGGCCTACTATGTCGGGAAAGAACCGGTTTAGACATGCTCCTAAAGTCGAAAAATCTTGCATCTGTAATCGATACCTTTTACACAACCATAAAATCAAGGGATAAGGATAACAATAAAGAACACAACTAAGACGTCGACACGTTAAGTATTTATTTTACCATTTTCGTAGCCTCTGATCATACTACCGAATAATAAATTAAAGCAGTGAAAAGTCATTTTCAGCAACCTGCACCTGTAGTGGACATGCTATCCATATGTTTCTGTAAATCAAACGTAAACAGTGTTTTTCTATTTGCTAACTATACATATGCAAAGTTCCATCAAAATCTGATAACACTGTGTGTTCGTATAGAGATTTTGCGAAAAGCGTCCAACTCGCATATCATACGCGCAACGGGTGCCGTGATGGTGACGCGCGCAACATTTGGCATCTTGGTGGCGGTGGCATCACGGACTCACAGATTTACCCCCGTCCAAACAACTTGTAATGCGCCTATAGATACTTTCACTTGAAAATTTTTATAATGTAACAAAACTTTCATTAGTGGCGCAATTTGTAGAACTACCGTGGGTGCTCAACTGAATGGTCTGACGCTTCATTGCGTGTTGGTGTGGGAGGAGGTATGTTAAAAAACTGCACAGACTCACTTGGCTCTGGCGGATAGGTCTGACAGACAGTCGCTCTTCTCAGACGGAGACCATAATGTTATTCGAAGCCAGTCACAAATAAACGTAGTGGCGTGATTTGGAAATCTTAAGAGAGTAAACTATGGTCTGTTTTGTGAGGTTCGATGAGCCAATAATAATAATAGAAAATTTGGTGGAATTTATACCAACAGTGAAAAAAAGAATGTTGAAGGGATTTATATCATTAAGATGGATAAGTGATTGAGCATAATTCTCAGTCTGATAGAAACGCTCAAAGAAAACTGTCACGATCTGAAAGAATTAGATTTTAGATGGCCTTGCACTGCAGTTCATCTTTGATGCAATTTTACCAAGTCAGCATCGGTCGTTCATGATTGGAAGACTGTGATGTGACTTCGCTTACCGTGTGAATACTGTTTCTTCTTTCCTCCGTCAGTTATTCAGAAATGTGGCGTTTTTGCTCTACCAACAATGATTTTAATAATGTAGTATGACTGTGCATCGTGCTTCTGTGAATATTCAGATATTCAAATAGCGCTCTTGCGAGAAGAAGATATGTTTATCATTCATTTCATCTTAATGTATATGGACACAAAGGTTGTAGAGAGATGAAGTGTTCGTTACCTTTGCCTCATGTAAAACGCTGCGCTGGTCCTAGTAACAGCTTCTTGAATGGAAAAGAGACGCGGTAAATACGAATATGTCCTATCAGTTAGAATACTCACATTGTTAGTTACTGAAACTTAAATTTTTATTCGTTCTAAAGTTGACAAGGATAGTCTGAGAAGTCCTGTAACTTGATCAGAGGTTTTCCAACGTTGGAGTAGTAAATAAGTTTACAAAATGTTATTAGTTATATAGGTCCCTACCAGTTTGTAGAGAGAGCTGTAATATTCGTGGAATTTACCTTTCGGAGTCATTCTTTTAAAACGGTGTTAGCTTTTGCTGTCGAGAAGTTCTCAGATTAGCCTTGTACTGATTTTACCTTTGAGTACAGACTTTCATAACAACGCCACTCGATATTTAACACTTGTTGGCAACCGCATATGCTAATTCATGTGTTCGGGATTTTAAACTGCGACACGGCAATTTAGACGGCCACGCAGCTAGTTTCGAGGAGTGGGTGGTTCAGGAACATTAGAGCAAGCTCGTTTCCCGAAAAATTTATGAGACAAAGGTACCATTAATAATAAAATTTCTCCGTAAAGAGGAATCATAAAAGGCTGTTTCGTCTGCGTGGCAAAGCTGGCTTGAGGAACGCTTTTAAGGCTCACGGAGATTCGATTAGTTGTAGTATCCAAAGATGACGTAACCTGACACTCGCTTCTAATGCTTTGGTCATATAAGCGACCAACATAGGTCGAAAGTGGACACTGAGGAACACGTCTCGACAGTTTGCTCACAGCAGCGATCGGAAAGGACTTGTAGCGGCCTTTCGCCCACAGCAGGTCTCGTCGGGGTCGGTCGCCACCGAACCGGTTACTCCGCGGCGACGACGCTTTCGCCGCGCTGTGTAGCTTGTCTCGTTGGAACTGTAGTCCTGCGCAGCTTTTACTTTTCTTTCGCGACTTCAGATCACATCACAAATTGGTCTGACATCATTGGTAAAAACGCAAAGCTGACGTCGAGCATGTTGGTTCTGACGAAAAAAATTTCCTTCCTGCCTCTCTAGAGGAAGAGCTGCAACCTGTATACGATAAATGAGATAAGTCTGTATAAAGTAAAATATAAGTTTATGAAAAACTTCCACTGTAATAAAATGAGTTGTGTTTTCAAACTGGACATATCTCAATGGCTCGCCAACCGTCAGCGACTCTCGATAATGCCCGAAGTGTTAATTTCATTCACTGCCACCACAGCGCTGCTTGGCTAACCAGGAAATTTCAAATCAGTAACTGTATTGACTTTATTTACGCTTATTTTGTTAAAAGAAGGGTTAATTTCTAATAAATAATCTATTTAATTTTATTTGAACTTGTAAAAATAAAGTGCAACTGCGATGCCTGTTAAAACATAAATGCCTATTGTTTAGCATAGATACAAATTATAATGCGAGGCAGAGATATCAAAAATTATAACGTGACGTTCGTTTAAGTTTATATGTTGCTTATTGTCTATTTACGTCGACCAGATGCAGAAATTCATAAAAGGAGAAGAACCTCTGAAGTATACGCTGTATTCTCTACAACAATTACTGGAACAACATATAGCATTAGAATTTTTTGACAGAAGATAATAAACAGTGAAGTTTATCAAACCCTGAGAAAGTTAACACGAAACGTAGCTAAATAATCACAAAATACATCAATCAAATAAATAATACTTATTACATGTTGTAATTATACTACACTTAGAAACCTATTCATAACATTAAACATATTACATTTCCGTCATTCAACTAAAACGATTATCGTTATTCCTTGGAAACTTTGTCAGAACAAATTTCCATTACCACCGTAAGCCATACCTGTGATTTTTGACGGGCGTTTGAAATAGTGCTTTAATAATTTACGGCGCAATAATCCTAGAATGCGTTCAGTTAGGGTTTATTGAATTAGAACTTTGCATTATCAGCTGTAACCCATTGCCCTAGAATTCAGATCAAAAATCATATTTTGCAGAAAATTCAACAATCTGCTGCTTTTAAATTAATGGTAAGAAAACGGAAAGAGTAAAAGTTCAGTAGTTGGATTAAGCCACTATGAAGCCGGAATGCATCCACCAATCAAAAATTTTAGAGGATGTTAGAGACTCCTTTCTCAGTTAGTGTTGGGTTCGTATGGGTGTAAAAAGACCGTTCATTACATATTATTTCATTTGTCAGTTTTACTGCTCGAGATTAAAAGCGAGTGGATATTACAAACCTGCTTGAAAATTCTGATTTCGAGTTATTGTGTGTGCTATTATACATCTCTTATGTGTGTTGAATCCAGAATCCCAGCCTGTAAACATAACTGACAACCTCTATCCGTTGATGGTTCATTTACATAAAACAACCTAATAATAAAAGAGATAAGAAGAGACAAAATGAGATCATACCGTTATTAATTCAATGAATAAAAAACGTTTCGTTGTAATACAAATCTAAAGTTTTTAAGCAGACAATAACCCTGATTTAAATTTTGTTCTATAAGAACGTAAAAATCCGTCTTCATACTCGTTAGTGTATATTTTTTTAGTCTGTCGTTTCTTCTACATAATTCAGTACGTGCAATTGTTTTGTTGATTTCCATCATAAATTTTACTGTCAATTGTTGGCAATAAATATACTCCAAATTCACGTAAGTCTCTGTCAAAGACATTCGGGTATCAACTTCACGTTTAATTTGCAGGCCGTCTGACGTCTTAATGACACCGAGATTGATCGAATACTTACAGTATTAGTCGCAAAAGAAAAATAGTGTAAACGAAATGAAACTCGATCAAATGCCCAAAAATGTCCATGTAGTATATTCACACTGAAAAAGAACTCAGATTAATATTCGCCAAACTATACCCTGGGTAACGTTACTGGGGGGGGTACATGAAAACAATATTTGTTTACAAGGAACATATCCCCACCAGGCCAAGAAGAGGATTACTTTTATCAGGATATATGAGTGAAATAATGTGAACTGCCAATTTAACAGTGGAAAAAATGTCACATATTTGATATGCGGCTATTAGATATGGGGAACAGTGTGGAAAATAAGTATATTGTGCTAATGTAGACTGCAAAATTGATTTTCGAAAAAAAATTCTGAATGCACCAAGATTTGGGCCAGAGATAGAGATTCTCGCCACCAGAAATATTCCGTTCAGAATAGAATAGATTATACATACAAACAAAGAAATTACACAATAAATAAATAAATCATTTAGTGACATTTAAGACAAGGCTGTAAAATATAGTCACAAAACCACGGCCATGGTAATATGGATGATACCATTAGAAATATTAGAAAGATCTACGTAAAATACCAACACAACAAAAATTAAGAAAAGTCATATCAAGAAAGTTTAGTTAAAAATGGGTAAGGTTACATCAAGATCTCTAATACAAAGATCAAAGTTTTCTACCATAAACAAATTCAATAAATAGTTCCCCCATGACTTACCTGATCTAGCAGTGACTGTAGAGCAACCGAAAATTGCGGAACCTAGAAGATTATTGTAGAGACAGCCAAAAAAATAAATAAATAAAAATGAAACTCATGCTTATCTACGTAAAGTACAGACTTCCAGGAGAGAAGAGGGATTAATGAGATGTACCTACTTCACCAAGTAAGCATGGTTTTACTTATCTATGGCCCTTATGTATCTGTTAAGATGTTCTTAATTGTTTCTGTCATACCGCACGCTTTATTAAGGCGAGGTGACTGAACACGACCACTAATACATTCTGCTAAGTCATTATCAATTAGCAAGAAAGCTTCCACGCAAACGGTCTTTCTCAGCCTTGTGATGGATTTAGGGAGAAATGGAACGTGACTCAAAAAAAAAGTCTAATAATGTGCTGCAAACAGGTGTCCAAATGTTTATTTCCATCTCACATTACTTCAAAACATCTTCACTTTCGGAAGGATTATAAGGATCTTTTTTTTAATGATACGCGAGTTTTTCACACATTTAAATCTGTTGGAAGGTTATAAAATTGTTTGTTATTAACAGTTTATTTCATTAGAGTAGTCTGAAATTTTATGTGCGTGTCGTTGCGGTGCCCTAAGAATTTTAGCCTTTTTCCCTACTAATTTTTTTTTCATTGCCTCATCGGTAAATTCGCAAGATTTCCTACAGCTTAAGAAATTTTAATACTGCAATGAAATGTAACGAAAGAATTAGTTTTTCCTAAACGAAGCCTGAGGGTTGGCGGTATTTAAGAAGACGCTGGTTTGAACCTCGATTCAGTCATCCACATTTCAACTTTTCACTGCTTCCTTCAAAAGCCATGGACAAGTTCATTTCCTTTTCGAGTCAGCTGTCCAATCCCTATTCTAATCATATCGGTGTTGACTGATCGTATACCGGTTACAAATACTGTCATAAGTTCGTCTGGGCAGTTTGGTCCTTCCACAGGAGAAACACTAGGCCTGCTTCCATAAGTAGGACGGCCAGATCCTTTCTTTCGTGTTGCAGACGATCGCTGTTAGTTGTAGTGTGCTATATGCGTGTAGGTTTATGAAGGAGAATGATGTAACACAGTGGCGGTCCAATGACATCTACACATTCGAAAGACACCAAGTGTGCCGACAAGTTTAACATCCTTACTGGGTAGAAGAATCACCATACACCATCATAGTTCAGACAGTAGATATGCTTGAAAAATTATAAATGCCTCTTGAATTGCTGTGGTAACAACTCTGGTAATTTTGTATCAGTCTATTAATGTGAACGCGAGACTACTTAAACTAAGTTTTTTATGGTTTAAGGCTCTACGCCTCACAGCTTGAAAGTCATCAGAGGTTGGGAAGAATCAGGAAGGATCATGGAAAAACGAAATCTGGTTCGCCGGACGGTTATTCGAACCCTCGTCCTCCTGAATGCGAGGCCAGAACGTTACCGCTCTCCCACCAAGCTCGGTATTGAAATGAGATGGAAGTATTTGTTGTGTTTTTTTTTTTTTTAGTATGATTGGTTTTTTTGTATTAAACCAGATTGTTGGTGCTTACTAAAAGCGCATGGACACGTGCCAGAGATTTCTCCACTTTCTTTCCAAGTTTTTCTTGTTCATTCTAAACAAGCTTTGCTCTCAACGTGACTTTCACATAGTTGGACGCAGTCGAGTTTGTCTAATCTTTGCTTATTCCTACATAGTGGTAACTTGTTCCTGCTGCCTAAAACTCGAGCTTGCGATCGCTAATTCCTTCTGCTATTGACGCAGGGTCAATCGAATCATCTCTCTCTTGGGGAAGTGGTCTAAAACACGACCTTGTTGCTTCACACACATCGCGTGTTTTCTCAGTGCTGCCAGCCTCTTGGTTTTAAATATCCGCAGATGGTCGCTAAAATTTCCGTAGATTGGGTATAAAAATCCGGAGACTCGCAAACTGAAACACTGAAACAATAATTACTGAAGATAGACCCAAAATTAAGAATACATTATTTCCAAGTCTTTAAAATCTTTAAAGTTCGAAATAAAAGATACTAGTCTACATTGAAAATAAGAAATATCTCAGAACATGTTTCATACAGCATCACTTTCGTTACTGGTGCTTTAATACCTACTAGTTTTTTTTTAACCAAAAGACCACACATTAAATTTAGTACCTGTATTTCTCCTATGACAGGAAATGTTAAACTACGGCCCCTTTGACTCTCAGATGTCGGTTACGCGGACTTTGTTTGACTCTCGGAAGTCATTGCTTTGTAATGCCGATCCAATGGGAGTGTCACCGTGCATAAAGAGTGCGTCGATAGTTGTGTATTACGATCTAAAACGATTCACAGTTCTGTAATACAGTGACACTATACGCTAAAAGTTTAACAAAACACCAAAATAAGGAAAAATCAATTAATAATAAAAACAGCCAAAAATCCGTATATGTTTTAACAAAATCCGAAAATACGAACTTTTTTTTTTTTTTTTTAAAAAAAGAAAAAAAGAAAAAAGAAATAGTAGATCTACGGATAAATCCGTAGGTTTGACAGCGCTGTGTTTTCTCGTATAACTCGGTCGAATCATTATTGTGGGACAATCAAAATAATCTGCGTATAGTTTTTCGATTTCGTGGTGATCATTGTTGGTAGTTTCATAGCATTGTGTTTACCTTGAAAACTATATAAATACGTAATGAGTTATATTAGAAACATTTGAAAATGAGATTTAGCAAAAGCTTTCGTTCTATGGGTGTTAAAGACAATATGCTAATTCTGTTAAAAATTCTATTAAAAAAGAATGAGTAATTATGGAGACAATATTGAATTTTTGTATAGCGCTATTCAGTCAGTCTATGAGTTTGAACTTGTAAATCGAGTTTTAGTAACAAATGAAACATATAAAATATTCAACGTCGTTTTTTATTATGTAGCCGTTTTTTTTCTAAGACTTCAGTTTCAGTTAGTAACTTTTTGTTTTTTAAATATTTATGTAAATATATCTTCTTTTTTTTTTGTTACAGAATGTGTACTTTGGCTCGACATGTATTAAAACAATGTCGAAATTGCTTGAAACAACTTCTGTAGTTCTCCAGTGTTGAATATGTATTGAAGTAGTAAAATTTTAATTTAATAAAATCACTCTGTGTTAGCTCTATGCCTCCGGATCTAGAGAACCGAGAAGAAAAATTTACTCATCATTTTACATCTACAACCATATTATTCAATTCACATAAACGTGCTTTCCACCAACAATTAATGTCTCCTCTGTGCACGCCAGTCCCTAAAAGCAAGAAGGAATAAATAATTAGTATAGGCACCAGTCAGGCATAGTATTTCTCTCATCTCTCCTGTCATAGCTACTCAAATAGGTTGTTGAGTGAATTATTTAACTGAAGTTGTAAATGGAAGTGGATGATTATTTGTTTTAATCAATTCAATCGGAAACTACGTCATCAGTCTACCAGATAATCCCAGCGCATTGTATGTATCAAGTCTGCAAAGCTCTTGTTCGGGTTGTGGCAGGCGATTCTTTTCAGCATATTCTCAATACCGTCAATCAATCCTTCGCGATGGGAATACGAAACAGTGCAATATTACGTTGAGACTTTCAAGCGTTTTCTGTACTGTACGTGTATTAAAATTCTTCAAACTTCAACTAGTGAATCGCTCTAGAATTACACACGACCGAAGTTATGTGCTGATTCCACTTCAGGTTGTTCTACATGCTACACCAAATCAGCCGTATCAGTGACAGAACAGTTTATTTTCCATTCCTGTGAAATTGGGTTCTTTTGTTAGTTATAAGCACTTCCTTACATTTTTATTCTTTATCGTACCTTACCGAAATTATGCTGAGGTAGCGTTGAATTTCTTAACAACCTGCATTCTTCACTTAATCTGGAATCATTTAGTATGACAGCAGTTTTTTGTCTGACAACTAATTACCATCCGTGAAATAAAAACATTTTTTTATGTTTGACAGTTGTTGATACGAGACTTCGTTTTGAATAGAACATACATTTTGAATGTTTCTCTCGATTACGATGTAAAAGTAGAGACATTATTTTTGAAGAAGTAGCCGCGTGAACTTCCTGAAAAATATGTTAATTATTCGTGGTATGGAATAATGACTGAAAAGTAAATAAAGGTTAGGTGTTAAAACTGAGCGATCACTATATGTGTATTTAGTTGGTAATCCTTTGACGTAGCATTCGTTATTTATTTCCAAGGTATTTTCCTACCACTCTTCAAAACATATGGAAATGGATCCTTACCGCTACTTGTTGCCGCGCCGTAACACTTTCTTAATGACCTTAGACTACGGTGTGTAGGATGCCATTTACCTGAATACCTGATGTAGACCGTTGTTCAGTAATTTATTACTTTTAATTTTCTGTAGATTCAGTTGAGAGTTGCAGTAGGCCGTAAATTAAGAATCACCCACTATACCAAATTCATAACTCAACTAAAAAAAAAAATGTCTACAATTTACTGACTGCATTCAACTGAAAAATTAACATACTTTTTGAAAATTACGATGCAACTAGATTAACTGTCTAAAAGAAGTGTAATGGCCAAATTTTTAGCGTTTATTGGCTGAGGTAAAAGTTATTTATTTGATATTCAATAGAGAAGAACATTAGACAAAAATTAACACTTACCTGGAAAGCGATTCCTATTACACGAAGTTTTCAATGATCTAATAGAAGCATAAAACTATTTTCTGAGCCTTTACACTTGGTTTCATGCGGCGATTTGCTTTTGGAATTAGGGTCCGGTCATTCCATTTTGATGTTTGCATGAGATAATATGTATCTTCACCTATAACAAATAATATTATTTATGACGAACAAGGTCACCCGCTGCGGACATCCACTGAGTTCTGTTATTTCCGTAAAGGATGACACACAATTCTTGAAGCTTCTTAATAGAAATAAAAGTCTCGCGGTGACTGACGGATTACCATTCATCAAATTTTTTAGTTCTCTGGTAGAATAATGAAAATCCTTCATTCATTAAAGCGTTAAAACAGATGATCATAACCAGCTTTGAGGTACGGTAGCTATTTAGATGGGGTTTAGCGAAGAAATGAGAAGTTAAGAGGGAACCACAATTAAATATTAAGTGGCAAGTGATAAGTTGTTAAGATTTATTTTTAGCATCCTTCGTTTCACAGCCAATGTAAGCTATCTCATCCGTAAAAATATCGATCTTCATCACAGGTAATAAGAAAGAACCTGTGAAGATTTGGGGTCCAGTTTATATCACGATGCATGAAGACACTGACATGCGATACAAGGAATGTATTAATTCGCGTGTGATTGAAGCTTTCTTTTCTAGCGGCAATATTAGCGGAGATTGTGGTCAGGCTGAAATACAACCTGGACCAAGTTGACAACTGAAGCTTTTTGCTACAGCACAAGGGACGATAAATTACAATGAGCTTTATTTTACAATTCTATTTAGTTAAGCAACTGCAGAGAAATAAGTTACCATAACACTCCGTTAAACCCTTCATTTTTGATGGCTAGTATATTATAATATGTTGACATGAAATTAGATACATTGTTCTCTTATCTCTACAGTAGAGAGTTCATTATATAATTAGTGGGATTAGTGCCTGTTAGTTTTCTGTGCATCGCTCAACTTTGAAGCTACCTAGTTCAGCAGCAATAGCCACAAACTAAAGTTTTACGCAGTTTCTGTATACCATGGTAGGCCTATGCCGTTGCTATTTTGTTCGTGTTTCTGCAAGTATAACTAAAACTTTTGGGAAAAACTTTGTGCAAAATAATAATGGTGTTAATAGTAAAGTCTGTTCCTTTTCTGATAATTACATACCTGCACGCCACAGACAGAGCTGAGGAGTTTTCACAATGCTTACGGTGTTATTGAGATGCCGTTGGCGAACATTTGTCTGTTAGGGTGTAGACGGCCTCCATCAGACCGTAGTCCACCGCAGACAACATCAATTAGTGCAGAGAAATAACGTAAGGTTATTATCGCGTGCCGCTGATACGACTGTGATCGATGGGGTCGTTAACACCACATTAACGGTATCACAGCGCCCCACAAATTGAATCCCTGCTTTTGTTTCTCCTCGCGATGCCCATTGTTTTCTTAACATATTCTTTTTCTGTTGACCCTTTATTTGTTAACGAGAACGGTTTCGTATTTCTGGGAGAAGAACAATAAATAAATAAATCTTGCCGAGACGCCTACTGTTAATCGGACACTGTTCTTGAATCTGGATTAGTTATGACACTTCAGAAATGTTTTAAGAAATATTTCTCATGTTCAGAACAGAATGATGTATCGGCGTAAAAATAAACTATTAATAGCAGTATAACTGCAACTCCGCAATCGTTTTTCGTATGGTGTCATTCAATAGGTAACAGGTCACAACTATCCGTTCCACATGAATATTGTAACACTGATGCGGTGAAGCCTCACTCCTTTTTTATCGATGGTGAATTTAATGGATAAAATCGCTGATCTTAAATTGGTATCATAAGAAATGTTATGTCCTAGTACAGTACTCGTAAAGGATTTTACTAATCCAGTTATTCAGAGACACATTTGCCATTATCTTAACACAATTAGGACCTAATATTGTGAAAGACGCCACTCTCTCACATTAGGCTCGACTACCCATCCTAAACAGTGATGCTCTGGCCTCGCATTCGGGAGGACGTCGGTTCGAATCCCGTGCGGGCATCCAGATTTGAATTTTCCATGGTTTCCCCAAATCACTCCAGGCGAATGCCGGGATGCTTCCATTAAAAATGCCATGGCCGAATTCCTTCCCTTTCCTTGTCCCCGTCCCATCCCGCCTATAATGACCTCGACTTCGACGAAGCGTGAAGCCATAAGTAAAAAATAGAAGAAGCTAAACATGATCAACATAGTCAACGCTGTATCGTACGAACTGTGTAGAGATGTGATACACAAGCAGATGGCTAGGTATTATCTTTTACGATGCCACGATACTAAATTTAAAACGAATGGTTTCAATTTCTTGATAAATGTTAAATCAACTAGTTTTAAAACTATCTCGACTTAAGATTAAAATATCGATATTGCTCAAACTGCTATTACAGATAATTAAACACACTTATGACGAATAATTTTTAAATTCTTGTCTAAAAACGTATATAATATACCTGCGTGAAAGATGTGTAATAACAAACTAAAAACTGTGTGAATGGATTTCGAAGGATCAGTATAATTTGAGTTTAGATAGGTAAACAAATATACAAAGGATTAATGCATACAGGCTAAAATTGTATGAATGATATGTTCACTCATGTCTGACAGTATTTTTGTCGCACTTTGATGACTGTAAGCGGTCATTTTCACTGCAGGATACTAAAAGCTTAATTGCCTCCACACTTTCCATCTTATGGATATCTACAATGAGCAAGTTTAATTTTCATCAAATGAACGGGAAATATATGTCGCCTGAAGGTACCATGTTCAGCAGATTTCAAACTCACCTACTGTTGTGTACTGGGCAATACATATTGCATCTCCTTCAACAAAGTACGTGAATAACAGGCTACAGCGGAAAGTACTCCGAGAATTCTGATCAGAACTTGTTGGCAGTAGCCTGACTGGCAATGGTAATACACATGGAATGAATGTCGGTTGCAGCTGTAATTTTGAAAGCCACTAATCCCAGACTTTACCTCTGACAAAGCTTTCTTTGTGTTGGTGACGTACGTGGTCCGCTTCCCTGAATCTGATATCGTGTTGAACTATGCCTTGCCACAACCCAAGATTGCCGGGATTAATTACTCGGCCGTAACAGAGACATTGAACAGCCAAATGAAATTTAGTCAGACAGTTGACCAAACTGCGCTTCGGGATCTCGCAGTAATGTCACATACATTATTATTAGTGAATGGTCGGCATAAGTGTCGAATAATTTATCCTAGCACAGCTCTTGGTGATTATATTTGGGGCCTTCCCGCTTACTGACAACGACATAATTATAGCCTAACAAATGTGCATCGGCGTGTTAGTTCTTCAAAAAATACAAACTTAATGACAGAGAAGATACTGAAGCTGCTTCATACTCCTCTTTTAATTCATGACGGCGATAATTCCTTCCTCCACTGAATGCATTCGATGGAAGCACCAAATATCGTTCCCCGTTAGATGGCATGCGTCAAAACACAAATGCATATGCTGGAGATGTACCTTCCATAAAGGAAATTTCAAATAGGTTTAACCACATGCCACTTACATGGTGAGAATGAGTCAACGAGTCGCTAGTTAGCAGTGAAACGATTGTGTATCAATTAGTCTGACGCTCAATGTGTTGGGCGATACACTTCGGTATAACTGTACGTATCGTGCCTGGACAAGAAGAGCTTTGTTCTGTGGCCAGTAATTAATCAGAAAGCGGTCGTGGGTCAGCAGTCAGTCAGTAAAAAGTGGACCGTTACGTGTGAAATCCGATCTGATCTTTCTTCGAGCTCGTGAATGATCCTATCTAGACTTCTTGACAAGAACCTGGCTGTAGTTGCTTGTTGCTGGTCTTGCGGAATCGTGTTGCGATTGATTTAACTTTACAGCTAAATGTGACGTAACAGATGGCTGTTGCAAACGCTTCTATCTTGTCAGTCCACTTTTTAGGTTGATTTACAGGAAAATGCTACGACAGATTTTGACTCTGTTTTCTTCTTCTTAACTAGTGGATTGCATCTATTGAAGTCTATATCTTCTGCCCGCATACAGCAACGTTGCGTAACTATTTCGACACAGTCAGACTGAAATGTTGCAGGTACTGCGTTCTATGGTCAGAGATGACGAAAGGCCATGGCCGATTTCCTTCCCATTCCTTGCCCCCCATCCTTTCCCGTCTCTAAAGACCTCGCTGTTAGAGAGACGTAAAGCAGATAAAAAAAAAGAGAGAGATGTCGAACGCCAAATTTGCGAGAGGAGCGTTTTCGAAACTAGTAATAGGAGTCTTTACTATGGATCAACAATCAGCGAAATATCTGTTTTTGAATGACAGTAAACGAAACGAAATTATAACCAAATATCCTGTCATTGATTCTACTGTATCATTCACCGCATAGTGAAAGAGCTGACAAAACAAAATTCAGCATGCAAAATTTCCCATATTCTGTTGTAGCTAGACGAGACTTTAGTAATAACCAAAGGTGACTCCAAAATAGTCCGTCCAATAAAGCTTACGTGCTCAATGGTTATGGGTCTGTTGAGATCTACTCTTCGAATGACGTTAAATACGGTGCGATGCGCAGTGGTATCGATTCCACATCAAACTTTAGATATCGTTTATCCTGTAGGATCACCGAGTTAAGTGATGGCACAGACAGATTGCATGGCAATTCATAGGTCTCGCTGCAACGCGTCTTTGCTTGAAACGGAACAGTCTCTTTCTTCCTGGCGTTAATGCCGCTACTCTTTTTAAATTTTTATGGCTGTTTGACATCGAAATCATTGGAGCCAAAAGAACAATGGGGATAAAGAACTGGAAGGAACCATTTACCAAGAGTTATTTCGGAAAAAAAATGAAAACCTAATTCAGGATTGTTGGACCCGGAATCGAACTCGTGTCGTCCCGTTAACCACTCCCTCACCAGGCTTTACATTACAGTACTGTCTCAACGTTGTTCTCAGAAGTATCTCCATTATATGTACGTTGTGTTAACTGTCCTTGTGTTAGTATGTTAGTGAATATCGTGATTTCTGTGGTGGATATTGTGTATGGCACCAGAAATAGCCTAAATCGTTAACCAACCCACCTGAATGCCATTTTTATAGATAATAAATTATTGCATTTTATGATTTTAGCAATTAATTCCAAATATGAATGTACATACATTAACCTCCATAATTTTAAATTATTTTGGCTTACAATGTGTAAACCACATATGCCGAAATGAAAAGCAAATTATTCCTTTTCTTCAGTGGTGTCTGTTCGTATACAGTATGTGATCAGAAGTATCAGGACACCTATCTGAAACTGTACTTAGACTTAATCCTTGTCATGTTCCCTATTTTTGGACATTAATATGGAGTGGGTCTACTCTTTGCATATAATACGGTTTCATTACACCAGGGGAGACTAGCAGTGAGGTGTCTTAATGTCTGGGGAGGAATTGCTGTCCATTCTTGGAATTTCGGTTCATTCATCGAATTGCGGTCCTTTCTTCGAACTGCGGTCCGTTCTTCCTCAGGAGCTAAAACCAGAAAAAGATAGAGATGTTGGAAGCTGAAATTGGATAAGTTCTAACTCATTCCAAAGGTGATCCATTAGGTGCAGGTCGGGACTTTAAGGCAGACCAGTACTTTCCAAAAACTTTTAATTTACAGACGATGCTTTATCACAGGATGCACTGTCGCGCTGATGCAAACTATCATAAACTCCGAACTGGTCCTCTACCGCACGTAGTACACAGTGGTTTAAAAATGTGTTCTTATCCATCCGCATTTACAGTTTTCTTAAGCGCATTAATGGAACCACATACTATCAACGAAAAACACCCCCATACTATAATGTTTCCTCCTCCGTACTTCACTGTTGGCAATACACATGATGGCAGGTAGCATTCTCGAGGTATTCGCCAAACCCTTCCATCGGGCAGGGTATAGCGTAATTTATTACTCTAGTTCATTCGTTTCCAGTCAGCCACTGTCCATTGCGGTAGCTCTTTACACCACCTCATGCGTCACCTAGCATTGACTATAGAAATATTTAGATTATGAACTGCAGCTCTATCTTAGTACCCCATTCTTTTTAACTCTCGACACACAGTTATTACGCTGCCTGAACTGCCGGTAGAACTCTGGAATTCACGAGTGATGGCTTCAGATGATTTCTAGCGAATTTTTACAGCCACCCTCCAGGATGCTAGACAGTTCCTGTCCGTCATTAGATGAGAGATGCCAGGTCTATATTTTGTTGTGGTTGTTCCTTCGCGTTTTCGCTTTACAATCACGTCACCAACAGTAGACATAGGAAGCTTTAGAAGAATTTAAATGTCCCTGACCGTTCTGTTACTCAGCTGACATACAATGATTAGTACATGTTGAACTCACTTTCTATAGACAGAACCATTCTGCTTTTACTGCTTCACTATACTCCCCGCTCCCTTTTATACTGACGATCCCGCCTATAGTGACGTATTGCGTTCAGTTTCGCATTACATAACGGTTTCGAGATACCTGAAATCTGATAGTGTATATAGTTTAAAGAAACTAGATTTTTCCAATTCTTATCTAGTGAAGTCAAAAAAGTTTACCGAAATAAATCGTTTCGCATTTTAAAATTATTAATAAGCGTTATAATTTGTAGTATTGTTTCATTGGCGTTACGGTTACTTTCTCAGCGTGGAAAAGAAGTGTTGTATGTGATTTGACAGATAGCTGAAAGCTTTGAAAAGAGTAATTAAAGATAGAGAATACATAATATTTGTGAATACACAAAACTGCACGGTGAGGGATGGCACGAGATGCAGTGGAAAGTTGCAGTAGCACATTATCGCCTGAAACCAGTTTCCTGAAAAGTTCACCGGTCGCTCTTTCTGACTTCTCACTGGAGATGCCGCGGACTTCCTTACGGTTGATGCGGTGAAAGGTTCACTGCGTATGATCTCACCCATCCGCAACCTCATAAATTTAGCTTACCGCAGTCCATCTTCTCGTCGTTCTTCCCCCACCAAACTGGCGTGTATGTAGGCAGACCAGAATATCAGGATGACCAACACGTTTGCATGATGCGAGACCTAGTTATTTCACGTAAATGTTGTCCAATCTGGAAACCACGTATATCCCGATTTTCACATTTTGGGAAGAACAAATACATTTATAATAAGCAATTACAGCACCGATTGGAACTGAGTAGTTTGTAGTAACTTAATCAAAGCTAAAAACTACGGAACTATCTAACTAGTTCCTTTTCACCTTTTCAGCTGAAGGTATTAGAAATTAAGAGGAATGGAGTGAATAGAATTTACTGCTTATGCGTCTTGGGTGTTTTTTTTTTTTTTTTTTTTTTTTTTTTTTGCTTATGGCTTTATGCCTCGTCGACGTCGAGGTCATTAGAGGCGGGAAAGGAAGGATGGGGGGGGGGGGTGGAAAGGAACTGGCAGGGATTCGGTCATTGTCTGTTGAAGGAAGCATGCCGGCATTCGCCTGGAGTGATTTTGGGAAACAGTGGAAAACCTAAAGTAGGATGCCTGAGGGGGATTCAAACCCGAGTCCTATAGGATGCGAGGCCAAAGCATTACCGCTCATCCACCACGCTCCGTAGTCATAATTAATCTTAATAAATTATCATTTAAAAATACTTATACCTATCTCCTACATTAATTCAGATTTATCATTCTACAATATCATCAAAAAACTCGAGTATTATTTCCTTTATAAAAACTGGTTTTATGGTTTAAGGATGAAATGTAACTTTACGTGCGTCTGTCTTTTTGTCCTGTAATTACACTTATACGACAGGAAATTATTTTAAACAATTCTTCTTATTGACAGCACACATTTTTCACTTCAAAATTATACCTGTAAATTGTCGGAAGAAGTAAATACAAGTTACATTAAAGCTTTCCAAATTCTTCGTCGACTACGGTGTTGAAGACAATTGACAACTGTCAATATTACAAAACGTTCCAAACATGGTGATGTTGTATGGGACCTATATATGGGTATCAAATACAAATAGTTAGAGGTGGTACAAACGAGGTCAGCAGGATTTGTTTTTGTAAATTACTGCAGAACACAATCAGTAACTAACTTGATAAAAGAGCAGGACTGGGATTTGTTGAAAGGCGGGAGGAATAGGAAAAGAATGTTGATAAAATACAAGGCGTATATTGAGGCTTATATTGATATTTGTAGAAGTAATAGTAGTAAAACATGGAAGGGAAAAGATGACCATGACTACAAGCTGGCACTGGATTTCGAGAATAAATGAATGGAAAGTTTTTCTTTTGCAGGTAAAGGACTCAGGGATTGGAATAATTTGCCAAGAAATTGTCGAACAATTTGCCAAAAACACCAAATATATTAATTTTAATTTCTTTCAAAGTGAAAAAATAGTTGAGTGGGAAAACTCAAATATTAAAAAAAAAAAAAAAGGAATACTGTTGTTAGGAGTAATTACTATCGGAGCATATGCTCCATGGAAATTAAACTAACAACATAAACCAGCGGTGTTCATACACCACACACTTCATTTCCCATTACCTTTACTATGTGCATGAGAAACAATTGGCACCTATGAACACCGAAATTACTTTAGAAAAGATAACGGCTATTACTTAACCCAAACTGAATACAGAATATGGCATGCCCGGCAGGTAATGTTCAGTATCACTGCATAGTGCCTGGCTTCAGATCTATAAACAGTTCAAAGCAGATCAGCAAGTTTTCTTAACAAAATTTTAAATATATTAAGCGTACCAAATGGGAATATCAAGGCTTAGATGACGCTAGACATTGTCTTGGTCCGACGATCCAGAGATCAGGTTTTAGAAACACAAAGATGGTTTCTATCAACCATGCCTGACTACTTGAAACCTGTTACTTCAAAACAAACATCTCTAAATGCAATGCTATTGGTATTTTTATTTATTATTATTATTGGCGAATTCTCCCAATTAATGGAAGACGGTAAGCAAGTGACTGAATCAAGTTTTCTTCGAGTTCCAATAGGCTTTCATTCTTTCCGAGAAAGCTTGTTTGCGTTCTTCCGACCACTTTGGTCTGTATTGTTTTTATTTTGGTTGTTCAGTTATAACTTCCCATTTGTCTACTTTGTGTCTGAATGTGTCTCTTTCTAAGATGTCTGTTGCTCCTATGCTTGCACCTTTAAGATCCTTCCTAATTTCATTCAGCCAAGGTGTTGGATTTTTAAGTGAACTTACAGAATCTATTATCTTTCTTGTCAATCGACTTTCTGGTAATCTCTTAAAGTGACCAAAGAATTTCATTCGCCTTTTCGTGATGTAAATTTCGATATTTGAAAACTTTCCTGTTGTCTGTAACCATCTTTAGTGAGTCTTGTTCCTATAATTTTTCTAATGATTTATCTCTCTACTTTTTTAATTTCTTCAAGGTCATGTTTTCTGTTAAGTGTTAATGTTTCACTTGCATAGAGGACTGTTGGTTTTATGACTGTGCTGTAATACCGAATTTTCGTCTGTCTTGACATAGATTTTTTGTTGTAGAGATTTTGGACTAACACTAATACTTTTTTTACTTTTTGGAGGCGATTTTGCTGTGAAATTTTCTCAAGGTCTGTCAGTTCGATGAATTTTCCGAGGTATATAAAGTATGGGACCCAGTTAATTTTACCGTATTTTGTTCTCAAACTTGCTATTTCTGTCTTTGAACATATGAATTCAGTTTTCTCGAATGAGATTTGCAATCCTACTTTTTCGGCACATTCTTTGAGTGTCTCAAGCTGTTTGATGGCAACCTCTTCATCTTCTGCTAGTATCGCCAAATCATTCGCAAAAGCGAGGTATGGTATATAGAGGTTGTTTTTGGGAAAGCGAAGTGGAATTGGTTTCCAGCACTTACATTTCTTGAGTTCTTCCTCCCATTCTCCCATAACCTTGTCTAGAACGACATTGAACAGAAGAGGATAGAGCCCATCGCCTTGTCTCACACCTGTTTGAATGTCAAAGAGTTCTGTAATTTCTCCCATAAATTTTACTTTAGATTTAGTGCCAATTGGTGTTTGTTTTATGAGTTCTCGTGTTTTTGAATCTAGTCCCCTTTCTTCTAAAATTTGGAATAGTGAAGGCCTGTCTATAGAGTCGTATGCCTTTTTGAAATCCACAAATGTGCATACTAAGGGTTTTTGTCTTAGGGCTTGCATTTTGATTATAGTTTTGAGGTTGAAAATTTGTTCAGGGCAATACTTGTTTGGTCTGAATCCTGCTTGATATTCTGCTAATTTAGGTTCTAACTGCTCTTGAGCTCTCTTCAAAATACAGGCTGAAAGAATATTGTATGTGACTGGTAGGAGGGATATCCATCTACAGTTGTTTACATCTGATTTGTTACCTTTTTTATGTAGTGGGTGGATGAGAGCAATCTTCCAATCATCTGGGATTTTTTCAGTTTTCCAAATGTTTTGGATTATTTCTGTAATTTCTTTGAGTGAATTTGGACCTAAATTTTTTAAAAGTTCGGCTACAATTCCACCTTCTCCTGATTTTTTGTTATTTTTAAGTTTCTTTATATGTCCATAAATTTCTTCTTGTGTTGGTGGTGATGAGTTCTCTGTTGTTTCCGGAAACCTCTTTTTGGGTTGCGTACAACTTAAGAGCTGTGAAAAATAAGTGGCCAACTCTTGGCAGTTTTCTTTATTTGTCAGGACAAGTTAAAAATTTCGTTTTCTAAAACATAGGTTCTGTTAGTACCTTTTTCTTTGGTTCACGAAGGTCTTGTAGAAATCATGTGTACTGTAATTTTTGAAGTTGTTTTCGATTGTCTGTTGTTGGTTATTATTATTATTATTTGTCCATTTTAATTCAGTCTTAACATCGTATCAACATATGGGCCATGAATAAATTCCTGCGGTCTTCCTTCAAGTTGCCACACATACCACCACTGTCGTGGCTGGAACTACAGCTTAACGAGGAATCCGAGTTTCCTGGTGTACGGTATTTCATATGATAAAGTGGAGGCCAGGAAAACTTTCTAACTGCAATAGGTTTTGAAGCTGGGGCATAGAATTTTCAAGGCGAAGACATTAACCACTGTGTTGCCAGGCCGAAATGATAACTCTGCTGTCCTGTGACAACAATGAAAAGCTGATCAAACGTAATCTATACCATCTCCACTCCCCTCGATGACATTACATAAAATTGCTTGCATATCGATGAATATAGAGAACTTAACGTTGTTTTTTCGCATGCGGTAAAAACAGATTATTATCGTTGGGATGAGTAGTTATGATTTTGAAATTACGCCATAAATTTTCTTTGCACAAGACGATATGTCATCTAGTTTATGTAAATAATTTCTAAACTAGCTAACGTGTTCATCATGATTAGAAAGGGCCTTGTTTTTCAGCCTATCAGACAGAAATAGTTCCGTTAAGTGTTCACATTTCCAATAAAATACTGAAGAGCAAAAGAAACTGGTGTAGGTATGCGTATGCAAACACAGAGATACATAAACCCTCAGAGTACGGCGCTTCGGTCGGCAACGCCTATCTAAGAAAACAGGTGTCTGGCGCAGGCGTTACATCGTTTACTGCTGCTAAAATGGCAGGTTATCACGATTAAATCAGTTTGAACGTGGTGTTATAGTCGGCGCACGAGAGATGGGACACAGAATCTCCGAGGTAGCGATGAGGTGAAGATTTTCCCGTACGACCAATTCGCGAGTGCATCGTAAATATCGGGAATCTGGTAAAACATAAATTCTCCGACATCGCTGCGGTCGGAAAAAGATCCTGCAAGAGCGGGAACAACGACGACTGAAGAGAAACGTTCAATGAGACATAAGTGCAGCCCTTCCGCAAAAATTGTTGCGGATTTCAATGCTGGGCCATCGACAAGTGTCAGCGTGCGAACCATTCAACGAAACATTATCGATATGGGCTTTCGAAGCCGAACGCACATTCGTGTACCCTTGCTGAGTTCACGACACAAAGCTTTACGCCTCGTCTGGGCCCGTCAACACCGAAATTGGACTGTTGGTGGTTGGAAACATGTTGCCTGGTCTGACGAGTCTCGTTTCCAATTGTATCGAGCGGATGGACGTATACGGGTATGGAGACAACCTCATGAATTCATGGACCCTGCATGTCAGCAGGGGACTGTTGAAGCTGGTGGAGGTGCAGTTGGAGTGACATGGCCCCTGATACGTCTAGATACGACTCTGACAGGTGACACGTACGTACGCATCCTGGCTGACCACCTGCATCCATTCATGTCCATTGTGTATTCTGGTTGACTTGGGCAATTCCAGCAGAACACCCCACACATCCAGAATTGCTACAGAGTGACTCCAGGAACACTCTTTTGAGTTTAAACATCTCCGGTGGCCACCAGACTCCCCAGATATGAACATTATTGAGCATATCTGGCATGCCTTGCAACGTGCCTTTCAGAAGAGATCTTCACCCCCTCGTACTCTTACGGATTTATGGGCATGGTGTCAATTCCCTCCAGCACTTCTTCAGACATTAGTCGAGTCCATGCCACGTCGTGTTGCGGCACATCTGCGTGCTCGCGGGGGCCCTACGCGATATTAGGCAGGTGTACCAGTTTCTTTGGCTCTTCATAGTATTATAAAAATTGTCTGACCATTTCTTAAGATACAGAAATCCTTCTAATCTTAAAGAGAAAAAAGATTAACCCTCAGATATGCGTATCTAAATGTCAAAATATTCCTGAAAAAATTTACGTGTGTACAAAATTTGAATCAATAGGAAACATCCCTCCTGTAGGACTTAGCTTACCGTCAATAACAACCCGGGTCCCATCTCACTCAGCTCTGGTGCAGTCAGAAGGGCGGACAGCATCTGTCAGCATGACGATCCATCAGGAGCGTTTGCTGCGCCTTATCGCGACATCCTCCACGCTTAGCGGAAACTCTAGGGACCGTAATTAGAGGCGCTCGCCGAGCAAGAAACTCGCGAGTGCTTTCTCCACCGTTCTTGCTGGAGTCTTACAGACCGCAGCACTCTGCGGACCAAGTGGCGAAATAACGCAGGATCGCTTTCAAACCGACCGCACGGCAATGGGATGCGGATGCGTTTCATTTATCTCGAAACGTACTGTCGTTCCGAGCACTGCAAAAACACGAGACTGCCGGCCTATCCAAGCCCAGCGATAGTCTCGTATCGCTGATATTACTTTCAACAGACTGTCGTGAAGCTGGTGGGTCTTCACACGGCTGCGTTGCTTTGTACACTACGCCTTTGGGGTGATCGGCAAGTGTTGAGACCTTGTTCATTTTTATGACGGTTTCTACTAGAATTATTTTAGTAATATAGCAGAATATTGAGCCGTTTTATAATTATTAGCCCTGAAACGAATATTCAGCAACAATTCGGTATTCTGCCTAGTCGACCAATTTTATCATATTCAGCCTAATATTTAGGTACTATTCGGCCAAACTTAGAATAATTAAGATTTTTTTTTTTTTTTTGTAATTGGATAATTGTCTAAAATAAAGTGTTTGACTTATGTATATGATAATGTATTTTACTTATAATTACAAAATAATCGGGCATAATCAATTTCCACACTGTAAAATCAAAACTAACAAATATATGAGGTATCTATTCACTTGTATCATCATAATTGAAATTTAGGAGTGGAATAGTGTGATGCAGGACTGCTAATTTTTCTGCATTGTCAAGTAGTAGTTTACTCCTTTTCCTCTCCTGTACATTCCCAGCTTTATAGAAAAGCCGCTCCGAATAAACACTGCTTCCTAGAGTGTGCAAGTATTTTGCTGCTAGCTTTGTAAAAGACGGAAATTTATCTCGTCATGCTTGCCATCAAGTGTATGGATTATTATGACACGGTATATTCTTAATACTTAAATAAATATCATTTTCAGTGGCAACTGCATTTTTTCCTTTTGATGTTCCTGTATTGGTTGTATTTTCTTTCCAACAATCTGTTCGAAGCAATCTGTTTGAAGCAATCCATTAAAGATGAGTGAGTACTCTGACTTTGACTCGACTCTTCTGTCTACATCCTCTTCGACCGAATAGGGGGACGAATTCGCACTGCAGTGTCTGCTTGTTTCACAGTACGTCCTTACGCCATCGATCATAATATACTCCCTTCCCTTTACTCTTTACAGTGGACTATTGAAAAATTTTTGAAGCGTTAGTCTAAAGCGGTTGCCAATAAATAATTTTTGCTTGTGATTACGAAAGATTCCGCGGTCACTGGCCTTATTTTCAGAGGACTGAAGAAGGACACTGCATAATGATAGAAACGTCAGTTTTTAATAAATTGAACCAAGACGATATAATTTTTACTTGTGTTAACGTCTTCAAATTGTTTGTTCAACCTTTGTTGCATGACAATTCTCACTTGGCTTACCTTGGGTGTTAACTATGATGTGCTAGTTTTATCTCATTATCGTATTAGAGTAAGAACATACGGAATAATTTCATAAATGCAGGCATATCCGTAACTTGAGATTTCCGTTAGCTCCTCAAATGGTTGTAGTAATTTCAAAAATTGTTCTAAAAGCTCCCATTGCACAGCAGTCAAATTGGCAATATTATAGTCCGTGAGATAGACTGAAATGACGCATTTTTGTTCTATTAGCCTAGCAAGAAAATAAAAGGTAAAATTCCACCGCGTACTGGTATCTTGCACCAATTCATGCTCGGGGATATCCAATTCCTTTTGGATTCCATGCAGTTCGGGCTTCAGAAAGATATACTTGTTGTTTATCTTGTATTATGAACTATACCAAGAAATCTTTTCCATCTTCACATCTCATGGAAAGGGATTTTATTGCAGTAATCGATATTCTTAAGGGTTAAAAAAAGTTATTGTCCTTGTATATGTTTGTATGTATCACATATCACATTGTTGATTAGCCAATAAATAAATAAATAAATAAATACATAAATCCATGTCTCTCTCCAATTTTCTAAATGAACATTTGTAACTGCGCATCTCAAAAAGAAAATGCCACGACAATAATTACTTTGACGTGACTACCTTCACTACACTGCTCCTCCTGTTATGGTTGATGGAAGATAAGCTTATGCGTTTCTTTCGTTTTTTGACATTCCACGCCTATCTTCTAAATTATTTGTTTCATTTCGATAAATAGTATAAATCGTAAAAATATTTTTACTGAACAGGAATTTACTGGAAACAATAATAATGACACGTTATTAAGCGGTTGGTAAAATCAGCAGAGCTCAAAGTTTTGGCGAAATAGTTGTGCAAACAACACCTTTAATAAGAGGATAAATCCAGTAGGAAAACTATTGCTAGCCGGGAGGCTGTCAATACCTATAGATGGACATTGTCGGCTTAGATTTCATCGCAGTTACTTTGAAGATCTCAGAACACTTTTATGATTGTCATAACTGTAACTTAGAAACATTGTTCCGATCTTCATCCCAGTTACCCTCAGCGTCTGTATTATTGGTACTGCATCCATCGACTACTTGCTCTCAATGAGATAGGTTTTGATCTTTCCGTTCTAAGATGATTGTAAATAAAAATATTATCCTTCGGTGACGGTGACCCACAGCTTTGTAATTCCTAACCTTTGCACTTATAAGGAATGGCACCTTCTTCCATATACTGGCAGGTAATAGTTGAGGCATATTTGGAGAGCTGGCTGTTTTTATTATTATTATTTCTTATTTTATTTTTATTATTATTATTATTATTATTATTTTTGAAGGCTTTGCGTCAACACAGCCATTACTATGTATTTACGTACTGCGCAAGTATTTATGGGTGCATTAACTGTATGCTAGACTCAGTATAGGCGACACAAGACAATCACAAAACTTAATTTAAACCACCTTGGTCCCAGGCAGGACTGCAACTGGGAGCCCTTGCAATGCGACGCTGCTGCAAAGTGGTGTCTGGATCTGGCGTTTCGTGATGTTACGAGCAATCCCAGGGCACCACAGAGTGCTATAGGCATCAAGTGCCTCTCCACCCAAAGAAAGTGGGTAGGATATAGGAACGGGAAGGAGATCGGTCATGGCCTATTAGAACAACTGTCGCGGCATTCGCCTGGAGTGATTTCGGGAATTCATGGAAAACCGAAATCAGAATGGCCTACTAGAGAAACCAACCCGGCATTTGCCTGGAGTGATTACGGAAAATTATGGAAAACAGAAATCAGAATGGTGTGTTACGGGGTCACATTTCCCAATAAAATACATCGATTCTCGCCCATACCGGAGCAAAAAAAAAAAAAAATAATCACAGGACATGATTGTCCTGGCCGGCTTGCGACGCAGTTGTTGCAGAGGTCAAATATCCCGAAGAAGAATCCCTCCCCCCTCCCATCTAAAAAAAAAAAAAAACAGAAATTAATTTATCCGCAGTGGTTGGTTCACCCCTACTGAAATAAGTCGAGCTCGATTTGCTGGGTTCACAGATCTGTTGGGCAACCCGTCTTGTCTCGTCTGTTTTATAACAGGTGCTTCGCCAACTCAGCTTAAAGAGCGACTGCTTGCTTTATATAACGTAGCCTGAGTGAAAAGAAGTGTACTACTGCAGTCAGTATGAAATTTTTTTCGAATTCCGTTCTGGCGGCTTTGCGGTAAATTAAACATTGCTGCTCTGAATTCCACGTTAAACTGTACCAGGTTGTGTTACGTAGCCAAGAGATGGCTACAATAAGTGAACTTTTTGAACTTTGTCAATCAGAATCTGAAATACGAGTACAGTTAGAGGTTTTAGTTACTCGTTAGGCTATTTCACGAAGTATTAGAACGCTGCTTACAATACAAGAGATGATTCAAATACTATACTAATATCAAATTAGTATTAATTCGAGCAAATATTACTACAGCATAAATGTTGTTTAAGTATCAGCTTTATAATCTGTCTACGTAATTTCTTGGTAAGTACGACATGTATTAGAAAGTAGAAACTTCAATGATTACAATTATTCTTGTTGATTGAGTAGTTGTGTTGCTGATATGTGAAAGAAACTTTCTGAGATTTCTGTTACAACAGTTTTCTGTTACAAATATACAGTGGAAACTACATAAGACGAAGAAAACGACCAACAGATGGCTTATAGGAAAACAAGCATTTTCCACTGAATAATCAAGTTAAAAATTAACAAACTCATACCACCGATAAAATCCTTTTGCACCTCATTTCTCGCATAAAAGTGGTAGCTCTTTTAGCATCGTCAAAGAAACTAAACTATTTTTTTTATTGAAGACCTTATTGAGATTCGAAATTCATTTTCTACTAATTTTTTCATTTTAAAATATCTGATGGATCGTCGCAAACCAATGCAACATTCCAGACTTCTAGAATACAATAACTGCATATAATATAACAACGTTTTAATGAAGTTAAGTACTCATGTCAAATCGAGCTTGTTTCCTGATCAGGCTATTAATGGAATGGCATAATCGACGTAAAATTGAAACAAAAATGTAAATGTGCCCTACATAATATTAAAGGTGCGGAGTCTTTTTAATATTGGTAATATATTTTCAGATATATGTTCAGTACAATTAGACAATTTTCAGATGACTCTGAAACTTCAATTATAGCAAAAGAAGGCTGCCGACAATGTAAAAAATCAAAGAACATCTTACCGTCAGTTTACACAATAGTACGAATCTTATCTAGAATATTTAGTGAAGTAAAATGCCTGGTAGGGTATCTAGTTTATTTCCTGATCATGCTGATCACAGGTAGAGTTGTGTAACGATCTTAAACATTGTAATGAGTGGCAATCTTGTTTAAACAAAAAAAAAAAAAAAAAAAAGAAAAAAGAAAAAAAAAGGAGGAAGAAAACTTTGTCAGCAGGCAATCATAGCACACGAGATTAGTACCGGTATGTATTAGTATGTATGTATGTATTAGTGTGTATTAGTATTAGTAGAAGGATTTTAAAGAGCCTCTTTACTTGGTTATATCGTTCCAGACTATGTACAATGACAACTAATTGAAATCCCGCCACCTATTGCCATTCACATCAGAAATCTTAGGTAATTTATCAGTAATCTAGGTAAATTTTGTAATGGTTTCCGATCTCAGATACATATAAACACAAAATCTAAGCAGTTTACCGACATTTACATTGCTCAGAGTATATCCTCCTCAGTGCTCGAAATTGATCGGGCGTTAAGGCTCGTTCGCACTGGGCTAGTAATTTAGTCGAGTGGCGAGTAGTTTAGTAGCAAAATTACTCGCCACTGACCAAAAATCGTTCCTTTGTTTTTATAGTGTGGGGACTTAATACTCTACAAACATTCATGTTCTACATATTTAGAAACAAATTTTAAAATTGTTTCTTCGCTCCAGCTAAACGACTAAAACAATAGGTTCAGACTTGTTTAGCGGATGAGCGAGTGGGCAGTGGCGCGTGGTGGGGGGTGCTACTCGCCCGGTACAATAGAACAAAACGGATCGACTCGACTAAACTACTCGACTAAATTTCATTGTTCACACACGGTTAGTTACTAAATCACTCGCCACTCGACTAAATTACTCGCCCAGTGCGAACGAGCCTTTAGGCGTAATTACGCCTGAATATTTTCGTTTTACGCCTGCAGTCTCCGTTAAAGGCGTAGAAAATACGCCTAGGCATCAAAACGTAAATTACATTTGTGAACTTCGTTTTCAGTTTAATTTCAATTCTAATTCCCGTAGTATTTTTGATCTATAATACATTTCCGAAGTTCAGAACATGTGGCTATAGTGTAGGGGAAGTTACCGCGAAGGAAAAAATGATTCTAGTGGGTGCGTTATTTGTTAACGAAGGAAGTGAAGACGTGATATTACTGATTTATACCAGTTGTAAATACAAGTAGCAACGGTATATTAAATAAACTGAATGTTTCAGCGATCTTGCTGATAATTGTATTGAAAAACTGTGAAGTAAAATTATTCTTAAAATTTGTACACCAAGGAAAATACGTACTCGTATTTCGTATTTTGAATTTTTAGTTTACATGTTGTTTTATTTATATTTAAACGGGTAGAGGTTCTGACGATGAACTTGAAAAAATTCGAAAATATTAAGGAATCAATCAAATAACCTCTGGAGATGAAGATCAGTGTGTAAAACTCAATAATTGTACTAACCTCTTTCACAATTTTGGTATATAATATATTGGCATACCATATTATTATTTTTCTAGACCTATTTACAATTTTAAATTCTGTTGGAGAAGCTTGTAAACTATAAAATCTGTATTTCCATAATTATAATTACGCCTCAACATTGTCATTTCACGCCTGAGTTTGAAAGTTAAGAGTAAAAAATACTCCTGGATATATAAACGAATTTCTAGCACTGATCTTCCTTCAAGACCTCTGCCGTAAATACTTTGCTGAGCTCAGAGTGAACAGAATTGTAAGGGTTTGATTTCTCTGTCAGAATGAAAACACCTGACAGAATGACAAAGAAAATTCTTGCTCTCACTTTATGAAGGTATGTAGTGAACACATCCGATCTACATAAAAGACAGTAAAAAAAAAAAAAAAAAAAAAAAAAAAAAAAAAAAAAACCAAAAAACGCAAATACGGCATAGCAAGGTTATTTCCAATTATTCCTCCTCCGTATTTGCGGTGCACTGGACAGACAGTCAAATAGAACGTCACACGTCCCCCTATAAAACAAGATCAGATTCTTATACATTAATTATATTACTTGTGCATCTCCACCAATTACCGAATTCTATAACATTATTAATTATACACCTGCGCGGACTTCCATACAGCCTTCAGTAAAAACCACGTTTATTTTTATATGTAGGTGCAGTATGCTCCTAATGTAATCGCATCTACCTATGGTGGCAGTACACAAAAAACCCATACCGGACCCTACGTTTTCCCGAAATCCACACCTCTCTGCCGTATTTTACTGTTGGCCATAAAGACGAAACAATACCTGTATCAACTCCACCTAAGTGTATTGTATCGCTTTCATCATCTTTCCTGTTCATTATGAACTATTTGACGCCATTACTACTATCCCCATAGAAACTGCTTTCCACATCCTTTATTTGATTACTCTACCTTAAATTTTTTTTTTTTTTTTTATTTATTTTATGGCTTTTGGTCTGACGACCATACAGCCAGATCACAATTTTGTATTACAATATTATATGGCATAATAGTTCTATACAAAGTTTGTATTACAAAATTATTTTGACATATCAGCTCTATACAATATTATTTTGTCATGATAGTTCTATACAATTTTTATTAGTAACAATAATTCAGAGTTGATATAACTATTGATGATTGTGTTACGTTATTAATATACAATTCTGTAATAATTCTGATAGTGAGGTGGTATAATAACTCTATTTTGGATATATTGCCTGGGTTATATCGTAATATTGCGTCCCTTAAGAAGTGAGCTATAGCTTGATACACGTCCTGTTGTTCAGTTCTCATAAGGGAGATGATTGATGTAGGCAGTGGAATATTTATTTTGTCAGTCTATTGTATAGATTATTTTGTGGAGTTCGGTAAAGGGTGCATGTCAATATTATATGATTTAGGTCTGCTATTTCTTCGTTGTCAACAGGGCAGAATGGGGAGTTTGCTGCGCCAATTCTATGGAGGTGTTTGGGATAACATCCGTGTCCCAATCTTATGCGAATGATAGATGTTTTGTATTTTCTTGCGAGTTTTGATTCTTCGAACCATGCTTTGTGTGGAATGTGGGGTTGGATCGATGCGTAGTGTTTCCCTTTGTATACTTGTGATGAAGTCCATGCGTTTGCCCATTTTGTAAGGGCCTCTCTTTTTATAGTTCTAATGAAATCAGTGTGGGGGAGTTGTGTGTATTGTTGCTGTCCTTCCAGAGTGCTTTCTTTTGCTAGTTTGTCGACCGTCTCGTTGTATTGGATGGACGCATGGCCCTTGATCCATAATAAATGGATTTCTTTTCCTTCTGCGGAGGCTATATACATCATTTGTAATATATCATATAAAATCTTATTCGTTTCATTTTGTCTTTTAATATTCTCCAACCTTTGTACTACACTTTTCGAATCCGTCAATATAAGTATTTTATTATATCGGTTGTATCCGTATTGAATGGCCTGTCTAATGGCCATAGCCTCTGCCGTGTAAACCGAGGTCTCTGTTGGCAAGCGTATTTTCTGGTGTTCTTTCGTGAGTGGACAGTAGTAGGCGAATCCGACTCCATTTGCTGTTCTTGATCCATCGGTATATATTTGTGTAAAGTCGGGCCAAGTTGAAGATAGAAATCTCTCTGTCATGTTATTTGTCCTGTTGCTTCTAATAATCCATTCTGGGAGGTAGTAGACATTTGGTTTAAATCTGATGATATCGTATTGTTTTGTGAAACAGGGAAGAGTCCTTTCTTGGATCACTAATGGTATTTTGTGTTTTATTTGGTTGAAGCTAGTGGCCAATAACGGCGTGGAGCGGCGAGGGATGTTTCCCTTCCTTTCCATTATTGTTGCAAGTCCCTTTGCCTTCTGAGACACCGGATGGTTGGTGATTGAAGCGCGTCTCATTAGGTAGATATTTGATAAGAGTTGTCGCCTCGTTTCCAGAGGCATTTCTCTGGCTTCAACTAATAGCGCATTTGATGCTGTAGATTTCATTGCTCCAATACATATTCTAATAGCTCGATGTTGTGCTATGTCCAATTTACGGAGGTTATACTTGGGGCATTCCCGTAACAGATGCTTCCATAATCGAATATGGGACGGATTAGTGCTCTGTATATATTAAGCATTATAGCCGGATCTGCACCCCACCAGGTGCGTGTTACGGATCTTAATATGTTCAAGAGGTGTTCCGTTTTAGTTATAATATGGTTGATGTGTCCCGTCCATGTTAGTTTACTATCCATTATTAAGCCTAAGTGTCTGGCAGATGTGCACACCGGGAAGGAGTAAGGTCCCAGATGAAGCTCAGTCTCTCGATATATAGTTCGTTTCCTAGAAAATATCACTGCTGAAGATTTCGCTGTTGAAATGGTTAGTCCTAGATGTTGTGCCCAATCATATAATCTCCCCGCAGCTTCTTTTAACCTCCAGAGAATTATTCCTAGGGATGTGGACATCGTGTATATACATATGTCATCTGCAAATTTTAATACTTTTATTGTGGGACTGAATATTTTTTCTATTGCCCCTATGTAAATAGTGAATAGTAAGGGGCTAAGGATTGCTCCTTGTGGGATTCCTGTTGAGACTATGAATGGTCCATAGTAGGAGGGGTACCTGTTTTCTGGGAACAGCCAATCAGCGTCCAGGGATTGCATGACGTCACGAAGTGAGCAGCCAATCAGCGTTCAAGGTCGTATGACGTCACACGTTAGTTCCTCGACCGGCCGCACAGATGGCGGAAGTCGGGCTTTGACGTCACACGTTAGTTCCCCGATCTGCGGATAGATGGCGCTGCACCGTTAGTTCACAGATCCGCTGGCAGATGGCACCATCTCCCAAGGGCTTAATTTCTAGTTCATTTGGTGGCGGCTAGATGGCGTTCGGTGGCATTATTTCCGGCGCGCTTTGCGAAATGTGTACACTGTTATCTCTGTTTACTAAGCGTGACGAAATATGTATTCCTAGCGTCCTGTTAAGCAAGCACTGGACATCTTGGCTACTATCGACACACAGTAAAATATTTTGTATCGTGAAAAATACTTAAGCGATTTTTTTACGTGAACAGACATCGGTAGCGTAGGGGTTAGAGTGCCGAAGGTCGCCGGTTCGAGTCCGGCCGCGTTGCGACAGGTGTGAACTTGCTCATCCGAGACATCGCGCGTTCGCCTTGTATAACTGTCGCTAGAGGTCAGCACACGGCAGAAGACATTTGCCGCTAGATGGAGCGGGTGTACCAATATGCGTGAAATATTTCGGGAGTCCGACAGGTTACGAAATGGCTCCATTACAGAGCGATACAGCTAGGCCATCCACCATTGTGAAAGCATAGCTGGCGGACAAAGAAATTAGGGCGTCCAATACATATTGCAGAGTCTCAGGCTTCATGTGTATTTGTTATTTTTCAGGTGTCCTGCATTCCAGCAGGATACATAGAAATTCACTGCGGTTCAAGAAGAAATTATTACGAGATGAGAATAATTATTATATGTCAGTTTTCGTAGAACAAATATAAGAATCTTTTATGGTAGCCTAACCCCTCGTGTTTTAAAAACGAAAATCGAAAATTTAGTTTTCATTCTGGGCGAACAGAAAAACTGCTTGAGTCTTTGTATTTAATTAAAAAATAAGACATAGACCATGAGAAAGCGTAACTTTTACGTTTAAAACGTGATAATGAACTATGGAATGTCCTGACTTAGCTCAAATTCATATCTATACAATGCAGTTCTGATATTCGAGGATGTTTATAACTCTGAGCGAATATAAGCATCAGTAAGGTGTGATTCCAATATAATTAATCGTTAACAGCGTTAATGATAGAGAGAATTCAACTAACGACCTTGGGCGTTGGGGCTAGGTCGCCGGTTCGAGTCCGGCCGCGGTGTTTTTATTGAAAAAGCCGTTCCAACTCGTCAATTTCAAAATTTTAGTTTCCATACCTAGAGAGGATACCTGCCTTGAATAAAAAAAGCATAAATGTTTCCTTTTAACGGGAAAAAAAGCGTCATAAACTCCAGATATAAATTCTATGTGTACCTGTTTTCATGAAATTATTTAGCGTTTTTGCCTCTCATTCGGGAGGACGGAGGTTCCAGGCATCCATGGTTTCCCCCAGGTGAATGCCGGGGATGCTACCTTCAAAAGGCCATGGCCGAATTCCTTCCCGTCTCTAAAGACCTCGCTGTTAACATAAATTCCGTTCATCGAAGCAGGCAGACATTAAAAATTAATTCACCGACGAAGAGACGGGAAACAAACTCACTTTTTCATTATGAACAATATAATATAACTCACGAGTGTCACCTACAGTCCGTGTATTTTAAAGGATGTATTAAATTAGGGGTATTTATATTTTTATTTATATTTCTCGTGTCCAGGACATAACAAGTTGAAAAAACAAATAACATTAATTAATTAATATTAACTATAAACACAATTATATAGAATGTGACCAGAATTCCGCAATCTTGATGGCCTTCTCGTTTGCCCTGTAAAGGTCGTCGATATTGCAGGTTTCAGGGAGATTCCTGCATATCAGAAGATGTTGTGGGTTCTGAAGCTCACCACATTCACATAGATCGTTGTCATTAGTGTACCCCCATTTTTTAAATATTATATTTACATCGGGACACTTCAGTTCTTAGTCTGTTTAAAGCCTTCCATATAGCATATGGCTGATTACATCCCGCAGCCGGTGCCTCTTTGATGTTCCTCCACCAGGACAAATTTCAAAATTAGGGGTAATGAAATTGTGTGTCTCCAAGTGAATGCCGGGGATGCTACCTTCAAAAGGCCATGACCGAATTCATTCCCATTCCTTTCCCCGTCTCTAAAGACCACGTTGTTAGAGAGACGTTAAAAAAAAAGTACCTGTTTTAGCGTTCTGACCTTGTATTCGAGAGGACGGCGTTTCCGAGGAGCATCCAGATTTGGGTTTTCCATGGTTTCCCCAAATCACTCCAGGTGAATGCCGGGATGCTTCCTTCAAAAGGACATGGCCGAATTCCTTCCCATTCCTTGCTCCCCATCCTTTCCCCATCTCAAAATGCCAGGTTGTTAGAGAGACGTTAAAAAGTTTAAAAAATGAAATTATTGTGATAAAGTATAGCAAAACCACACATACGTTATTCCTTTCAAAATTCGTAGCCTCAAAAACCCATCAATGGTGAAATCCTTTCATTGAAACCGAGAGACATTCACCGATGAAGGTAGGGAAAACCATAAAAAAATTCCGTTCATCGAAGCAGGCAGACATTAAAAATTAATACACCGACGAAGAGACGGGAAACAAACTCAATTAGTCACATCATGTTGGATTCGTTATAAACAATTTAATATAGCTCGCGAGTGTCACCTACATTCCGTGTATTTTAAAGGATGTATTAAATTATGTGTAATGAAACACAGACACTTTTTGGACTCAAAGAGGCATTGAAGGGGTTTACTGATGGATGTAAGTATAACCTCGATTGGTTGAGAGCCTCTAAACTAAAGCAAAGTTGTCGATTTGAAAACCAGGCTCGTAATTGTTGCCATCCAGGTCAAACCTTTGTCGTTTGTCTATCCAGGCCAATCTATGTATCAATTCTGTTATGCTTTCGTAAGCAATCACAAATTGAGTGTCCTTAGCTGTACTTTGTCTAAAATTCCAATAAATCCCTTGTGACACATCAGTGATTGACACCTTTAACTGTATTTTACAGTACAGCACTTATGTTCCAGGAACGAAATACCGTCTGTTAATCTTACTAATTTCACACCTGGGGAATCTAAGTACGCCAGTCCTATGTGATAAAAATCGAGTCACGCTAAGGCAGTGCTTTCGCAAAGTCTTCTGCTAATCAGTAGCCAGGTACCAAAATGTTCATTTAAGGTGGTTCTACTGCAGTTTTCAGGGAAATTCTCCCCTTTTCCAGGAAATTATTTTTCAATAAATCAGGGGGACGAAATACGTCTGTTAATCTTACTAATTTCACCCCTGTCGAATCGAAGTACGCCAGTCCTATGTGATAAAAATCGAGTCACGCTAAGGCAGTGCTAAGCACTGAACATGCCTGAGACCATCGCCTGTGACCAAGGTGGAGATACTCCCTTATAGAAGAAATCCAGTGCCAGCTTCTACTGATATTCTATTCCTAATTCTTTCACCAAGATCCACCCCTAGCCTCATCACCAACATACCCACAGCACTTCCTCAAACCACCTTCTGTTTTCCAATGATTCCCAATCCAACCCCTGATCAGTTACAGACAGGGTTACCTTCTGTTCGTGCGTTAAAGTAAACCAAAAATTCAAATTCGCAAAGTCTTCTGCTAATCAGTAGCCAGGTATCAAAATGTTCATTTAAGGTGGTTCTACTACAGTTTTCAGGGAAATTCTCCCATTTTCCAGCAATTTATTTTTCAATAAATCAGGACCCAGGGGAGTTCTCCATTCGGCTTAAAATGTTCCCATTTAACGCCAACCTTCGGATTCAGGACCAAGTCTGACATTTGTTTGTAATTGCATGCTTTGTTCAAGTAACCACGATAAAGTTACCATAATGCTCTTAGCTCACTGATAGTTTCATGGTCATCAAACAGGCATCATAACCCACATTTTCATAGAAGATCCCCACACATCGACAAGTATCCAAAGGTGCAGACACTAGTTCTATTGCGCCGAAGATAGCACCCACGCTTGAACTGTCGTAAATTGTTAGGTCAAAGTGGGTGTTTGGATATTTTATCCATTCAGTCCTCATCATCTAAAGTCTAATGCCAGATTGTGGTCATTGCCAACTTAGGCTCCATACACCACTCAGAATTATTTCGCCAATATCCATTCTAACAGCATTATACACCACATACAGCCCCTGACACTCTTCCAATGACATCCAGTCCAGTTCCTTTATTAAGGCACTTGTTGAATATTTTCCACTAATAAATCTAGCTGCTATATTTTGCACCTTGCATTTGATGTACAAAAAATGTGGTCTCCATACTACACTTATATATACAAGAAATGGTCTGACTGTGGGTTTGTACCCAAGTCCTTCGCTTCTCGGGTACATCCCCTCATCACCCCCTCTGTTAAATGATTTTTATGTAGTGAAAAACGTGAGAAACACAATTCGTATGCCAACACAAACGGCAGTAAACTGTAAAGAGTACAGTGAAATGGGAGATTGCCAAAGCCCTGAAGCAATGGTTAGAAGCACACGTTGATGGTGAGCATAATTCTATAACCATATATTTTAGACTCAAATTAACAGAGGAAGTAGACACACGCACACACTTGTACATGCATACAGCGAGGTCGACAGAACTAACAGCAAGCATCATGGAAACGATGAAGTGGGGCAGAATTGTCGTTACCACTGATTAACTGGGCAGAACTATCGTTAAAAAAATCATCAGACAGACGAGTTTAAGTCAGGTATCACAATACTTACACTTACATGCACAAAGAGAGACGCAGATATACATGTACAAGTCTACAGAAAGTTCAGGACAACTACCTGCACCAACCATGGAAAAAAAAAAGTGGTGTAGTACTTTCTTGCCCCCATGACTGGCTGAAAAACAGAACTCTCCTTACATATCATCTGCCTGGCGAGATAGAGGGTGTGCAAAAGATGGCATGTTTTCACCATACACCTAAGTATTTACATCATAAATAGTGTTCATCACACACAATTGATTACATTTACCATCAATACGTTTCCCCCACACTGCAACCCTATCTGCCATTCATTAAGAGTGCCCCAGGTACCATGAGTTACAATAGACATTTGACTATCAGCAGATACCAGAACCCCTCATATTCATACTAGGTCTCAACCACAAATCCATACGTATCCATGCACAAGCTCAAAGAAACAGGAACAGCAAATCATACATCCAGATAAATGAGTTTAAGGAAGGTATCACCATACTTACGCACACAGACACATATATCCATGCCTACAGCGAGATCAACACAACAACGAGCCCAATCATGGAAAATAAAAAGTGGGACAGAACCCCCATGGCTCAAGACTGACGAAAAAAAATCATCATTAACATGTGTTCCAAGTAACAAACCTCACATCAAAATCATATCATTTAACTCACACAACAGACCTCACTACCATCCAGTATCATGTGTGCTAGGTACAAAACTGTTCACATTAGCACCACCACATCTATCCCACACCTTAACCCTTACTGCCATTCAGTAACATTTACCCCAGGTACCACGAGTAGCAGTAGACATCTGGTCATCAGACAGATATCATAACTCCCATATTCATACTAGGTCTCAACCAAAAATCTGTACGTCACCTCACACAAGCAAGGTATCACCACATTTACGAAAAAAACACACAGAGATAGAGACGCATACACACGTTCATTTCCAGGCCTACAGCGATCTCGACTCAACAACTAGCCCAATCATGGCAACGAAAAAGTGGAACAGAACACGCATGACTGGCCAAAAATCATAGAAAGACACACACACACTCACATGTCAATGCATTCAAACAGTTCCATTCATCACCACACATAACTGGAGGAAAGAAAAAACTGAAGAGTTACAGGATGTGTGAAGTTTGAAATCACAGTCACATCTCGCCCACACCGCAACCTTTTCTGTCATTTAGTAATATGTGCCACCCATGTACCACGAGTAGCAGTAGACACTTGGTCATCAGACAGATATCATAACTCCCATATACTAGGTCTCACCCACAAATCCATATGTCACCTCACACAAGCATAAGTGCAGGAACAGCACATCATACATCCAGACAAACGAGATAAAGGAAGGTATCATCACATTTACGCAAAAAAAAAACACACAGAGATAGAGACGCATACACACGTACATTTCCATGCCTACAGCGATCTCGACTCAACAACTAGCCCAATCGAGGCAACGAAAAAGTGAAACAGAACACCCGACTGACAAAAAAATCATCATTAACATGTGTTCCAAGTAACAAACTCCTCACATCAAAATCATATCATTTAACTCACACTACAGACCTCTCTGCCATTCAGTATCGTTGGTAATATGTACAAAGCTAATTTCATAAGTTACCACATACATACAAGTAATTGCAGGAAAGGGTCCCGACACACGACATCCACACTGAGGTGTTAAATGATAGGCAGATGATAGTATGTCTTTCCAATACACCTCAGTGCTCACCACACATACTTGATTTTTTAATGTGCCATCAGTATACCTTGTGGCTGGAACTAAGCTCTTGGCAATGTTTGGCCAAAAGTCATTTGTTAATAGTAGCTCATCAATCACAAATTTTGGGTCAACCTGCCCAAGCGGGCGCGGCGCGAGGTGGCCACCCTTCCCCACTGCGGACAGAAATACCGTAATACGCCGGTCTAAAAGCGCGGACCGCGATGGTTTACCGGAGTCTCCCGCGCGGACCGCGATGGTTTACCGGAGTTTCCCGACCGGGACCTATTACCGGTAACCGCATTTTTAGGACCGCACTGAAGACCGGAATTTCATTGCGCTCGAGGCGGTAATATGCGCCGGTATACCGACCTACTAAAACACGATGTACGCGTCCGCTGTGAGGAAGGGTGGCCACCTCGCGCCGCGCCCGCTTGGGCAGGTTGACCCAAAATTTGTGATTGATGAGCTACTATTAACAAATGACTTTTGGCCAAACATTGCCAAGAGCTTAGTTCCAGCCACAAGGTATACTGATGGCACATTAAAAAATCAAGTATGTGTGGTGAGCACTGAGGTGTATTGGAAAGACATACTATCATCTGCCTATCATTTAACACCTCAGTGTGGATGTCGTGTGTCGGGACCCTTTCCTGCAATTACTTGTATGTATGTGGTAACTTATGAAATTAGCTTTGTACATATTACCAACGATACTGAATGGCAGAGAGGTCTGTAGTGTGAGTTAAATGATATGATTTTGATGTGAGGAGTTTGTTACTTGGAACACATGTTAATGATGATTTTTTTGTCAGTCGGGTGTTCTGTTTCACTTTTTCGTTGCCTCGATTGGGCTAGTTGTTGAGTCGAGATCGCTGTAGGCATGGAAATGTACGTGTGTATGCGTCTCTATCTCTGTGTGTTTTTTTTTGCGTAAATGTGATGATACCTTCCTTTATCTCGTTTGTCTGGATGTATGATGTGCTGTTCCTGCACTTATGCTTGTGTGAGGTGACATATGGATTTGTGGGTGAGACCTAGTATGAATATGGGAGTTATGATATCTGTCTGATGACCAAGTGTCTACTGCTACTCGTGGTACATGGGTGGCACATATTACTAAATGACAGAAAAGGTTGCGGTGTGGGCGAGATGTGACTGTGATTTCAAACTTCACACATCCTGTAACTCTTCAGTTTGGATCTAGCATGTTCAGTCTCTTTCCTCCAGTTATGTGTGGTGATGAATGGAACTGTGAATGCATTGACATGTGAGTGTGTGTGTGTCTTTCTATGATTTTTGGCCAGTCATGGGTGTTCTGTTCCACTTTTTCGTTGCCATGATTGGGCTAGTTGTTGAGTCGAGATCGCTGTAGGCCTGGAAATGTACGTGTGTATGCATCTCTATCTCTGTGTGTTTTTTGCGTAAATGTGGTGATACCTTGCTTGTGTGAGGTGACGTACAGATTTTTGGTGAGACCTAGTATGAATATGGGAGTTATGATATCTGTCTGATGACCAGATGTCTACTGCTACTCGTGGTAACTGGGGTAAATGTTACTGAATGGCAGTAAGGGTTAAGGTGTGGGATAGATGTGGTGGTGCTAATGTGAACAGTTTTGTACCTAGCACACATGATACTGGATGGTAGTGAGGTCTGTTGTGTGAGTTAAATGATATGATTTTGATGTGAGGAGTTTGTTACTTGGAACACATGTTAATGATGATTTTTTTCGTCAGTCTTGAGCCATGGGGGTTCTGTCCCACTTTTTATTTTCCATGATTGGGCTCGTTGTTGTGTTGATCTCGCTGTAGGCATGGATATATGTGTCTGTGTGCGTAAGTATGGTGATACCTTCCTTAAACTCATTTATCTGGATGTATGATTTGCTGTTCCTGTTTCTTTGAGCTTGTGCATGGATACGTATGGATTTGTGGTTGAGACCTAGTATGAATATGAGGGGTTCTGGTATCTGCTGATAGTCAAATGTCTATTGTAACTCATGGTACCTGGGGCACTCTTAATGAATGGCAGATAGGGTTGCAGTGTGGGGGAAACGTATTGATGGTAAATGTAATCAATTGTGTGTGATGAACACTATTTATGATGTAAATACTTAGGTGTATGGTGAAAACATGCCATCTTTGCACACCCTCTATCTCGCCAGGCAGATGATATGTAAGGAGAGTTCTGTTTTTCAGCCAGTCATGGGGCAAGAAAGTACTACACCACTTTTTTTGTTTCCATGGTTGGTGCAGGTAGTTGTCCTGAACTTTCTGTAGACTTGTACATGTATATCTGCGTCTCTCTTTGTGCATGTA
>CM061920.1:185028277-185282328 GCA_031002005.1 Vandiemenella viatica
GTCTGAATCCTGCTTGATATTCTGCTAATTTAGGTTCTAACTGCTCTTGAGCTCTCTTCAAAATACAGGCTGAAAGAATATTGTACGTGACTGGTAGGAGGGATATCCATCTACAGTTGTTTACATCTGATTTGTTACCTTTTTTATGTAGTGGGTGGATGAGAGCAATCTTCCAATCATCTGGGATTTTTTCAGTTTTCCAAATGTTTTGGATTATTTCTGTAATTTCTTTGAGTGAATTTGGACCTAAATTTTTTAAAAGTTCGGCTACAATTCCACCTTCTCCTGATTTTTTGTTATTTTTAAGTTTCTTTATATGTCCATAAATTTCTTCTTGTGTTGGTGGTGATGAGTTCTCTGTTGTTTCCGGAAACCTCTTTTTGGGTTGCGTACAACTTAAGAGCTGTGAAAATAAGTGGCCAACTCTTGGCAGTTTTCTTTATTTGTCAGGACAAGTTAAAAATTTCGTTTTCTAAAACATAGGTTCTGTTAGTACCTTTTTCTTTGGTTCACGAAGGTCTTGTAGAAATCATGTGTACTGTAATTTTTGAAGTTGTTTTCGATTGTCTGTTGTTGGTTATTATTATTATTATTTGTCCATTTTAATTCAGTCTTAACATCGTATCAACATATGGGCCATGAATAAATTCCTGCGGTCTTCCTTCAAGTTGCCACACATACCACCACTGTCGTGGCTGGAACTACAGCTTAACGAGGAATCCGAGTTTCCTGGTGTACGGTATTTCATATGATAAAGTGGAGGCCAGGAAAACTTTCTAACTGCAATAGGTTTTGAAGCTGGGGCATAGAATTTTCAAGGCGAAGACATTAACCACTGTGTTGCCAGGCCGAAATGATAACTCTGCTGTCCTGTGACAACAATGAAAAGCTGATCAAACGTAATCTATACCATCTCCACTCCCCTCGATGACATTACATAAAATTGCTTGCATATCGATGAATATAGAGAACTTAACGTTGTTTTTTCGCATGCGGTAAAAACAGATTATTATCGTTGGGATGAGTAGTTATGATTTTGAAATTACGCCATAAATTTTCTTTGCACAAGACGATATGTCATCTAGTTTATGTAAATAATTTCTAAACTAGCTAACGTGTTCATCATGATTAGAAAGGGCCTTGTTTTTCAGCCTATCAGACAGAAATAGTTCCGTTAAGTGTTCACATTTCCAATAAAATACTGAAGAGCAAAAGAAACTGGTGTAGGTATGCGTATGCAAACACAGAGATACATAAACCCTCAGAGTACGGCGCTTCGGTCGGCAACGCCTATCTAAGAAAACAGGTGTCTGGCGCAGGCGTTACATCGTTTACTGCTGCTAAAATGGCAGGTTATCACGATTAAATCAGTTTGAACGTGGTGTTATAGTCGGCGCACGAGAGATGGGACACAGAATCTCCGAGGTAGCGATGAGGTGAAGATTTTCCCGTACGACCAATTCGCGAGTGCATCGTAAATATCGGGAATCTGGTAAAACATAAATTCTCCGACATCGCTGCGGTCGGAAAAAGATCCTGCAAGAGCGGGAACAACGACGACTGAAGAGAAACGTTCAATGAGACATAAGTGCAGCCCTTCCGCAAAAATTGTTGCGGATTTCAATGCTGGGCCATCGACAAGTGTCAGCGTGCGAACCATTCAACGAAACATTATCGATATGGGCTTTCGAAGCCGAACGCACATTCGTGTACCCTTGCTGAGTTCACGACACAAAGCTTTACGCCTCGTCTGGGCCCGTCAACACCGAAATTGGACTGTTGGTGGTTGGAAACATGTTGCCTGGTCTGACGAGTCTCGTTTCCAATTGTATCGAGCGGATGGACGTATACGGGTATGGAGACAACCTCATGAATTCATGGACCCTGCATGTCAGCAGGGGACTGTTGAAGCTGGTGGAGGTGCAGTTGGAGTGACATGGCCCCTGATACGTCTAGATACGACTCTGACAGGTGACACGTACGTACGCATCCTGGCTGACCACCTGCATCCATTCATGTCCATTGTGTATTCTGGTTGACTTGGGCAATTCCAGCAGAACACCCCACACATCCAGAATTGCTACAGAGTGACTCCAGGAACACTCTTTTGAGTTTAAACATCTCCGGTGGCCACCAGACTCCCCAGATATGAACATTATTGAGCATATCTGGCATGCCTTGCAACGTGCCTTTCAGAAGAGATCTTCACCCCCTCGACTCTTACGGATTTATGGGCATGGTGTCAATTCCCTCCAGCACTTCTTCAGACATTAGTCGAGTCCATGCCACGTCGTGTTGCGGCACATCTGCGTGCTCGCGGGGGCCCTACGCGATATTAGGCAGGTGTACCAGTTTCTTTGGCTCTTCATAGTATTATAAAAATTGTCTGACCATTTCTTAAGATACAGAAATCCTTCTAATCTTAAAAAAAAAAAGATTAACCCTCAGATATGCGTATCTAAATGTCAAAATATTCCTGAAGAAAATTTACGTGTGTACAAAATTTGAATCAATAGGAAACATCCCTCCTGTAGGACTTAGCTTACCGTCAATAACAACCCGTGTCCCATCTCACTCAGCTCTGTGCAGTCAGAGGGCGGACGCATCTGTCAGCATGACGATCCATCAGAGCGTTTGCTGCGCCTTATCGCGACATCCTCCACGCTTAGCGGAAACTCTAGGGACCGTAATTAGAGGCGCTCGCCGAGCAAGAAACTCGCGAGTGCTTTCTCCACCGTTCTTGCTGGAGTCTTACAGACCGCAGCACTCTGCGGACCAAGTGGCGAAATAACGCAGGATCGCTTTCAAACCGACCGCACGGCAATGGGATGCGGATGCGTTTCATTTATCTCGAAACGTACTGTCGTTCCGAGCACTGCAAAAACACGAGACTGCCGGCTATCTAAGCCCAGCGATAGTCTCGTATCGCTGATATTACTTTCAACAGACTGTCGTGAAGCTGGTGGTCTTCACACGGCTGCGTTGCTTTGTACACTACGCCTTTGGGGTGATCGGCAAGTGTTGAGACCTTGTCATTTTTATGACGGTTTCTACTAGAATTATTTTAGTAATATAGCAGAATATTGAGCCGTTATTAGCCCTGAAACGAATATTCAGCAACAATTCGGTATTCTGCCTAGTCGACCAATTTTATCATATTCAGCCTAATATTTAGGTACTATTCGGCCAAACTAGAATAATTAAGATTTTTTTTTTTTTTTTTTTGTAATTGGATAATTGTCTAAAATAAAGTGTTTGACTTATGTATATGATAATGTATTTTACTTATAATTACAAAATAATCGGGCATAATCAATTTCCACACTGTAAAATCAAAACTAACAAATATATGAGGTATCTATTCACTTGTATCATCATAATTGAAATTTAGGAGTGGAATAGTGTGATGCAGGACTGCTAATTTTTCTGCATTGTCAAGTAGTAGTTTACTCCTTTTCCTCTCCTGTACATTCCCAGCTTTATAGAAAAGCCGCTCCGAATAAACACTGCTTCCTAGAGTGTGCAAGTATTTTGCTGCTAGCTTTGTAAAAGACGGAAATTTATCTCGTCATGCTTGCCATCAAGTGTATGGATTATTATGACACGGTATATTCTTAATACTTAAATAAATATCATTTTCAGTGGCAACTGCATTTTTTCCTTTTGATGTTCCTGTATTGGTTGTATTTTCTTTCCAACAATCTGTTCGAAGCAATCTGTTTGAAGCAATCCATTAAAGATGAGTGAGTACTCTGACTTTGACTCGACTCTTCTGTCTACATCCTCTTCGACCGAATAGGGGGACGAATTCGCACTGCAGTGTCTGCTTGTTTCACAGTACGTCCTTACGCCATCGATCATAATATACTCCCTTCCCTTTACTCTTTACAGTGGACTATTGAAAAATTTTGAAGCGTTAGTCTAAAGCGGTTGCCAATAAATAATTTTTGCTTGTGATTACGAAAGATTCCGCGGTCACTGGCCTTATTTTCAGAGGACTGAAGAAGGACACTGCATAATGATAGAAACGTCAGTTTTTAATAAATTGAACCAAGACGATATAATTTTTACTTGTGTTAACGTCTTCAAATTGTTTGTTCAACCTTTGTTGCATGACAATTCTCACTTGGCTTACCTTGGGTGTTAACTATGATGTGCTAGTTTTATCTCATTATCGTATTAGAGTAAGAACATACGGAATAATTTCATAAATGCAGGCATATCCGTAACTTGAGATTTCCGTTAGCTCCTCAAATGGTTGTAGTAATTTCAAAAATTGTTCTAAAAGCTCCCATTGCACAGCAGTCAAATTGGCAATATTATAGTCCGTGAGATAGACTGAAATGACGCATTTTTGTTCTATTAGCCTAGCAAGAAAATAAAAGGTAAAATTCCACCGCGTACTGGTATCTTGCACCAATTCATGCTCGGGATATCCAATTCCTTTTGGATTCCATGCAGTTCGGGCTTCAGAAAGATATACTTGTTGTTTATCTTGTATTATGAACTATACCAAGAAATCTTTTCCATCTTCACATCTCATGGAAAGGGATTTTATTGCAGTAATCGATATTCTTAAGGGTTAAAAAAAGTTATTGTCCTTGTATATGTTTGTATGTATCACATATCACATTGTTGATTAGCCAATAAATAAATAAATAAATAAATACATAAATCCATGTCTCTCTCCAATTTTCTAAATGAACATTTGTAACTGCGCATCTCAAAAAGAAAATGCCACGACAATAATTACTTTGACGTGACTACCTTCACTACACTGCTCCTCCTGTTATGGTTGATGGAAGATAAGCTTATGCGTTTCTTTCGTTTTTTGACATTCCACGCCTATCTTCTAAATTATTTGTTTCATTTCGATAAATAGTATAAATCGTAAAAATTTTTTTACTGAACAGGAATTTACTGGAAACAATAATAATGACACGTTATTTTTATGAATAAGCGGTTGGTAAAATCAGCAGAGCTCAAAGTTTGGCGAAATAGTTGTGCAAACAACACCTTTAATAAGAGGATAAATCCAGTAGGAAAACTATTGCTAGCCGGGAGGCTGTCAATACCTATAGATGGACATTGTCGGCTTAGATTTCATCGCAGTTACTTTGAAGATCTCAGAACACTTTTATGATTGTCATAACTGTAACTTAGAAACATTGTTCCGATCTTCATCCCAGTTACCCTCAGCGTCTGTATTATTGGTACTGCATCCATCGACTAACTTGCTCTCAATGAGATAGGTTTTGATCTTTCCGTTCTAAGATGTTATCCTTCGGTGACCCACAGCTTTGTAATTCCTAACCTTTGCACTTATAAGGAATGGCACCTTCTTCCATATACTGAGCAGGTAATAGTTGAGGCATATTTGGAGAGCTGGCTGTTTATTATTATTATTATTTCTTATTTTATTTTTATTATTATTATTATTATTATTATTATTTTTGAAGGCTTTGCGTCAACACAGCCATTACTATGTATTTACGTACTGCGCAAGTATTTATGGGTGCATTAACTGTATGCTAGACTCAGTATAGGCGACACAAGACAATCACAAAACTTAATTTAAACCACCTTGGTCCCAGGCAGGACTGCAACTGGGAGCCCTTGCAATGCGACGCTGCTGCAAAGTGGTGTCTGGATCTGGCGTTTTCGTGATGTTACGAGCAATCCCAGGGCACCACAGAGTGCTATAGGCATCAAGTGCCTCTCCACCCAAAGAAAGTGGGTAGGATATAGGAACGGGAAGGAGATCGGTCATGGCCTATTAGAACAACTGTCGCGGCATTCGCCTGGAGTGATTTCGGGAATTCATGGAAAACCGAAATCAGAATGGCCTACTAGAGAAACCAACCCGGCATTTGCCTGGAGTGATTACGGAAAATTATGGAAAACAGAAATCAGAATGGTGTGTTACGGGGTCACATTTCCCAATAAAATACATCGATTCTCGCCCATACCGGAGCAAAAAAAAAAAAAAATCACAGGACATGATTGTCCTGGCCGGCTTGCGACGCAGTTGTTGCAGAGGTCAAATATCCCGACCTCCCATCTAAAAAAAAAAAAAGAACCCAGAAAAATTTATCCGCAGTGGTTGGTTCACCCCTACTGAAATAAGTCGAGCTCGATTTGCTGGGTTCACAGATCTGTTGGGCAACCCGTCTTGTCTCGTCTGTTTTATAACAGGTGCTTCGCCAACTCAGCTTAAAGAGCGACTGCTTGCTTTATATAACGTAGCCTGAGTGAAAAGAAGTGTACTACTGCAGTCAGTATGAAATTTTTTTCGAATTCCGTTCTGGCGGCTTTGCGGTAAATTAAACATTGCTGCTCTGAATTCCACGTTAAACTGTACCAGGTTGTGTTACGTAGCCAAGAGATGGCTACAATAAGTGAACTTTTTGAACTTTGTCAATCAGAATCTGAAATACGAGTACAGTTAGAGGTTTTAGTTACTCGTTAGGCTATTTCACGAAGTATTAGAACGCTGCTTACAATACAAGAGATGATTCAAATACTATACTAATATCAAATTAGTATTAATTCGAGCAAATATTACTACAGCATAAATGTTGTTTAAGTATCAGCTTTATAATCTGTCTACGTAATTTCTTGGTAAGTACGACATGTATTAGAAAGTAGAAACTTCAATGATTACAATTATTCTTGTTGATTGAGTAGTTGTGTTGCTGATATGTGAAAGAAACTTTCTGAGATTTCTGTTACAACAGTTTTCTGTTACAAATATACAGTGGAAACTACATAAGACGAAGAAAACGACCAACAGATGGCTTATAGGAAAACAAGCATTTTCCACTGAATAATCAAGTTAAAAATTAACAAACTCATACCACCGATAAAATCCTTTTGCACCTCATTTCTCGCATAAAAGTGGTAGCTCTTTTAGCATCGTCAAAGAAACTAAACTATTTTTTTTATTGAAGACCTTATTGAGATTCGAAATTCATTTTCTACTAATTTTTTCATTTTAAAATATCTGATGGATCGTCGCAAACCAATGCAACATTCCAGACTTCTAGAATACAATAACTGCATATAATATAACAACGTTTTAATGAAGTTAAGTACTCATGTCAAATCGAGCTTGTTTCCTGATCAGGCTATTAATGGAATGGCATAATCGACGTAAAATTGAAACAAAAATGTAAATGTGCCCTACATAATATTAAAGGTGCGGAGTCTTTTTAATATTGGTAATATATTTTCAGATATATGTTCAGTACAATTAGACAATTTTCAGATGACTCTGAAACTTCAATTATAGCAAAAGAAGGCTGCCGACAATGTAAAAAATCAAAGAACATCTTACCGTCAGTTTACACAATAGTACGAATCTTATCTAGAATATTTAGTGAAGTAAAATGCCTGGTAGGGTATCTAGTTTATTTCCTGATCATGCTGATCACAGGTAGAGTTGTGTAACGATCTTAAACATTGTAATGAGTGGCAATCTTGTTTAAACAAAAAAAAAAAAAAAAAAAAAGAAAAAAGAAAAAAAAAGGAGGAAGAAAACTTTGTCAGCAGGCGAATCATAGCACACGAGATTAGTACCGGTATGTATTAGTATGTATGTATGTATTAGTGTGTATTAGTATTAGTAGAAGGATTTTAAAGAGCCTCTTTACTTGGTTATATCGTTCCAGACTATGTACAATGACAACTAATTGAAATCCCGCCACCTATTGCCATTCACATCAGAAATCTAGGTAATTTATCAGTAATCTAGGTAAATTTTGTAATGGTTTCCGATCTCAGATACATATAAACACAAAATCTAAGCAGTTTACCGACATTTACATTGCTCAGAGTATATCCTCCTCAGTGCTCGAAATTGATCGGGCGTTAAGGCTCGTTCGCACTGGGCTAGTAATTTAGTCGAGTGGCGAGTAGTTTAGTAGCAAAATTACTCGCCACTGACCAAAAATCGTTCCTTTGTTTTTATAGTGTGGGGACTTAATACTCTACAAACATTCATGTTCTACATATTTAGAAACAAATTTTAAAATTGTTTCTTCGCTCCAGCTAAACGACTAAAACAATAGGTTCAGACTTGTTTAGCGGATGAGCGAGTGGGCAGTGGCGCGTGGTGGGGGGTGCTACTCGCCCGGTACAATAGAACAAAACGGATCGACTCGACTAAACTACTCGACTAAATTTCATTGTTCACACACGGTTAGTTACTAAATCACACTCGACTAAATTACTCGCCCAGTGCGAACGAGCCTTTAGGCGTAATTACGCCTGAATATTTTCGTTTTACGCCTGCAGTCTCCGTTAAAGGCGTAGAAAATACGCCTAGGCATCAAAACGTAAATTACATTTGTGAACTTCGTTTTCAGTTTAATTTCAATTCTAATTCCCGTAGTATTTTTGATCTATAATACATTTCCGAAGTTCAGAACATGTGGCTATAGTGTAGGGGAAGTACCGCGAAGGAAAAAATGATTCTAGTGGGTGCGTTATTTGTTTAACGAAGGAAGTGAAGACGTGATATTACTGATTTATACCAGTTGTAAATACAAGTAGCAACGGTATATTAAATAAACTGAATGTTTCAGCGATCTTGCTGATAAATTGTATTGAAAAACTGTGAAGTAAAATTATTCTTAAAATTTGTACACCAAGGAAAATACGTACTCGTATTTCGTATTTTTGAATTTTTAGTTTACATGTTGTTTTATTTATATTTAAACGGGTAGAGGTTCTGACGATGAACTTGAAAAAATTCGAAAATATTAAGGAATCAATCAAATAACCTCTGGAGATGAAGATCAGTGTGTAAAACTCAATAATTGTACTAACCTCTTTCACAATTTTGGTATATAATATATTGGCATACCATATTATTATTTTTTCTAGACCTATTTACAATTTTAAATTCTGTTGGAGAAGCTTGTAAACTATAAAATCTGTATTTCCATAATTATAATTACGCCTCAACATTGTCATTTCACGCCTGAGTTTGAAAGTTAAGAGTAAAAAATACTCCTGGATATATAAACGAATTTCTAGCACTGATCTTCCTTCAAGACCTCTGCCGTAAATACTTTGCTGAGCTCAGAGTGAACAGAATTGTAAGGGTTTGATTTCTCTGTCAGAATGAAAACACCTGACAGAATGACAAAGAAAATTCTTGCTCTCACTTTATGAAGGTATGTAGTGAACACATCCGATCACATAAAAGACAGTAAAAGTAAAAAAAAAAAAAAAAAAAAAAACGCAAATACGGCATAGCAAGGTTATTTCCAATTATTCCTCCTCCGTATTTGCGGTGCACTGGACAGACAGTCAAATAGAACGTCACACGTCCCCCTATAAAACAAGATCAGATTCTTATACATTAATTATATTACTTGTGCATCTCCACCAATTACCGAATTCTATAACATTATTAATTATACACCTGCGCGGACTTCCATACAGCCTTCAGTAAAAACCACGTTTATTTTTATATGTAGGTGCAGTATGCTCCTAATGTAATCGCATCTACCTATGGTGGCAGTACACAAAAAACCCATACCGGACCCTACGTTTTCCCGAAATCCACACCTCTCTGCCGTATTTTACTGTTGGCCATAAAGACGAAACAATACCTGTATCAACTCCACCTAAGTGTATTGTATCGCTTTCATCATCTTTCCTGTTCATTATGAACTATTTGACGCCATTACTACTATCCCCATAGAAACTGCTTTCCACATCCTTTATTTGATTACTCTACCTTAAAGAAGACGTTCAAGACCGAAAATCCTTTATCACCTACCAATCTACCACATTTTCAATGTGTCCTCAATTAATTCAAGATCAATAATAATCAAATACATAACAACGAAGTTTTTTTTCGCGTTGAGAATTAATACAATATTCTCGCGTAACTAGCTAAGTGATCCTGGTGTTTACATACGATATTTCATCAACTCCTCGCCAACTGCTGGTGAAGCATGCCTTGAAATATCATTTTCTATTTTCTTTCTTACAATATTTTTCCACATTTTTTCTCACCCCACATGTGTAAAATGTCCGTATTTAACTTTTATTTTCCTTGTATCTGGTAATCACGAAGTGAATGCTTCATTTCTATTGCATGCCATGCTTGCGTCGTACGAATGTTCGAATTTGCCGGCAGTTGGCTCGCTCAAGAGTGGCTCATGGCCGGTAGATTGCGACACTGGCGAGTGGACTGCAAGTAGTTCCGGTGACCGCCGCAGGAGGCAGCAGGTAACAAACTTGCGGCGAGTCTCTGCCAACAGAATGGTAACTCATCGTAATCTCTTTTAAATCTGATAGATTTTAGTCACAGATAATAGAGGTGAAGGTGTTTTTTAGCGGAACCGTATTTTTTAACGGTTTTGTTTCATGTCTGTAGTCATTCTTAGCTCCGTGTATTTCCAGACCAAGACTAAAATGCACAAAACTCAAATTAGACTTACATTTCATTAATAGTTTATTTGTTCATTACACGGGTAGATTACTTAGTGTATGTACCCCGTCGGTTGACTTATGCAGTGGATGAACAATAGTTCTCATTTTCAATAGTCATCGTAGCACTAATAAGACCAAAAAAAAAAGCCAACTCGTGTAGAAATAGAAAATGTTATACAATTTATGAGTACGCGTATGTTCATACTCCGCAAGAGTTGCTTTACTTTCATTGCAGCGCCGGGAAAAGGCGTGGGACAAGGAACGGGGAGGAATATAGCAATGGCCTTTTGAAGGAGTCATTCACCTGGAGTGATTTGAAGAAACCATGGAAACCCCAAGTCTGGATGGCGGGACGGGGTTTCGAACCTGCATCCTCCTCAATGCGAGGCCACAGCGTTAACGCTCACCCACCGCGCATGGTGAGAGCGTCATCTCTTTTTGTGTAGATATGGTTCGTATAACGCCAACTGATAAGTACAAGATCTTAATTTGTATGATTTATAAGCATGTTCCGTAAATAGGCTTATTTCAGACCCTCCAAGTGTCTTCCTCTTTATTCTGCAAGAAAATTATTTTAATGTAATGTTTCACGGAAATAAGGTGAAAATTTCGTTATTTCTTATACAATAAAGCTGTGAAATCAGTTGGTCTTTACTTTTAGAACAGACTTCATTCGTACACTGCGGATTCCAATGCCTTTGCAATACGTTACAGTAGATAATCTGAATCAATTTTTTCACTTCATAGCATTCGTAATACTGTCCTAAAGTTGAGGATATCATACAATTTCTTTCCTTGTTAGGGTCACTAGTCACCACGTGATCACCAGCTTTCCTGATTCCTCAGACAGCTTAGTGCGAATAAATTGTTTGTAAAATATGTAGTTTATAAGGCGTACATTGAGACTATTCTAGAATTCACGTACTTCTGCAATTACATAATTATATATAATTGAAAATTAGTTCTCACAACCAGTGTTGGAGGTGGCCAGTCTCCCGATGGGCGGCCTTCTCGGTCACTTTGGCTGCCAGAGAGATTGAGAAGGTGCGTTATTCCGGGAGATTTGGAATTCGGAATACCGCACCGATACCAATGCTGGAAAATGCTTTCTTAGATGGTAGAGTAGTAGATAGTAGTAATAGTTTAGTAATAGTAGCAGTGGTAGACGTACAAAGTGACATAGTGAAATATTAAAAATTCTAACCATAAAGTGGACAGGAAACTACAGACACCATACAAAACTAGAAAACTGTAATAAATCAATTATGACAAAATGCAGCAAGTTTAGAAAGTTATAATATATGTTAACAGTGAAACAATCATTTGTATCGTGCCAACGAGAAAAGACTGTACAAATATTGCCAAAACCATACATAACAAAAATTGAAATTATTCCTTGTGGAATTATCTGTTGAAATATCAAATGTAAAACTGTTGTGTTAAATTAAGGCCTATTTTAGTTTCTAGATACGAGGCTGTAAAAATGTATGCTAAATAAATAAATAAAAAAAAAAATTCACGTAGATGATTGCCGGAAACCACCTAAAAACAGCAGTTAGGACGACCAGTACTCAAGAGACCAGGGCTTCAACATGGTTCCCTTGTATGTACCTTTCGGATATAATGTGATTGTCCCTTAACATGTGGAATCACACTGGCGGATTTAAATCATTCGATATTATTTATTTGTTGTATTGGAGGTTCTGTTCAACAAGCAGTAGATTTCTTTTTATGAGAGAGAATAAAAAACACAATTTGCACAATCCAATCGTTTACTTTTCGTTAATGCCGATAAGAAGCCAACAGGTCGTAAGGCTCGACTGCACGCGGGAATCACCGTAGCAAATAATCTATTCTTCTTAAATAAAAAAGCTCAACGTCAGTGGGATGAATATTTGGATGTTATTGCCATTAATCCAGAACGTTGTATTTTGTTTCCAAAAAGGTTGAAAGTACTTCATTACCTTAATGTTTCTTGACTCTTGTTGTTGTTGTTGGTGGTGGTGGTGTTTTATGGCGCGTCGACGTCGGGGTCATTAGCGCCCTCTTGACTCTTACCGTTTTATGCTGGTCCCATTCAGCCGGCGACCTTTTTGCTCTACAAACTGTTCGGGCGACAATGGGCGGATCCTTGCCTTCATGGCCTGAGGGCCCCTACAGTCAGTGATCGGGGCCCCCAACTGCCGGCGGGCCCGGGTACTTTTGACCCGCTTACTCCCCCCCCCCACCCCCATAACGCCGGCCCTGATCCCATTAGACAAGCTGGATCCTTAAGGACAGTCACGAGCGCATTACCAGAGTGAATTTCACTTAAGACTCTTCATTTATGAATATATAGATTCATGGTGTTAACTCTAAGGGGCCACGCTTCATTCAAAGTCCAATTTTACGAATCGTTGTCGGAGCACAAGAATGTTTAGTTTTTCCAGATAAAGACATTGGCCGGATACACAAGTCTGTACATGGGCACAGATGTGTGATTACTTTCGGATCTGTTTGAATCTTTCAGTAATGGATGTATGGATGAATATAGCCTGCATCCCGCCCACTATTCACAACTCGAAACTTTTCGTGACAGGGCATGATAAGGAGCACGCGCGGCGGACTGGATCTTCTGACAGACGTCGACATGCTGCTTCTTTTCTAACACGGAATTCCCGTAGCAATTTGCCATCGCATCCCATCAGTACGATGTGGGAAAAATGGCGGAGTACAACCACGAAGTGCCTTTATCATGTGTAATGACAGAATATCTATCCTCTGGGGGGTTCGATGGTTGACAGCTGAATGACAACAGTATCAGAGCTGACTCGTCTAGGGAAAGCGTTGATGATTTTCTGGAATAAAAACGACAACCTAGTGAATCTACCGCTGTGTTCAGTTCACAAAGCAGCCCCTACGTTATATCTTTCTACCAGAAAACATTTGTCTCAATGTACATTTTTATGAGGCTTCTAGTTTCGAGAGTCTTTTCAATGGAGAACATTCGTAAACACCTAAGAGTGGAATTGTGGCGTACCTGGGCGGGCCGCGGCTTCGCCCATAAACACATAGCTTCATCAAACTTCATTTTATTTTTGACGAAAGTGAGGATACTTCTTAACAAGACTTGTGTATGACGATACCAAACTGCCTGAACTGAGGACGTGAATATTTTGCATAACGATTTTCCGTTATTCGGTGACCCAGACATGGTGGTTGCCCTGAAGAGAGCAGTTCCTTTCTTTGAAAGCTTTCTTGAAAGCTTTCTTGGAAAGTTAAATTATGATGGTTTACCGTTTCCTTGAACAATGATGAAAATGTATGTGTTACTATATTGTTTTGACGACCGTGATATGTGTGACAGTGTAATGTGTTATTTGTGATGTGGATGAATGAAATATGAAGGAAAGTAGATGATTAAATCCGGTACTGTTCCACTCTCACTTATTCTTTTGAAAGGCACCAAAGGGGGCCATTAAGATTAACGTCCCTACTCGACGGAAAAATCAGTAACTACAGTTGTGTATGCACCCTGGTGATTAGGAATTTTGCTACCTCATTCGGAACATTTCAGTACACATACATAGGATACAATTAGACTGACGATCAAGTTGACATATTACATTATTAATTTTCAAGCAGGCAACATAGGTTCAGGCAAGGATATTCATGCGAATCTCAGTTGGTGGGATATATGCAAGATATTACAGATGAAATGGACAAGGGAGGCCAAACTGATAGTGTAGCACTAGATCTGTCAAAGGCGTTTGACAGAGTGAGCCATAAAATGGTAGTAAATAAGGTAAAAACTATTGGTGTGGATGAGAAAGTGATTTGCTGGGTAGAAGAATTTTTAAAAGGTAGAAAACAGAAAGTTAGGGTAGGAAATGTACTATCAAAAGAAGTGGAAGTAAAAATGGGTGTGCTCAGGGTATTGGGACCATTGCTATTCATCATTCTAATGAATAATTGTGTTGATTGTTTCCTATCTGAAATTAGATTGTTTGCAGATGACATAATGCTGTATAAAAGAATCAAAACGATAGAGGACTGTAAACAGTTGCAGGGTGATCTGGACAGGATATCTAGTTGGGTTGCTAAACATGGGATGAAGATAAATGCAAAGAAGAGTCATCTTATTAGATACACAAATAAAAAACAAAAGGTTAATTATGAATATAAGGTGGGGAAAGAATTGCTTGCTGAAGACTTGAAATGTAAATATCTTGGCATTACTTTTGATAAAAAGCTTAACTGGGCGGGACACATAGGACAGGTGATAGGAAAAGGTTTCAAAGTTCTGCATTTGTTGGAGAGAGTGATGAGGGGATGTACGAAAGAAGTCATGGAATTGGGTTACAAAACTTTGGTCAGACCATTGCTCGAATATGGTAGTGTAGTATGGGACCCTCATTTTACGTATCAAATATTGGAGTTGGAGGGGGTGCAAAAAAGGGCTGCTAGATTTATTTGTTTCTGGAAATTATCGCAGAATGCAATCAGTGACGGATATGATAAAGGAGCTGAAATAGGATTCATTGCAAGACAGGAGGAGGATGAGGAGGTTCATGGGAGTGTACAGGGCGTATACTGGCGATGAGGCATGGAAAGATATTGGCGTAGGTATGAAAAGTAGTGCATGGAACGGAAAAGATAACCATGATCACAAGCTGGCACTCGATTTCAGGCACAAGGGTGTGGGAAAATTCTCTTTTTTAGGTAAGGGTGTCAGGGATTGGAATGATTTACCAAGAGAAATGATGAATAATTTACCGAAAACATTGAAAGAATTTAAAGATAAAATTTGTAGAGGGCAAATGTAAGTGGCTGCAGGATAGGGGGAAGATGGGGGGTGTAGGGAAATTGCCACCGGAGCCTGTGCTCCATTGCAATCAAATTAAATTTTTTAAAAAACCTCTAAGCCCGTAAAAAATGAAGGACTAACGCAATGTTGTGGCATTTCCTTTCTTTACAGTTGAATAACTAAGTAGAATTATTATTATTGAATGCTCAAAACCGTGATTTTGTAATATAGTACATGTTTCAGTTGTAGTTTTCATAATGATACAGTTGGAACTTCTACTGAATTAATAACAACTGAGATGTGGAACCAATGACATTAAAATTAATTAGGAATCTGAAAACATTGCGTAGTATTAGTTTATTCCTGGTCCTGACAGCATACACCATGATAAATATTGAACTACAGTATTTTCATCTGCATAAGGTAATGATTTCAGTAACATGGCGCAGCTCAATTATTTATAAAACTAAATTTATTGTGGATCCTAATTTGACCCTTTGGAGATTTTTACATGCCGCTGATATTGTTTTATCAATAACAAAAACCAATTAATAATTAATATTTTGATTTAAATGCAATACGTACTTTTATTTCAGTGTTTTGGCAATTCAATTCTTGGGGTTTAGTATAATAATGGAGATAATGGAAACATATACATCACATATATTAATATCCTGTAAGTCCGTCAAAAACGACTTGTCACACGAAGTATTTTGGCAATTCATTTCTTCGCTAACTAAATAACGTTAATATTACTAATTATATATGACTAGATGACCCACCCGAAAATTTCGCGAATAAAATACGATGACTAGTGAGGTTGGTGGCTTGTAATACAATGGAAAGTAGAACCGCCTCATTTGTAGTGACTGTTTATTTGTTTAGTTTAGTAGGTACGCATCAAAATACTTACAACATATTACCAACAATTAAGAAAATTAAATCATACTCTATGTATGACAAACTGTAACTGATAACTGAACTTAATAGAATACAACCAACCTGAACAAAATACACACAGCATTTCCATATCTCTGTTATATGTGTTGTTGCGATCCTAGGCTGTGAGATAATTTCACGAATAAAGTCTTTACTTTGGAACTGTATAGCAAAACAGAAATGTTTCCCTAACAGAAAAAAAAAAAAAATCCGAAAAGCTACATATTGTATAAAAAGAAGTTTATTGACATCTCTGTGACTTGTGCTGCTGCTATCTAGGCACTTGGCTCTGGACTGTCTCATACGCGCGATCTTCATAATTATTACTTTAGCCTTTAAGCGTCAAATTCCAAATAATTTCTATCTTAATTTATAATTTTACCTAATTGAAGACCTTAATCTTTAAAACGATACTACATTTATCAATTTCGGTTAGGTATCATGCGAGGTAAAAAAAAAGGTCTTGGAAATGATGATGTTTTTGCCCTTTAAGGGTCGAATTTGGAAAAAGTTCTTTCTTAAAATATGATGTGACCAAAGTGGAGACTTTAATCTTTAAAATGATACCTCATTTATCGATTTCTGTTAGGTATCAAGGGAGATAAACACATTATGGAAACAATAACACTTTTGGCCTTTAAGTGTCGAATTACGAAAAATTCGTTTCTTTAAATATGATGTGACCAAAAAGGAGACCATAAGCTTCAAAGTGTTACATCATTCATAGATTTCGGTTAAGTATGAATGGGTTGTGAGAAAAAAAAACTTATGCAAATAATATATATGATATCATTATTAAATATCGTTCATAACCTTAAAAATGATGTAATGCACAGCTTTCCTAGTTTACTGTAATAGTGGTATTTTTGGACAGAGAGCATAAGATAACATCTACACCTAATAAATGTAAATAAAGAAAAAGTAGTTAATATGTCGATTTAAACGAAATACACACTTTTCTTTCAGTGTTTTAGCAGTTGATTTCTTCGAGAATGGCTAGCTAAACAGAACTGTTATTAAATAACGCGTGTAACCTCGAGTAACATCTCTGGCCTTTGTTGGTTCGACAGCGAGGGCGGTGAGTGTGACGTCACAGCGTTACAAACATGGGTACGTAATGATCAAGATTAGCCCTTATTAGTACTTGACAACGCGAACATTTTTCAAAAATTGGCTAAATGTTATGCAATTTGCAGTGGGTATTTGTGTAATTTAATGTTTCAAAATACTTTTCCAACAACTGCGCTGATTCGCCTATTTTTTTTTTTTTTTAAGCGACTGTTTTATTAATCCTTACTATCTTCTATATTCGTTATCATCTACTACAATAACATCTTCGCCAATAGCGAAGGAGATATATCCAGTTACTAATGATTTACTATTCTTTTTGCTCCATACACTGTAGCTTAATCTTTAACACTTTGGTTTAATGATGTCATATATTATTTACTCAAAGCCGAAGACTGTTGTTGATTGTTGTTGCTGAGGTAAGAAAACTTACTCCGTATTATCCGTTTCTGGTTTAATTATTCCTTAAAAATTGTTTCAAGCCATTTTCCTCGTGTTGATCTCGAATAACTTTCGTCAAGTTTCACTTCTGTCCTTTATGATCCTTTAGTTGTTGACGCCTCCGTGTTTGTACACCGAATGAATACTTAGAACTTACATCTATTAATGACTGTGGATTATGAATTTAGAATGGTTTAATATAAACTAAGTTTATCATGTTGTTTCACATTGAGGAAAGTCCTATTCAATTTTATCTCCCTCGGTACAATTGTTGTGATGTTTGTAACGTCCAAATTGATTTCGTATTCACACGTCTCTAGTACGTTTGCAAAATCACTAAACGTACCCGCCGACACAATAGTTACCACCCTCATCACTTTTCTCGATTTTTAATTTCTTCAGATTCACTAATTGCCTTGTCATTGTATCGTTTGTAAGCAACATCATCATCAGAAACAAGTTTGAAAATTCTATCCTGTAAATCCAAACTTATGAAATGAGGCAGTGGCGGATCCAGGATTTTGGTTTGGGGGATGGGGGGGCTAGGATTTGGTTTGGGGGGAGGGGAGGGGGCTCCGGCCTTAACTGTCGGGGGTGACCTTGGCATCTGGGGGGGGGGGGGCTTCAGCACCCTAGCCCCCCTCCCTGGATCCGCCACTGAAATGAGACATTCTCATGTTCTGGAAAGAAGATAACCTCCAAAACTTATCAGTAATTATAACGACGTTTGCACGAAGTGTACTCGGTACCCTAACAGTGTTCTCAGACGTCTCTAAACTCGTTGAATGATGTACCAGAGTAGACGTGATTACTGTTAGTATGGTTGAAGTTCTTGTCTTGTTTAATGAGGATTTTTAGATTTGTGTTGTCTCTAATCAATTATTTCGATATCCTGATATATATCACATACAGATAGACGCAATGGATTGGCCAGCGTCTATCGACACTAAACTAATCTCGAATATAATTCTGCTTTTCACATAATACGAGTACATCGTTAAACAAAAATAAAAATAAAAAAATGTTTTTGCTAGAGCATTCATAATTCTGAGAGCAAAGTTGCTACTATATCTGATTTACTTGTAACTAGCAGGTAGTAAAATCATATATTTCATTAAAATTGAGAGATTCGACTGATTGTAGTTACTTACATTGCTTAAAATTATATAATAGTTATTTCATTTAATTTAATTGCGATGGAGAGCGCGGGCTCCGCTGACAATTTCCTTGCATACTCAATTTTACTTTTTTCATGGATCCATCTACTTTCACACACTACAAATTTCAACTTTAAATTATTATAGAGTTTTTTTTCCAAATTATTCATCATTTTTCTTGGTAACTTTCTCCAATCCCTAACCCCATTACCTACGAAAGAAAAGCTTACCACATCCTTGTGCCTGAAATCGAGCGCCAAAGTGTTTTCGTAAAAACGTTGTATCTTAATTAACCTAACCTACTCGTACTTTCTTTATTTCCTACTCAAATTGTTAGTGTACACACACGGCGGTATTCAATTGTTCCTATCGAAGCTAGTGAAGTAGATTTATAAGATTTAGTTTCACAATCATTATAAATTCAGATAGCACTGGATAGCAGTGTGGAAACACTCGATATAATCGTAAGTCGTTTCACTGCGAAATAATTTCATCCGAGGTATTTTTTGAGATCCAGTACAGATGTTTTACCAGAGGAACATGGAAAGTCTCTTTAAACTTTTTTACGGTAGGGGCAATTTTAGTGGCATGTCTGTCCTACAATTGTGAAGTGCAACGTCATATTTGAAACACTAGTTTTTTTCGCCTAGTGACTGCAACCTACACTACTAGATCCAAATCCGTTAGGGTCTTTAGCGTACGGAATCCTAAATGACCGATACTCGACCAGCGACGAAGATGTGCGACACAGTAGCTCAACCTGATAGTGAGCAAGGCCGAAATAAAGCAACGGTTCCGCAGTAAGCCAGTGATTTAATGTGTGATTCTTTGCATTCATTTGAAAACAGGGAGAAAGTGTATGGAATATAGCTTTTGCAGCTTGTGACTAAGTACTGTAGAAGCGCAATAAGTGTTTACTAGGTCTCGCGTCTGATACTCCGTGACCACAGTGCACACGAAGGCGCCGTGCGGAGGACAGGCCGTCTCACGCCTACTGAGAAAAAACGCGCCGTCCGACAGTGTAGGTAATCTGTGTGGAGCTGCAAGTCAGCCCGCGGCAATCACCGCCGGCCACTCCGGCACGCCGCGTCCAGTCACAGCTTGCGGCGCGAAACAGGACACAGTCACCATACGGCATTTCCCTTTCACGCCAACACTCGCAACACATTCAGTTGGAGCCGGAAACGTTTCCATGAAGTGCCGTGACACTTCCGTCACTGACAATGTTACAAAGTTATGGGCGAGAGTCGTCCCGTAAGTTCGATGCACTTCAGGTACAACGATAGTTGTCGTTAATTTTTCAGGTAGTTCACACACTTCATTTAGTTTCATTTCAGTGCTTTTCTACTAGCAGCATATAAGTATTTCTTAAGGGCACCAAGCTGGCACTCGATTTAATGAATAAGTCAGTGGGAAAATTTTTTTTTGTTGGTAAGGGTGTCAGAGATTTGAATAAATTACCAAGTGAAGTGATGAATAATTTAACAAAAACGCTGAAGGAACTTAAAATTAAAATTCATAAATCACACATGTAAATGGGGGGTTGAATTTATCATTCAAAGTATATAAGATAATTTACCAAAAATAATGGAAAAAGGGTAATTAGACTACTAGGGTAAGTGCCACCTTGTATGTGCTCCATCACAATTAAATTAATAATTATAATAAAATGAGGTCACAGTAAAAATGACTTCATCATTTGAACTTTAAATGGGTGCCACGCAGAATCTTTTAAAGGTTTGAGGTTAGGTGGAACCGAGTAGTCAGTTCAGGTGAACACGGAGTTGTGTTGTAGCGACGACAACCAGAAGCTAGTGAATGAAATTGTTTTCTGATGAAGCAGTTCCGATCTAGAAAACTCGTTTTCTCTCTCTTCCTTGATAACGGATCACAGCTCCTTTTACAAAGTTAGCCTAAAACGTCCCCGATTTCACACTTTTCAGGATATCTAGAAGCAATACGCCCTTAGAATCCTATGGCATAATGTTTTGGGGAAACTCATTACAAAGAAAAAAGTTATCATAGCACAGAAAAGAACTCTTAAGATGCTTTGAAAGGTAAAACCAAGAACTTCTTGCAAAGAGCTCTTTAAAAACTCAATATCTTTGAATTGATTTCTTGGTATGTATATTCTCTGATGTGTTTTGACTTAGAATATTTTAACTTGTTTACATTTAATTCACAGATACACAATATCAATACAAGAAACAAAATTATGTTGTACAAAACACAAAAATTACTATCATTATTATTACAAAGAGAAGATAGTGTTTCTGGGACATTTCTGTTTAATAAATTTCTTAGAAGTATAAAACAGTTAGTAGATAGTAAAGATGTATTTAAAGAAAAGCTAAGGAAAAAATCTTGGTGGTTACTTCTTCTTCAACATCGAAGAACTTTTACAAAAGAATTAATTGTATCCAATATTCCTTTTGAATAATTCATTTAAAAATTAATAAACAGATACCAGCGGAAGGAAAAGCTTAGAGGGGGAGAACTACCGTACATCACTGCTTCCACCAATTATCTGATTCTAGGATGAGATTAACAGCCAAGCTCTCATCAATAGTTACAAAGTGTTTAGTAAAGTCTGTTCGATTGTCTTCGAAGAGGGCTAGTACACACCATCCTGCTCACTGCATTTTAATGGGCTGCCAGTTTTTTCAGCATGCAACGGGCGGAAATCTTTTTCATATCCACGTATTCTGTCAGAACGTGAAATATTGTCGTTCTTGGAATGCTTGTTTACCTCCTCAACTAATTCTGTGTAATCCAATCCCGAATAGCAATATGGAAGAAACAATACATATAAGCTTCAGTACCTAATTTTTATATTCTTTGTTACTGCGACTCAAACAGGTTGGTGGACGAAGTATTTCATCGCACTCGTAAGTGAAGGAGTTGTTCGCATGTTAACAATAAATTCAAACGAAACCTAAGTCATCTGTATTGCAGATAGTCTCAGTCCAATCTACGTATGAATTTTGTGACGCTTTCGTAAGGACTGCGGCAAATGTTTAGACGCAAATTATTGTTTGCTGTTATTGCCTCTGAACAATCCATTTAAAGAAAATAGTATTTTAAAACGTGCAGCGTACTAGAATTGCACGATATATGATGATAACTGTTATTCTATGTTATAACTATAAAAAAATTAAAGAATTCTGAAAGAAACATTAAAATTTGCACAGGGAGAAATTTAAAGTCTCGCAGATTTTTGAAAGCATGAAAATTTATAATCATTTTTAAGAATATAATCGGATGCCGAATGTTGACATCATAAATACGACATCAGAAATTCATAACAAGAGGATAAATGTAAACGTGTGTGACTTGGAAAAACATTCAGAATTTCAGCTGTGTCCAAAAATTGTCATCTAATTGGCTACGATAACGATCGGTTTTGCAGCATGATGAAAAGTGGCTTGTACTTTGAATAAGCTGTTAGTTGTCAGATGTTGTGACAAACATTAATTCTCAGTTGTTTTCAGTGTTTGATTAGAGGTACATTTGGAAACAGTTTTCATTGACCATTAATATCGTAGAAGACCCATGTGTCCAGTCCTTCTGTTTACTTAGTACAGGGTGATTCAGGAGGAATGGTAAATATTGAAGGAGGAGGTAGTATGAACAATACTGAGTACACAAGTTGATATAAACATGTGTCCGATTTCCATTCGTAACATACTGCTGCTGGAATGTTATGCATAAAATAAAAATATCAGAAAATGATCAAGGCCGCACAAATAACTTATTGAAGTACTTTATTTATGTGTAAAGATGTGTGGTATCGGTTTCGTTAGGTTAGGTTATGTACTACAAGTAGACTGTTGTCTCAGCCTCGTATCGTAACAAATACAGTCTCTCATTTATTTATTTGATAAATAAAGTACTTCAATAAGTTATATGTGTGGTGTTGATCATTTTCTGAGGTTTATTTTAATGCTTAACATTCCAGCATCTGCATCTCCAAAACGAATGGAAATATGAACTTTTTTATTCAATATTGTTCATACTACCTTCAATATTTACCATTCCTCCTAAATTACCCCGCATAGTTTTGTGAGAATTTAACTCTAGTGGTTTGACAGAAAACCGGCTTTACCATAGAGTTAATATGCAAGAAATTGCTTTATTGTATCTTCTTTGCGGCTCACTGATATACCCAGGTGTCAAGTGGGAATCATGAGAGAAGCAGGGGGGAATTTAAACCGAGTTTGGTAAACCTGGCGTGATTAACCTAGAGAAGTTTTTTTTTGTTTTTTTTTTTTTAACTGCTTTACGTCTTTCAACAGCGAGGTCTTTAGAGACGGGAAAGGATGGGGAGCAAGGATGGGGGCAAGGAATGGGAAGGAATTCGGCCATGGCCTTTTGAAGGAAGCATCCAGGCATTTGCCTGGAGTGATTTGGGAAACCATGGAAAACCCAAATCTGGATGCCCGGACAGGGATTCGAACCGCCGTCCTCCCGAATGCGAGGCGAGAACGCTAACCGTTACACCGCCACGCTCGGTCACCTAGAGAAGGAAAGTCTGTGCTGCCATCTGTCTTTAAAATGTGTAATTTGTGCTCTCTTTGACAAGTGTATTTTTTTGTTTGTTTGTGAAATGTATAGTTTATGAGGTGGAGATTGCGAATCGTCCAACATTTGCCTAAATCCTTAATGATTGCGGAAAACTGCGTAAATATCACAGTCAGGACGGCTGATACGCAGGTACCAGGGCGGAATCTTTACCCCCCCCCCTTTTCCCCTATGCGGAGTGGGACGCCTTAACGCTCTGATCGGCACTGGTTGGTAATCACTGATATATTTATGTTAATTGCAGTAAAAAAGCGACGCTATTATTTGTTCCATTAAAGTGTTGAAAGCTATTCAATGGTTAAAATACCATCGATTTAATGGAATAACACTTGTCATTAATGCATTAGAGGCCCGAACTTGTCAGTGATTAGAAACGACCTGTGTAAGAGCGCCCGGTGGTTCCGCCACGTGCCCTAGTTCCACTGTGTCGCTGGTGTGATGAGACAGTTTTTTGAGCGGGTGACAGTTCCGAGAGCAAGTGCGTGCTCCCCTCCCCTCCCGCTGATGCGGACTCACCTGCCGTGAAAGCGACGCTCTGGGGCGCCGCGGCGGCAGGTGCTGCAGCGGCAGTGGAACCGCTACGCGTGTGATCAGCTGCCACCCGGGCAAACGAAAACAACGCCGGCCGCGGCACCCAGCTTCCGGACGAATGTATCGCATCGCCTTGACTTTTCCCGTCTGCAGAAATATATAAGAACAACACTCTTCGAAAAATTTTACTTTGATTTCTTGTGCTTGTAAAACTATTAGACGCCAAGTATATTTGCGTTTGTGTCTGTTTTTGTTTGCGTCAGTGTGTTAGTACTACACTTTAATTGCTCGCATGTGTTTCACTGATTACAATATATCAAATTCATCACGGATGTTTGCTTTATTTTTTAGTTGTTTTGTCTAATAGGCCTCAATTCTAACTAGTCGAAAAACAAAGTGCTGAAAACATATTTTGAGAAGTCTATGTGGCATGTCAGCTCATACGTATGTGCCTGAACATGTACTTTTAATAATGAGTGAATGAACCGATATTTCCAAAAAAGAAATCAGACTATCCGCCCTTGGGCGTAGGTGGCTTTTAATTAACTGTTGTGTTGACCTCCACTTTCACAGTTTACATACGTTCCGAAGTGAACGCAACACACGTGGTGATATTTTTTATTAAAAGGAAAAAAAAAAAAGCTCTGAGGTTTACTTTACGGTTTTATGGGTCAATTCCATTTCAAAAATATTGTCTACGAAGACGGTGGTCCCTTTATTCTCTTGTTCTTAATTGTAAATAATCGTCTCTTCACGGAAGTTGTCCAACAGGCTTTGTGTAGCTCGATCCCTTAGTATGTTTCAATTCAGGAAGGTCTGGATATTTAAAACTGTTGGATGAACCTCGATGGTAATGGCTGTCGTCATGATTACACTATAAAGCAGTTTTCTTTCATCACAACAACGCCTTAAGAATAGACAAATTAAAAAATGAAGTAATTTGCTGTCGTGCTAAGTAGCTAGAAAATTCTAAAGCTTGTGGCATATATTAAAAAAAAAAATTGCAGCTATTCAGCCAGCTAAAACGTTCTCGATCTCGCCAATTGTACTAAGCATGGTTTCACGTAGTTATAGCACTCTATTTCAAGGACACCTGACCTAACAGAGGGAAGCTAGAGGGCTAGGAATTGCTTAACCTATGTCTTGATAGGATGTATTGATTACAAAGCAAGAACGACTGCAGTCATTAAGTGTGTATAGAGTGTTTTCTCTTTCTAGCTGAATGTAACGTATGGCAATTTAATTTTTAACGCGTGACACCGGAAATTCGTAAGGTCTCCGGTTTCCAAGTAACGGAGTTTTACGTTCGTGGCTTTTGACTCCGTCTTGGGCATTCAAAACTGGAGAACGCAGAACTGCCAACCGCCTATGAAATGTGTAAGCACGCCCTGTGTATTACAAGTACCAATTTGTATGTGTATTGGGTGACTGTTGCGGCGGAGACTGGGTACTGTCGTAACATTCGCTAAGCTGATTAGTAAAACCACAGAAAAATCGCCGCCAGGACGGCAGGTTCTTATGGGCAAGCAGAGCACATCATCAAGGGAGTCTTCGTAGATACAATCGGTAGAAGAACTACATCTAGCTCTACCGTATGATAATATACGGCACATGAGATAAAAACTGTTTTTATTTGGTGACTCGAGCATGCTCGATGTAGAAGATGAGTGGTGGGCAAGAAGATAAGTACGAACTGCAGAACTCGGAAAAATGAGCAATGTGTCAACAGGTACATCCGTCTTCTGCGAGAAGATGTGTGGAGCTGCCTGATCAGGAAATATTTGGTCACAAACTTTGGACAGCTAGGAACTACCAAAATGTAATGTAGCCATGGGTAACCGCAGGGAATATGATATATGCAGGCGGCGATTGCTCACAGTGCTGTCACTTGTAGAGCCACATTCTCTCATAGAGACTGTGTCATATTTATTCCTTTTTAATTATTTTAACTGTAATTTGGAGTTTCAGAGCAATAAATGACTAAATACCATTTTTTGGATTTGAAACCTCTTAAAGTTAAACAAACTGTTTTAATTAAACAATAAATTGTAAATAAGTTTAAGAATAACTTATTTTTGTCTCTCAAAACGGAACTGTTACCTTGTTCTGATAGAATTTTTAGGCGATCTCAATGCTCCATTGGGTGAAAAGTTTTTTTGAGAACACTGGGAAATGTTAATTAATTAGCACTGCATGTTACCGTTAACGGCGTCTTTGTGTTGACTGAAGATGTCTTGATCATTGATCGATAAGATATCGAGAATGTAGCAATGAAGTTTTCGCGTGTGTACCGCCGCATTGTTTTGTGAAAACACTATATTTCGACGACTAGCACCGTCGCCTTCCTCAAGTGTGAAAACATCTGTCGTCGTCTACTGATCGTCAGCAGAACGGATACCCGAAGTATGACAGCAATGAAGTATTTACGCATCGATAAAGTAATACCGAACACTAGACCTATGCTATTATAGCTGAAGAATAAACTTTCACAAACTTAAGCAGATTAACTACATTAGTGATAGTGACGGGCTGATTGAATATCATCGAATGATTGGCCGAACAGAACACTAGTGCCAGAACATCGAATAATGGATGATAAAAGTTGAAAGTATGAATCTGTATGGTCGATTATCAATGGTCTCTTAACGACTCCCTTCTCGCTGCCAAACCAACTTATGTAGGGAGTTTAACTTATATCCAGCAAACAAAGATCATCTGCTATTTCCAGAGTTTGTTTCTTTTCAATGCTGACCAGTCAGTGATGTCGATTAATAAATTCTAGAATCTAGATGGAAACGGTGCGAATATACAAATGTTCTCCGCTAATTCCTTTGTGGACAGGATTTAGATACGTCCACCAAGGAAAAGTTCTGCGGGTTCTGTCCGGATCTACCTTTAAAAAGAACGCGCCTACACGCCTGAATGAGGCAACGCACGAATTGGCCCGAGGCGAGGCAAAACGGAATGGATGCCTCGTCTATACAATTTATTTGCTACCTACGCAGATTAGAGGCAACCAACGAAGCATGTATCAAACCATTCGTTTGTTCTGATGAGGTTTCACTGTTGTGAAGACAGAGTGTGGTTGTAGAGCGTGATGACGATTTAACAGTGGCTATTGCTGTGTTTTTGGGGATAGCTGGTTTAGTGAAAAAGAGAAAGAAGAGATGCTGGTGAACAACTACACGAAACAGATTGCTCACGGAAATGCTTGGAAATGGAGGTTGTCTGGTATAACGCTCGCCCCTGTTATTCTGAAGAACGCGGGTTCACATTCCCGCCAGGCTATCCAGATTTCGGTTTCCCATCCAGTGCTCTCAAGAGGCCATTTCCAAATTCCTTCCCTCTCCTTACCCTCACTTCTTTCCAGCCTATACTGACCTTGACGTCGACGAGGCGTAAAACCAAAAGAAAATGAAAAAAATCTTCCTGTTGCACTCTTTTACCTCATAGGTCTGTACGCAAATACAGGGTGTCCAGAAAAGGACTCCCTGATTTCAAAATTAAATATCTCGAAAACAAAGATCGATAGAGGAATACCGAGCGTCTTGGTGTAACGGATAGCGTTCTGGCCTCGCATTCGGGAGGACGGCGGTTCGAATCCCCGTCCGGGCATCCAGATTTGGGTTTTCCATGGTTTCCCCAAATCACTCCAGGTGAATGCCGGGATGCTTCCTTCAAAAGGCCATGGCCGAATTCCTTCCCATTCCTTGCCCCCATCCTTTCCCGTCTCTGAAGACCACGTTGTTAAAAAGGGACGTTAAACTGTTAAAAAAAAAAAAAAAAAAAAAAAAAAAAAGATAGAGGAATGCAGTAAACGGTATGTTTATTGTGACAGCTGTAAGAAGTGTATACAGCAGTGTGAAATAATAGTTACAAAAGCTGCTAACAGATGGCGCTGTACGCTCATACCAGCATACATAAGTGAAATAATCGTATGAAAACAATCTTTGCAAACAATCACATCACAATGTTTTCAAAATGTTCACCATTGGCACGTTTCAATGGTGGAACTGATCGCCCTGAGCGTCGGATCACTATTTAGGCATTACGTATGGCGATTACACCGCCATCTGTTAGCAGCTTTTGTAACTATTATTTCACACTTCTGTATACACTTCTTACAGCTGTCACAATAAACATACCGTTTACTGCATTCCTCTATCGATCTTTGTTTTCGAGATATTTAATTTTGAAATCAGGGAGTCCTTTTCTGGACACCCTGTAACTATTAGCCTTGTCGTGCGTTAAGTCATAATTTAACAAATCTTTTTTTCGTTTTCCCAGTTCAGGGTACATGACGACTTAGATGAAGACCTATCTCTTAGTTTAGAAACCTAATCCCAGCTTCATATTTCTCTCTTATGCTTGGTATTTTTCTGGAAACGTAAGAAATCACTTTATACCTTTCAATGACGGCGATTAGTTTGCTTATATAGATGTATATATACGTATATTAAATCATGTTGATTGGGACAAAACTTTTTTGATCGAGTAAGATTTTTTAACGGACTAATTTCAACTGCTATTTAGAGTTTTACTTTCCCCTTTACCGTCAATGAGGTTTCAGTTTAATTACAATATTGGATATGCTGTTATAAATTTTATTTCAATTTTAGAGTGACCATGTTGTAGATGTACACTTAAACCACAAACACCAACGAAATTGAGTCATTAATCTGTAAATATTGGATGCTCTGGTGGACTTGTTTATGAAGCATTGGTTCATGCAGATCCACAAAACCTGCTGATTATCATTAATGTGAAGAGTAGTTTTGGGTAGCACATCACAAACATGGAAAGACTTGGGATAACAAATTGTAAATACTCGAAGTCTGTGATGGTCATGAGCATTCGCCGCCTGAGATGCATATGTTCGAGATATTTGAGCAAACAGTACAAGAGACGGTCCAAAAACAATTTAGCAGTTTTTTTTATTCCTGGTGGGTTTTATATATATTAATTTAAAAAAAAAATTTTGGGATTTGTAATTTTTGACTGAATTTTCTTTAACAACAGCCTTTCTGCAAAACGTGCTATCAAAAAGGGAATAAAAGTTGTAAATGAAAAAAGGAGCCTAGAAGACAGGAAAATAATATGAAATAACATAATTTCTCATCCGTCCGTGAGTGTGGCTGAGTGCGGTGAGGCGGCGCACACTGGGACCAGGCGCGAGCACAGGCTCCTGCTTCCTGGCCGTCCTGAGTGCAGTTTTAGGCGATTTCAAGCTTCCATCAAGGCAAATGCCAGGACGATTCCCCGTATCCGCCTCATAAACTACACATTTCACAAAAAAAAAAAAAAATCGTTTTCCAAATACAGAACATAGTTACACTTTCACAGTCAGATGCCAACACTTCACTTTCCACGCTAGTATCTAATACAACCTGGGAGTTGGTATAAAATGTTTATATAAGATCTTCTTTTGAAGACGGTATCACTGGAGTTTCTTTTTGTTTCAAGGAAATTAATTGTGTAACGAGCTGCGAATACTGGTAATCTCTTCTGTGTTTAACACATTATTTTCATTACTTTTTGTCGTTATCTAGCTTTTTCCGCAGTTTTATTAATCCTGTCGAAACTTTAACGACATAATTCAATTCTTGGCGTTTTAGCTGTTGGCGTCTTAGGGTGCGTCGACATCTGGGTCATTAGAGCAATTTTAGTTCTTAATATTTTAAATACACAGATTTTAACGACTTTCCGAACAATTCAACTCTCTTTCCTGACAAATACTTCCATAAGGTTTTTTTTTAAAAAAAGAGAATATATATCCGTTAGTAAGTAATTGTTCACACTGTTTGTGGATTATTTATTTTTGTTTTGTTTTGTAGAGCAACCAAGAAATAAATATTTTTATCTCTTTTTAATGTACCAAAGAACTGAGGGAGTGGACTGGCACTGGAGGAAGTTATGTACAATCACGTTTATTTCTTATTTAGATTTGTGATTGCTTGGTGTTATTTATGTGTGGAAACGTAAATATGAAGGACAAATGCAGTGAGGTCAACCGAGGCATGCAGGAAGTATTTTCTTCTAGAACGCTTCGTCATCAAAAGACAAAATAAACGCAGATGCCTACCTCCAAGTTGTCTGTTGGACTTAGAAGAGGTTACAATGAAACTGGATGGCACATATGTTGAAGCTGTGCTTCGTAGAACTGTAATCCACATGAGCTGCACTGTTCGACTCCGACTTGCGAGATGGCTGATTTTGCTTCTCTTTTGAACTCCTCTTCTAGTAAGTGAATATGTCTACACCAAAGGCAATTTAAATCAGAAAACTAGAAAAACATTTCGCCAGGTGAACTCAAAGGAAAGTTATAGTGCTCTTATCAGTGGCTCTTATCAGTGGCATGAATTTCATGTTGCCAGAAAAGTGTAATCTTTGATCTTCGTTTTGTTTACTGCTTTTCTTTAAAACGATACAAAATTAACACTGTTCCATGCTTTTAATATTCGTAATACGAGTTAAAACAATTATGATGAAAATATGGATGATCGATGGGTAAATAATTTGGCAGCTAATGGTAATGCTGAAACATATTCATCGGATTCGTTAGCTGTATTCTATGAATACCAGTACGAAGACTATCTGGTTGCTCAGAAATTACAAAGGAAAAAAATGTTTTGCTTTGTTACAATGCTGTTGAAATAAATGCAGAGCGGTCAGCTAAAAGTTCATCGCAAAAATCTAAAATTAAGTTATAAATATAGTCTCACGTGTACTAAAAACGTTTTGGCTCAAAATTTTTAAATTATAGAGTTAGTAATTATATTTTCATACGGATACACCACACAATTAATATATTTACAGTTTAATTTCATGCAGAATTAAAGTATTCACTCCGTTTCTTACTCTACTGAAATCATCATCAATCCTAATAAAATGCTAAGCTTGGTCATTGTGATTGTGATGTCACGCAACCGATCTTCATCGATGGGTTAGCAACGGCCCAAGATGTTAGTATTGACTTGAGGCTTAGCGTTACTTAATGACAGTTCTATTTAACTCAGCATACAAGAAGAAATGAATTGCCAAAACACAGAAGATGTATTACATTTAAATTAACATAATCATTATTAAATGTTTTATTTGTTTATATTAGTTCTATGTAGATGTTTTAATTAAATTCTTTGCCTGTAAAGATGTGAGATAAAAGCTTTAGTTTTTGAGCAGCAATTTTATCGGAAGATCTGATAGTTCCAACTGTGTTAGTTGTTCAGACATTGTAATATGGATGTGAATCATGAAATAGAAATATATAAGAACTCGTGAAGATTTTGGGTTGGTCACGTTTATATTGCGATTTGGGTTTTCCATGGTTTCCCCAAATCACTCCAGGCAAATGCCGGGATGCTTCCTTCAAAAAGGCCATGGCCGAATTTCTTCCCATTCCTTGCCCCCATCCTTGCCCCCATCCTTGCCCTCCATCCTTTCCCGTCTCTAAAGACCTCGATGTTAAAAAGAGACGTAAAGCAGTTACAAAAAAATAAAAATAAAAAAAAATAATAATTATATTGCAATGTATGATGTCACTAACATGCGATATAGCGAATGTATTAATGCGCATGCGATTGACGCTTTGATTTTCTAGAGGCAATATTTACAAAGTTTGTGGTTATGTGGAAATGCAACCTGGACAAGAATGAAAACTGAAACTTTTTGCTATAGCGTAAGGCACGAGGAGTTGTAATGAACGTTAGTTTATTAAAATAATGTTTAAATAAGTAATTTCGGATAATCTCGCCAGAACACTCCGTAGAACCCGTGGCTTTTGATGGGCCATGAGCCTAGTAATTGTATGAAGCACATAATCAGATGATTTATTTCCATTGTGCAATTTAACGTTTAATTTATGTATCAAATACTGTTCCATCAATTCAATTGTATTTTCCTGCTCTAACTAGAGAGTCGTGTCCGATCTCATCACAAAACTAAACATTCAAGAGAGTTTTCTGATTGTAACTATGTGTACTGACTTGATAAATTTTTGAGAGTGGCAGAAGCCTGTAGCTTCAGTTGTCGTTTTATATAAGAGATGGTCTACACAGAATATCTCTCGTGTCTGCTAGGAATACATGAATGCAGTTTGTAGCAATGCTGAACAATAGGCACGTAATTAATGACCGTATTTGTCTCCATCTGAAGGTGTAAGTGACACCAACACCCATGTGCAGCTTTGTGCGCTTCTGACTCATACATACTGCATTAGTTAAGCGAATCATTATGCCATCAAGAATTTTTATGAAGACATATTTTAGAGTACTTAAATTCATTTTAACTAAAGCGGTCCTAACAGTTAGCCACTTTTTTTCTTCATTTGGTTGTGTATGCTTTCTTAATTTTTTTATTTCAGTTCACATTTATTCAGCTCCATATTTTTACTAGTTCTGTTTCTACGAGTTCACTCAGTAACTGCATTACAATGTCAAAGAATGTTTCTTGGCCTAATCTTTCGTTTCAATTTGACATACACTGTGTCTGTAATGACAGATACACAACTTTTATTTTATCTCACCCTTCAAAGTTTTACAAAAGCTATTAAACAATACTATTCCGTCACCTTCGCGTTAATAATAATATAATATAATAAAAAATATAAGCTTTATTTTGTTTACACTTCTATATTTTAAGAGTTTTAACATCTATCTTCTTGTTAATAGGTACGTACATTATAGGCGTACCGTTAAGATTAGTGGAAATAAGTGTTAAATGACTTAACACACCAATGGTGTCAAGCAGTGTGTGATCCTGTTTTTCCAGCACATATGCACTGATTTACTACAACACGTAAGTAATCAGTAGCTATTCAAAATGCATGTGTGGTGAAGTGGCGTCTGTAGGTACAGTATGATGAATGGTAATAATTTATTGGTCTTGGGATTCGAAACTCTGTTCAAGGATTTGTGTTTACGTTTGCATGTCTTCCTGAAATCACTTCAGCCAGTAGGGTGATGCCTCATAAATGTAAGCGATTTCAGATTTAATTATTATTTCTTGATAATAATTCCCTCCTAGCTTTAGCGATACAAGGTGCCAAATTCTAATGGGAAAATGACTTAACTGCCTTATCTAGAAAACCAGTAACTGCGATCTACAAAAAAAAAAAAAAAAAAAAAAAAAAAAAAAAAAAAAAAAAAAAAAAAAAAAAAAAAAAATTTACTGAATTCTTAGAAAGATATGTACCAGATGTTGTATGGACTACGGTAAAAACTCGATTTACTTTCTTTCTTCATAGCTTTACAAAATTAAACATTAAAGAATCACAACAATATTTATAGGTTTTCTGGTACCAAGAGTTGTTGCTTTTGTCTTTTTAGGAGAGGTTTATTTTAAAGATTTTCGGAACGGAATGTTGTGTTGGTGCTTATATGAAATTTCATAACAAAAACTAATATGTCTTCAGTTTTCATTAGTTAAAAAATTACTAGCTGGTTGTGTTCTCCTTGTGTACCTTATTTAATTGAACAAAATAAATTCATGTGACCCTATGACATGTTTTCATCAGAAACATGTAATCTAGCGTGCTACACTAGAAAATAGCATAGCTTCTCCTGAGATGAACATCGGGTTAAAAATTCCTACGTGAACCGATGTCGAAACCAAGGAACCCAAAATTTTAAACAAGACTACATTAACCATAAATTTACCATATTGATCTTTTCAGTAAATAAACATTATTTCTTAAATCCGAGACTTTTTTTATGGACAGAAAAAATTAATTTTGTTGGCAACGCAGTAATGTTAAAATATTTGATTGCAATTTTCATTGACAAGTGCAATCATACTTAATTCTTACAGACTTTTCTGTCTTATGGCTGGAAAATGACAGAGTGTGGGATGCTTTTATAACTAATTTGGGAGCCCATATCTCACGAAATTAAAAATTAAAAAAAGACGCAGAAAAATTGGTTATATTCTGGAATATCTTCCCAAAGATACCACCTTGGATGGGATATCAGAAATACTTTTCTTTCTTCTATCTTTTTTATGGTGGCGGTGGTGGTGGGGGAGAGGAAGAAGTACGCTAATATGTACTAGCTAATATTGCATTCGAAAATCATAGCTTCTATTACCCTCCTATGAATAACGACGGGTATCACCTATGGCGGTAGTCGGGAATTTATTCTGGAAAAGCTTGTATGGAAAAGCGAGTAACGATCATTTTTATTGATATTTTCGTGATGATATGAATACCATACTATGGTTAGATAATCGGAGTATTTAATTATGATTTGTTTAAATAATTGCCGGAAAGTATAATATCTCAGTGATACAATCGCAATTCGCACATTTCGTGTAAACTTTCTCCGAGTTTTTAATAAACTTCATTGTTTTTCTTCTGCAAAAAACATTCCTAGGTTAGGTTTTAACCTATTTTTTAATAACTGATACAGATAATACAGGGCGTTCGCCGGGAAACGCAACCTACTGTTAGCGCTACAAGGAAGAAACTGCTCGCGGCGAGCGAGCGGTCAGCTTCCGGCATTGTTCGACCGTCGGCCGCGGACTATTTCATAATAATTACGCTTCATAAACTTCATAAACTTGTGCTAAGCATTTAAATGTGACGTAATTCATTAGCTTACCTTATAAAAGATGCTGGAAGTGTTGACACTCTTGTGTAATGCACATTTCACATCTTCTGAACATATTTCGAGACACACGCTGCCCTAACTGACTTAATGATTTTTTGGGTGACTGTTCTAGTCGAAAAGCGATATCGTCAATTTTCTCCTATGTGAGAATACGGTTGACCGACAGTATCTTTTTGTTAAAAAATGAACCCGTTTCTCTTACTTTTTTAACCAAACGCAGAATTGTTGATTTAGCTGGCAGTATAGCGCCAGGAAATTCGCGACGAAATTTACTGCGACACTTTTTAAACGACTTCTTCTTCACATATGTATCGTAGAGAAATATTCTTTGTTGCAAACTGTAACGTACCATAATTTTACTCACACTCAAACACGGTACAGATTAGTAAGAGTATGAAGCCCCAAACCAGCCAAACCGCAAAGAAACGTTTATTCACAACACTGATTAATAAGAGACTGAAGTCACAAACTAGCTACAATGCAAAGAAACCGTTCTTAACAATGTAAGGGTCCCATTTACTGCGTCACTGTACTTTTGGGGCAGCGACGGTGTTAAACAGTGCGGTGATTCACGGTGCCGTTTGGCGGAAACTGCTGGCCTCACTGCCCGAGCAAGTTGCCGACGGCAACAGACTGGGAGGGTTGCGTTTTCCGGCGAACGCCCTGTATAACGCAAACATGGTATACTCTTCTCCTTGCATGAATTTCTGTATCTAGTTGTCGTAAATAAATAAAAAGTAACATGTAAATTTAAGCGAACATACCAATTGTAACTTTGTAACCTATGATTGCATCGCATTAATTTCTTTTATCACTGCTCTTCGTATGTTGATGCAGTTACACTTCCAAAACAGAATATTACTTTTCATCTGGCAACGCAGTTACGTCATAATAGAGACCATGAGAAATTAAAGTTTACTTTCACTAGCGACATGTTACTGAAAAATACTCGTAGTTCCACATTTTTTCAGGCAAAATGTTTTCCACATATTTTTAAGAATAAAATGTTATGAAAATAAGACTTAATGCCTATATTACGACAATTAATTTCATAGCGGTTGCGTATTTATTAAACTGTGTAAATAATTTCTAATTTCTCTGCTCACCACTATTTGGCTGCAAGAATATCGTTGTTGAATTGCGATTTATAAATTGAGTTGATATAAAGGTAAACTTAAATCAGATTTAATAGCTAACAAGTTTATCAAATGCGAAGGGTATCATGTATGGTGGTAGTAGGAACTTATTCTGGAAAAGCTTGTAAGGAAAAACGAATAAGAAACGTTTTTAATTATAACCTTAATTATATGAATACGTTACTCTGGTTAGATTATCAGAGTATTTGGTTAGGATTTTACATAAATAAATACATTTTACTTTAGACTATAATTTCAAAAACGGATAACTGTTACTTATTTGACTGATACATTTCGCGATTACGTACGTTTCTCTGAGTTTTTAATAAACTTCATTGTTTCTTATCGTCTTCCAAAAAATTCTTAGGTTATGGCGTAACTTAGTTCTTATAACTGATACATATAAAATAGCGTAAATAATGAATACCCTTCTCCTTACATGAATTTCTGCCTCTAGTAGTCGTAAATAAACCAAAAGCAACATGAAGGAATGAATATAATATGGTGGCTGTTGATTGGCGAGTGAGTGCGGGCACGTTACCGTTCTCTAGCCAATAGCTACAGACGACGTGTGCTGTCTCCAGATTAGCATTTCATATAAGAGAATTCATATTTCATTGTTTGTTTACGGATTTGAAATTAATACTTTCAGTCGAAAAAAGACATCGGGGGTCACCATTTTTGTTTTTCATGATATCTAAAATTAGGAATATCTGTAACAAACTATTTGTTTGTTTCAAAGATTTTTTTTATAATTTTTGATTTTTTTACTTATGGCTTTACCCCTCGTCGACGTTGGGGTAATTAGAGGGGGGATGGGAATGGGGACAAGGAATGGGAAGGAATGCGGCCATGGCCTTTTGAAGGAAGCATCCCGGCATTCGCCTGGAGAGATATTGTTGTTAACCGCTCACCCACTACGCAAAGAGGTTTTTTGTAGCCTAGTAAAAAAACAGCTGGTACAAGAAAAATATTGAAATTTTCTAAAGATGACTGTGTTTTTAATACCTGGATGTTCTCCCCAATATCAAAAGGCACTAACTTAAGATGATTAGAAGAGATGAGGGTCATGTGCTCATATCACTTTGCTAGCATAGTTCATTAGAGTGGTAACGCTTTGGCCTCGCATCCGTAAGGAGTTGTGTTGGAATCCCTATCCGGCCCTCCAGATTTCGCTATTCCATGGTTTCCCCAAATCACTCCATGAGAATGCCGGGTGCCGGGATGGTTCCTACCAAAGACCATAGCCGAAATCCTTCCTATTCCTTGCCTCCTGTCCTTTCTGGCCTCTGATGACCTTGACGTCGACGATGCGTAAAAGCATAAGAAAAAAAATTAAGTATCAATCAATATCTCATCTTATGGTTCTCATTATAAACCACAATTAATCCGAAGAGTGATTTGCTTCTAACCTCTTCATCTAAGCCACGTTGTTTTATTTCACTGCCGAGAGAGATAGAAGACGTGTATCGTTCACCAGAACATATCAGTAATTGCTGTCGGTCGGCTAGTTAGCTGGCTGTTCCAGACCGCCCCGCCTCTTACACTTGCTGGCTCGTCCCAAGAGAAGACATTACACGGGCCTGACGGTGGATGAACAAAAGCTCGAGAGGGGGTGGAGGCAGGCTGGACCTGGGAAGTAATTACGTCTGCCGTTTAACGAAGGCGCCCGGGACCTCCCGCGAGACGGCCGCGTAGCTGCAGAAGCCGCCAAGTCACCGCACCCACGCTGACCACCCATTTGGGCAGCGCGAGGGCGGAACATCATTGATTACGTGCCTCTTACGAATCTCCAGGATTCCCATAATTCCGTGTTCTCGATCAGTTCCGGCGGTAATTGGGAACAAAGCGCCAGCTTGGGAGGTATTGCGTGGGGATTAGGGGCGTCGCACTCTAGTGAGTGGGCGGTGAAGGGAATCTCATCAGACAGTCCTCTGGGATCATGTACTAAAAGACTAGCCTACAGCATAAAAGATAGGCCTTCATTTCAAAGGAGTCGTTAAACGATGCAAAAATTGAAAGTCGCTTAGATTTTAGAAAAGTAAATAAATCAGTAGTTCAGATACCAGATTCTGGTATTGAACAAAACTCAGCGGTGATAAAAGTAGAGATTTGAAACTATTTACTAAAACTTCTTCTTTTAGCATTATCTAAAATAATTGTACCAAGTATAGTGGGTCGTTCATACAATTAGTGGACTGCTCCATAAAGTTGACTTGGGTATAATGCCACGTACGAACTAAGTGCGCTGCTGGATAACTCACAGCGAATCACTTTGAAGATACAGCATAAATGATTACACCATTGTATCTCACCAGTGGATCCTTCACCTTATTAACAAATGTATCAGCAAATGTCAAATTAGTATTTGTTGTTTAATAATACGCCATTACAACTGTTGGATATTGTTTTTATTTTCCGGACGCGTTTCGCCTCTCGCTGAGGTATCTTCAGCGTACAGTTTTGATTTTACATTTGCATTTTGAGGTGAGGTCGCAGGTGAGCAACGACCCTGCAATGGTCCTGCGTAAACATGGCAATAAAGGAAATAATCCAAAGAATTTTACATTATTTGCATTTCTATGTCAGCTTTACAAATTGCTAGTAAGAATTATCTTAAACTGCTTCATACATGTTAACGATCCTTTGCTCTGCTACTAAATCTCACGCAGTTTATTGAAGAATTATTCAAAGCTCGTAAGGTGACCGAAGTAGTATTTCTTGATTTATCGGCAGCGTATGGCATCGTTAACGATCACTTACCACTAGTCAATTTCTATAACCTTATCAGTAATTTGATTCTTCGTAACTTTATCACTGTTCTTTCGCAGAATCGCAGATCCTTCATTGACTTCCAAGAATACCGTAACCGTTGGAGGTGAAATAATAAATAAGAAAGAAAAAATTAGATTGGGGAAAGTTAATTACTATAGTGAATTTAAATTAATATTGATTTTATGATTGTTTATTGTGATGGGATATGTTCTTACATTTTAACACAAACAAATTTGAAATTTCACAATTTATCATTTATTTACACACCAACAAAATGATAGCTCAATGAAATTTATTTTTAAAAACATTTACATTCATGGCTGAAATTCTTTTGTTCAACATATGGGGATTTTAACTAATTAGGGCGCCTCCTCACCTAGCAATTACAAAGAGAACTGAGGAATCTCTTTATCGATGCAGGTCTCCCTGCCAGAACCTCTCGGGTTCAACATAAATTGTAGAGAAGTGCATTTCTGTTAGTCAAAGATAGTTATCGTTGTTTTACAGCCATCCAGCACCAAAGTTGCATTTGTTCACATACGGCACCAAGCTGCATCAGTACATTTCAGGCTCATAACTCCACAAGCAACACAACATAGGAAGGTGACTTTTCCATCCAAGACCATCTGTCATAAACACTTGTGCCGATCGGGACTATCTGTGCCACGCTAAATCACTTGCTCGTTGCGGCGAGCCAGCGAAGTCACCTCGTCGGCGACTCCTGCTCGAATCCCCTCGTTGGCGACATTCCGTTGCCTCTTCTCCCGAAGCCTGGTATTGGCTCCCGTTGGTTTACAGACAGAAAAGAAACCACAACCTTAGATGTTGCTTTGCATTCGTGCCACATCCTAATAAATCTGATGCTCCATTCACTTATAAATCTTTCCACAATGCCGTCCCATCGCTCGCAGAAACTGTTCCTCGCCAGGTCAATCCCCCCCTGCTGTGTCCAACACTAAGCTCGTACGGGAGCAACGACCCTATCCCGGCCTCTTGTTTGGCGTGCGTGCCTGCTGTCCAGACAGATAATTCCTTTAACTGTTTCCTAGATACAGAATATACTATATTTCTTTCTTGTACGTATCATGATTATAAAATGATTCAACATTTACTCACTTCAGAGCTTACAAAAAATGGTGCTAGCCCCAGTTGGGTTTAATCTATAATCATAAAACACAAGTTTTGGTCATCTGTCACGTCATTTGTCACGTCATCTGTCACGCCATGACCTAATATGACGTCGCACTATGACGTCGCGCTATGTCGTCGCGCTATGACGTCACGCTTTTCGCCAGATGTTGTTCTAGGTTATACACGTTATTTAATAACAGTCAGGGCCCGCGGTTAGGGGGGGGGGGGGGGTGGAGGGTACTCGGGTCAAACGTAGCCGGACCCGCTGGCTGAAGGGGCCCCCAGGCCTCGAAGCCAAGAATCTGCCCATTGTCTCCCGGCTAGTTTGTAGAGTTAAAAAAAGGTCGCCAATTTTACTCTGGGTCCTGAATTCCTAGCGCCGGCCCTGATAACAGTTCTACTTTGCTAAGTATCCGCGAATTAATTAACTGTCAGAACACTGAGAGAAAAATACGTATTCCATTTAAATCGACATAATAATGATTATTTGCTTATATTTATTTAATAGTACTTGGGTGACTGATCTTTCGATTTCTGTTCAGTATTCAAGATTTCATTAAAATCCTTACAGAAGTTTGTGAGAAATTAATTTTTTCGGGCACTGCACCACTTTCAGAACCGAAGCGAAATTGGTAGTAACCTGTTGAAATTTGTTTAACTGCTTCGTCATTATGTGCTCTTCACATTTTGCGCTCTTGCTTTGTGGAAAACTTACCAGGAATTTAATTAGAAATGCAGAAATATAACAGCGACGCACTGCCGTGGATGCGTTCGGCGTTGTAAAATCAGTGATAATCTCTTAAAATGTTGATTTATCCTTTACTTGTAATGTTTTCTTTCCGTTTCAGCTTTTATCCGTTGTAAAAAGTCGCATATAATTGACAAATAGACAATATATATCAGAGTTGTAATACGGTGATGCCCGCCATCTTATATAAAGAAACGAGCAGTCAGAGATAATCGATTGCTTCCATTGTAAACAAATACGCCATTTCCGATGGATGCCGCAGAACAGGGCCGGCGTTAGGGGGGGGGGGGGGAAGCGGGTCAAATAAGGTCGCCCATTTGGTGTGAGGGAGGGCCCTAACCGATGAATTGGCCAAGGGTCCCCAACTGGTTACGTGGTTACGTGACTGCTAAGAACGCTTACCCCGGGCCCAAAAATCCTAGCGCCGGCCCTGCCGCAGAATGCAAAGTTTCGTGAAATTTTTCTCTTTGGTCCAGGCTGTATTTGAAACTAACCAGAAATCTATGACGAAAAGAAACTGTTTAGGTTGATATGATCCCTGTACTGACAATTTTTTTGTTATTTTTGCAATGCTGATAACGTTTCGGAGTTGCTCAGACTCACATTTCGGCATTTTTAATTAAATTTCTAGCGACTTCTCCGCAAAACAAAAGCGCAAAACGTGAAGAGGACGTGTTGACGAAGCAATTAAACCAAATTTCAACAGGTTACTATTAATTTTGCCCAGGTTCCGAAAGTGGTGCAGCCACCACTTTATCTATTTACAAGCGTTGCTCATATAATAGTATTAGATTGGATAGATTAAGTATATAGAAGGTTGGTTGGACCCTCCAGAAGGAGGAATACTAAGCAATTGTATCAGAGGTAGGACGGCCAGTTCTTTTTCTCTGGGACCTACAATTTAACGTAGAATCCCAACCCACAGAACGCCCCACCGTAATTAATATGGTTAAATATAAATCTTAACATTTCTTGCTCCTTCCGGATTTTGAACCCAGGATAATAGCCAGAATTTTTTAAGAGCTAGTGCAATAATCACATTTTTCCCCACTAATTACAATTGAGCTGCCAGACCGCTCCATATTTGTTATACATTTAATATATTTCTTTTCTACATACATAAGAACTGCAGACCGTTAGATAAATATCGCGAATAATCTTCAGTAATTTCTTCACTGGGTGAAGTTCCAGTAACTTCGTTGAGACGATTTTCTTTTAGGGTTTCTTGAGATGGTTACATTATAACTGCTAATCTCATTTTCAAAGAAGTTTTCATAAAGTAAAGTATCACTTCTCACAAAGCCAATTTTTTTATATCTTCTTTTTAGATGTTTTACAATTAAACACGCAGAGCTAGTATTCCGCGGGTCAAATAGTAGACTGTACAAGGGTTCCTGATTCCTATGCCTTTCGAAACTCGCAGTTGTTTACTACGACCAAAGATAAAACAGTGGACTCAATTGTCGCCTGGCGTTTCTTTTTTTTTTTTTTTTTTTTGAAAAAAAATCGCATTTGCAAAGTCAGTATCTACTTTCTAAATACCTATTTTTTAAATGTTTTGTAATTAAACTTGTAGTATTTAATGATAACCGCGTTTTTAAGTTCAATATTATTTTAAAAGAAGTTATGTAAAACCAATTTTAAAATATCTTCTTTTTAAACGTTTTACAATTAAACATGCAGTGCTAGTATTCCTCCGAGTCAGCTAGTATATAATAAATGTTCGTTTAAATATATGAGTTCATTGAAAGAAAAGAGAAAATATTAATAGGCTTTCTGGTACCTGAATCGTCTAGAGCAGTTTTCGAGATACCAAGAGCAAAAATTGTTTCGTATTTTGTAAAATTGGGTTTTTGCAGGGAAGAACATTATTTAAATAATCTTAAAAAACAAAACGTTATCTAAATATGAAATTTCATCCAAATCGTTAGAGCCGTTTCCGAGACCCAATTATATAAGATTCATTTTATGTAAAAGTATTGGTTATAATCTTTGGCCTCAGATATGTACGATAAAAGCTTTAATTTTCGCAATTTTAGCGGCAGTTTTGATAGATTGTTATTAGAAATGACGCTTGACGTTCTAGCAAAGGGCATGAGTAATTTAATTTTAAAAATAATAATATTATTTGTTTTCTTGAGTGTTCTGTTACTTAAATCATTACTTTGTTTTAATGAAATTAGTTCCAGGCTGATCACGATCTATACAGCGTAAACCACAATTAAAATTAATATTACGTGGCATGACGTAAGTTGTTAAGATTTATTTTTAATTTCCTTTGCTTCTATATGAATCACGAATATAAAAAAAGGAAGGTGGAAGAACCCGTAAAGATTTTTGATTTCGTTTATATTGCGATGCATTATTACCACTAAAATGCGATATTGTACATGTATTAATATGCGTGTGATTGAAGTATTGTTTCCCTGGTGGCAAATTTAGTACGTGGTTAGGTTGAAATGCAACCTGGACGAGGATAGCAACGAAAACCTTTTGTTACAGCTTAAGGAACTAGAATTTGCATTGAGCTTTATTTTATAACAATGCTATATACATATTTAAGCAATTGATAAGAAATGTACTGCTAGAAAACATAGAAAAGATGAATTTCGTTTAAATTGCTATATTATTTATCAGTTGCTTTTTTTACTGAAATCATTACTTGGTTTGAATGAAAGAAGTTTCAGATTGATCGCAATCTATGCGTCCTAAACCACAATTAAAACTAATATTACTTAAGTTGTTAAGATTTAATTTTAGCATCCTTCGTTTTCACTGGGATCATTATTTCAGCCGGATGTACACTAAGCTGTGTCAGGCGTTAAAACACCGTTCTTCATCATAGATGATGTAAGAAACAGTGTGGATCAAGTTTGTATCGCGATGCATGATGACACTGACATGCGATACAGGGAATGTATTAATTCAAGTGTGATTGAAGCTTTGATTTTCTAGCTGCGATATTGGCGGAGATTGTGGTAATGCTGAAACGCAACCTGGACCAAGTTGACAACTTAAACTCTTTGCTGCAAGATAAGGCCTCCTGCCATATCCCGCATATCCCTTCCAAACCATCACCCTTTTAGATAGGTGCAATGCGCGCTCCGCCACACACTTTTAGTGAATCGCGGAGTAATAATAATAATAATAATAATAAAACTCCAAAGAAATTAATTGCCAGAACACTCCGTTATACCCGTGATTTTTGACGGGCTTTGAAGCTAGTATAATCAGCTTATATCCCCCAACAGCAAAGGTTTCTTGTATGTTCCGGCCACACAGAGAAAATACTGTGATCAGCGAAGAGCGCTCTCACTAAAACTCTTTAAGGTTTGTCAAGATACAATAGCTTAAATCAATTAACTCCAAGACAAAAGTATGTGTTTTTCATTTAAAACATAGGTTAAAGGAAATATTGTCTGGGGTCGAAATGGAACACGGCGACACTCCAGGATATTTAGGAGTGAACATTGACAGATCTCTCACATTCAGGAAACACTGCATGAATTTCAAGCTGAAAGTTTTCAGCAGAAACAACCTCCTTAGAAAACTTGCCGTATGACAGTGAGGTAGACAACCTGAAACCGTCCGAAATTATGCCTTAGCATTGTGTTGTTCAGTTGCAGAGTATGCCTTTCATGTATGGTACAATTCAACTCAGGCCCAACAGGTGGGTGTAGCTCTCAGCGACACCTGCAGAATCATAGTAGTCTGTTTAAAATCCACTCCAGTTGAACGGCACCAACGCGTCGCAGGAATAACAGTACCTTCATTTTTAAGAGAAGTAACAGTGAACAAGGGAAGGAAGAAAGTATATCTTGAAAGAACTCACCCATTACATTGGCATCTATTGGATACGCAAAAACTAAAGTCCAGGAAGAGTTTTCTAAGAACATTAAAGGAGCTTACAACAATAGCTGAAAAAAGCCAGGTTACAATTGTTTAAAGCTGAAGCCCCCTTGCCCTCTGCGTTGGGGAAGAGTTAAATTTTATCACCTGGCTATGACAAGGGATGGCTAAAATGGAAGTCTCCAAATAGGCTGAGATCCAAGGTTAACCTAGCAAGATAGGGCTACGCTGATGTCGATAACACCAAGTGCGATGGTCGAGAAGATAATATTGTTCAACACATGCTCCAGTGCCGAATGTGTTCAACCACCTGCAGGAAAGATGACTTATGTGAGGCTTCGCAAAATGCACTGGACGTCCAGTATAATTTAATATTTTTTGTGGTATACATATGTATGTTTCTCACACGAAAATAATTAAAATAATCGGGATCATGCTGGCGAACGAATCATCAAACTCCATTACCCTCAAAGAGAACTCTTAATCAGATGTGTTATATTCGTATATTGAAATATGATGGTGCCCCGAAATACATAAGGTATGCTCACGGCAGATGAACTTTTTGAGTAATGCAGTAACTTGTCTGTCACATAGTCAACCTATATGAATGATGTAATTTCTGTCCAAGTATTAATAATTTATTGCTGTAGCTTTACAACTGTAATTTTAACAGAATAATTATATCGATTGTCTATCTGATCTCTCAAACAATGAAATGCAACAGGTTCGGTATCAGAACGCAGCAAATGAAACATTTTGAATCGGAGACGCTCAGTACCACAATCAACTTAATCAACATCCAGTATCAGTATGAAAGCTAAACTTGTAACTTTTTTTAACAAACAAAGCAAAGAAGTAGCTCATATTTAAAGTTTTGACCTGGTGTAGTTTATGACGTCTATGGAGAGTGTTGGATGGTACGGTAATTAACATGATTCAATTCCTGGTGATAATGCGTTAATTTTTTAACAAACAAGTTTTACCTAAATGATTTAACTGTGAACTGTTAAGAATGAGAGATTCACCGAATTGCGACTATGGTGTGGAAGAACAAACCAGCAGTCACTTGACCTTTGATTGCCCACTTCGATCCTTCAGGCGATCACGGAATGACTTCATAGACATTTCAAATGAAGCCTTACATTGGCTGCGCTATGTCCACTTTGAATTCTAACTATAATTTTAACATGGACTTTTAAATTTAAAATGTGAACATTCTAATACAATTATATGTAATGTATTATCGATTATGTGCTATGGCCATAGGATAAATGAATACATAATTAACTGTGAACAGTTTTTCAGTCTAAAATAACATATCATAGATGACTGAGATAGTATTAATAAAATCGGCGCTGCCTAAGCCACAATCAACTATAGACGATTTGTTTGCAAAAGTGAACAGATAAAAAACGAATTCGGTCTGACTCATTTCCTTCAGTACATTCTTCATATCTAGTTGCTGTAGAATCTATGGAAAAGATCTCCCTTAATAAAGGCTACTGGTTCCCCTGTAATATATAATACACACCAATAAACAGTCGATCCAAGGAAACATAAATCGGCTTATTTACCGATTTAATCACTCTGCCGTCGGAGTCCAAGGGTAAAATTTGATGACGTTCAAAAGAAGATGACGAGATCCCTAGAGGAAGAGCTCTAAATAAAATATGTCAAAACTAATCCAAGTAACACGTTCCATCTAGGGAACCAATTAGATGATACTTCACGAACATGACTACAAAAAGAAGTGCAACACTGCAACGTACTTATTACGTATATTCAGTGCATCAGTGAAATCCGATCTATTGTTGTCGTTCAGTCATCACTGCTAAGAATCTAAGCAGTAACTATGTGCCAGACACAATTTATAGCCAAGCTGACAGGGAAATTCAGGGGTTTACAACCATGCGTCATTCCCACGTCAGTGATTTAGCCAAATAATATGGAACACATGTTTCCAGAAATTTTACCTTCTCTAAGCAGGACATCTGCATGTCTCAGACGAAATCCAATTGAGAAGATACTTATGTACTCTAATCAGCATTGCTCCTCCGTGAGTCCTTCTAGTTGTAGCAGCGGAAGTTGAGCGAAAGAAGTAGTTAACAACCTGAGACACGAGACTCCTGAGAACAATTACGTTTTTAGTCTGAAGTCAGAATCCTGTTGGATAGGTGTCTGTGGGTTTTTTCTCTCTTTTCTCTGCTGAAGCAGAAAGAAAAACCTTTTTCATCATACCGTAAAAGTGCATTTTAAAATCATTTTACTTATTCAACTTAAATATATCACCACCCTGTCCGAAAAGTTCTTGGGCACAGCCGTTGACAGCGATGCCATCAGTGAACTGGGGTGTATGAAATTTCGCGGAAATTTGTGTGTTACGACGACAAATATAAGTTTTGTAAACTTGTCATCACGACTTACAAGATTTACATGCAACACCAGCTGTCGTTTGGTATTAACTACTTCCTGTCAGATTGTCAAGCCAAGTAAAATGAATATTTCTCCAGCTGAAATCCCTGTTGGACTTCTATGTAAGGAAAATGTACAGAACGAGGTAACATTTATGTACTTTCTATGACTGATGCTTTCTCCAGATATTTGGTAATGATCCTTCTCCCCGATCAAGCGGTTGGATTCTTCGCTTTGGTTTACTAGAAAAAATTCTTACGGATCAAGCGAAAAAATTTTTATCTGAATTATTTACACATACCTGTAAACTTCTAGGTATTGAAAAATTAGAGACAGCGAGTTAGAACCCGAAGTGCAATGGCCGGGTCGAAAAGATGCATAGAACTATAGGTAAAACACTAAGTTATTACATTAAAAAAAACACACACAAATTGGGATTCAATTTAATTTTAAATTAAATAGTTTCCAGTTATAACGCAAACACCTACTCCAGTATGGGTAAATCACCTTTTGAAGTTTTGTATAGGTCAGAAAATTTTTCTCCATTCATTTAATTTAAGACCACAAAAGAAATCAATAATCAGGAAGTTGTCTTGCTTTCAAATTTAAAAGAATCTGGGATCAAGTTAGGAAAAATAATTTAGCTGCATTCTTAAGACATAAAAAAAAGAAATTACAATAAAAAATCCAAGCCTCAAGATATTCCAGTAGGAAGTTATGTAATGTCGTCTAAACCTTATCAGAAAAAAGGCCTTTCCAAAAAATTTAGAGTTAACTTCATTGGTCCATATCAGGTGACGCAGTCTCTTGGTCCTGTTATTGCCCGAATCAAACTCCCAGATCGAGAAATAGCTGTAAATAAAAAATAGGTTGCGACCATATTTTTTGGATCAAAAACATACACTTCATCCAGAAAAACAGAATACAAACACTACAACACAACCCACATCATCTGCATTCGTTGCTTCACCTGTTAAACTAACTCTTCACATTCACATAAACTGAGAAGCAACCCTTCCTTTAAGCCTGATATTGTACCACAGAAAACTACAAACTACAGTCTCAGACCAAGAAAGTATGTTTCTTCTGTTTCATAATGATATCAAAATTCTTATTTTGTATCTATGTACTTTGTCACTAGCAAAATTAATTATGTCTTGAGGTAATGGAGGCTGGATATTAACTCAGATCTATAAGTTGCAAATATCAATCTTTTTCATTTTGTATTGTGTTTTAAATATAATTGCAAACAGAGTTGATGGTTTCAGACTTACTAGAAACTCTGTCGGCAATCATTAGATTTATTTTAGGCAAGGAACTGCTGTAGATGATATTGTTCATAGCAAAGACCGAGCGGCGAGGAACGAACAGCCTTACGAACCACACAGGAAGTATTACATATCGCAGCGTCGGCAGTCTTACTACCATGCACTCAGACAACAGCGGTAGGAAACTCACCAGTATAAATACCACTCAATCAATGTTCTAGTGAAGCGTTTCTTTTTTTAGTTTTCCTGGGGACAATATTATTTTTTAGTACATTCCACATTTTGTTACTTTTTTGTTAATAACTACAGTAGAACTCCAATTATCCGAACTCCGATTATCCGAATCGCTTTTTAATTAAGATGGAAACGTACTGCAAAAAGGCTTCTCCTCTTTTATAAAAACCAACCCAAAGCTTGGAGCATGCAGCATTGTTTACAGAGTGGTAAGGCGAAATTTTCATCACTGAACTGAAAAAGCACCAAAAAATCTCATTGAAAAGAAGGATGTAAAGTGCATTTGGTTGTTGGTAATGCACCAACTCATGCCACCAAAGAAGTTTTGGAAAGAGGGAATGGCCAGTTTAAAACAACTTTATTACCACCAAACGTCACAAGCTTGTTGCAACAAATGGACCAGTCTGTTATCGAAGCCATGAAACGCCATTACAGAAGGTAACTATAAGGAAACTTTTGGTGGAAGGCGAAGACGAAGAAGGTTTGTTGGCTAACCACAAAAAAGTAAATTTGAAAGATTGCGCTTACATGGTGGCGGAAGCTTGGAGCTTGGTTAAGGCAGTTGCATTAAGACGTCCGTGTAACAAGTTGAAAGGCATACCAACTGAGGAAGAGAAGTAAGTACATACTGTACTAATGTACAACACTTGTAAGTACGATTAAGATGTAAAAGTGTTGCCTTTTCATTGAATTAATTAAAAGCGGTTTTTCTCCCATTTTCAACATACATCCAATAATTAATTAAAATAGACCCTTTTTCGGAAAAAAATCCAATTATCCGAATTTCTGACTATCCGAACGGGGTCCGGTCCCAATTGATTCGGATAATTGGAGTTCTACTGTACAAGGACATAAGTCATTTTTATCATTTTTTTGTAGCTATTACAATCAAGGTACTTTATATTGTTTGTCGTAGAATTATCATACTCCTATTATTTTTTTATGCACACAATTCTGTATTTTTCTAGTTTTTAGTTTGAATGTAGGGTATTCTGGTTTATGTGGAATATTTTTGTAGATACATGTAATTATTTTAAGTTAGTAACACAAAGAAGTCGGCTATTTAAGGGAATAATTTTTAGTATTATCTTTATTTTCTTTTGGAGAAGTTCAACATGATTTTTATAAGGTTAATATTGTTAAAAACATTTTTTCTATTTTTGTATTTTCACTACGCTCGGTTATTCGAAGTTAAGTATCAGAGAAATCGAGTAGTTTTTTCACGAGAAGATGATATTTTAGCAATTACTAATCATTGGTCAGTCATTCTTGATTATGACCTACAAGCTTTAAGAGATGAAAGTATACATCCAATAGTATTTTAAATGGTTTAGATACAATTCTTAAGTCTATAGCTGTGAAACTGATATGTTTTTTTTTTTTTTTTTCGAACAATTTTTCAAATCGTGTCAAAGAGAAGTATTTACATCAACTAAACCTTATTTCACTAAGATCTATACCAATTGGATATTTTCATTGCCATCTCAATATACTATTCCAGCAACTTGCAAATCAGATGATCTAACAAAACCTGAAATTCATAAACTGTTATTAGAAGGATACGGTTTACTTGTTAATACAACAAATTGTCAAATTTCAGGAACAGATTTTCCAATACCAGCATTTTTTACCTAATTTTACTCATGAAATCTATACCAATTCTGAATTGCTTGATTTAAATGTAACTTATCATTTACCACTTAAAGATGAAGTGCATAAATATTTGTAAAATGCTGAGGATTTTGTAAAACTTAATCACATTGTCACTTACCTAAGATCTCAAATTCACTCCAAAGCGCACCGAACAATTGTAATTAGTTCCATAAGTGTCTCAACAATCATTGGTAATTTTGTTATTTCCAGTATTGGATTATTCATATGTAAACGCGAGATTAATAAGATGTTTCGTAAACGTGCCATTATGGGCGATACAATTCCAACAGGTAGCCAAATTATTGTACGTGTTCCAGACTCACCAACTACTAATTCTAATAGGGAAACACCCAGCAAACATAATTAATGTATTTTCAACTTTAATTCTTATCATTTTTGCATATATTATTACTATTATGTTTATGTGATTTTATGGGTAATTTCTTTGATATTTCATGTTTTGTTTTTTGCTTTCCAAGTTTCTATGAATGAATATTTAACTCTAGAGTTATTTCGTAACACGTTTGCATGCATATATTGATTTTTACTTTTCACAAGTTATATTTTTTCAACTTAAAAAAAATACTATACACTGTGAAGCCAAGTTTTGATAGTGTTTGATGGAATTCCTGCGCTCCGGGAGTGGTGCATCTTTCAGCACCGGGGGATATGTGACGGGACGTTATTTGGTATAACATTTTAGTATTGAAATCGTGTAAGTTTGTTAAGTTTCACTGCAGCCAGACGTCGAGTTAGCACGTCCTGTTTGTTCGACTTTCTGCCGATCGACAGTTCAGATTGCAAGTTACACGTGCGGTGCTGAGCACGCAAGCCAATACTTTTCCAACAAGCCAGGATACATGGATCACTCTCACTTCTTCACTGTCGGGCAACAAGTTACCAGCTAGGTCTCGGAATAGATAGTCGCTGCACGATCCTTACAATTCTCTGATAGTTGTTTACTGTAGGGTTAAGTCTCATCCCTGTCTCATCCCTATTGATCAGTAGCACTGGTTACGGAATGCCTCTGTATCCTCTACATCATTAGCTGTAGGTGGTTTACGGTTTAGTACGGATTAAATGAGGTTTCCTTGTTGCATTCAAGTAACTCTTAGCTGTCCGCTCCCTCTCCTAGATGCAAGTTTACCCTCGATGCTCATGTTTAATTAGCACTACAAGAGAAGAAGAGGATAGGTCCATAGAACAAGAACAGAAGATACATGAAGATAGTCGGCGCAAGTCATAGGGCATCGTTGGGAAAACCCCATAGAACCCTCGTGTCAGCCAATCATACACACCCAATCACACAACCCGCAGCCACAACTCAAAAGAGAGAGTAGGTTGACAAAAATTATTTTCCACTACATCACTAAAGTAAAGGTGGAGAAAAAAAAAAGTTGGGATCCATTCAGATGAAATTGAGAATACTGTATAAGATTGTTTCAAACGAAAATTAGTAAATTCAAGGGGATCCATCAACAATGTTTAAAGGTCAAGACCACCTATTCTGAAGAAAGTAAAGAATGAAAAAATTCTGTTAGGTGAAGAAAATTTGAACCAATAAACCAATTTATTCCCATGGTACAAAGTAGGCCAAAATTGAAAAAGAAGACTCAAACGTTTCTGAAGCCATTACATCAAAAACGAAAAGTTTTCTAACCTTATATAGTTTTTAGACTATTGATGTTACCCCGTCTCTAAAGACCTCGCTGTTAAGAGACGTTAAGCAGTTAAAAAAAAAATGGATGTTACAAGGACAGTAGTACAAATGTAATATGCTCAGTTCCTTTCCTCCGAGTTCTGCTGTTACTGTATTTGGGTAGACAACTGACGAATTTTCGCTAAGCATTGTATTTTATTCGCATTGCGTCTGAGCTGTAACGGGCAGTTTGGATGAAACCGTTTAACGGTATACTATTGCAAAAAATAGATAGAAGATCTGTGGTAAAAATGTACCTGTCAAAAGTACAAATAAATACTAACAGTTCCACATGAGCTCACTAAATGCTCACTGTAGTGTAGTTTAATACGCAAACTACTGATGAGGAAATTTTTATCACCGTATCTCTCAGCCTGCTGGACAAGTACCAGGTAGTGAAAATTTCAGCGCTTATGAACCGAGACAGCTGACCTGGAGTAGAGCATAAAGTTACTGTGGTTTGCCAGCGCAGGGCATTATGATAAAAGAAAAAATATCCTTAATTACAATTGCAGATAACACATTACTCTTCCTTGTTCTTTAAATGGAATTTCGACGCCTGTTTGATGTCAGTAAGACAGTTTTTGTTGGAGACTCTTTCTGGCTCGATCGCAGGTACACGCCGGAGTATGCGGCCAAAAGAAATGTCCCCGGCCGGAAGACGGCGACATCACGTTTCTCATTGGACGCAGACGCAAGAAGAGCGTTCGGGATGTGCACAGTGCCGAAAAACCTGCCGGTCGGTCGCGTGGGCGGGCGACACCGCCCGCCACGTAATTAATTGCCCTAAACCAACAGCTGCGGGCTGCCGTGTCCTTCTGCGAATCGGGGAGCGTGCTGGCGAGTGGCGTGGCGGCAGGTCGCTCTGTTTTTGTCACAGAGGTCAGACCGAAATCAGAGTCGTGCGTCTCCCTCCCCGCTGCCTCGAGGCCTTGAGACTGGCTTTCGCGTGGATCAGGCATTCCTCAAGTACAAAAACCACAAAAATTCCGTCGCCAAGGACAGTAATCTCGGCTAATGCCCTTACAGAAAGGAAGAGAACAAGACGGGTCCGTTTCTGATAGATAAGGTACTTTTAACATGGAATATAATTTTCATTTTACAACAGATACGGAGATGTTACCGTTTATTTTATGTCTGAAGTGTGCGTTTATTTTGCTTAGCAGGCGGAATGAAACGTAAAATAAATTTTGATTTTTTTTTCTGTTTATTAAAGGTATTAGAATAATATGAAAAAAAATTGCAAGCGACGAAGCTTATAATATTTGAGACTGGTTCTTAAAGATGTTAGAAAAAATATTAAGTGCAAGAATAATTTGGTTCAATTTTCTCAAGCGTTAATAATCAAACAACGGGCTCAATGTTGTAAGAAAGATACCTGAGCATTCACAACACTCGTTCACTACAAATTAACGTGAGGGCAGTTGAAATACGAATTAAAATCTGTATTAAATGTAAATATCATGCTGTTAATTTTTTATATACTCAACGTGCTTTTATTGTATTGGTAACGTCTTTTTTACTGTTAGCTTAAGCATGCCACAAATTTTTCTACTGTAGATGTCTTCGCACGTTGAAAGTGTTCTCCATGCGTTTCTGGGATCTCCACGATGTTCATACCATCTGCGAGGGGATACCCAAAACAAAAAAACCGGTATTATTATTATAAGCTATATATTTTCAATTTTTTTTTTTTTTTTTTTTTTTTTTTTTTTTTTTTTTTTTTTTTTTTTTTGAAAAACAACCTTTTCCTCTTCAAAATACTCTCGATTACAACTAGTACTGCTGGTACTAGTACTAGTCCACCGGTGCTTCCACTGTTCGAAACATATCTTGTAGTCATCTTTAGAAATGGCTGACAGCTTCTCCCTCGTTTTTTATTGACCTCTTCAATGTTGTCAAATCGGTGTCCGTTCATGCCCTTTTTCATGCGTGGAAATAAGAAAAAGTAGCATGGAGCCAGGTCAGGTGAGTAAGGTGCGTGGGACATCGGAACCATGCCATTTTTACCCTGAAACTGCCTAACAGAGACAGCTGTATGTGCAGGTGCATTTTAGTGGTCGAAGAACAAGTCTCCTGTCTGCCAAGAATTGGGTCTTTTTTGACGAACACTGTTACGTAATCTTCTTAAAACTTCAAAATAGGTTTGATTGACGGGCTGATGTGGGGGAACTGAATGAACTACGCCCTTGGCATCAAAGAAGCAAATGAGCATTTTTTAATGTCTGATTTGACTTAATTTTTTTGGATGGGGTGATAATGACGTCTTCCATCGGCTTGATGTTGCTTTGTTTCTGGGTCGTAACCTTATCACCATGACTCATCACCAATAATGATCTTTGACAGAAAATCTGGATCAATTTCAAACTGTTGTTTCAAAGCACGACATGTTTCAACTCTACATTCTTTTTTACTATCAGTCAGAGCCCGAGGAACAAACTTGGAAGCAACCCTTTTCATTCCCAGATCTGCGGTTAAAATTCGCTGAGCCGAGCTCCAAGACAACCCACTAATCTCTGACAGTTGATCAATTATCTGTCGACGGTCTGAGAGCATAAGCTCTCAAATTTTTTCAACATTTTCTTCGATTCGGGCAATTGATGGATGTCCAGAACGAGGTTGGTCATCAATCGACATGTCGCAATTTTTAAACCGAGCGAACCACTCGTACACCTGAGTTTTTCCCTTAGCGTCATCTTCGTAAGCACTTTTCAACATTAAAACATTTTCAGCGGTGTTTTTACTGAGTAGAAAACAAAATTTCACAGCTGCACGTTGTTCAATTAAACTTGTCGTAATCAAAAAACGTAACAATAACAAAACAACGCTATCAAAAACAATCATTATAGATTAACAGAACAAGCCAGGTCGACAACACAGGCGGAACTGAACAGGTAATGAGTTACACTATAAACGCCTATGCGGCAGAAACGCGTACTACACAAGCTCCGACAACGGCAACAATAATACTTCTCTTTCTAGACGAAAGAAACACTTAAATTAGTCGAGCCACTAAAGGTGTACCATATTAACTGACAGAGTGAATACATCATCAGACAGTACAATCAACTTAGGAATATCTTTTTTGAGTCAAATTACATTTTAAAAATAACTAGGCTTTTTTGTTGAAGGGTGGTTAATACTGCGACGGTATAATTAATAAAAAGTAGCTAGAACAGAAATGCTTTAAAACTACATGCGGTAATCCCAAATAGTATGGAGATGGAACGCACTTTCTTTGCTTGAAAATAATTGATAGTGTCAATGAGCGGTAAGTGTGTACTGTTGCACCACGAAAATAAGAGGGAGGAAATACAGAAAGCATATTTCAAAACATTGATGAATCATTAGCATTTATGACTGCCCTGGTACTAGACACTTACAGTGACAGTTTTCTCACAGAAATTAGTTTCAGTTTCTTACAAACTGGAATTAGATCTCTCAGATTTACGGACACAAACTGAACACAGTCATGTTTTTTTTTTCTTTCCTTTTATGAACCATTGTACCATTAGATCAGAATGTTCAGGCAATGCAATATATTATCTCATCGATTCACTTTCATCTGACTGTAGGAACGTGATTCTAACGGTAATTATACTATTAGATTGGTAAATTTATTTTTGCGATATTGATCGCACTAGTAGCATGTTGATTCAAGGAACCAACTTGCCATTCACTTGTAGTTAGAAAAAGAGGTGAATTTATCATTTATGACAAGCAACATGACACATGTGATATGCGGGGTGAGATATGCATGTTTCTCTGTGACCTACGGAACTATGACTGTATTGTGATCAGCTTCACCTTACGTTGCCCCACCTACAAAGTACTACAGGATGAGTGGTATTGGAGGATCACTCAGTACTCCCTATTCTCAGCTTCAAAGAAAAAAAAATTCTTGGATTCGTCGGAATTTGATTTGCGGTCATCCATTTCTTAGAATACCTACACGGTCCATCCGTTCATCTGACGCGATCTATCGAAATTATGTAAAATCTCATTAATCAGGGTGTTTGGAGGAAGCCATCGATTTCAACTCATCTACAACAGCTATACATCTATACTTAGTCTCTATTGGCTTTTTAGCGTACTCAGCCATCTGTTGTTGGTATAATGTGATTAAAGTTACTAATTAGTTTTTGGTCACATATCCCTTATCCACAAACTTCCATTCTTGCCGAATATAGAAGTAAATGGCAAGAGAATTTTCAAATATCTCTCTTAAGTTCTGTGTGTTCTACATCAAAGATCTAAACTTTTTTTTTTTTCAACATTTTCCTTAAACTTTATTTTCGACTATATTTCCCAGTAATCCAAGTTGCTGTTCCTCTCGTGGGCTTCTACCAATTCGTTACGATTTGTATACAAGAATATACTGGTTATTACCAGATATATTTCCACTTGGATCGATTCAAAACCGTTCCAGTCACTGCCCGAGTTCCAAGAATGTTTCGTCACTTGGAGAGGTCATGGCTTCCATACCCGAGGCAGCCAGACAGATCTCAGTTCTATACGGTAATTCGTGAAACAATCCAGCTGAATACATGATGTTATTTGGCAATAATTTTAAAAAGCCTCGTCATTTCATAGTTAACCAATACCTGTAAGTCATCCACCCATGTCCTACTTGTGGCTCTGTTGATCAGTTATAAACTGGAAGAATCCTCTGCTTAATACTTCTCCAGTGACTCCTGTAGCGGGAGCTACATTAATGGCTACCAGGGGACGAAGGTAATGTTCTTGACCACCGAATAACAAAAAACCGGGCTCAAATAAGAGGTACCCGCACGTTCGTTATGGCGATGTGGCAAAATTGTCCTAGCACCCTTATTATCAGAATTTAGGTACCTTCTCCTCTCGTCCACTCACGTGACAATAGACGAGCAACAAAAGGACGGTAACAACGTGCCTTAATATAATGCAGTCACGAATGGCTCTCCTAACCATTTTCATAAGAATACTTTTAAATTTTCTTTAGAAATAGTTTTTCTGTAAAATGCAAAGCATTACTAAATTATGAGAGAATGAAGTTCCTTTGAGGGTCGTGTTCTCCTCATAAGTTCCATTATTTCTTGATAAAAGGCGTCGAAGACAGTCGATAAGAAACGCTAGACTGGCGTAAAACTACGAATTCCTCCCTCACGAGGTAAGAGCGGACAAAAGGAGTTTGATGGATGCTAAGGGGGTGCGTCGAATGGCTGTGAAGAGGCGCTTTGTTCGTGGCAGCCCTATTGTGTTCGAGCCGCGGACTGTACCAGGTCGTCAACGCGGTGCCTTGAGACGATACGGCCGAACTGCATTACCATAAGTTATGCAGATCCGCGTAGTTCAAAGTAGGTTTGTTATGCCATTCTTCAAACACTGTTGCCAATCATTAGAAAACAAATCGTAAAATACGAATGGAATCAGAAACCTACATTACATGTAGCCACAATTTTTTCCAATGCTGATTTTTTATTAATCTTGGTTGAAATTCAATTTTAATATAAATTGATACTGAAATCGATTGACGATAATACAAATTAATTGTTATTAGTTTGTAATTAAGGTAGTTGCTACAGTGGTGTCGTCCAAACTAGAAATCCGTGCTATGACCAGATCTTTGTGGTTGAAAAAGTTTTCAGTGATGGAAATTCCGAAACAGGTGTGTGTAGTTCATGGTGTTAATACGATTTCGAGGCAATCAGTCTGTAAATGTTGCGACGTGTTCAAGGACGAACTCACCAACGTGACACATGACTGCCTTGTGGGAAGACCAAATATGTTATTAACATCTGACGACGTTAAGCACATTATAATAATAATAATGCTTATCCAGTATTGGTCGAGGGACCCCCAAGGGTAGAGTGGCCGCAGGTTTGACTAAGTTTCGATTTGCCGCGCATGCGCCGCTGTCCTGGCTTATTAACCTAACCCGGCAATCCTACTGGGTAAAAGGGACCTACAGTTTAAAGTGGAATCCGAAGAACGGAAGCGTTCTGCGTACTTCACATTACACATCAAGCTGTGCCAGAGATGAAGGTTGGGTTATGGGATTTTCAAGAAATCCGCCGAGGAAGGGATTCGATCTCCAGACAGGCCACTTAAATATTGAGGCACTACATTTATGACTTGATTCAATCAAATCTGTGAATAATAGTTCAAGTAGATGCAAAGTGGATACTTTCTTCGCAGTGACCATCAAATCATTAATTTTTATATTTAGTTTTGAAAAGTTTGTGCCAGATAGATGCCTCGGTTACTGACAGATGAACACAATAACAACCGGTTGAAAGCATCAAACGTGTTTTGGAATCATTTAGATAATAAAGAAAATTTATTTTTGGGTGATATCGTTATTTTATATATATATATATATATATATATATATATATATATATTTAGGGAAAGATTATGTTACTCCTCTTTTATACGTTCAAGGCGCTTTGCATTTAGAATTCATGTCTAAAAGCATAACAATCAACACTACTACCCACTATGAAACTCTCATACAATTCCGGTAGGCATTTTAAGATCATAAAACTGTGAAATTAATATAACGCATTGTGCTTCTCCACCACAATAGTTTTTTTTTTTTTTTTTTGCCTCGGCTTTATACCTAGTCAACGTTGAAGTCATTAGTGGTGGGAAGGGAATGGGGGCAAGTAACGGGAAGGAAGTCGGCCAAGGCCTCTTGAAGGAACCATCTCGGAATTCTTCTGGAATGATTTGGCAAACCATGGAAAACCTAAATCTGGATGGTCGGACGGGGATTCGAACCCATTTCCTTCCTTCCTTCCGCTTCCCCACCACGCTCGGTCACCACAACGCGGCAGCATATTCGGCAATTTTCACTAAGAACCTTCTCATAAATTCAAGGGGAAAGTGTAATAACATTTACCTATCTGTGCGATTTTCATATGTCTGGGCTCGTGAAAATAAACTGACGAAGCAGAGTTATAACTGAAATGTGACAAAAGGAAATCTGCAGCTCTTGCCTTATGCTCCCAAGGTGAACAGAAATTTTTCGATGCTCGATTTTCTAAACAGACATCTTAAAATTCCAATATCTTACTGGATGACTATGTAGAAATATATATAAAATATTATTTAGTTTTTGATAAAAGTATTTTTTTAAATTTGTTAATCTTTTTAATTCACAACCAAGTGTAACTTTTGACTACCAGTGATACTAAAGTCCGCTTTACTGGACATGTAAGAAACCAAATGCTCAACTCACTCTTCGCACACCAAAGCAAATAACAACGAAGTACCGAGCGTGGTTGGTGATCGGTAAGTCTCTGGCCTCATTTTTTATTTTTATTTTTTAACTGCTTAACGTCTGTTAACAGCGATGTCTTTAAAGACGCGTCTGGCCTCGTATTTGAGAGGACACTGGTTTCGAATCCACGCCCGGTCATCCAGATTTGGGTCACTTCAGCCGAATCCCGGTCATCCAGATTTTGATCACTCTAGGTGAATGCCTGGGTGCTTCCTTCAAAGAGTCATGGTCCAATTACTTCCCGTTCCATGTTTCCAATTCTTTTTTCACCCCTAATGACCTCGACGTCCAAGAGACGTAAAGCCATAAGCACAAAAAAAAAACAATAATTATGAATCCTTAGGGATTGTATTTTATTTTTAGTTTTGCCTTTGGAAGCTGCTCACAATACGTTGTCGTCGCACAAGTGGTACCTTACCTCCCTAATACGCGAAACCATTGTTAATTTCAGGTCCAGTTGTATCAAGATCATTGTGTTGAGTTTTGGAGTACTCTGCGATTTGTTTGGAAACATTTGGTAGATCGGTGTTGTAAATAAACAGTACAAGAGCAATGTTTTCATGAGTTTTGTCTCACGATCCAAACCTCACACCAGCAATTGATCAACAGCGCTACAGCAATTCTGTAGAGCGTCTGATCCTGTCCTGCCATTCCACAGTCGGTCGGCAAGGCGTACTCTTCGTTCATGGTACAACACTGACACTCATTTCACTGTCAATTGTGATAAAAAAACGAGCGTCTCCAATAACGGATGATGGCTGGTAACATTATGGTTTCAATATCGTAAATCTTCTGTAGAGAATAGTATTAGCTGTACTTCACTACCGTCTACTTTTTTTTCTTTCTTGCACTACAAAAATTATCACCCACTACGACTAACATAAGGCCGTTACCAACAACCACGCCTGGATTTTTTGCGTGATTTTTTTCTGTTTTGTTTTTATGAAGTAAACTACTCTTTATGCGACGAAAATTCGAAGAAACAAAATGTTTTTGTATTACGTGTATTTGCAGAAAGTCTGAACGAAAAACAACAGATATAATTCATATAGACTTGAAGTCACCAGAAATCAATAATGATTTCAATAACGATGCTACTCTCTTCCACAGAAAAAAAAGGACACGCATTTGTTGGATTGTTTTTATCACTTGTTACTAACTTGTGTTACTAACAGGTTCATTTGAATCTGTCATTTGTGACGCTTTAGGAGAGTTAGCAGTGACACATGTTAAACAGAGAGGATTTATAGCTACCAGACTGCAACGAGCCACTACACAGTTGTAAATCTGATCGATACCTGAAGTAATAGCTTTATTTGTATCAAACTTCAAACTCGTATTTTAACTAGTCTGATATCAACTTTTCAGTTCAGGAACTTTGGGTTAAATTCATCAGTTTTATGCTGTACTAGAACTGAACATCCTGAATATGCTGTTAACCGTTCTCCGTAGTTACAATGGAGAGTCATTAATCCAAACTTTCCTTATCACCAGCTGTCTGTTAACTTCTAAGTGGGATAGCCGAAGGTTGGTATGTATAAACTCACTGAGACATGAAAGCAAGCAGATTTGACTAGAGATTTTAGCATAGTGTTTCTATTAAAATTACAATGTAAGAAGACATAAAAACACCAATTCATGTGTGACATTGAACTGTAAGTACCATGCATTCGACATTTGGTATACCTCGGGAAAAGACTATAACTAAACAGCCGACATATTCAGCTTATATACCCGATTTCGAGATAGCTGAAACAAAATCTCTATAAAATGCTAACCCTTGCTAACTTTAAACGAAAACTCTTCTACATGCAAGTCTTTAAATAATAAAATCTAATGAGGTAAAGTATCTGTTAACAGAATGTCGAACTAGACCAAAAAACTTTGTATAAATGACATCTTCACACCAGACAGTTAACAAACTGATATTGTCAAAACTATATCAGGGAATCTAAAAACGCGAATATTAGTACGGTTTCTGTCTTTTCTATTACATCTTTATAAAGTAAATAACCGCAAAATGCCCGTGAGGTAATTTTTTGCATATTAGGGCGCTTCCAAGAATTATAGTGCAAGACTAAATATATATTTTCCAGGCGGCTTAACTGATGACTGAAAACGAACACACAACCAGAAAGAAATCTTGGAAACAAATTTATAATTATAAGCTTCTGATTACTATTGTCCAAGAATTTGTGCAAGTTTTTGATAGTGACCAACGGTGCTGAAATAATAAACGGAATTGGTGTTAGTAAACTAAAAAATTTAAATGCACCCACAGAAAGAGAATTTGAGGGAGTTTAAAAGTTGAGAAGAAACTGGTAAATTAAAATTTTCAAGTAATAGTCACTTCGATCATTTCGTGAATTATGGTGCTCAAGAGTTTAAAGGATTTTTGTGTAGTTATAAAAGATTTCATCTACCTTTCGTAGTATTTTATGCCACGTTTGAATTGTACCATATGGAAATTGTTATGTTAAGTTATTTTCAGAACAGTTTAGCCCCAGCGTTCTTTACTTCCGTTTAATTTCAGTATGAAGAAATATTTCGAGCCAGAGAATAAAAGGAACTAGATTGTATCTGACGCTGCGAGCCTGAACGGAATTGGTGGCTAGCGCCAGACGGCTTGCGCCTGCCGACCAATGACACAGTCCGCCCCATTAAGGTAACCGTAAGCCAAACCGTTGAGCGCGCCACGCTCCCAGCGTCGAAAAAGACCACCTGAATAATTTATGAATTACCCAGATGAAATCAGGTCGTTCCTTTATTGAGCGGAACGTCATAATTGTTGAGCGGCGAGGTAAAAAGGTGAGAAGCGGCGGCCGTGGGGTCCGCGTGTCTGTGTGTTTTTGGTCCTAATTTGTTTGGTGTGGCCCGCGGCGGAGTAATTGGACCGACTCCCATCAGGAAGTTCCATCTGTGAGCACCGGCCACCGTAATTCCATCATCTCTCTCTCGCCTCTAACAGTGCGGCTCGCTCCCTTACCTCGTACATGTAGGTTTTATAAGGTTACGCGCATTAACAGTGATTAGTTCCATTCGATTGCTTTCTAATTCAAAAGAAAAAATGATACTTGCCATTATATGGCACTTCGTTCAAACGGAACGTTATCATTAGTGCTGATAACTCAGCATGTGGAAAATGCAGTAGTCTTGCACTGTATATCCATGCTTCTTTGGGATATCTAATTTTGTATCATCTATTCACAGCGGACAGCTAAAATATATATATTTAAGTTTTGTTACCTTGTGTTATCGTATTTCCCATCACGTCAGCGAGTGCATTTTGCATCCTGATTATCTTTTAAAACGAATAACGTAATCCAACCTTTTAATATTTATATTTGTCCCCCTCCTTTAAAGAAAAACATACTTATTTTTCTTGTTTCCTTTAATATCTTGTCCTTTATCGATTTCAATTGAACTACGATTAAGCTCACCCTCCGGTGGCAATATCCCTAGTCATCTAATTAAACTTTTCTTATGATTTTTTAATATTATCTTATATAGGTACTGTGAGTGTTAAATTCTTCCACCCCTCTACTTAACAGGGATTATGTTTTGTACCACTCCTAAACACCTTATTTATTCATCAACTTTACATCTCGCAACTCTTAATTCATTTATTTTTAACTTTTTACAGTAATACTCTGCCTCAGCTGATTACGACACTATGAATTATATTACTACAAAAAATTACTATCGACTGTCTCCATGTCTTTTATTTTTTTCAGTCTTTCTCTTCAACCGTTTTTCACACTATAGACACTTTATGTAGAGGAAAGTGCCCTACACAGGACCCCTCCCCTGAAAGTGGACTCCAGGTCTCCTCCCTCTGCATTCTCCTTAACCCGACCAGGATAAAGTGAAAATAGTAGTTCAGGCTTCTACCACTCTGTAACAGAATGCTCGTGTCGCCCGCTTCATTAGTTGTTCATTAAATCGCCATTTCGTGCTTTGGTTGTAGACAAACATATTACATTCTGCTATATTTTTTAAAAAAATTCTCCTGCATATGGGCAGGTAAGTCTTCCAACCTATATATAGGGTGTTACAAAAAGGTACGGCCAAACTTTCAGGAAAGATTCCTCAACACAAACAAAGAAAATATGTTTTGTGGACATGTGTCCGGAAACGCTTACTTTCCATGTTAGAGCTCATTTTAGTTTCGTTAGTATGTACTGTACTTCCTCGATTCACCGCCAGTTGGCCCAATTGCAGGAAGGTAATGTTGAAAGCCCTTGTCTACGCAACCCCGGTACCAAATGTAGAGACTCTTCGTGCTCGTATTGTGGACGGCTGTGATACAATACGCCATTCTCCAGGGCTGCATCAGGGATTCCATGCGACGGAGGGTGGATGCATGTATCCTCGTTAACGGAGGACATTTTGAACATTTCCTGTAACAAAGTGTTTGAAGTCACGCTGGTACGTTCTGTTGCTGTGTGTTTCCATTCCATGTTTAATATGATTTGAAGAGAAGCAATAAAACGAGCTCTAACATGGAAAGTAAGCGTTTCCGGACACATGTCCACATAACATATTTTCTTTATTTGTGTGTGAGGAATGTTTCCTGAAAGTTTGGCCGTACCTTTTTGTAACACCCTGTATACCCTTAAATGATAGGGTTTTATATTAATATTTATCGCTAAACAGTTTTGTTGAGAAGGTTGGTTAAAATTCTATTGGGTTAACAAAATACAGACTATAGTTGCACAAACCGGACCCTCTCCAGTTGCCTAAACCGGACCCCTTATTTTTTATGCTTAAAGTATGGGACGTAATGCTTGCATATTTACTGCCTTCTTATCTACGCCTTATAAAGCCCAATTGAAGGAAGTTAAAAGAGCTAAAGAAGTCAAGGAAGCTCAACAGCAAGAACGTAATCGTGATGGATGATGCAAGGCAATCGCGGCCAGGAGCTTGGGTCAACTATGGAGACTCTAGGAAGAGCTTGTGATAAAGGGACCTTCATTTTGAGAAAAATGTGAAAGAATCAAGCACTGGGGATGTGAAGAGCGTAACCTCTGGAAAATCGGAATTAAAGCTTCTTCCTGGAGTGTTCCCTTCCAAAAATGATGGTTGGTGCTTGTTTTGGGAAAGAAAATTTTTTGACGTTTCAGAACGGAAATTTGGATGATGTGCGTTGTATGTTTAGTGTGGGCCCATGTCGATTGTGCTGGGGTTGTAAAGGATGTGAACATCTGTGATTTTTGTCGCTAAACGATTTAACTCTTGTATGTGTTTTCTGTATATTATATACCCTACATATAATAATAATAATTGATAAAATTGCGATGGAGCGCTAGCTCTAGTGGCAATCTCCTTACACACCCCTCTCTCTCCTTTCCTTCTCCAGCTATATTTGTATATTTTTTAAAACTAAGTTCTGCAATTGTTATGTTTCACTTTAAAATATGTTTTCTGTGATTCGATGCCATTTTCTAATTTTGTTTAGTGTTATTTCATTAATTTTTATGAGAGGTCCGGTTTAGGCAACTATTTTTCATATCGCCAAACTGTTTTTGTTTTGTTTTAAGTTTGGTAATGAATTTGAATAATATTTGTTTGAAATCAGAATTTAAATGACGCATAACATTCTTAAGTAATTATTTTATTCTTTAAAAACAGATTTTTTTTATTAATTCATATATTTTAGAAGTAAGAAACAAAATGGGGATCCGGATTCGGGCACCTTCCTTTATAGTCCTTGCTGCTGATCGCTTCCTGCCCTCATTTTTCCTTGTCACATTAATTTTCATGTTATTCCGATTTTACCAAAAATCACGTATCACCAAACCTGACGTAGGCTACTCAATTTGCAGGTTGGTGCAATTGGTGCAACACATCCTTCCTCTACTGTCTACTTATCAAACCTTTTACTCTCTAAGAATTGTACATGCATTATTTTAACATTTATTTTTCTGATCGTCAAGTATCTTATTCACAATTATACCCGAAGTTTTTGTCTGCTAATATTCCGATTTTCTTTACTGCTGATATAAGGGTGCAAAACATTTCACATAACAGTTCTGTGGAGAACCGTTAATAATTTTTAAATCAATGGTGAACTATTGGTCACATGAACTATTGGTTACATGAACTTATGTTGTTATTTATACGATATATTGGGGTGTTAAAACGATTTTTATTTGTTCAATAAGAGATATTTTACTAACTCGAAATTTTATTTCTTTAATTTAAATATATCACAATGTTCAGTTTTAGTCATTTACTCTTTTCTAAACGAAAAAACAAAGAGATAACATCTCTGTATATATAACCCTAAAGATATTAGCGTCTTACTTCTTATCAAATATGGTTAGACAGATTTGTTCAAAATCCTGAAAGAGAAATACATTTTTTTTCAAACATTTAAAAAAAATTTAATGCTTTAGTCTTCCATGTACTTTCGTCTCGCATCGCAAGGCTTTTTTGCTTTTTCTTAGTCTCCTTGCTGTGCCCACTTTTGTCCAGAAGTTCTTATGCAGCATTTACCTTCGGATCCCCGCTCAAGGAATCTTTAACAATACTTGTTACGACAATATAATTACCTAATATATTACAATATGCTTAAGATAATAGTTGAGGAAATAGAAAAAAAAAAGATTGTCGAAATATTTAAACGGATATAACACAGAATTAATATAGCGTAGGCCCATGGTACAACTCCAAAAGGCGATTTGATTGGTCAAAACACGCAACACAGTGACTCATATCTCTCAGTCTTCAGTTGAGCTTAAGTTTTAACGAGATATGTTGAAGGATATCTGTAAGTATTCATCCTGTCTACATGTTATGCTTACCTATCCACATTGAGGTCATTAAACCTGGAGTTTTTTCGGGACACTATGAAAACAAATCTGGACCGTTCGACCCGGTCTCTAACCTGCGTCTGCCAAATCCGTAAACTACCGTTCACCCATCACGCTCCAAGTGAAATCAGTAACTATTATGAACCTCGGTGCTCCAGTGTAGATATTACATTAACGTAATAGACCTTACAGGTGAGTCGGTGGCAAGGAAGCTACCGAGTTTAAATCACTTAGAGAGAATTATGATCCCGTTTCTTTAAGTGTTAAACTTGTTAAGTCTCTACTTCATTCGCGGCGAAGCCGCTCATCTTTTAATTTTCGAGTTCAACGAACCGTGACGTCGGCCTTTCCTTGAAAGAGAGATATTTAGTTGGAGTGGCGCCCTCGTAGCTCAGGCTTGCGCCGTTACGGAGGCCGTAAAAGTGTTGAGAGGCCGCGTGGCTCGTTCCGAGGAATTTTAATAACGCCCCGCTGGCTGTGGCGGCGTCTTCCTTGATAGAGACATCCTCTGGTAATTGACTAGCTCGGCGACAGACTCCGACCACTGTGCACACGGTTTCCTGGAGACAGGTCATCGCGTGCTGGCTGCTCCGTCATCCGGCCTGACAGCTGTCACCAGCAAACCAGCACACCTGCACCTCGCCCCAAAAGTTATACCAGTAAGCTGTTTAACTGACCTAAGCTGCTGTCTTTCTAGTTTGAAACAAACTTAATTATCTACTGTATAAATGCGTAAGCTCGCTCATTCACTCACCTCGATAGCTATTGGCTGGAGAACGGTGACGTCACACGCCGGCCTTCGCTCGCAAATTAACAGCGACCAGGTTAATTATTCGAAATTAGAGGTTATGTGCACAGTTGAATTACTGAGCAACTGTTATAAAATCAATTTCTATAATACATTCATTACGTTTGCTTTTCGTAGCGTTTTATTCTTAAGAAAAAAATGGAAAAACTTTACACCTGAAAAAATTTGTAATTACTCTTTAGTAACATGTCGCTAGTGAAAGCGACATAAAAAGACTTACTCATAGTCACTGGTTTAACAATAAATGCCAGTTGTTATTCCGGCTTAGGCGAACTTTCAACATACGTAATTAATATTCCGCTATTGTTGCAGCTTCAACGAAGTGTATGTATTACGGTTTATTTGCATTTCATGTATTTTACTTACCAATTTCGTTAATGGTCTTTGTTCGTGTTCACTGTACGTGAGTTATTAGGTTATTTAAAGTGAACATCAGACTTTAGATACGTTACCTAATCGAGTATTCTGGCAATTAGTTTCTTCGACATTGCTTAAGTATTTAATAATCTGGAATCTATAGGAAGCTCTCTGGCCGCTACGGACACGATGACCAAACATTACATTAGGAATAATTGGCCAGTTGGAATCAAGGACAACGAGATGTTTTAGAATCAATTGTTGCTGCAATGGATGATTGCACTCTCTTCAAATTAAACAGAAATTCTTCAAATTTTGCACAATGCACCTTTAGGGTCAAATACAAGTCATGTTTTTATTTCATCCAGTTCGAGTCAATCAACCAGGATCCCGTGACTATGGGAGATTTCAAACGTCCGTGCATTGTCTAGGGATACTGAGCAAAATTGTGGATCTATGAGGATACAAGCGGCCTCAAAATGATCAACAGGTGTCATTCTCTTTCGACAGTGTCAAATGGAGGAAAGTTTACAACCCGGATAATATATCGGTATCATTGCTCGTAGTCGGCACAGGTTGTTGAAAACAGATCAAGCGTCGTTCAAAACAATGATTAACTTTGTACTATTACGCTAGAGATGAGGACAGTCCAAAAAAAAATAGAGTAATTAAAAAAATTATCGAGAGATAAGTACGCTTCTCGAGGACGCCATGTAAGCGACAGCTGTACACCGGACACGAAAGAGATTGTCGACACCTTGACCAGCCCAGACGGCACGCTGTCAATTACCTGCCACTAATTAGTCTCCGGGGATAAGGGACAACCAGAGAAGGATACTTTGTGACGTGATATACGTAGACAATATTAACAATTACAACACCCACTAGACCCCGGTAACTTCCGGATCCATGGAAATTTCAAAACGGCGTTATACTGGAGGAGAATGGGACAAGACAATAATATTTGCAGAAACATCGAATGAATACCTGGGGATAATCTAGCGAATAAGATAAGATAAGGAAGAAATATAGTGAAAATGTGAGGGAATATTGAATTGAACTGAAGAAAAAATAACACTATGAAGAATTGAAAATGGGCACGTGTTCCTAACAGATCACATACTAGAGCAGAAGATAAGACTGTCGCTGGAATAACCCACTACTGTTAAGGAATTTTGCGCTAGTGTGGTCAACCACAAGACAATAACAAAGCAGTAAACGCTCTGGCCTCGCATTCGGTAGGACGCCGGTTCGAATTCCAATCCGGACATCCAGATTTGGGATTTCCATGGGTTCCCCAAATTAATCCAGGCGAATGCCAGGATGCTTCCTTCAACTATTTCATTCATCAGCAGTTTGGCTTGACTACGATCGGAGAATAACGGACGAAATTGGGCAAACAGGCTGATGAATATTGCAGCTCACAAATTCGATTACACGAGTGAGAAAAATTTATTCCAAAAACAGAAAATAGAAGTAGGGAACCTACGTACTATAATAGGGAGGTGAGGTGGTTAAAGAGGTTGGTAAGAAGAGACAGCAGGGTAGTAGGGAATATTTGAAACAACTAAACAAGAAATTAATAATAACCAAGAAGAGGCTAAAGATAGGTTTATAAAGAGTATTATCATATCTTTGAAGTTTCTTCTGTAAACTTCAACTTAATTAAGATATTCGGTCCGTAATACGGCGACGGAATTTGTGGATAAACAGCCGCCATCCAACAACATCTCGGACAACGCAACAGGTGGTGAACGTCTTCCCATCATGTCTTTTCATGTTGCTATTGTACGAATTCCTATCACATAATCTCAATTAGCTGAATGGGGTGCTGCCCATCATCCCGACACATCCTCTGCAAAACCTGTTGCTGCACATCTGTTCGCTGAGAGTCGCTTCAGCCATGCAGTGGTGGAGATCCTTTGCGCCATGACACTGTACATTGCACCTTATTTTGTCATCGCACGGCAATAACTGAATTATCGCTTCAATTCATCTGAATCCTGTTGCAGCCATTAAACGTCCCAATGTGCTTCATCATACACGTAGAGAAACTCCTTGCCCTCCAATGTCATTTGTGAATTGCTTCGCTTTTGTTCGTGTAATTATTAATTTTGATTGATTGGGACATCCCGTTGTGGATTTGTTTTTCAAAACATCAATAAAATTCAGAGAATAACTTGCCGAATTATAAATAAATATATTCATATCATTGAAAATTTATGAGTATTCATTCAAGTATGGTAATATTGCTCAGCTTTTATTACTTCCAAAATATAAATTCCTATGTATACAAATTAAGTTGTTAATTATAGTCACAAGCAGTTGCAATTGATGGAGATCAAATTATTAAGGTATTAACATCCAAGTTAGGCCTCTATCCCATTACAACTTGAAGAGGACAAATTGGAAGTGTAAGAACGGAGACTTTCCTTGCGTATGCTTGCAGTGAAGTTTTCACGTGTGTACCGACGGATTGTGTTTTGAAAACACGATATTTCGATGACTAGCTCCGTCGTCTTCACCAGATGTGGAGCCATATGCACTGGTCAGCTGACCATCAGATACTCCTCCTTATATAACCGACGGCTCTCTCCACGGACGACGCTCGGCAGCTGGCTGCCAGTGGGCGTGGCTACAGTTCTTCGTTGCGGCCCGCGGAAGCTGATATAGAGCCGTCTAAGGCGGTTGCTGGACAGACGTACCACGCTGTCTTCATCAAAGTTCATCGATTCTGTTGAAGACTATGAAGAAGAAGGACCAGTCCTGCCCATCACTGCCTTCTACGAAGGCAACTTCGTGAAACTGGCAGTCGCTCCGAACAAGGAGACGAACAACTGTCTCCTTTGCTTCCCCGTCAAGGACGAATTACGCTTTCTGCCGTAGCACCCAGCACAGCGGCGTATCCTGACGGTTTTTCTGGATAGCCGTAGCATCCGACACGCTCTACAACCACCACAGCTACCAACGCTTTTGGTAGTCGGTGTTCATCCTGCAGATGTCCCCGAGGAGGCGGTGGCTGCTGAGCTCAACAGCGGTGGCATTATCAGCCAGCAGTCCATAAGATGTATCGTCCGGGCACTGAAGAACGCCTGCCGCTGTACACATTTCAGCCTGTGGAGCATGTACCGCGGCTTCAATGGACATGGTAGCTCCTGGGAAATAAGATCCAACTGAAAGACAAGAAGAAACCGACAATGACCCTTGCCCAGTGTTTCCGTTGTCAGAGTCATGGTCACCTGGCAAGGGACAAGCATTTGGCAGGAGCGCTGCTACAGGTGCGCAGGGACTGCAGCAGACTGCATCATCCCACGAGACGGGGTGTCCACTTGCTGCAACTGCAGTGACAGCCACTCCGCCGGCTACAGCGGCTGCCCAATAAGGAAGAATTGTCGTGCCAACAAGCAGACACCACACACCGATAAGCCGGCGGCCTCACAGGACAAGCTGCGTCAAAGCTGATGTCCATCAAGAAACACTGCAACCGGACTCGAGCACTTCGCGGCGGTAAATAGGCAGTCCACTTACCATCACCAGCGCTATGATGAGGGCTCAAAGGACTGCAACCAGTCCGACGAAATGAAGTCATAATGCAGCTCTTGAAACAGCAAATACAGTTACTGACTGAAATCGTAACTACTCAAGCCAACACGCCGGGTCTGACACGTTACAAAATGAAACATCGATAATGAACACCATATTGAAGATCTGGAAGGAGATGCGGGAAATTCCTGCAAAAACTCACCCTTGCTGTAGGGTAGAAGAATAGTGTTAAGGGGAAAAAAAATTCGCTCTCTACGGAGAATTGCCAAGGCTGGTTTCCATACCTAATTAAGACATAGCCCACTATGTCTGTTGAACGTATCGGCCAATCGAATTTCAATCTCTTCTCTGACAATTAAATCCCAATAGCATTGCACCAATAGATTTCCACCAATCCCGCGGGAGCCAGAAGGATTGGCATATATTTAAAACATAGTTATTTAAAGCGTTAATATATTAAACAATAAATTAATAAATCAATTTTAATGTTAGATGATAAAAATTAACAGTTAACAATATTTTAAGTGGCATGATTACATCAAATTTTTAGCTTGTCTTAAGTATACTTCGAGGTTTTACATTTTTGTTTTTAAATCTAAACCAATTTTTAAATAAATAATCAAGAATGGAAAATATTCAATCTTAGGTTATACTACGTGCCTTACAATACATCACATCAGTTTAAAAACATGGTATGCACATTGGCCAAGTCACCAGTTTTTTATTTTATTATATTTATTCTGAATAAACGTTCTATAATACCCAGAGAATGTATTCTATTTCAAAAACTGAAGTGAATATAATCTGTAAAGTGTAGACTTGGCTCAGAACAATATCTCATAACCTTTTGTCACTACACAAGCACGAGACTGCCTATTTTTACAAGAATTGGTTTTGAGGGATTCATATTATGTCTCTTAATTCCTTGATTGATCTTATAGTTGATTCATTGTTATTAAAATAAACTACTCACCAAGAAGTAAATGTCAAGATCTTCTTTTTTTTTTTACTGCTTTACGTCTCTCAACAGCGAGGTCTTTAGAGACGGGAAAGGATGGGGGCAAGGAATGGGAAGGAATTCGGCCATGGCCTTTTTAAGGAAGCATTCCGGCATTTGCCTGAAGTGATTTGGTAAACCACGGAAAACCCAAATCTGGATGCCCGGACGGGAATTCGAACCGCCGTCCTCCCGAATGCGAGGCCAGAACGCTAACCGTTACACCACCACGCTCGGTCAAGTATTTCAGTTTTAATTTAAGTGGCGTAAGGACTTTTTTTAGAGTGGAAATTATTTTTTATGAAAGAAAGGAGACTTATCGGCGTTTGATTGCTATGAAGTCCTCACGGGGGTATCCCCGGATTGCGTTGTAAAAACACGAAATTTCACACTTCAGGAAGACGGCGGAGGCAGCCGTAGAAGTATGGTGTTTTTACAACATAATTCGGCGATACAGCCGCGAAAATTTCATTATAACTTTTTTGTCTTTAGTCGAAATAATAACAAGCAGTTAAAAGGACACACGCTATTCACTCAAAAATAGTGTATTGTGCGGATTGACCAAATCATCCCAAGAGGGATTAATCGCAAGCCAGAGCGGTACATGAAAGCAGGCGGATTTCGTCAAAGAACATGTGTTTCAAAAGCAGTTAAGGGGCGGCCAAAACAACAATAATTCAAAGTATATGCATTTGCATTTTGATAGCTGCTAAATATATACATATGCGATCGTTAAAATTATGATAAAACTAGTTTCATATCAACGAATAATCAGATTTTCAGCATCAAATACAGAAAGTTATCACAATTAGTTTGTCTGAAAATACAGAAAATAGGAATAATGAAACCGCGAGTAAAAAGCTTTAACTGTGTTGTTCAGATAACATATACGACACTTAAAATATACTTAGAAAATCGTACTAAATATGCAAATTATAGAAATGTGTATTCAAAACAAACGTAAGTTTTAATGAATACGAAAAAGTGGGTCTATATACTTACAAACGACGAAGGCTGACAAAAACAAAAGTTTGTTCAGACGAGTCAAATGCGAGCTGCAAGGGTACAGGCAAACAGTGCAACAAATCCGACAGAGACCGAGGGGGACAGCGAGTCACGCAGACTGAAATGCGTCTCCGCCGGATTTTTCGGATTGCGGATCTACTTAATTTTGTGCGGGATCCGCCAGACTGTCTAATGTTGCGGGATCCCGCGGGATTGCGGGATTGCGGGATCCCGCTTTGCTGGATTGAAATCCCTAAATGGAAACAACTAGGATGAAAAGTTCTTCTAACAACAATTAATTGCCGATGAAGTAAATCATGTTGTGCTGAGGTCCTCCTCCTCCTCACTCAGCACGTTGAGGACTTTTTCGCGGAAAGATAAGTGGTCGGGGTACACTTCATTGATCTCAAAGCAGCATAAGCCACCATGAATTACAGAAAGCTACTGAGGATAGTGTGCGACCTGACGTGGAATCATCAACCAAGAATACTGATCGATACACTCCTGGGCAAGAGAAGGATCTATGGTAGGATATATCGCCGGATGGAGAAATTACCTAAGACAGTATGTGAACGCCAATCCACTGCATTATCTATGCAAACGAACAACCAAATAAATTACACTATTCAGCTTGTTTACACTGACGATGATGTGTCAACCACTGAAAACAGGAACTTCCAACAGAAGGAATACAAATTGACATGGACTCTAGATGCAATCTACCATTATTACGACGCTAACCACTCAAAATGAAATCTGAGCAAGTTCCAGATTTGTGCTAGTCACTTTAAAGACAGGAAAGGAAGAAAAGTTACATTATCTCTCTACTCGACGGACTCCAACACTTCAGACTCAGAAATATTTAGGTGACATCCAGTATTGAAACCTCACAGCATGGCTTCAGTACAAAGAAAAAAAATAGTACTTCGAATAACGTAATGAGAAAGCTGACTTGTATAATACGGGATGCCAGGCTTCAGACGCTGAATTCCTAGCACTGTATGTATATTGGCACCACCCAAAAAAGCTGGACCAGGCAGTTAATGAAACAATGCAGATCGTAAATAATGCTCAAATCCATAACGAGCTTGCAAATTGAATAAAGTCATTGATTTAGCACCACCTCACTACAAAACAGAAAGAGGAGTAGAAGCAGAAAAAATTAACAAAAAATGAGTAATTAAAAACATTCCAAAGAACGAATTTAATCCTGATGTTCAAGCTATTGTAGCAGTGACCAAGCCTACATAAAACTTAAAACTCGGAATTAGGGATTTTGTTTAGTCATCAGTCTCTTGGCAGGTTTGAAGTAATACCCTATCTCTATTTTGAAACTGTATCTGTTCGTCTCAGCCCACCCCTTATAACCTGCTCCATTTATTTCAATATTTTCCTTCTGAACCATCTTTCATTTCAACTTGTGATATACAGAAGATATGTATGAGTACATGTATTTTGTCTGACATTCAGTGCCTTATTACATTACAAGACTAAGTGAAGGATAAAGAGAGTGATTTTGCGCATTGATGAGAAGAATGGGCGATATAATGAGAATACCTCCAAGCTGGGATTTTAGACGAATTTGAGTAACAAATTATTTTGGTTTAACATAAACTTATGCATTGATAACAAATGATCCAGTATCACACAAGCAGAGGCTGCAATGCTTAAATGATACACGGATGCTCTGTTAATCATTCCAGATTACTGTCTTCCCATGTGACGTCTCCCACGTGCATCATGTCTAGGGCGTCCAGACCTGTTATCGTTGACATGTTTCAGTAGTTGGCCTCGGAAGTATGGGGACCAGAACGCTAGCACTGAGTATCGTCGGTTCTAGGACAGCCGAGGGCATGAATAGTTTTAACTGACAATTAGTGATGCGTTCCATCTAGTTTTATCTATAATATACTTCAAATAACACAAACAACAGTTGAGAAAGAACATACGCAAATCGTAGCCACGTTTATGGCCAGAAAGGCCAAAACTCATTGCCTCACATTTAGCTTTGTACCACACGTTTTGCTATACTCGTTATGTAATTTCTTCCATTCGTAGTAGCAATATGACTGTCATATGATCTCTGTGTAAAAAAGCAATTTATGTCTGTGAAACTGTGATTCTCACCAAGTAGTTTAAAATGCATTATACTATGCATTTGTTCTTACAGAAAAGTGATAAAGTTAACTTTTTCACAATTTTGTGTACTTTAAGCAAAAAGGTAGTGTTGTTTATTTGTTGTGGTTGGGTATGTTAAACATAAATACAGCGTATCGGAAGATGCGATTAATGATCTTATTGCTAACTGACAAACCAACTTGATTAAAGTTTTAGGTAGCTTAGGGAAATCAAGGTAACATAACTAATTTCACAAGGAGACTCACTAAAAAAAACTGAAAAGAAAATTCTTGCTAGGAGGTGTTGGAGCTAAGTTATTCTGTAGAAAAGAATCTATGTTAATGTCAAATCTTATCGTTCGCTTCAAGACTTGCTGATTCTAGTTCTCGGGTTATTGCAAGAAATACAAACTATAAACTTAATTTTCGCTCTGGAAAAAATTGCATTTTACATTAAAATAAGTACAGACACGCCTGGGGAAGCGATTTTTCGTAAGTGTGATGATTTTTCTTACCTGTTTTGGTTGAACTGTTCTAGATATCATTTGTTGAAAAATTAAATGGATAAAATGGACAAGTAGTCCGTTTTCCTGTTAACTTAGCTTTTTTTGCATATGGGTTTACGGCTCGTTGAGGTCGAGATCTTTAGAGGGGGAAACGACTAAGCCCGAGGAACTAGAAGAAATGTGGCCATGGTCTTTTGAAGGAACCATTTCGGCATTCCCCTAGAGTTATTTCTGGAGAAATCTGAATGGCCGTATGGGGATTCGAACCAGCATCCTCCCGAATGCGAGTCCAGAGCATTGGAAGCTGTTAGATATTCGACATTACGTAATTCTCTAAGTATTTGAATGATGTGTAGATGTTTATACGTCAGTAAACTTCATTATTTTTTTGATACTATATTTTGAAAGAAACAGAAATTTATGTTTTTGAAAAAACGTTCATCAAAAAGAGTTCTTCTGAAGTATAATTTCATTTTACTACAATCTGTGTGTTCTGTTTCAATCCGACGTTAGATGCAGCCCGGAAGATAGGTGTGTTCCCCACCCTACTTGCTTCTGACTTATGTCCCGGCCATATTTGTAAGCTTGTTCCGTTCGGCCGACCGTAATAATTACTGAGAGCGGAACGGAACGGCCCGGTAATACGTCGTTACGGCGCTGGCCAGAACAAACAGGCGGTCTGGACTCTAATGTGCCATACGCGCCACCTCACGGCCCGGTCATTACCAGGCACGCGGACGGCATCTCAAGGCGGGCCCAGGGCGGCAGGACATGTGGGACCACACGCGGCCGAACTACCAGCAGCTGTCGCACGCAACGGCGTGCAGCTTGGTTGACAATGCACCCAGCTGATAAGCATCGTGAAAACATTCTAACGGCACCGTCTAATAACGAACAGAGATGCCGTTCTTGGTGTGTGCGATACAGACTCATCGGCAGAGTAATTAATTTGGAATCTGGATCGATTCCCTATTCCAATCAGAAATTTTATGGCCGTTTATTATCCGTCACCATCTGCTCTGGCAAAGGTACGTTTTATGTCAGCAAATTACGCTTTTAACCTGTATAATTAGAATTCCAGGTGGAGCCACGAAACAGCGGTAACTCTACATATACCGTACGAGGTGGAGGAGAGGTAACGCTTTCAGGAGGACGTGGCTTCGAGCCTCCGTCTGACCATCCAGATTTGGGTTTTCCATGGTTTCCTCAAATCAGTCCAGGCAAATGCCGGGATCGTTGCCTGAAAAAGACAATGGCAGAATTGCTTCCTGTTCTTTGCCCCAGTACTTTTCAGCCTCTGATTACCTCGACGTCGGAGAGGTGTATAGCCTTAAGCATAAAAAGGATAACCTTATACTGTCACAGAACATGTAAGGTTAAAAGAAGCTATTGCAATGTTGTTCTTTTTTCCTTATTCTGTTTTTTCTTTGGTGCGACTATGGCTCAAGTTAATAATAAACTCTCGTCCACCACGCGTCTAATTGTAATGTAGAAATAGCGAATGAATCATGGAGTGAGAAAAAGGAAGAGACTATTCACGGCAAGAATGTAAAGGAAAGGAAAATAATTTAGTCATGCGGTCGATCGATTTTGCGTTATATCTATCATTAATTCAGATTATAAGGATAAATGGTTAGATGCAAATCTTTTCACTATTGCAAACTAATTTAACTGCTGAAGTCAGAGTCAGAACTACAGTGAGAGTATCCCCACAAAAACCAAAAGAAATCCGGAATAAGACTAAACCAAAAAACTGATCAAATACAATATATTGCTGAGCAATCAGCTAGTAGATTCCCAATAAGTGTTGTTTGCACGAGCTGGTATAATGGTCATAATGGACGAGGCAAAGAAGTACAGAAATGCCATAGACGATAGTTGCATTAACATAAAAATCAAAAGGCAAAAAAATCTTAACTCAAGGAACGGAAAGGAATACGGACATATGTACATTTGAAAGAAATATTCTGGTATTCGCCTGGAGTGATTTGGGAAAACTAAGGAAAACCAAAACCTGGATGGCCGGACGGGGATTCCAACCCATGTCCTTCCGAATGCGAGGCCAAAGCGTAACCGCTCACGCACCACGCTGTATCCATCTGAGACTGGAAGCATTTGTTCAAGGCAATACGAGCGAAGAACCAGCTGTTGAAGATAGCCTTACTACCAAACACACACTGCTGTGGATCGATTAAATTTATTTGTACAAAGTAACTTGCGGAAGTTCATAATTTTATTGCCCACTGGATTTAAATGAGGCAATTGCGAATATTCGGATATGGTGTGCGTATAACGAAATTCATTATTGCATTCTTAGCCACTCATGTAGACATGGCTTAACTGCGTATCGGCTGTCGTATTCGTCCACTGCTATGGTCGTCAACCCAAAGGTTGGTTTGGTTTGGTTTTACGATAGGGATCAAATAAGGCGTGGTCAGAAATGCAGGATGGCCGACTTCTTTGTGTCTAAGAGTGTTGATGACTGTAGTAGCTAAACGTAATATGTTGTCCATGATGTATGAAGTTAAACAAGAGATTGGCTGACCCAAGCAGATTGCTTTACCGACATACAACGGGGGTACCGCCTTGCTTAACGTCTCCACTCGACTGAAGAATAGACGCAATAGTGTAAAATGCCCTCACTTTATACGCTCTGTGGAATTATTCTGGGTTTAATTCAGTATTTTCATACAAAATCTGGTGTTGCGAAATCTTTCAACAACACTTTCCTAACACAAATTTCTTCAACCATCTGAGCTAGAGCCTCCTGGTTCAAGTGGACAGATATAGTCATATATGTGATTGAAAATAATTGTAAGAAGTTATTTCCTTTAAGGGTGCTTTAATGTCCTGTCGGCTATCAGAATTGGAAACTTAAAATAGGAAATGAATACTGCCATGGAAAATGCATGCGAAACTTATTCTGTTCGCGTAACGTGTAGTTTTTGAGGTGAAAAAGTGGGTGCCAATTAAGTATTCGTCCAGATTACTGCGGAAAATCACTTTAAACCGTAGTAAGGATCACCGGGAGCGACGTTCGACCCTGTGCTTTTTGTGCCTCTCCGTGTCCAGAATCGCAGCATCGGTTGCTGCCGCTGTTGCTGGCCACACTGATACTAAGAAATCATGCACTAACTGAAATACATTTACTACATAACATTTAAGAAAAGATTCTTTTTTTCTCTGTCTGATGAGTTTTATCAGTTATTGCGCTTCAACTTTTTTTAAAAAAATACCAGTTTTGTTTTCATTTTTCTTTTATACAGGGGTCTTTCTTTCTAATCCATGATAAGCAATATCTTCTACGAATGTTTCCATAAAACATAACTGCTTTCCCCGTCTTCTCAGACATTAGATTGAAATTGTGTTTCATGTAAGCTACATTCATAGGTATAGCTACTTTTGCTGTATTTTTCACAGAGTGAATGTTAGTTCAGCTACAGTATCCATTTCATGGATTCTTAGACCAATCCACGTGGATTGGATCATTTTACATGTCGTCAGAATTCTGAGGTAACAGAAAATGTTTAAAGTTCTTTTCTCAGGATTTGATTTCTCCTGTTTTCAGAGTTTCCGTCCGTCATACATTTTCTCTCCTCATTTTTCTACTCTTGTAGAGTTCCCTGGCCGAAACGATAAAAATTTCATTATGTTCATTCGTCCGTCGTCACAACCCTTAAAATTCCTCCTTTGCGTCGTTTGTGATTAAATTTAACAGAAAGATGTATTCCCTTCATTGACAAACTGGTCACTAGACAAATACTCAAAAGAGAGTTAAAATAATTTTCATTTACCCCTTGATATTTCGTATCGTTGATATGATAGAAAAAACTAATAAATGTTTTTAATGGGATTTTTATTTGGTTGTTTAATTGTTTCCTAGATATTAGCTTCCGAAGACGTTAACAAGTTTGCCTTTCCTTCTAATTTTCCAACTAAATGACAGAAAAGTCTGAAAATATTCAATATTATGGCATTTAATATCGACTGGGAACGATTTTTTTTTATTTTGTTAATGAGATGCGTTGGGAAATGTTTTTAGATTTTCAAATTATCCTATCAGAAACAAAATATACATTGCGGCCATGAAACAACAAAGATTATTTTTTTGAGTGAGTGTGAGTTGTCTGGTAGCTCAGTGATGGAGGTTTTCGTTTCGAATCCTTGTACAGTCAGAAATTTCTACATTCATCGCTGGCAAAGCATTGTTTTGTTCCTGTAATACTTTCGAACCTTCCCTGATTCAGACTTCCTGTAATTCCTCCCACAGCAGTGGTGAAACGCGCTGCAACGAGAAGTTGTGACCAGTCCACATAAATTTATTTATTTAATGTAGGCACACCAAGAGAACACATATTGAACATTAATTAACCATTACACCCAAGGAGAATTAAACCCAATATGCATCCATTATTTCACGTGTACAATATTTTTACCACTTTAACTTTTAAATTTGAAGAAATGAATGTAGAAAATATTAAAATCTGGTGATTTAGTTGCTAGAGATAATGATACAGTTCTTATACTGGTGAAGAGTCTCGTTGAATTTTTCGTCCACTGTTTAGGTCTCACAAATTTAATCGCGTGCTATTAGTCCTGCATATGACCTTATAGCATATTTTCTTGACAATTTGCAGATTTTAATGAAGATTTCCTCCGTGAAACTGAGCGTGGTGGGTAAATGGCAGTTCTTTGGTCTCTCATTTTGGAGGACGCTGTTTCGAATCTGAGTTTGGCCTTCCCCCTAATGGTTTTCCTAAATCATCCAGATGTTTCCTTCATAGGGCCATGGCAGAACTCCTTCCCGTTCCTTGCCCCTCCGTCCTTGTCTACCGCTAATGACCTGGAAGTTGAGGATGCGTAAAGCCACACGAAACAAAAAATCCTACGTGAATACTGTGAATCGGTACGTAATTTCACATAGAACACCGGCTGCAGATGTTTACTCAATTACGATTTGTGGAGAAACCTTGATAATTTATTTAGGTATCGTAAATTAAAATTTCGATTTATAATTCTTTACTTACGGTGGTTATTTTTTATCAGACGTTTCTTCTTCAACACAAATTGTACTGTACATCTTGAGTTATGTATGTCATAATTAAAAGTGCATATTTTTAACTTCATTAAATTGTGGTACAAATCTCCCACTTGTTTCTTAGCAAATGTTAATATCATACAGACATTATAACTCACTAATGTAATCGGCAATTTGAGTGTGGTACTGTGTGTTTGTATCAAACATGCAGTACGATGTAAAAAATTCATAATATTAAAGTTAAACAAACCTACAGTACGTATGTTCGATACCAATCTTGAATGATTTCTCCAAATAAGCGTTTACTTGTTTTTAATTTTGCATTCAGTTTGCAATAATTAATTACGTGTGACTTCTTTATTTACAGAAATGTAATTTATTTCTTTGAGTTGAATTGTCTCAGTATATTGTAAAAGTCTTCAAAACAGGTGGTGAAGTATTCATTCCTAAGTCATACCATACTAAATTTTACAGTGCAATTCATTTTAAAACAGTAGTTTTGTAGCTTTATAAATTATGTATTGATCTTTAGATTGTGAATCCACTTTAACTATTCTACATTTCGATTAAATATCCGACATCTGCAGGAATAATGGTGATAGTAACAAAACAATATCAGCAACGGCTGATACAGACACCATTTTTTTCGAATAGTTGCGGTCGTCTTTACTTGAATAACATGATTATTATATTTGCCTCAACGGAATGGAACTTTTCGATGTTCCAACTATCTTATTTAACTAAGACTTTTCCGTTTTAAAAATTTCTCTGGTAGTACTACCATGCTCATATTAATCCGAACGACCTGAATTGCACATCGCTACATTTCCTCCTGGGACTTATTCAACCCATAATACACATCTACGAAGAGAGTACTATACCCTGGAGGTGGTACAGTCTCACGACTATTAAAATTGAGCCACATCCATAAAACCTCCATAAAACGAAATACATTTCCGCTTTTTTATTTCATAAACCGAAATAGTGATTACATTTCGGCAATAAAAGAGTTATAGGAACATCGAATACGTTTCATTTACTGTTTTAAAGACATTTTACAGTTATTAAGTGTTCACACATAACACGAAAGTTACCAATCTCAAACAAATTGCTGGTTTTTAGCAAGTACTGGATAACATCAAAATGCAGATTTTATACCCGTCTACAACAACTTAAAATGATTCGAAATTTACGTTGAATATTCAACGTTTGCTGTGTATTATAATTTTTGGAAACAGTACAGACTTATCTAAGAGTTCAGTCAAATATATAACACGTAACAAGATTTCGGATTTAATAATTTTGGCAGTGGTCTTGTAAGAATGCTTGCCTGTAAAAGTAATTCTTTTAGTTCTGTCGTTTCTTGAACATACTTAGCGTGGAACAATAGAAAAGAATCATAACATTAATGTTCTGGCTGACGTGAGACACTGTCAACGCAGCATGCGTGAGTAGGATTTGAAAGACACTTTTCTATTAAATTTAACTTCACCGTAAAGATTTGTGTCACTCAACATTCCCCATTTTTTCTAGTGCTCATAACAAAGTCAGGCGATTGATCATTGATGTAATACGTAATGATAACTGTTTAAAAATAATCAAGGAACTAAATCAAACTAATGTGTCTATTGTGCGATAAAGTTTTTTTTAGCTAATGTCCTTATTGTGCGACAACGATAATTTCTAGCCTGTGTTATTGGGAAGCAAATGAGAAACGAAATGGAAAGTGGCTGTTCTTACGAAAAAAATTCTCATCAAAGATGAACATAAAATTCAAAGCTTCCGTATTTAAAAACATGCTGCGCCGACTAGTGATAGCTAATAATATAATTGATGCATAACCCCAACTGGGCATTATTCGTGGCATGGAGTTATCTTCCCAGTCCTATCGCGTTGACCGCTTTCTCTGGGAGTCCGTAAAAAATTCGATTGCGGTAAGGGGCAAAATCGTTAACCGTAGCACAAAAAGAATATACGTTATTAAAGAAGTGCAGAAATTTTAAAAGTTAATTCTGACGCATATCACCATTGATGAAAAGTTTCTTTAATTCTATTTCCTAGATTTAAAATTCCAAGAAATAAACAGTAAATTCCAGGAACGAGGAAAGATAGTGCCTGGCTCGTTATTAGTTTCTCCTACCTCAGCTTCCGTCTCTGGTAAGCCTCACGCTACGGGGCTGTAATTGGCTCAGGTTCGGGGATGCTGATCCCGGAAGCTACGAGGTGCGATGTCTTGCGGTTCCACGGTTCGAGTCAGCCGAGGTCGAAAGTGGTTAAATGATGCGTTATGTTTTTCTTGGCTTACCCGTACACTGGGACAGTGAAAACATATTTTACACCTATTGGGAAGTTGAAATTACAAATTTCTGCCTGTATCTATTTTGAAATCGAAATTCGTTGTTATTCTTCAATAAAGTCACTATTATTTCAAAGGCATGGAAGTGGCTCTATTCTAAAAAGGTAAACGAATTCGGCAACGATATTAGAGAAATGGCCGCCATTCCTCATTCCATTGAGTAATTTCGAGATTTTTTTATTTAAACAGAATTTTTGATAACCAGATCGTGAGTGTGAATTGACTAATGTCTAGTGCCACTGATGAAATTTATCCTTCACCCAATTCGTTCAGCTATTAATTAATGTAAAATTCCGGGATATAAACAATAACTTTCAGGAACGAGGAAAGATAATGCCAAGGTATTTATGCGTTGTAGCTACCTCATCTTCCGTCTCTGGTAAGCCTGACGCGATGGGGCGGTAAGTGGCTCATATTCGCGGATGCAGATCCCGGAAGCTAGTGTGTTGTCTCGTGGTTCCACGGTTCGAGTCGCGCCGCGGGAAAAGTGGTTAAACGATGCGTTCTGTTTTTCTTGTGTTACCCGTACACTGAGACAGTAAAAACGTATTATACACCTATTGAGACGTTAAAATTACAGATTTCTGCCTGTGTCTATTGAGCAATCCAAATTCATTGTTATTATTGCAAAGGCCTGGAAGAAATTAGTGTTTTTTTTAAACGTAAACGAATTGGTCCACGGTCGTTGAGAAGTGGCAATTCCCCATTCCTTTGAGTATTTTCGGAATTTTGTTTTATTTAAACCGAAACTTTTTTGGCTGGATTGTGAATGTGACTTGACTACTATCTAATGCCGCTGAAGAACTTTGCCTATTTGTTTGATGAACATTAACACAATCAAAATTTAATTTAAAACTACTGGAATCTATATGTATTGACGTATTAACTCATTGTATGCTGAATTGACGCTAAAGTAGATACAATCATGTTGTGGATACTGAAATTTGTAACAATCTAGTCTTAAAGTATAAATTGTTCGCGATCATTCATTTCCCTTTTTATAAGTTCGGAACCTACACAATGCTTATGCATATTATATATTCTTGAATCCTTCCAAACTGCCTCAGGGAATAAGATACTTAATGAATCTCTTATAACCGAAAATATCAAATGATTTTTAACCAACTACCAACATGAAAGTAAACACTTTTGCGGCGGCAGCGCTGAAAGAAAGCTACTCTGGTTCCCAGCCACGCCGAAATCAGAACGTCTGTCCCATTTCCAACTGTATACGTTTATCCAAAATAATCATTTCGCAGTATAACGGATTTCACGTTTCAGAAACAATTAATTTATCGTTGGCATTATGTCTCTAATTTTAAGCCATGTCTATCATTAATTCTGTAGGTGGTCTATAATGATCATACACCGTCGTTAAGGAAAACAAAAATATAATGTAAAAACATGAAAGGAAATTGCATAGAACCAAATATTAGTACTGTAACAAATTAAATGACCATTGTCACTCAAAAATTTAAAACCAGGTTATTATCGTTGGACTAGCATAAATTCTTTTATTGCTGGTATAAATAAATAAAGTTAATTGAGAATCGGGATTGAAGCAGAGAGTTCTAAAATTACTGCTTTATAGCGTAGCGACTTGATATCTCCGGGATTTAATAACTCATTACTTAATAAATCATACAATTTTTGTGTTATTCTTTGTTTGCGATTACTTCAGTATAATAACATAAATAGATACCACCATTTGGCGAAGAAGGATGTCGCCACTCGTGTGAGTGTTCTTTAGTCTTGTGTGTGAAGTGGAACGGTGACGTTTCGTCACCCGTCATAGTCGGATCCAAAATAGACTAAGCCGCAATAATTCAAACAAACACAGCCTACCGGTAAAGAAAGTTCGACAGTGCCTTAGGACCGGAGGACCGAGCGTAATGGATGAGCCTTAACGCTCTGGCCTCGCATTTGGGAGGAGGCGGGTTTGAATACCCGTCCGACTATTAGAGGCGGAAAAGGACTAGTGGCAAGGATTTCACCAATGGCCTTTAAGGAATCATTTCAGTATAGCGTCACAGCGTCTACAAGAATGCGTGTGTCGAAAGGTGGTGAGGTAGAAAATTGTAAGATTGTTCAGCCCTTAAAACGATGTATACATCGAAGAAAGTAAATTGAAACTCTGCTTGGGAGACCTTAGATTTTGGATTTCCCTCTTACAGTTAACATGGATTACCATTGTATTTTTAATTTCCAGCTGTGACTTGCAGTCTTAAGGTGGATAATAAAACTTTAGCCGAATTTGCTGCTCGTGATGAATTATTACGTGTATTATTTGCGTTATAAAGGTTTCTTCTTAGCCTAAGGAAATAGGAATGTTCACACTTATTTCCTCCTGCAACGCTGCCACATCTACTTCCTCCAACGTTGTCACGATTTCTGACTTCTGGCAGTGCTACGGAAATTCATATACAAGGAATTGTGTCTCATAGCTAGGGAATATCATAAGAAGTGACACATTGCCCAAATGAAAAATTATTTTTCATCTACGTCTCATATTTTTATTTAACTGATTTTTTTTCTGTTTTTAACAGTTTGATTCTTTATACAGATTATCAATAAATATTCATTCACGAGATTTTGTATCTATATATATCTTCACTTTGGTAATATAATGGACGAAGCAAGACTGTGTTTATAAAGGCGGAGTGGCCGAACGGTAATGCGCTGACGTGTAGATTTGTTGATACTAGGTTCGATCCCACTTGCGGTTGAATATTTTTTCATTGATTATTTCCTTTTCACTTGTTACAAAATACATATCGTGTGTATATACGTATAAAAAACTTATTATATTTTACGGCAAATTGTTTAAAAATAAATTCTATTATCAAGGGCTAATACACTTGTCATCGGATGTCTCAGTCCACTAATGTAGCAGCATCTTTAGTTGTTTATCGTGAAGACAGATTCATTTAGCACCCCACATGAAAAACATTTTGTTAGCAGTTTATAGGCAACATCGACGATAAAAAGTGTGTATTTGGAATTTAAAATACTTTTCAGCCAATATAATCTGAAGAGTTTAGTGCATTTTAGTGCTGTAATGGCAGGGAGTACATTTGGTGTTGTTCATGGGAACCTGCAAGATTAATCATTGCTGTTTAATTTCTCGCTTGATCCGACAAAGAAGATATTATTTTTTTTTTTTAAATTGTTGATCTGATATTTCAATACGTTGTGAGTTAGGATTTTTTTTTGTAAATGCCTCTTCAAGGATCTAGAATTTTCTCAAACACGGCTAGTTCTTGGAGTCTGGCGCAAATACAGTAAACTTCTGTATCCAATGGTATCGCTGAGAATTTCTCCTTCTAAATGCCAATTTCATTTTTTAAGCCAGATGTGAAACTACAAGGCTGTTGTTTAACGCTAATTATATGGTTACTTCCCTTACGTCTTGGAGAGGCATTTACAAAAAAAAAAATCCTAACTCACAACGTATTGAAATCATAGATTCAAAATTAAAAAAATTAAAAATAATAGCTTCTTAGTCGGATCAAGCGAAAAATTAAACAGCAGTGATTAATCCTGCAGGTTCCCATGAACAACTCCAAATGTTCTCCCTGCCTTTTTGGCACTAAAATGCACTAAACTCGTCAGATTATATTACCTGAACAGTATTTTAATTCCAAATACACACATTTTATCGTCGATGTTGCCTATAAACTGCTAACAAAATGTTTTTCATGTGGAGTGCTAAATGAATCTGTCTTCACCATAAACAACTAAAGATGCTGCTACATTAGTGGACTGAGACATCCGATGAGAAGTGTATTCGCGCTTGATATTAGAATTTATTTTTAAACAATTTGCCGTAAAATATAATAAGTTTTTTATACGTATTTACACACAATATGTATTTTGTAACAAGTGAAAAGGAAATAATCAATGAAAAAATATTCATCCGCAAGTGGGTTCGAACCTAGGATCAACAACTCTACACGTCAGCGCATTACCGTTCAGCCACTCCACCTTTATAAACAGACGTGCTTCGTCCATTATATTACCAAAGTGAAGATATATATAGATACAAAATCTCGTGAATGAATATTTATTGATAATCTGTATAAAGAATCAAACAGTTAAAAACAGAAAAAAATCAGTTAAATTTAAATATGAGACGTGGAAGAAAAATAATTTTTCATTTGGGCAATGTGTCTCTTCTTATGATATCGCCTAGCTATGAGACACGATTCCTTGTATAGGAATTTCCGTAGCACTGCCAGAAGTCAGAAATCGTGACAATGTTGGAGGAAGTAGATGTGGCAGCGTTGCAGGAGGAAATAAGAGTGAACTTTCCTATTTAAGTCGGCTAAGAATAACACCTTTGTAACGCAAATAATACACGTAATAATTCATCACGAGCAGCAAATTCGGCTAAAGTTTTATTATCCAACATAAGACTGCAAGTCACAGCTGGAAATTAAAAATACAATGGTAATCCATGTTAACTGTAAGAGGGAAATCCAAAATCTAAGGTCTCCCAAGCAAAGTTTCAATTTACTTTCTTCAATGTATACATCGTTTTAAGGGCTGAACAATCATCCAATTTTCTACCTCACCACCATTCGATACACGCATTCTTGTAGACGCTGTGACGCTCTGGCCTCTCATTCGGGAGGACACAGGTTGGAATCCTAGTACGGCCATCCAGATTTGGGGTTTCAATGGTTTCCTCAAACCACTCTATGTGAATTCTGGAATGATTCCTTAAAGGCCATTGGTGAAATCCTTGCCACTAGTCCTTTTCCGCATCTAATAGTCGGACGGGTATTCAAACCCGCCTCCTCCCAAATGGGAGGCCAGAGCGTTAAGGCTCATCCTTTACGCTCGGTCCTCCGGTCCTAAGGCACTGTAGAACTTTCTTTACCAGTAGGCTGTGTTTGTTTGAATTTTTGCGGCTTAGTTTATTTTGGATTCGACTATCACGGGTAATTTTAGAACTCTCTGCTTCAATCCCGATTCTCAATTAACTTTCTTTATTTATACCAGCAATAAAAGAATTTATGCTAGTCCTACTATAATAACCTGGTTTTAAATTTTTGAGTGACAATGGTCATTTAATTTGTTACAGTACTAATATTTGGTTCTATGCAATTTCCTTTCATGTTTTTACATTATATTTTTGTTTTCCTTAACGACGGTGTATGATCATTATAGACCACCTACAGAATTAATGATAGACATTGCTTAAAATTAGAGACATAATTCCAACGATAAATTAATTGTTTATGACCCGTGAAATTCGTTCTGCTGTGAAATGATTATTTTCGATAAACGTGCACAGTTGGAAATGGGACAGAAGATCTGATTTCGGCGTGGTTGGGAACCAGAGTAGCTTTCTTTCAGCGCTGCCGCCGCAAAAGTGTTTACTTTCATGTTGGTAGTTGGTTAAAAATCATTTGATATTTTCGGTTATAAGAGATTCGTTAAGTATCTTATTCCCTGAGGCAGTTTGGAAGGATTCAAGAATATATAATATACATAAGCATTGTGTAGGTTCCGAACTTATAAACAGGGAAAACAATTTAAAAGCAAATGAAATACGTGGATATGAACCTTGAACCGAGGGTTCCGAAAACCACAACGCTAACCACAGGACACCCCCCCCCCCCCGCTCAAGCTAGATACCTACTCGTCATTTTGTTAACAATGCTGCCTAGGAAGACTGTTTCATTCAATCTTTTCCGAAATAATCTCTTGTTTCTGTAGATTGGTAGTACTACCTCCTCGAAAATGGTTATTCGCTGGTTTGTCCACAGACCACATTATGAGTGAAATATTATCGGAAGGAATTAGCCAAACCAGTATGTAAATAATGATCGTTAATGTTTTACGCTTCTCAGTTGTAGTAAATAGTAGAACGGAGCCTTAGGGGTTATTTTTTGCCTCGCTTTAATGCATTCCCGTTAATTACAACTTTTGAGATAAGTTCTACGATCTGAATTTATTTAAAGTGTTATTGAAATGTAGGGGAAGGTTGATGAACTACCCCGCCATTATGAATCGTTAGTGGGGAGGAGCTTAATTCCAATTTTGTTTCATGCATTGACTTACGGAAATGAATAATCTGAAATATAGATGGATCTGAATGAAATATCCCCCAATGATATTGCCAAAAGGGGGAGCCAGCATTGTCTTACTCTTTCCTGGGATGAGATTGATGCCAGATTGTGCAAATGACTGATAGAACATGACAGCGCTGTCCATATTTAATGCAAAGACTGTACAAGTATATATAGAAAATTAATGATTATGCATTCTCTAAGAAGTAGAAATATCCTGGGAATGGATATTCCATACGAGCCGTTCACGAGCCGTTCACGGAAAGGTTGCGCGTTCAACGCTGTGTGTAAACAGCCTTATTTCCTCATGATGATCCTCCCACACATCACTTGCCGAGTGTAACTGAGACAAACTATAAATCCTTATAACGAATTACAATGTGGCACTTGACAGTGCTCTCGTCATCTATCAGCTGACACGTAAGTTTTCTATTAACATTACGAAAAAATAAGTGTCACTATTTCTTTCTGTTATGATATTTATCTTGAGATGAAAAAATTCAAAAATTTAGAAACTGATAGATTTTTTTTTTTTTTTTTAGAATAAATGAAACGTAGGATATTTATAAAACCACTCTTCTTTCTCATAGTCCTCGTGGATGTTATGACGTCGATATACTGGCTATCGTTTTACACAACTATGAGGAAACAAACCTTTTACTTTACACTTTGGCGAAATGTAATGATCGCGAACAATTTATACTTTAAGACTAGATTGTTACAAATTTCAGTATCCACAACATGATTGTATCTACTTTAGCGTCAATTCAGCATACAATGAGTTAATACGTCAATACATACAGATACCAGTAGTTTTAAATTAAATTTTGATTGTGTTAATGTTCATCAAACAAATAGGCAAAGTTCTTCAGCGGCATTAGACAGTAGTCAAGTCACATTCACGATCCAGCCAAAAAAGTTTCGGTTTAAATAAAACAAAATTCCGAAAATACTCAAAGGAATGGGGAATTGCCACTTCTCAACGACCATGGACCAATTCGTTTACGTTTAAAAAAAAAAAACACTAATTTCTTCCAGGCCTTTGCAATAATAACAATGAATTTGGATTGCTCAATAGACACAGGCAGAAATCTGTAATTTTAACGTCTCAATAGGTGTATAATACGTTTTTACTGTCTCAGTGTACGGGTAACACAAGAAAAACAGAACGCATCGTTTAACCACTTTTCCCGCGGCGCGACTCGAACCGTGGAACCACGAGACAACACACTAGCTTCCGGGATCTGCATCCGCGAATATGAGCCACTTACCGCCCCATCGCGTCAGGCTTACCAGAGACGGAAGATGAGGTAGCTACAACGCATAAATACCTTGGCATTATCTTTCCTCGTTCCTGAAAGTTATTATTTATATCCCGGAATTTTACATTAGTTAATAGCTGAACGAATTGGGTGAAGGGTAAATTTCATCAGTGGCACTAGACATTAGTCAATTCACACTCACGATCTGGTTATCAAAAATTCTGTTTAAATAAAAAATCTCGAAATTACTCAATGGAATGAGGAATGACGGCCATTTCTCTAATATCGTTGCCGAATTCGTTTACCTTTTTAGAATAGAGCCACTTCCATGCCTTTGAAATAATAGTGACTTTATTGAAGAATAACAACGAATTTCGATTTCAAAATAGATACAGGCAGAAATTTGTAATTTCAACTTCCCAATAGGTGTAAAATATGTTTTCACTGTCCCAGTGTACGGGTAAGCCAAGAAAAACATAACGCACCATTTAACCACTTTCGACCTCGGCTGACTCGAACCGTGGAACCGCAAGACATCGCACCTCGTAGCTTCCGGGATCAGCATCCCCGAACCTGAGCCAATTACAGCCCCATAGCGTGAGGCTTACCAGAGACGGAAGCTGAGGTAGGAGAAACTAATAACGAGCCAGGCATTATCTTTCCTCGTTCCTGGAATTTACTGTTTATTTCTTGTAATTTTAAATCTAGGAAATAAAATTAAAGAAACTTTTCATCAATGGTGATATGCGTCAGAATTAACTTTTAAAATTTCTGCACTTCTTTAATAACGTATATTCTTTTTGTGCTACGGTTAACGATTTTGCCCCTTACCGCAATCGAATTTTTTACGGACTCCCAGAGAAAGCGGTCAACGCGATAGGACTGGGAAGATAACTCCATGCCACAAATAATGCCCAGTTGGGGTTATGCATCAATTATATCATTAGCTATCACTAGTCGGCGCAGCATGTTTTTAAATACGGAAGCTTTGAATTTTATGTTCATCTTTGATGAGAATTTTTTCGTAAGAACAGCCACTTTCCATTTCGTTTCTCATTTGCTTCCCAATACCACAGGCTAGAAATTATCGTTGTCGCACAATAAGGACATTAGCTAAAAAAAAACTTTATCGCACAATAGACACATTAGTTTGATTTAGTTCCTTGATTATTTTTAAACAGTTATCATTACGTATTACATCAATGATCAATCGCCTGACTTTGTTATGAGCACTAGAAAAAATGGGGAATGTTGAGTGACACAAATCTTTACGGTGAAGTTAAATTTAATAGAAAAGTGTCTTTCAAATCCTACTCACGCATGCTGCGTTGACAGTGTCTCACGTCAGCCAGAACATTAATGTTATGATTCTTTTCTATTGTTCCACGCTAAGTATGTTCAAGAAACGACAGAACTAAAAGAATTACTTTTACAGGCAAGCATTCTTACAAGACCACTGCCAAAATTATTAAATCCGAAATCTTGTTACGTGTTATATATTTGACTGAACTCTTAGATAAGTCTGTACTGTTTCCAAAAATTATAATACACAGCAAACGTTGAATATTAACGTAAATTTCGAATCATTTTAAGTTGTTGTAGACGGGTATAAAATCTGCATTTTGATGTTATCCAGTACTTGCTAAAAACCAGCATTTTGTTTTGAGATTGGTAACTTTCGTGTTATGTGTGAACACTTAATAACTGTAAAATGTCTTTAAAACAGTAAATGAAACGTATTCGATGTTCCTATAACTCTTTTATTGCCGAAATGTAATCACTATTTCGGTTTATGAAACAAAAAAGCGGAAATGTATTTCGTTTTATGGGAGGTGGATGTGGCTCAATTTTAATAGTCGTGAGACTGTACCTCCTCCAGGGTATAGTACTGTCTTTGTAGATGTGTATAATGGGTTGAATAAGTCCCAGGAGGAAATGTAGCGATGTGCAATTCAGGTCGTTCGGATTAATATGAGCATGGTAGTACATATACTTAGAAGCCGTCTTATTATATTTACTTTCAGTAAAGCTTTTTACTCCTTGGCCTTTCAACATACTTCATTGCTGTAATCATTCTGATTAGACATTTCAACTGTCCTCACGTGCCAATGAATCTAATGACCATAACATCGAGGAGGCGTAAAAGCATAAAAAAATATTTACATCACAGTCGAATGTAAATAGTCACGCCAGCTAAGACAGATCTCACATTTTAATTAAAAAAAAAAAAAAAAACATTTCGGCTATTCATAATAAAATGAAGCATTGAATCTTTGAACAGAATAGTTAAATTTACAGGTACCGTAAGGGATTTTACTTTGCTATCTGTTTATATTATTTTGTCTACATACTTATAATTTTTTAATTACTTAATTTATATAAATTGCATAGAATGTATACTTGGTTCACCGTTAATGGCCGCGGTCTTAAATTTACTGAACAAAACTCAGATCTGAGTTTGCATTCAAATCCGACGGATGGGATTTAACTGGGGATTCAAGGCATAGTAACATCGCTAGTGAGGATTTTTTGCGTCTGGATGTACCATACGTTATAAAATGCATTTTTTAGCACGAAGAATTAGTAATTAGTATTTCTTACATGAATACCCTAGAGATACCGCATCATTGCAATACAAACAACATATCTGCTTGGCACTGCACCCAGAGCGAATGATGAATGGACGATTTCTTCTCCTCTGATCAAGACCGACAGCCCAATTTCCGTTCCACAGCTCCTCTTTCTTTCCTCCGGTTGTCACGTATCGACGTCCTCTTACTAAGGAGTGTTCATTTCTGTTTTTCTACTGTACATGGCGCCTCCGCAGGATTTTGATTGCTTTTTTAACGCTGTCATCGTTCCGTCGATTTGTTTGTTACACAGAGTCGTGCTCTGTGTGTTTGGTAGCACTACGTGGACCCACGGATCGCTCTTTTTTCTCTGTCCTAACGCACTTTCCCTTATCTTGTACTCCAGTATTAAAGGCAACGACCCAGATTCCTGTATAATAATGTTTACGTATTTTCCACATTTGCTGATTTCTAGCATTACGTCCCACCCGCTCTGAAGAAGTGTACTGCATTTATCAAAAATTCATTTTTAGTGGAATCATTCGTATTTGAAGCACAGCTTACATGACGTCGCCGTTACAGGGTAACAAAAAAACGCTATTAAAATCTTACTTAATGAGGCAAAATCACGTAATTGTAAGGATGATGAAATATGCATTCCGGTCCTCGATTTTGATAAGTTATGATGTTTAAAACGTTTCTCACGTTTCATTTGATTCTCGTACGTTTTAGAGGAAACATTCAACTCCTCAGTGCAAGCGTAGTAACACAAAACTTCGCTTTTTTCAACCTGTAAAAGGTAAAAAATAATTCTACTGATCACTAACACACGTGGCAATAACTTTTTTACCTATGTGTGTATTAATATCCAAATCTACCAGATGTCAACAGCACGTACAGTGGTCCCTACAGGTACCATAAGGCACAATGCAGTGATATCTTTATATCCAGCAAGTACCAGATTTATCGTTGAAATATTCAGCATCTACAAAGTTTGGTTTATGGTCTGTACTCTTCCGCAGCTTTACGCATTTCGAGTGTTGTATCCATTTTATTTGGAGAATTTTTGTTATTTAATTTTTTTTTTTTTTATTTTTTTTTTTTATTTTTTTTTTTTACTATTTCATTCCTCCCAGCAGAAGGCTGGGAGGCGGGCTGCTGGAGAGTCATAGGGGACTCTTTTCAGCCAATCTACTACTACGGGGAGGGAAGGGAGATGGAAGGTCGGCCGTGGCCTTCTAGGGAACCATCCCAGCATTCGCCTAATTGTCTGAGGGAAACCACGGAAAACCTCAGACAGGATGGCCGAACCGAGCTTAACCCCGGTCCTCCCGAATGATAGGTAGGAGGCCAATATTGGCCTCCTCCCATCTCGGTGTGTTATTTAATTTTTGTATTGATGTATTTAATTAAAACTGCTAATATTCCGACTGCGGGCCACTAGTCTCAACTTCGCGGTCCACAGGTTGAGAAACACTGCCCTAGATGATTGCGGGGTGCAATTTGAAACAGTCAAAGAAGTTATATTAACAATAATATTTTTTGTATTTATATGACACTGGCTGACCGAGGCAAGATATAAGGATTTAATGAGGACCATCGTGCAATGTGATGTTGGTAAAAAAAGCCAGTGTTTCTGTATTTTATAATTTAAAAATGAAAATCATGTTGAAGAGAGAATGTGAACGTTTACAGTATCTTTATTTACCAAAAAGCTTAAAGTTCTTTATTTAGTGTCTTGGCTGCAAAATTAAGTTGAGTATATATATCATTATTAAAAAGCAGCATTTTTTATATTAATAACTATGAGATAGAAACAAATTTACCGAGCGTGGTAGGTGAGCGGTACCACTCTGGCCTCACATTCGAGAAGACGCTGGTTCGAATCCCGTCTGGCCATCCAGATTTGCGTTTTTAAATAGTTTCCCAATCCAGGCGAATGCCGGGATGATTCCTCAAAAAAAAAAAAAAAAAAAATGGCCATTAGCGAATTCCATCCCTTTCTTTGCTCCCAGTCCTTTTCGGCCTCTAATGACCCCGACGTCGACGTGGCATAAAGCCAGAAGTATATATATATATATATATATATATATATATATATATATATATATATATATATAGTATTTTAATTAGATTGTATTTTACATGGAGTTATCAAACTGATCCAGAGCAGAAAGGATGAATTACTGTATATGATTGTAAAGAAAGAGATGTTGAATCCAGTAAATCCAACTATTACAACTTTCTTCGTTTACGGTATTAAATTAATTGAGAAGGTTATCGGAATACTTACTTAACGCAGGTATTGTCTAGTTTCTTCAATGGGTTTGTGATACCATTTTTTAAATGAAACTTAGTTTGTCTTGTTTGAATATAAATCATCCTACTAAGTATAATTTTTATCTTTATCACAATAGTAATAAATGGTAGCATCATGAGGCATAAACCATGCCTTTGTCTCTCCCTCTCTCTTTCTCTCTCTCTCTCTCTCTCTCTCTCTCTCACACACACACACACACACACACACACACACACACAAATCACTGGCACAGAATCAAGCCGGTGATCCTCGGAACGTGAAGCGTCCTCCGGCCACTGTATTTCCGCAGCTGGTATCCGTCAATTATCCTGCCTCTATTAGAACTGGCTTCGACGGATCAAAAATCTCAACCTTCACCGCCACCCTGGATGTTGTTATGGTGTGGAAGCAGAGTTGACTGCTAACGGGCTGGACTCGAACCCCGGTCCAGGGGCCAGAGGCAGCAGGTGTACGCGGGAGAGAGCCACCAACACCTGCCGGCCCCGATACCTGACGGAGAAAAACATCCGACACGTGGACAACGCACCAAGTGGACTGCAGCCTGAGATATCGGAACCCCCAGTACTATATTAACTGCTCCTCATAGAGTACCACGGATAGTATTTAATCTCTGAGCAACAGTATTAGGAGCTTCTAGATAAACAATTTTAATGTAGTTCAACACGTACGGAATAATGCTACAGAATAAGTACATTGTACTGGATCGTTATAAATATTTCGTCACGATATAATCGATTTGGGTTTGCGAACGCGTGACCCTAAGGTTTTATTATTGTATTCAATCTTTAGAAATATCTCAGTGTTATGAAAACGAGAGGTATGACGAATAATCACAATTTTAAGACATAGTAATGTGGTTAGTTTGTTAACTGAAGGTGTAAGGAAAGACAAAGACCTTGAAGAAAACTTTTTTAACTCGTATATGGAGTTGAAATTAACTAAATGTAGAAAGAGGATGAATGCATGAAATCATTTACAAAAGAGGAGATGAAAATTATTATAAATGTGTTTAGCAGTCTCATAATTTTGTTTTATGACTTGCTTATTTACAGGGAGGTGAAGAAATCTAGAAGAAATTGAGAGGAACCAAACTTTTTTTTTCGGTACATGATGTCCAATGGCGAATAGAGTTAATTATGAATTAACCGAAACATTTATAACGCAGCCTGTATGATTATGCTCAAAGATATGCAGGCAAGAGATTAAAAACGGTCGTTAGCCGATTATGTAACGTTGGGACAAGAAATCATTTATAGTAAGATCGTATATCAACAATATAGTACACAAGCGAAATGCCGAAGATATGTAAACTGTTATGGAAATATTGATGCTTCGAAACGAAAGACACAATTGTTTCTTCTGACGATATTCAGTTCATAAACATGGTTTTGATCGAAATGAGATGCATTGTAGTCTATAATACCATCAAAAAATATATCTTATTTATAACCGTCCGTGACCTAGGTTATACTCGAATCTGTGACACTTGCAACCTGAGGTAAAAGACTACTGACAGGTGTCTCGCAGCACCTCGACCTTGGTAGGCTGGCTGAATATGAAAGGTATGAGAAGCGCAGGTTAATGGCCAACAGCGACCCAAATTCAATGAGCAATAAAATGTCCTGAAGTAGGCTCATACGAAAAAATAAGATGAAACTAAGAAGTTTCGGTAGAACATAACAGTTCCAGACACAGAAGACACTGACATGAAGAAAGGTTATTACGGAACGTGGTCTTCTTCTCTAACTCATTCCTCAGGAGTATACACGTAGTATTGATGTGGAAGCAGAAGTGTTTGATCAACATGGTCAACATGAAACAACAAAGGTGTGCTAAATGTCTGAATTACTAAGAAATGTCACACAGTATCCAATAGATATAAGATTAAATATATACTGGCAATGCTTAGGTGCATCTTCATTCGAAAACTATACGAAATGGAGAGACCTTGCAAGATGGATTTAAAATAACTATTGGATCCCTACTTCTAACACAAAATTGCAGCACTTCAATAGTCGCTTCGTGGGAGACATGTAGCAACGTGTATTCTACTCTAATATTGCGTCAGTTGTTTGTTCCGAGAAACTGAATATATTGACTATTAAATTTTCACTAAGCATGGAATGACGGAAAGCTTCCTTATTCACCCTTGATTAAGTTCTTCTCCGTAGAACACAGAATTATTCTGATTCTTTTAGCTCTCTTCTCTTCCGACAATGCATCCTGTCAAACGCAAACACACACACATGCATGGTAATGTGGCCCTGATACCATAGTCCTAATTAGCATTGTCTTCATAATTTACAGACTCAGATGTTCGGTCTGGACCAAAATACTTAGATCTGTTGCCAAAACAAATAGATACAAGTTCCTGTAGATAAATAAGAGAGGCACACTTAGTTTGCAGCCAGATAGTGTCCTCTACAATCAGTGACACCAATTTCAGTAGCTTATCGACGTTAAGACTGGCTGCTCCGACTCGGTAAGAATGAGTGGTTCACTTCCTGTAACTTTCCACACTTACATCTTTATGTGAAGGAGCAATTATTAAATTTAAGACCCCGTCTCTAAAGACCTAGTTGTTATAGGAGACGTTAAGCAGTTAAAAAAATAAAAAATAAAATAAGACTAGCAGTTGTAACGGTGAACCTTCTGTAATGCAATCGGAATACCTGGTTTTGTTTCAGCTACTATTCATAGTTCCTTTTTGGAACATCTAATTCTTACCGTTAGATCGCTCCTTAGGATATTTGAGGCTGGACGGAACGATAGCATTTCCGCGTTCAACGGCATCCCAAGAAGAATGCTAGTCTGTACGTTACTGTTGAGCTTGAAAAATGTCTGTTTAAGTAAAGTGTGTGTTGTTGGAACAATTTACTGACGTTGATATTAATTTATTATATCCTGGTTATAAGAAGGATATGTGGTAACAAATGATCCAGCAATGCGTATCATCTTCCATTTTACTGTGTGGGAAATATGCACTTCATTTCTATATCTGCAGTCCTCGAAGGGGAAGCCCATCCAAAATGTGTTTGCTGTCATTAGTAGACGTCTTCCCGCAGCCTGAGCCACGTCGTTCAATCATCGCTCCTCCGCAGACACCGCTCCAGTTGTACAGTTAGAGCTCGTAGCGTCGGCCGAGTTAACCCGGGATGCTGATGCGTCGGCAGTGACAAAGTACCGAACTGAGTGTTTTGTGTGTTTTTACGGCCCGCGGGCAGGGCAAGAACCGCATTCCGGCCGACCAGTAGCTAATGGAACGAGCGGCCAATCCGACCATGAACAAGTCCAAGTGTCGCCACCAACACCACCGGCGTTACTCACGCACCAACTAGTTAGTAATGTACGGAAGTAGAAAACTGGACATGACAGCCAGCAAAAATTTCAATCTTCAGATTTTCGTTGTAATTTTTCAATTTAATTTAAATACAATGGAGCGTATGCCCCAGTGACAATACATCTACTGCAGCATTCCTAATTTGAAATTATTTAATATAAATATTGCCACCCACCTGTTTTTGCCCTTTAAGAATTTTAGTTTGTAGTTCATTCAAAAATCAAGCCTCATTGCCAGTATGTGGCTCATACACTGCCAACATCCTCTTCACTCGTCTTTTATCTTCCAATGACATCTCCTTATATCAGTTACCGATTTTGTTCTGTGCTACTTTACATAAACAAATCTTTGCACCCGCTCAACACCTGTACTTGATAACAAAAATGTTGGTCCATATTCATGCAGTGGTCTGACTTAAGTTCGGTAGCCCAGTTTCGGCACTTCCCTGCTACATCACCAATAAATAAAAAGAGTTTGAAATATCTCTGCGCCACCTGTTAAATGTGTACTACAAAACTATTTTACTTATCAAATGTTATGTCATGATGCTACAGATTTGGGGATCTCATGAAGAGATTTTCACTATTTTCGCCGTTATGTCTGTATATGCCACTGTCTATTGGAGACATATTGTTCTTACCAACATAACCTGTGTTCTTTTGAATAGAATGAGCGGTAGCAGCGCTATTATGATATCTCGAACTGAGTTAATGTTCCCATCTGCTGTTTTATTAAAGGCCGTTATCTCGTACTTTAATTTCTGCTATCATGTAAAAAAATTACAGGAATATCTCGAAATCACAGGTAGCTTGTACAGTTTTTTAACACTAAGCACTTTCAAAACTTTACTTCAGTGAAGTTAATGGAATTTATGATAAGTAATCGTGAAACTCAAAAGAAGTTGTGTAAGGAAATTGCCAACATACGCTCAATCGCAACTGGAGTTATCTTAATAGCATGGAAATGGGAACAGTATTCATCCATTGCATCAAAATATGATAAGTTCAAACTTAGAAACCAATATTATACATCAGGTTACTGGATGTCAGATATATGTTCATACCAGTTGTAGTATTCATGCCTACTGCACAACAGATAACACTGGTTTCTGAAAACAAACAGAGCTTTCTGGACCAGTAACATTTCACTAAATTGGCCGCAAGCGTATTATACTCAGGTATGAAAAACAATAAAATTTGAATTAACTTTTAATTGTGTTAAGGGTAAATGGCTTAAATATCTTTAACGTCAATTTTATGACCTGAATGACAGAAAAAATGCGTATATGGGAATGAGAGTGAGTGACACAGGACGGTGATACCAGCACTAATTATTTAAAAACTTTTTGCTGTGTGAACTGTATGAAGAGACTTCTAAATGCTTAAGGAATAACAAATTAATTACTCTATTACGATCATACCTTTAATTTATTGATGTATAATTATATGAAAAAAACGTTGGAAACTCGTCTTTCCATAATGCCATCCGACAGATGATTTTAGTTGAGATCTCTGTGAGGAAAGGTGAATTATATTATATTATTGTTCTAATATGTGTTTGATTTATGAGTTATTTTAACTTTTTCTCATGATTATATTTGAGAATAATTAAGTTTATTTGGCACTCTAGTAGATATAGTCTTACTGGAACTACATCATTCACATCTCTGATGTTATTTCACAAATTTAATTCCAATTTTGAATAATTTTCCACTGGCACTGCGCAAAAAAGAGTGAAACTTTTTTAAATATTTTGTTTCATCACTGCTATTTGTACAATATAAATTTGGCCAATCAGTCCTATATATTTATAGATTTTTCATTTGTATTGTTCCTTCTGATACAATTAGCTTGCTCGTTTTAATTTCTGAATTTCCAACAATAGTGAAATGATTAATCGTAGAATATTCCTTTTAGAATCTATATAAAAAATAGTAGCCAACCTTCCAAGTTTAATCAAGATACTCGTACATATGGAATAAGGACGAAATATTATTCGACGTATCAAAATGTTAATCGACGTACAGTCATTCATAACGCCTTTTACTAAATTCACTTTAGTGTCCGCTTCTGATCGTGAATATTGTGCTTTTGTTGTAAACGGTAGTTTGTAGATATGTGTAAGAATTAACCTTTGTATCCTGGCCGGGATCACGTAATGTGGTGTTAAGTAGAAATCTGGTGTATTTATATAATTACAGTAAACAATATACACAGCATATTTTAACTGGGTTTAGGTTTTGTATCTCATGTATCATTGCTCATCGTACATCAACTGAACATCTATAACTTATTCTATTTTGCAAGAGAATTATTATTTTTTTTCATACGGATACAGTAATCGCTTTATAATTTAGCAGTAAATACCAAATAAGGACACGAATTACATCCATTTGATTCCCTTCATGGATGTTTATTTGTTGTATATAAAGTTATACTAAAGTTAGGTACTGAAAAAGCAGCCAGTGAAAGCTCGTATATAAACATTGGAAATCAAAAATCTAATTTATTTATGTTGATTAAAAAAGTATGAGATAAAAAGACTGAAAGTTAAAAAAAACTAAAAGCAAACAAATGTAACAAAAAGTAGTTAACACCTTAAACTTTAACAATAAACGAATAAAGTATGTAATTTTTGTTACATTGGTGTCGTTGATGGGGTGGTTTATTTGGCTCTTACCGTCATTACTAATCACTGTATACAGCCCATATCATGGCTAACTTACATTTACACAATACTGAAAAGCAAAGTTATACTACTGGCAACAAAACATCGTACAAGTGAATCCATAATATATCTAAAAGTCAAAAATTGTTTAAACTCCACTTTGCGCGTCATGTCTGACTTCCTGTAATAAGTTTGTTTCGCTGCTTCCCACTTGAAGTATTCAGGCCATTAGCAGCTCCTATAGAAGTGGGAGCTAGCTCCAGAAAGGGACGAACTTGTTCACACTTTTAAAGGATTGGAAGAAAAAACTTCCTAAAGACAGACACCTGGCGCCGATGAATGAAGTAATAAAAGAACCGTTTGCTACAAGCGTTAACAAATCACCATTTATAGAGTTTTTCGTGTATTTGGAGATGTTATAAACAAGTTTAACCTTCGTTAAAATCTAAGTGACCTGCAACAAACGTGATTTCGTATTAACAGTTAATGAGCGAAGACATAAATCTGAGTATTTTATTAGCTCCTCAATTAATTTGTATCAGGCTCTATAACTATTAACATTAGTTCCTTATTTCTTTAACATATGCTGTTTAATAGTGATCCTTCGTTTAAATAGCCGTCATCGTAGAGAAGTATTAGTAAAAGTATAATATAACTAAACACCTTTTACAAAGTCATTTGCTGTATTTCATTATTCTCTGTTTATCTGCATTTTTATTACTTATCTTTGTTTTTATGCACAGGCATAGTACATAATTCTGGCATAATATTGCAGTCTACGACTAACTACAAATGAAAAGTACCAAATTTTTTATATCTAAAATCTAAATCCAGTTGTGTTTTATACTCACCATATTGTATCCCTTTCATTCGCATATTCTATTTTCTCCTGCAGCAGATACTAATGTCTTATTGTTGTTGTTGTTGTTGTTGTTGGGGCTTTAGGGCGCGTCAACGTCGGGGTTATTAGCGCCCTCTAATGTCTTATTACCTTATTTATTCCCCAGATCAGCTGCGTTTAAATAGTAGTGAATTATGTGCTGAGAAACAAAAGATTCAGTTAGTGTTTTTTTCCAGAGTGATTCCTTCCCGCTTCCTCAACGGTTATGACAAAAGTCCTTTAACAGCATTAAGAAACTATAACAACCATAGTGGGATTATTTCCTTTTGAACGACATAGTTAATTTAAGTAAATTCCCGTTACTAATTTCTATCACTTTTGCGAAAAATTGAATGAAAAGAACAATTTCGGAAGTGACTTACCAAAGATATTGTGCTTTCACATTAAACATTTTGAAGAACACCATAAATCTCTATTCATTTATTTAAAAATGACAATATCAGGGTTTTTCGAAGATTTTAATTTTTAGTACATTTTAAAATTTTGAAATGTATCTATATTCGGATATAATTTCTCACTTTTGTTATCATTCTGCATTTAAAATACCGTTGTGATTTTAATTTTTTAACTGCGCTTTTATTAAGATGATTGATATTATTATTTCTGATAATCGTATTTATTGTTAGTCTTATGTAAATTAAAATTTAAAATATTCTGAACTCATTTTTAAATTTAAACGCCTGATAAGTGTTAGCTATTCGAAAAGTTTTAAACTTCTAAAATTACGATAAACTTTATAGATGAATTACAAATTAATTTTCTACTAATCCACGTTTCTAGCTTGATCTCTATTGTTTCGCCAAAATTATCTCAATCAAGAAACAAATTATTTTTAGAATACATAAACAAAATTAATACGAAGCGATAATTTTGAACTTGTAAATAATTTCGTAGAGCACTTAGTAACTGGCATTTAGTTAATGAATCGTTTTCAATGTTTTAATTAAGCTAATATGTTGAGGATACTTAAGTCAATTGCATAATTCATATTAATGTGACTGTAAGCAGAAATGGTTTCCAGCGATGGTAGTGATGTAATTGTTTAATTACGGCACGTTCCATTTTCTTGCTTCTTCTTCTTCTTTTTTTTTTCATTCCTATACGCCTTGTCGAGGTCATTAGAGAATACTCGGGGCACGGAATGGGAAACTATTCGGCCATGGAAACATCACAGCATTCACCTGAATTTATTTCGGGAAGCTATGGAAAACAGAAATCTGGATGGCCGTGCGGAGATTCGAGCCCGCGCCCACCCGCCTGCGAGGCCAAAGCGTTATCGCTCACCCACTACTCTCGTTCATTTCCTCGCCTTAAATCCCAAAAGAACTACATCAACGTGACTGCATACTATAAGCTAAATACAATGTTTTTGATCTGACTGATTTTAAAACTGTCGCCACCTTGCAGTCTGGCACTAAGCGGAGCGGAGTTTATCATGAGATCAGCTGCAGGCAGACACAGCAAGTAGTGCAGGTGGCCTACCGCACGCGGGCCTCCGGTGAGCGGAGCCGGTCCGCGTTGGTGTTCGTTTTTCTCGCAGGTGGCGGGCGCGGCAGGTGCAGGTGTCTGCGGACGTCGCGTGGCGGAAGCGTGCCGGGCTCCAATTAGCACAGCCTCAGCCACAGGACACTATACAGGCACCTCACACCGCCGCACTAATTAAGACCGAGCACTGTGTCGGAGCGCGCTGTGCGTCCAAGGCCAACTCGCAGCATCCGAAACAAGATCCAGAGAATCATTTAGTCACCACAATACAGTATTCCAAGTTCCAATTTAAGAAATTTGCTTCCAAGGACCTACTGCTAAAAGTAAATTAATTTATGTATATGATCTGATAGGGAGATAAGCACGTATTTTAATAACGGACTTCTCTCTGTTGACTCGCGCACTTATCTGTTTTCGAGGAATGTTTCTGCAGAATTTTCAGTTCCTTAGTCTCTCTGTTATTCACTGTGAAAGTCGTAATTTTAATATTTCTTGTCGTCCAACTTTTCAATAGAACAACAGAGCAATCGCATTGAAACAATATGTACCGCAAAAACAATGAGGGATCCTAATTTTAAATAGTCGTTTATGTATTCAATACGAGTAAGCTGAACCTAACAATAAAACGAATCTTAAATTAAGAGCCTAAAATAGTAGTAGTTACATAACTGAAGGACAGCTCTAACTGTTGAAGTTGCTCAGTTATCTTGGCGGTTTAACACAATTGCCCAGTGATCTTTGTTTAACCAAGCCAAAATCCTCCTGATTCATTACGTGGTTTTAATTTTCGAGTATACCACAACTAATATCCAATGAAGACGAATTCGGCTTCACTTTTATTTAATTGATCGTGTACCGAGGATGAAGTCTCTTATGGTTAAAAAGTACAGTGAAATAGTAACTTTGAAATACACGTAAAGTCACAATTACGTTCAACATTACTGAAAGTTCGCTAGAGATTAGCATACTGCATTCCCAACCCAATTGGTGATCTAATAATACAAAACACGGTAGAGAACCTCAAAAATGAATTAAAACTAAAACTAAACAATACAACTTAGTTAATTTACTTGTCGACATTTTATGAATCATGAATACTAATCCAAACATATTTAAATGAGTCTAAACCTTAACAGTATTTATTTGGAAGATTTTAGAATTAATTAAAAAATCCGTGTGACTTGAAAATCAAATGAAATATGTTTGTATCATGTTATCTTTCTTTAAAATTTTTAAATATTTTGGGTATGTAGGAAACCAATTGTTATGTTACAAGACGATATATGAATTTTATGGAGTTACTCTAGTTTATAGGTTCCCAAAATGGGGGGGGGGGGCGCACACCCCTCACCAGATGGCTGAAGACAAGTCGGGGCGGGGGGAGATGTGTGATGTTGGTTCGCCGCCCGTATGGAAGATACCGATGGCCACAGGGGCTATGTCTCCTTCGTCGCCACTTACAGCTGAGAACCTTTATTCTAACATCACATTCTTAGTGAGTTTCCTCTAGATGTCATTGTTAAAGTACGCATTTACTTCATCAATAATAAAATTTTGGTGGGGGAGATGCGGCGTGGTTCGAAAAACTTTGGGAAAACCCGGCTCTAATCCTTACTCCAAATTATGAATTAGAAACATTTTTATATTTAGCAATGGCGTTATGTGTACTTCTCCCGTTTGGAATATGATTTTTATTTGTTCCCTACGCGCTGCGCTTCAGTATTTGCAGTCGCACAAGTACAGTGGAGCCGGCCTCGGTAGCATAGGGGCTGGAGTGCCGAAGGCCGCCGGTTCGAATCCTGCCGCGGGCATGGATGTTTAAGTGTTGTGTGATGTGTGAATGTCCTGTCCGTCCTGTGGCGTCCATACATCGGAAAAATACAATATATATAGGTTACTAGATGACGACTTACACACTGAAAGTTACAATAATTACATTGCGCTGGCTGTATGGCCTCCGTTGCCAAATGTCATTTAAAAAAAAAAAAAAATTACAGTGGAGGCCGAGTTGTTTTGCCGGCAGGGTATACCTGAGCCGCGTCATCGAGTACATCGCGACAGCCTGTCGCCCGTGTCATTACGGCTGTGCGGCGTGTCATCAACCCATCAGGAGACTCAGTGCGCCCGGAGACCTAACGGTCCGTGACTACTGGCTGCTCCACCAATGCATCAGCCGCTGTTATCCCCAATTACAGCCACGCTCCTCTCCCAGGCCCCATTTTTTGCCTCCATCGCAATGATATTTGACTCGCCGTGCGTCGGTGCCTAACCGATCATTCACTCCTCCACATTTGCCCAGCTTCTCGATTTAGGCCGCTCCTTTCTTCTGGTCGCGGGAACTGTTCTTTCGTCCGTCGTTAGGAAGAGGCGGGTGGGCCCCGTTTTTGCCCCCCCCCCCCCACCTTCCCCTCGGTAATCTTTCTATCACTTCACGGTACGAGTTTCGAGCTGTGTTTAAAGAGGGCCCGCGGCGGAACGTGTTATTAATGCGTGTTCCGTTGCTTGAGGAGGTCAGTACGGGCAAGAAATAAGTTAATAACGCAAATACAGACGGAATTTACGAGCGAACTTGGATCGGACAAAGAGAAAAAGAGTATTACTTCCTGTTAGAGAACCGCCTCGGGTATTTAAATTTGGTTCATTTCTTGACAGAGAAATAAAAGCCAGACGAGCACGGATAAATGCTTTCCTGTGTAATAAAAGCAAAAGTGATAAATGAATCCAATAAATCAAAACAAATCGTTTTATTCCTTTCCTAATTTGCATGTAGGTACCATTTTAAAAGCGGATTAAGAATTATTTCTTTATTTTCATTTTTCATTCAAAAATTACTCTAACTTGGCGCTAAACATTTATTCTAGTATTTACTAACGCGAAAACCGTAATTTTTTTCAGTTCAGGAAATTGATTCGGTTGAATTTTCAGACAATTTTTATTTGGAATAATAATGCTTCTGTTTGTGAAGCGTGTATAGATATAAGATTATTTTTTAAAAATCAAATACTTTGATACATTTACTTAGCCACAGCTTGGTTGAATCATATTAATACGCTTTAAATGTAAATAGTGGGTTAAAACAGTTTCTAACAAGGCTTTGCGTAGGATCGGCTTATCGTTGAACTATCATCTGTAAACCTGAGTCGATGCATCACGTGTACAATCGTTGAAAGTAGGCATTTTTCTAACAAGACAGGCGTTCCTTGATGCCCATCTTAACACAATCTTTGCTTGATGAATTAAATACGTTATAGTTAGAGATAGATGCAAGTGGAATCAGGAACTTGGGTGCTAATCTACAACTTCCTAGCTGGAATTTTTTGAATTAAACTTTAACACAACATTGTGGACGATATCTCACTCAGCCACGTGTAAAGCGGCGTAGCGTGAGTTTCAAACCAAACATGAGTTTCTTCCACGAGGAATGTTTTACTTTCATAGGCGGGTGATGACAATTTCCAACTTTGTCAATCCAGTCGACATGCGCATTAAAAAGAAAATAGTAAAAATTGTAAGTTACACTGAAGAAATGGAAGTTTCAAATACTGGATTATCCTTATCCAGCACCTAATAGCAAACAGCTTGAAAAAGCCATATTAGCAACCTTAATGTTAACGTACCGTAAGAACAAATCAAAATTAATGTTCCTTTTTTTTTTTTTTTTTAAAAAAATTGGCATTCGGTCCTTTAGCCAACAAATGTGTTTCTGTTTATTCCTGAAGTTTTTATATAGAATCTTCTCGTTTTATTATTGATGGTAACCTGTGACAGGACAATACAGGACGGACACAACACTTAATTAAAACCACCCATGCCTTACTCTGGACTCGAACCGGCGACCTCTGCAACGCGAAGCCAGCTCACTAGCCCTGAGCCGGCAAAAATTAATGTTACTTACATGATCCCGCTGTACGGAAGTCAGTAATTCAATGCGAATTTTCAGGGAACAAACGTTTCACTTAAACTGATGATGCGAGCATTGGAACTAAATCATAAAAATAATTTCTAAAAGGTGTTTTATTTTCTTTTTTTTTTTTTTTTAGCTAAGTCATCTTTCTTCCTTCATACTTAACCAAAATCGATAAATAAGATATCAATTTAAATATTAAGTTCTCTGGTTTCGAAACATTGCTAATTGGGACAGGAATTTTTCGAAATTCAACCAGTAAATGTAAAAAAAAATGAACAATCAAGGTCACGGGCTTACGAGAGTTCAGAGTTAAACTACTAGGCTGCGCTGGTGTCAATAAGGAGTGATCACATTACCGCTAGATAGTGGCACCATAATTCAAAGAGATTATGATAGACCGTGTTTTTTATAATAAGGAGCTTTTCGGATAGTTTTTTTTCTGCTAGGAATACATTTTACCCTTTCTAATTGTTTCGTAAGACGTTGTACTCCTAAGTGTTTTGCTGCGTCTGTTTCAGTTGACAGTTTACCACCGAGCGTGGTGGTGTATCGGTTAGCGTGCTGGCCTCGGATTCGGGAGGACGGCGGTTCGAATCCCCGTCCGGGCATCCAGATTTGGGTTTTCCATGGTTTCCCCAAATCACTCCATGCAAATGCCGGGATGTTTCCTTCAAAAGGCCATGGCCGAATTCTTTCCCATTCCTTGCCCCCATCCTTTCCCGTCTCTAAAGACCTTTTTGTTAAGAGACGTTAAGCAGTAAAAAAAAAAGACAGTTTCCACCCTGTTACAAACCACCAACCTCGCTATTCATCGAATGTAATTCGCGAAATTTTCTCACGGGGCATCTACTAATACGTAAGATTGAACGCAACACAGTAAATGTTTGATGAAGCACATTTATAATTTTTTTGCGATCGTACTGTCAACAGGTTGAATAGAATAAACTAATTTCGGAAAAAGTTAAATAAAGTCTCTAGACAATGTTATTTGCAAATATCATATGTGGTATCATATACTATCTACTTTTTCCGGATTTCAGCTTCTAATGTCACTTCCTCTCATGGTCTCTGGTGTACTTGCTTCGTTTTCTATGGCATAATGTAAATGGTTATCAGCAACTTCTAAAAACTGTAATTGGCAGTTGAGTTTCAATGATCAGTAATTTTCAATTATTTTTTTGCTTTTGAAAAACAGATGAGTGGTCTAACAGCATTTATTCTGTCTTCAAAACACAGGACAAACCTGATTTATTCAAGCAATAAATTTAAAATATATTAATCACCATTAGATTGAGTTAATCAAAAATCAAACTGTTTTATAACTTAATTGGTTGGTAGAACATGAGATCCATCATAAGGCATCGAGCTTGGTGGGTGAACGGTTAACGATCTGGCCTCGCATTCGGGAGGACGCCGGTTCGAATTCCCGTCGTGGCATCCAGATTTGGGTTTTACATGGTTTCCCCAAATCACTCTAGGTGAATGCCGGGATGCTTCCTTCAAAAGGATATGGAATTCGGACAGGAATTCGATGATCATTGATGTAAATCCCTCCTTTGGTTTAGTTTAAAGATAATTGGTGCAGCCCCTTTTTCCTGTTTCTGTCTACTGTCGTGTATTAAAGTAAACCTGTTCCAAAAAGTGGCAGTTAACAACCCACAAGACCAGTTATAATAATTATGCAGATGAAATAAACAAATTATTTCTGCGATCGCAGTCTTTTGTTTACATTGTATACAAAACTCTTCTCTTCTCCTGGGCAGTCGATTGTTTCATCAAACAATTCTTTTCGTATAGTATTGACAACTTAAAAGGATCTGAAGTACTTTGTTACCATTAAGTCCTTGTTTTTCACTTTAAACATTGTATGAAGATGGTATACCGTTATCCACAGCACTTTTACACTTCACAGTGTAGATGAGTGTTCTCTCATAAGGTCTATAATTCGTAATACCTTGAAATGTGGGTCGGCCGTATCTTTACCGGACCTGCAGTAAGGCTTGGAAAACCGTTTCTTAATAAAGCAGATCCCGCTCATAATATATCAAATCCAGGCTATTACGGCCACGGTCGTCATGCTAAGCACCAAAAAAACAGAGCCGCGGTACTGACTTTTTGTGAAATAGATACGAGAGCAACTGCTTCCCGCCAAGAAACAGGGTTAATAACCGTTATCTCATTACGGTTAATTTATTAACGCTATCTCCTTTATATCCCATTAGTCTAAAACAATTACCCGAACATCAATCATATGTCCATCAAGCGGGACAGACTCGGGCCATAAATGCCGAACGATTCACGAATTTCTACTTAAATCCGAGTTAGTGCAGGGGAGAAAAAGGCCCGGCCATGCTCATAAAATGTTTCCCCGACGCCGCGTACTACCTTTTTTAAATTCCTTTCTCTTTTCTTGGACTCTACTAATTTATCCGTCAAGTGCAGTGCGGGATTTTGTTTTCTGGGGATGGAGAATTTAGTCATTAGCTGCCACGGGCGGGGAGGAGAGTATGTACGCACCTGCCTCGGGACCACCTGCCAAATCCCGACCCAACGTACGGCTGTGGCGGGGCCCACCATTATCCGATATGTGGTCTGCCGTTACAACCAACCTGTTCAACAAAATACCTCGGCATAACGGTCCAAGTCAGATGTTCCCCGAGAAACACCCGCCACTGTTTGTTCCCCACAGTCGTCATTATCGGTTTGTGTCGTCGAAGCGAGAACATTATTTTTCCACTGATGCTGGGATTGTATATGTACGTAACATTCTTTACAAGACTTATCTGTCGCAAGTACGCTCCCACTACACAATTCGTGTAATAATGTTTCTCGTTATAAGTTTTCTCGTCAATGTAGTGCTTGAAGTAGTTAATTAAAAAAATATTTTACCCGGCCATGAAGTTAATTATATTTTAATTAGTTATAACTAATGGTTATGTGAGGGAATAACTTGCATATTTTTTATACAAAGGACGATATAATAGGGTTGACAATTTAACATTTATGTTCAATAATAATAAAATGCTAAGCTTGGTCACTGTGCACCCTGCAACTTCATGTAGCCAGCCTTCGTTGCTGGATTAACAATGGTCAGAGATATTACTGTATAGTAGAGGTTCTGAGTTTTATACCAATAATTCATGTAGATGTTTCAGTATACTATCGATACCGCTGTTACAGTAAGCTAAGAAATATATAATTTTTAAGACTTTTTTGTAACAGCAATTGTATTTAGTTAGCGAAGAAATTAACTGCCAAATTAGTGTGTTTTACTCATGTCAGTGAAGTTTCCCGTCAAGATCACACGCACTCCCGTCTTTCTTCACTTTCTTCCGGTTCATTGACAAAAAATATCTTACAGGCTGTTTTACTATGCGTTTTGTATTTACTGGAGTCTATATCCCTACTCTTGTAATATTCTCCAAGAAGCTTCTCTTATTGGTACAATGTTTTCTGCTAGATCAATTTCTCGAAATGTTTGGCATTTCTTGGCCATCTCACATGCTAGCATTGCTTTCTTATCTTTTAATATTATGCCGATTATTCCGTAATCGGGTGTCACCTATTCACTCCATGGAATTTTAAGTGCCAGCTCGCTTTTGTCAAGCACCTGGACAGCCACTTCCTCTATCTAGCAATTCGCATTAAAAGAAGCGACATTTGTCTAAACATAACGCACCAAAGATTCCTTCCCAACTGCCTTTGTAGCTACTATTTTATTATTTCATTACAGTTTGCATTTTGTTCTTAATATTAAAATACTGTACATCTTGTTGCTAATATAACTTAGATAACGGGTTACCTTTTGATAGTGGCAGCAGATATAGGAATTTTGAGAACCGGAAAAAAACTGTGAGATTGGCGCCCTTCAACATGTTTTTTTCGCCCCTATTATTACCTTCTTCGCTGCACGGAGCAGTAGTCGAACTCATTTATCTTAAATAAAAATATTTGCTGCCCCTTGAATTTGCAGGTTGTGGCAAGCGCCTCGGTCATCCTCCCCCCCCCCCCCTCCCCTCCTAGATCAAGCACTGCAATTTGATCATTGCATGCTTACCACCATACAAAGCAACAGTGTAAAAGTGGCAACAAATGTAATTCATACATACAAATACCTACATATGCAAAAACGCACATATTATAAAATGATTTATTTTATTTTTGCTTCGACGCCTAGATCATTACAGTCGGAGAGGATTCGGCAAAAGAAACGGGAGGGAATTTGGCCATGGCTTCCTAAAGGAAACGTCCGGGCATTCGTCTGGGTTGATTCCGGGAAATCCTGAAAAATTGAAATCTGGATGACGGAAAGGATATTATATCCTATGTCCTACTGAATGCCAGGATCCAATGTTACGATCATCCACCGGGATCGGTTTGTTAAAATTACTAATTGCATAACCCTTGAAGAGAATGCATTCGAATTTTGCAACGTTGACGGAGCAACATTGAAGTGTCGTGACAAGTTCTGTTCAATTATATGGACACAGAAAGTCATATTACAGATGCTTTACGATGTGATGTTCGCCACACTAACAGCAGGTTTGCTCCACTGCTACGAAACACCACTTCTTCAAATACTCTTTGGATCTTCCAGTGCCTTGATTGTAACCTATTTAACGACTATCAGGTAGACCAGATTTCTCCATGGCCAGGAGGTACTTTGTCCCAAACTTTCACCTGTTCTATATAGTAATAGTATTTATAAGTTCACATTTCTTCCACTCAGAAGCGTATGGTTTTACACTGTACGTTCTACAGTGAGTAAAGCCCGGTCACGTGGTGTTGGCTATTATCTTGTAACGTGTTACGATTCCGTAGCAATCTCCATCCAAAATTTTGATCGGATTGCTTCCCGTTGCCTGTCCCAGTATGGCTAGTTTAAATAATGATTGAGTGTTTCCCGCCAGGGTGGCTAACTACCACACTGAGTCGGGGAGATACAGCGAGACCAGGCTGTAGTCCCGGTCTCCGTGTACTAGCCGTCCTGACTGCACTTTTTAAAACGATTCATAAAATACACGTTTCACAAGCTAAAATTACATTAATCATAGAGACCGAGCGTGTTGGGTGAACGGTTAATGTTCTGGCCTCACATTCTGGAGGACGCCGGTTCGAATCCCCGTTCGGGTATCCAGATTTGTGTTTTCCACGGTTTCCCCAAATCACTCCAAGCGATTGCCGGGATGCTTCTTTCAAAATTCCATGCCCGAATTACTTCCCGTTCCTTGTCCCCAATCCTGTACCATCTCTAATGACCCCGACGTATATCGTAAACGAGGCTTAAAGCCGTAAGTAAAAAAAAGTAATAATAGAGAACACAAGTTACACATTCCGCAGAACACTTAGTTCTCCCATTAGAACAGGTTCCTTGCGGCAAGCGGAAGGGTCATCAATCAGGCTATGATACAGGCGTAGTGACTAAGCTTCACATATTTAGAAATTCTTGTTCTTCATAAGGAATTGAAAACCGATCATTGATCGCAAAAGCAGGTGAACAAAGATCTAAGTTATGGTAACACAGTACCAGCAAAGATCAAGTAAGATCTATCTTCAGAAAGAAAGACGTCGAACAAAGTGATACTCCCAAGACAAGATCAGCTAAACCACTAAAAATCTCGGTGGAGAAACGAAAGAATATTAGCTTGACGTGTATAAACCTTAAGCATGATTCTACAGAAAAAAACTGACACAGAAAACAGGAATTAACTTTGTATTTGAATCTAAACACGGATTTATCTATTATGTATATTTTATATAATAAAATTGTAGGCCATGCCATGTGGGTTAGTGGTAATGCTTGGGTCTGCCATTATGGAGGTATATTTAAATCCGCCCACCTAGCTTTCGGTTTCCCATTATTTCCCAAAATAACTCCAAGCGAATGTCGGAATGGTTCCTCCAAATCATCATGACTGAAATTCTTCTCCATCCTTGCGCATCCATCTTCTGCTGCCTCTAATGAACGTGATGTCTACTGAGGCGTAAATATTAAAGCAAGGGGAAAAAATGTAGAAAATTTGTTTCTGTATAGGAGAGAAGAATAATTTCGATGTACACTGATAGACATTTTTATCTATCAGTTTGTCCACATATCAAGGAAAAAAAATGAAGGATTGTTATGAAATTACATATAGTGACAGTTTATGTCTGGAGTTGTAATACAGGATACTTTCTATCCATTTTAGTAACGTAGTTACCGATGATGCAGAGACCAAAGCAGCCAACATTGAAATTTTGCTCAAATACTAACTGAGGATTTTAACGAAGCTACTGTAACAGGTTAACTTACAAAATTATTTAGTCCATCGCAGCATTCATGAATAACCATACAAGGAAAAATACCAACAACAGCAAAATAACAGTGTACAAATATGAAGACGTGCATAATTAAAGTTGAATGTCAAGCTCTCCACGCATTTATTTATACCCAGCTTAATAAGTTAGTCCCCGATTACAGACAGTTCAAAACAGTGATCTAAGGGATCTTTATCTGCCTGAACGTGTATCCCGCAAAAAATAGTGAACCGAAACTAAACATTTTAATACAGTATGGCATAGGTAACATACAGAATTTTTATCTCATAACCATAATGCTCTGGGATTAGAGTGTATAACTGGAGATTGAAACATCCGAATTTTGGACCAATGTCTCGACGGGAAATTTCATAGGCACTTAATCCGAACTTCAACTCTGGCATATTTTGTTTTGTTGTGCAATGGAAATAAAATACGCCATGGAGGATTTACTGCCTCCATGGGAACTCTTGGGAGGTTGAATTGAAGTGGTTTCCCCGTTTCCTTCCCCAGTGTGTGTTCGTAAGTCTTATTGTAGGTATGGATGACTGTGGTATTGAATGGGTTCAATAGAGAGTGTTGTTTGGAATGAGATATGAAGAAGGGGGAGGCCTATTCTTCCGAAAGACACCACAGGGACCGTCAGCCTTGACGTCCATATCAGACAGACGAACAACTCTCAACAGTGTTGTATGCCCGCACCACGTATTCACTACGAAGGGGTTTGAGTTTTAACCCAGAAATTTGGCTCAGAATGTCGTGTTTAAGAACTGCGCAACACCACCTCTCCTATTGAGAGAATATGCTCATAATAATAAATTTCCATAGCTGTAATCATAAAACCTATCTGATAAAGACAACGTAGTCTTTGATTTGACCTTTTTACAGTGCTCTAACTCTCATAGGTTCAGTCACTTTCCAACAGCAGGCCCATTTTCAACACGGTGGCAGTGTGTCTAAAACGTACGAACTGTAGGCGTTTCAAATAGGGTTTTTATATCACAGTTTGTATACATACAAATCAAGCAATTTGTTGCTAAGCGTCCCAGGACTGACAACTTCAAGTATTGCTTACAGAGAACCTTTGTAAAAAATACTGAAGTGACCTCGTTGGTAGTACATAACCATAGAATATTCCGAATTATTATCAGTCTAAAAGGCAGTAGACGCAAATGATGTGCACAAATGTGCTTAAAACATTAACACACAACCTGAGTTCAAAATGAGAAGAGGAGCTCAAAGAAAGAAGTAAGTACAGAGCTGTTCTTTTGCTTTTTCCTGTCCATCCACAATTTTGTTTACAATTTATATCAGAATCAACAGCACAAATCTCAGATTGTGAGTGGGTCAAGTACCAAGCACAGCTAGTATAAAACAATTTCTCTGAACGGGAATCTTTGGAAGCTCCATAAAAACCATTTCACTGATATTTTATGTCCCTTTTTTTATGGTTTAGAACGATATTTATTGGTGGTCTGCACCCCGCCGTTGCGCTTCCTATAAATTCAGTCACGCATTACCATCTACAATGTGCGTCTTTAAATTATGTGTGTCACATACGTTTTCGTTGCTTAAACCGAACAGAAAATTTAAGGAAACTGAAATACTCTTTCCAGAGTAGTCTTTTGTATGTTGTATCACTGACAAGCCTCCTTAAGTTTTAATGATGCGTCTAGTTGCAATGGTCAGTAACTGAAACTCTCCAAATAATTTTCACGCGAGCCACGCGAAAATTATAGTGGGAAGTGAAGACACTATTGTTTAAGAATTCCACCTCGTTCGCTCTCTTTCTATCAGAATAAATACTGGTTCCGCATTATGAACGAAGAGATAATAGTTAAGCCCATGTGTATAATCGATAGCAAAACCATATTCTGCAAATACTAGCATCAGTGAACCCGCAAATTTCTTTAGCCTCAAAATCACTCCAGACAGGTTCCAGTAAAAGGTTTTTGGTAGAGTTTGGGGCAGCTACTCGGAAATGGCTAACTGAAGGAACAGTAATAGACAGGTAATAGAAAGCGAATGTAAATTTGGACACATATCTACTCGACTCAAATGAATTAAGAAGACACAGTTAACAGTTTTTCTCTAATACCTCTGCTGCTCCAGTATGATATCCAGTAACTTCATAAAGGAAAGCAAAACTAAACATTTTTATCATTTTTTTGTAATATTTGGTTCTCATGCTATTGTTTCTTGAATCATACTTCACATCATTATTTATGTTAACAAGGTTTTAAAGCTAAATTGCATTAGTAATATAAAAAATAAGAATTTAAATAGTGATTCAGAAATTGAGATAAATTCCCACGTCCGCAAACGATTAACGACAGCATTTATAATCACTACCCCTTGTCTCAGAAAAACAACGAGAAAATTGCCTGATTCGTAATATATTTACTGTAAATCAGAAATTCAGTTGATTTGCGTGAACTTCAGGGAAATTAAAATGAGGACTAGCGGTTGCATCTAATTCCAGAACCTTGATGTAAAAATATTTGTAGAAAATCAAGCATTTTATCACAAACTGTATAAAGAAACAACGTTACAAAATCTTTATATGCTTATTCCATTCACAGCATCAGAGTAAGAACTGATATCTCTGACTTAGGTAAACAGTTTGAACATTAATTTTTAAAAAAAAGTATGTTTTTGAACTGCGTTGAAGGAATAACGAGGCAATCAGCGTGAACTTAAATGACGTTATGATGCACTAGGTTGTCCGCTCAAACTGTTGGTCTACGTCCGTAATTATCCTTTCTGACATCTGCACCCAAGTTTGGTTCAACTATTGATTTAGCGAGTCAAGAAAATAAGTGTAAATACACAGTATAACGTATAGTCAGCTATCTCCTAACGTCCTGTAGTCCAGATATGATTAATGTTTCCCTAACCTCTACTCACTAACTTCGATTCCTGTTTACTGTCGCATTGATTATTTACTCTGAAGTGTTTATGGTAGGCAGTGGTTTATTTAAAAACTAATATTGTATAAAAACGACTATATCCAAAATGTGGAACGCTAAATGAAACCAGAAATACTGTGTTTTTGTATCAAAACATAACTAAATCGTCTTCCGCTTTCTGCACCGTAACAAATTAATCGACTTTTCAGCAATTAATGCTGAAACGGTTAGCAGCATTTTTTGCGTTAAACACAATCTGTGGAGACAACCTGCAGATCCAGTTCCATGAACTGGTCACTCAATTCTGAATGCAAATTCGGCACGCGACAGCCAAGCAGGTGCAGCGATACACGTTTCTAACATTAGTCAACAGATGGCTCTGGGTCCCAGTTGCCTCCATTCTCCACGCGGCGCTATTCCGTACTAACTCACCGTTCGAGTCGTCACAATAGCAGCTGACCTGTGTTAAATGATTAATTGAAAATTATCACGGAGAGGTACAATTTATCGTGAGGAAAAAAATAATCAATGGCAATTTTCAAGGATAATATTAGGGCGAACCTGGATTTCAATAATAATCCGTTCGATAAAACTTCTTTTTTGCTACAGCTTCAAAAAACACACTAGGCACAAGCCAAGATGGTACCTAAAGATTATGTACACCAAACACGTACTTAGAAAAAATATTTTTTTTTTATCATCTTGAGTGATCTTTCGGTGTTAAAGTGGACGGCGACAACAAAATACTGTATTCTGTTTGGGTGTTGCTACGATCGAGTGTCATTAAGCAGAAAATGAAGTAATTCCAGTTGTTGATTCAGTATTTAACAGTTTAAATATTTTCTATGATTTATGTATGCAAACGTCCAAAAACAACAATGTCGACCACTGTTGTTAATATGATGTAACTGAATCATGATTATTTGAAGAAAGGCTCTAACATGTGATTTTTCTCATATCAAACTTGTCATCTTGTATATAATGTTGGAGATAAGATGTGCAAAATTAGTTTTGGAGAAAAAAAATGCCACAAATATAATACAGTAAAACTGATACGTGAAGTCGATAGCTGTGGGTGAGCGGCAATGCACAGGCCCCGCGTTCAGGAGAACGCGGGCTCAAGTCCACATCCGGACATTCCGATTTCGGTTCTCAGTGGTTTCCAGAAATCACTCCAGGAGAAAGCCATGATTGTTCCTACAGACCGAATTATTTCTAGTTCTTTGCCTCAATTTTCCCGCTTCACTAATCACCTCGAAGTCGACGAGGCAGAAAGACAGAAAGAAAAAGAAATCGGCACTGAGAACCAATCATGTTTTGGCATATAAGACTGATAACTGAATTTGGACTCAACTGTAGTTATCAGTCGGCTTGGACAATGTCTGCACTGATTAAATGATTTTATTGTTTGAAATGGAAGATCATTTCGTAATAAAGTAGTAAGATATATTCACTTAATTCTGAAAGCAATCACATGAATTATGGTAGCGATCAGTAGCAAAAGTGATATAGATGGTGTCCCGATCACAAATATGGTGGAGGAACATCGTATTAGTTTTTCCTATGACTCTGGCATGTATACAAAAAGATATTCACATTCTATACGTCAAGTGAGAGCAAACTGATAAAGACACAAAGACATGTTAAAACTTCTCTTATATTTTGCCGAAATGGCAATTCAAATGTTGTTTTTGTTACTGGTGGTGGTGTTTTCTCGCATTTACGCATCGTCAACGACATTAAATACAACGGTAAGGAACGGGAAGAAACTCGGCCGTGGTGTTTTGATGTAGGGATTCCTGGAAAGCATGGAAAACCGAAATCTGAATGGCCGGTTGGGGATCTGAACCATCGTCCTTTTGAATGCCAGGACCAACCGTTACAGGAAAATGATATTCCTGCATGTACGGTAGTTTTCAACACAGCTGTCGCCTGTATTCAAACATATACAGTAATAAGTCTCTGTACTTGATTCTGAGACCTGCACTGTTATTATAACCGGAGTCAACGAACAAAGCCACGTCTGTCACATAAGAGGAGAGCATTTTTTTTTTTTTTTTTTTTTTTTTTTATTTATTTTTTTTTTTTTTTTTTTGAGAAATTGTGGTGCCTCTGAAGTTACTGTCACTTTGATACAAAAGTTTTATAATATATATATATATATATATGCACTTTCGTGGGTAGTGCTATGATTTAAAGTGGAATACAAACCAAGAAGTGTTTACAAGATATGTGCTGAATATAACCTAATTACTGAACATATCTTTTAACTGCGTCGTGATCGAAGCTTATTCGCTTCGCTTTGTGCCCTCACTCAACATTTTGGGCAACTAGTAAGTAGCACAAATTCCTGTCTCGTAATGTTTCTTTCACTGCTTCTCTACCGTGGTGGGTGAGTGGTAACGCTCTGGTCTCCTTCCATTTGGAAGGATGTGGGTTCGAATCCCCGTCCAGCCTTCCAGATATTGATTTTACATGGTTTCACCAAATCACCCTAGACGAATACAGGGATAGTTTCTTTAAAAGGCCATTACTGAATTCATTCCGATTCTTTGCCCAAAGTTCTTTCCCGCCTCTAATGACCTCGACGTCGACGAGGCGTCAAGCAGGGAACAAAAAAAAAAAAAAAAAATCTTCTCCAACTATGATCTTCGACACCTAATGAACGATCATGCAGTTCTGTTTCTACAACATACCTAACTGTTCTAATTTAATTTCAATACAATTCTTTCACATTCTATGTGTCGTATCATCAAGAAAGTGAAGGCACTACTCTAGTACATTTTCTAGATTCATAATTTGGCCATAAAAACAAAACAAAAAATCGTTGCAGTGTCCCACAATGACGTCTGATCCGTGCAACAGCCAAAAAAAAAAAAAAAAAAAAAAAAAAAAAAAAAAAAAAAAAAAAAAAAAAAAAAAAAAAAAAAACTTATCCTTATATCAGAGACACCTTGCGTTCATTGTACTGTATTGTTAGTTTGATATGTAGATTTATGACAAGCCCTTTCAGTTTTTAATTATTTCTTCTTAAATCGAGAGTGGAGGGCGAGCGGCCACATTTGGACCTCATATTCTGTAAATCAAGACGTACGGATTCTATATTGCAGCAGTGAATTAACAATCCTTTCTGACATATGAGAATTGTCACAAAACAAATATACGAATAAAACGATTGAAGCGATTTCACAAAAATTCTTTATCTATATTATCTGTCATATTTTCACAAAACTTTATATTCATACAGAAAACTCTAAACGTTTCATAGCCGCGTCTCAAATTTCTGTCTCTACAGCGCAGAAGTCAAGTTGGCGATGGATCGCTTGTTGTGAGGATAATGATCAGCAATTGCTATTATGGCCCCCGGGCTCTCCCGTCCTAACACTATGCGATTTTTTTTTTCGTTGGGTTTTGTGACAGATTTTGTGTTTAAGCCTTATCTACCAACAAATCTACCAAACCTGCGAGCTGTTATCAACAGTGCTTTTCAACAGATTAATAGGAACATGCACCGAGTGTGGCAAGAAACATCACAAAGCCAGTAACCACAGCGATACTGGTGATATTCAGAAGTATAATCAACAAATTAGTAGAATTTGGAAATTTAATAGAGATACACAAATCACAAGGGTAAAGTCTTGGTTGAAAGAAGGAGTACTAGACAACGAGGTTATCCCGTATGGTTATAAAGTGTACCGCAGAGAAGGAGGGATATTGATATTGCTCAGCAAACACTAGTACAGTTCACTGATGATCGTAGATCATTACGATGAATTACTAGGTATACACATATGGGGTGATAAAAAAGTAAAAATCGTAGAGTTGTCTGCTTACCGCAGTGGAAGAATGAATAAAAAAGATGTGGCTCATTGGGGAAGCTAAATTCATATTCAGATTTCAGAGATAACAATAAAATTGTCATTTTTTAGTGAGGTTTTAAATTTACCATGTGTCAACTAGTTTGGAAACAAGATTAATAACACAAGGGAACAGAAATTTGCAAATATCTTAGTAAGCAAAGGAGGTTATACGCAAGTGGTAGAGCAGAATACAAGGGCACAAACATGTCGGATATCTTCCTAATTAATCCCGATGAAAACCTCGTGGGATCTCAAGTAACTGAGGGAATAAGTGATCATGAAGCAGTTCTGGTGGATAATATAGGATTTAGTAAATCAGTGTCCAGATTGAAGGGGGATTAGATACAATTATAAAAAGGCAAAAATTTTCAGAATTGAATAGATATTTCAGGAAAATGTTCAGCAAATGGAAGGAGGGCACAAGTACCGTGGAGGCGAAGTGAAAATAGTTCTAGGAGATAGTAAAAAGGGGTGATATTTTTTTTATTTCGAAAACAAAAAATAAAGACAAGCACAGAATTTTCTTATTATAATATGGAGGAGAGGCTATTATGAAGAGAACACAACAGAGTTAAGAGATGGCAAGGAAGCAGGAAACTAAGAATTAATAGCAGCAAAGAAGAAAGCTAAGATGGGTTTTGTGAAGAATATTATCGCTTCAGGGGGACTGTTTAGTGACGTATTTCTATTGCTATATTGGAAAACTGTGGGTTAGTGATTAACACAATTGTAGATATGGATTCAGAAGAAGTTACTGAGGATTTGAATAAGAGAAAGATATTACGTAACTTGTTTGATGTGACCATTGGGGACTATGATTTAAGAATGGGAGGTTCTAAATCACATAACGAGCATAATTAGAAACGGCAGATTAAAAAATTGGAAATTTGTCATGAGGATATACGAAGGAACTGTGAAAGTTAAAAAAAAAAAAAAACATAAAGGGGCTGATGTAGATAATACTACTACGGATATCTTAGAGATAGCAGGATGCGACACTGCACTTTATCCTGTAACGTTGTGAGAACGAAGGGTCTCACGGCGTATCGATGATATTAAGTCTTCACGGGTTCGCCTTATGGTGTTGAAGTGCGGCTCTGGTGCTCCCTGCATAACATCAGACCTGAAGATGGCGACAGAGCCAGCCGCCGAAAGTTCGTTGTTGTTTTTCTTCAACACCATACAGTGGAGAACCCGTGTAGACTTCATTTCACCTGTAACGTTGTTTAGATTGAGTATTGATACTTGCGGATTACCAGAGGGCTGGACATGTGAGATAGTAGAGCGGTTATGCGCTTACCTGTAATTAGCTGACGACAATCGTCAGGTCAGCTCCAGAAAAAATGTATAGTTTTTCAAATCTATAGGAAGGCCTATCTCGTCACGAATACAGTCACCCTTTTTCTCATTTAGTATTTAAATTAAAATCCTGTTAATAAATTTAGATCCGATAATGAAAATTATTATTACTATCGGATTGAAAATCACTATTCCAAATGAAAGAATCGCTCGTTTTATTTAATACTGTTACTATAAATCAACATTTAAATATTCTTTACAGCAATTCTTGCAATAACTACAGACATGAAAATTAAACATTCAACTCTCCATACTACAGACCTTCTGTCTCTCACACACCCCTATAGCTACCATGTCTGCGCGGGATCCTCAGTTCAACTGTAACCAGCAAAAGATTCTTACACTACTTATTGCTACCCCAGAGACTACACACACTGCGGCTTGTGGGAATCCTACGATACACAAATTAGTTTACATGTATCAGTAGAGTTGAACATACAAACATATAATTCGTTAAAGGAAATAATAATAATAAAATGTTTGGTGGAGTGTGATATTGTCATACGGCACATAAGGAGGGGTGACAAATAAGGTCATTAATTACAGGCACACATCGGTGGTAAGTAAATTAATGGACAGATTAATATGCAACCAGTCTGTGAGGAATGAAACTGGTTTTTAAATTGACAAAATGATTTTAGGGAAGGATATCCATGAAAATCTCAAAATGCATAACATTTCGGATAAAATGGACAAGGGAAGTCAAATTAATAGTGTAGCTCTAGATCTTTCTAAGGTATTTCACAGAGTGAGCCATCAAATGGTGGTAAATAAGGTAAAAGCCATTGGAATGGATGAAAAAATGATTTGATGTGTAAAGGAATTGGTAAAATGTAGAAAGCAAAAAGTTATGGTATGAAATGCATTATCCAAAAAAGTGGAAGTGAAAATATGTGTGCCACATGGTATTGGGACCATTGTAGTCGTTATTCCAACGAACGATTGTTTTGTCTGCAGATGATATAATTCTATATAATAGGATGAAAACGATGAAAGACTGTAAGCAACTGCAGGGAGATCTGGACAGGACAGCTAGCTGGGTGGGTCAACATGGGATGCAAAGCAAAGTAAGTTTGTAAGGTACACAGATAGAATACTAATGGTTTATTATGATTATAATGTGGGGAAGGAATTGCTTCTTGAAGTCTTGAAATGTAAATAATAAACTCAGCTCGTCAGGACACATTGGATAGGTGGTAGGAAAAGGTTTAATAAGCAATCATTTATTGGAGACAGTGATGAGTGGATGTACCAAAACAGTGAGGTAACTGGGCTAAGAAAAGTTGGTGAGACCTCTGTTTCAATATGGTGGTGTAGTATGGGACCCACATTATGGGGTTCGAATGAGGAATTGGAGGAGACGCAAAGAAGTGCTGCTAGATTTGTCTCTGAAAACAATCGCTACAGAACACAGTCACTAACTGATACGACAAAGCAGCTGAAATTGGATTCCCTGGAAGACAGGAGGAGGGCGAAGAGAATTGTGAGAGTGTACAAAGTGTATATTGATGATGAGACGTGGGAGGACATTGGTGAAGGAATTAAGAGAGGTTCATGGAAGGGAAAAAATTGCTATGACCAATAGCTGGTACTCGTTTTCAAGTATAAGTGTGTGCGAAAATTTCCTTTCATACGTATGGGGGTCAGTGGTTGGAGTAAATTACCAAGAGAAATGATGAATAATTTGCCAAAAAAACGCAGAAATAAGTTAAGATTAACATTTGTAGAGGGGAAAAGTAAGCTGATACAAGAAAGGGGAAAATGTGTGTGGGGGGGGGGGAAGATAAATCACCAATGTGCCATGACCTCCGTCGCAGTTAAATAAATTAAATTAATGACTTGATATCTGCAGAATCAGCAAGGGTACACATATAGAGTACTTGTAATACGCTAAAAAACTTTTTGAGTTTTTCTATATAATTGTTTGATAATATAGTTACATTAGATCTGTGAAATCGCTTCAGTGATTTATAATAACCTTGTGTAGCTTACGTGCTGACAGATCTAAACGGTTCTGATTATTGTTTGCAGCAATAGCGCGAACGTACTGGGTATCCCATTATATAACATTATCAAAGACATTTCTACCTTGTTTCAGCTTACTCGCGAACGTAATAAGTTCAGTTAAATACTGAAAAGTAACGTACTGGTATTTCGTCAAACTCATTAACATTATTAAAACCTTTACGAGATGAATTATAGAAAATGATAGTTAGAAGACTCACAGTTTCAATTATGGCCCTGGATTAAGTGAACGAATTCAATTTTTTTTTTTAATTAAGTTAAATCTAACGTACCAATAATTAAATTCTCTTAAACATATAAATTATAACATAACCGGGAAAGTGTAAATTTATGGTTCCGTACTGTAATGAGCAATCTTTCTCTCGCTTGTGGAAGGTTTTGCAGCAGTCACTTGGCACAAAAATCAATACATACTCCAATGCATGGATTCCCAATGCTGCGCGACGTTGTCGAATGCGCTTCTAGTGCTATCGTTAAATTACAATCAAAATTTTTATAAACACCATTAGAGTTCAATGCACTTTGAATTTAGAGCTTTTTTTTAATTCAACAAACAGGAAAATAATGTCAAAAATCTTTGCTTACCTTCCTCGCAACTAATAAACAATATTAGGTATTACAATTTTTTTTTTTTTAGTTATGGCTTTACGCCTCGTCGACGACAAGGTCATTAGAGGCGGAATGGGACTGAGGACAAGGAACGGGAAGGAATTCGTCCATGGCCTTTTGAAGGAAGCATCCCGGAATTCACCTGGAGTCATTTGGGGAAACCATGGAAATCACAAATCTGAATGCTGGGACGGGTATTCGAACCGGCGTCCTACCGAATGCGAGGCCAGAGCCTTAACCGGTCACCCACCACGCTCGGTAGGTATTAGAAGTGTTTTCAGAATTTATCATTTAAGTACAGATTATAGTCGATATTCGTGACAAATTTCGAGACATTAGTGTATTTGTTTTCCAGAAAAAAAGTAATTTCTCTATTTGACGAACCGTAAGCATCAACGTCCAAGATGCTAGTATAGCTTATTTATTGGTCCCCCATTATTTCTATGCAACACTCCTAAATAATTTAAAATGCGATATTCGATTTTTGATAAACAAAATTCGTAATAAGTGCTATTATAAAGTCTCCAACCTATTCGGTTTAAATGCTAGAAGGCTCATAGGAAAAAGATGGCCAGACGGGGAAGCGATAGCATTAGGACTTCGCTTCCTGTTGCGTACGGAATCCTAAACAACGTTTGAAATTGGCGTTTTTACTTAAATAGAAGCCAAGATCGTATCAGTAAATTAGGAGTAAATCATGACAAGTGGCATTCCTGAACGGTAGCTTCAAAAATATATCCTTGTCAGGATTCGACTAGCTTCCTTAGTGAGTGTGAACACAGACCTCAGGTGCACAGTTATAAATCCAGTCCCCAGTGGAATTCCTCCTGTGAGGAGAAGTAACAAAGTGAGCGCGCTGTAAACAGATGTGTGGAGGTGGACAGGTCCGAGGGCCGAGCCTTGGGGCGGCCTGCACAATGCGGTCAGCAACAAACGCGGCCCGCGGCACTCGAGGGCGTGACGCGTATTGTGCGCGACTCATTAGCGCGCGGCTTTGTGAGCGGCGCGTGACCAGGGTCCAGCGCGCTGGGATCAGCCCAGGCGCAGCGGGTGGCAGGCCACGGGCTGCTACACACTCTCATTCCACAAGCAGAAAATCCATTCATGAGCTCTGGTGTACGCATGGTTGATTTTCAGCCTAATCAAACGGAGCACAACATTAACCAATTAATAACTTATATTGAAACATAGTGATTCACCGACTGCCATATACAGGCTTTAGAAATGAGATGTTCGTAAACTTTCCTTAAGGATGGCTCCTCCCTCTTGCAACCTCTACACCCCCAAACCCTCCCCCACCCTGCAATTGTTTCCAGTAGTATCACAAAAATACGCTCTCTTGAATATCCTTAAACTTTAAGATTTATATTTGCATACTGCTTTAGTTCTTACTAACCTTAACACGCCATTGATGCAAAATTTCGAAACATAGTGAGGGTTCAAACTAATTTCAAAGTGTTTAGTGGGAACTAGAAGTAAGTAATTCGTTTAAATAATGTTAACTGGTATCAAACGAAACTGGAAAACCGGTCAACTCTCGAAAGCTTGTGGAAGTTACTACAACTTATATATATATATTAATATTTTTTTGGACGGTGCTTAGAGCTTTAGACGAAAGATGTCTTGAAATCTCAAGACTTTGTTGAAGAAATATGGTTCAATATTTCCTTAGGGGATTCAAGGAACTTTTGAACTGTTCTCGATACAGTAGATTTCTAAATTTCGAGATTACTCACTATTGGTGGAGAATAAACAATACAGGGAAATTGGATGACGATATAGACTACCCAGTGGTTTGCTTAATATTCTGAGAGGTGCGTTTTTTAAATTTATGTTAGGTACTTGCCGATGTTAGACAAATTCATAAAGTGTACGCTGTTAGTTTCTATAAGCATTGTTTAATTATATCCGATGAATTTTTAATTATATGTGCAGTTGCAAAAAATTACATAAAAATAAACGTAATGTAGGTTATGTAGTAACTTTTCGCAGAGGCCCTGATGCTAGGGGAACTATATTTTCGAAAACGGATGCAGAAAGAGTTTTTTAAAACAAAAAAGAGAAATGCAGAGAATCATAAATAAAGTGCTGAAAGCTATACTAATAAAACGCTAATCTTGGTCACTGTATCTGTCATCGCAACTGCAGCCGTCGCTGCTGCAGGCAGAGACAATAGTGCATAGCAGAGGTTACGTTTATTTAATAACAGTTTTATTTAGTTAAGCATCCACGAAGAATTTGCCAGAAAGAAAAGTATTTATTACGTTCAAATTAACATATTAATGTTATTAGTCACTTTTTATTAGATTATATTCGTTCAATGTAATTTTTGTTGATAAATTCTTAGCCCATAGATCAGTAAGATAAATGTTTCAGTTTTCGGGAAAAAATGTTAACGGATGCTTTGATTAAATTGAAATTTAGCCAGGATCAGAATGACAACTGGCTTTTGACCTTACAGCAGAGGACATAAGTAGTTCAAGTCTTTTTTGTTTAAATAATTTGTTTTTATGAGCGCCATATTACTTTATTTGAATAAAAGTAGTTCCACACTGACCGCGGTAAATGCTTCCAAAACGGGAAACATCTAAGATACAAAAGCGATGATATAGGCTTGTAAGCAGGTATCTTTTTTTTTCCGACTCGGTGCCTATTGTTAAACCATGTTGGCCACCCTTGTTAGGATCTAATATACAAAATTACTTAACGGGAAGAGATTTAAATTTAATTCAATTGTACGTTAGACTTATATAGTCGCAGTTGCCTTAATAACATGTTTTATTTTGGTTATTTTAGTGTTATCACGCTAAATTTCCTGCATAAAAAAACAGTTAATTAAGATCAAAGGTGTGTTGGTAGTCACTGTGTGAAATATGATTGTTTTCATCAAAACATTCTTTAAAACTTACCGCAGTTTTAGGTCAACTGTTGTCAAAAAATCATATTCTCTGGAATCAACGGGTGTGCAACTGTTCTACATTCAGTTCATTAAAATAATGCATTGATAAACAAATAAATTTAAAATTATGAAAATTATCATTTCCAGTTCCTAACAAGATTTAGCGTTCACATATTAACTGTGTGTTTTAGCATAAGTAGATTGTCCACAGTTCATAGCGACAAAATTCAGGTTCATCATTTTGTAATCAGAACACATAGTATTGGTTTTTCCAGCCATCACTAGAATAGATGGACACGGCAAAGCAGCAAATCATCATATTGTTGTGATTTTGTTTCAAAAAGGGAACTAGTTAAAACATGACGCATTAAAAATTGAGAAATAAATAACATTTTTTCAGAATTTTATTGTTCGCACACAACTATGGGAGCTACGATGAGAAAAATTAAGGCATTGGCAATCAGTGACAGTTGTGGTTTCTGGGTATTTTAATTCGCAGTACGGAGTGAGCATACAGTAATCTGTGGCAACAAAAACTTCGTTATTAATTGAATATCGCTATTGCAATGCAGACTACCTTGCTATACTTAACTACTCTTCCTTAATATTTAGGTAGATGTCCTATTTAACTGATAATTCCTATACAGCCAATTGTTACTTATCCTATAACGGATGTGAAACATAATGGCAGATACAACGTGTTTACAAACCGGTACCCCGTTCGTTGTTAATCTTTCAAAGACATTTCTAACACAGTGGCAGGATAAGCGCCTTATTCGCTGCCGGGTGAAAGGTTTATCCGCTTGACACCACTGTACTCCTCCAGGAGGCACCCATCCGAGGAAGATGTGTGGGCGCGTGCGCGCAGGCTGTTAACAGACGTAGATACCTTTCATGCCAGCCGCGTATCGCTAAACGCGGTGCGGAGCCGATTGAGTTCCCTATTGTGAGTGCCGGCGTACGCGCAGCAGCAGCCGTTTCTAATAGCCTTAGCCTTAAGCCTGTTTCCGGCACTAATGAGGCCGCCGGCAGCCCACCCGCCAAGTCGGCCGACACTTGCTGGCCGTCCCAAATGAAAGCGACAGTGTTCACCGCTCCACCATCGACCTACAACGTCGCACTCCTCTAAACCCAAGGCACTAGCACCTATACGATACTCTCCCTATACCAGGGTAATAAAGATTCAGCTACTGCAAATGATGGGCGGTAAATGTATACCACTGCACAGTAATCCAATTAACACATGAAACACTGATGTATTTCCTCAAGACAGTTAAAATCAATTTTATTACCGCGCCTAAGAAAACTCATCACTGAGAAATCAACCTTACGAAACCCTCTTCTTTAAAAATCGTACGTATTATCGATTCTAGTTTAAGAGCAGAATGTAAAATGTATTTCTATCTTCTAAGTGAACAGTTTCAGGAGAGCTTTCAACACACGCGAGCCTTTATTTAGTTTTGAGGTACCCTTGGAAACATGTTTTGGCATGTAAAAAGAACTATTTGCCTGTTTTATCTTTTGTGAAAAGGTATTTGACAGGGTTTAATTGGATGATAAAGACATATAAATTATCCAATTTCTAAACTGGAAATAGGCAATTGAAATCCAAATCAGGAAAACCATGTCATGAAGCAAAAAAACTTTAGATTGGTTTAGTCAAAGATGTATTTACCCTATTGTATCCTCTTTTAATTAACAGATACAATCTTCAAGACGTTTCAGAAATGGGTACAGTAATCACCTCATTAAAAGATACTGGTGTTACTGTGAATGTAGATGATGAATTCTATAATTTTCCGTCCTTCTGGACAAGATAAATCCTGCAATAATTAACTGGATTTTCAACATCAACAGTGATAAAACAATGTTTATGGTCGCCAGTTTCACCGAAATGCTTCACAACAGCTGAATGCGCGGCTCACCGAAGGGAAGAGTTGTTTTGAAAACTTGATATTCATGATTTCAGAAAATCTTGGTCCTAAAAGACACAATCTGCTGCTGAAATCAAAAAGTTAGGACAACGTTTAACAGAATGAGTACTTTGATTTACAGTCTAAACCTCAATCTGCAGTGATTCTGCAAAAGGATGAATCGAATAACATAAAACCAGAAGTTACAAAACAGCAAAATACTAAAGAATGCCAAAAGGATTCCGCCTTCTAGGCTTAATACTGCAAGGAAATATCCATGAAAATGGACGCAGGATTTTTTTTGGCTAAGTGACACAAAGGCCTGGATGGAACTAGGTATTTCGTGTATTTAGAGACATAGAAGCTTTTCTTCCGGCAATCGCCAATGCTTTGGGGACCGTAGCTCCTGAAAAAGGTAAATTCAAACCTATCATCGTAATTTTTTGGGAGGGTGTGGGAGAAAGAGGTTTTTACGCCTTGCTGTCGTCTAAGGCCATTGTAGATCGTTTCTGCTAAGAAGGTTAAGTGAGTGTTGCCACATGAATCCTAATGATGAATGTAAGCTGAAAATTTGTTATTATTGCGAAATTTGTATTATGCATGCTGAAATATTAAATACACATTCGCTGAAATCTCGTAACGAGGATGGACGAAACGCCTGCTGTGAATTCTCTACTGCACGGTCTATTTAAACCATCTGTGCCAACCCAGCGACCGTCGTAGAATACAACTGAAAGTATTTCTGTAGCTGTCTTCTCCTAATATGAAGTTACAATAAGGCGTAAGGAAGCAATAGAAATAAGAAACATAGGCCGCTTATTGCTAAAGAAAAAAAAAAAAAAGGCTGATTTTTCTTCAGGGGACCTTGTCAAGTAGATGCGACCTTTCGAAGCCGGTCTGGGGTTTCATCTCTTTAATGATTTCATTAGATAAAATCATTTTCAAGTGTCTAAAGGTATTTTCAACATATGTCTTCATTTTTAAACTGAGAGAAGTCTTCAAGGGGCACAGTTGGCATAATAAGCCTGGAGATAAAAGAAGGGAGGCTTTCCCGGAGTGCAACAACATAAAACGTTCTACGACGTTCTACATTATAATAAAACTGTAAATCGGAAAAAGACTGCTAACTTAAGATATTTTTAAAAGATTGATTCAAGGTTCAGTTAATAAATTAGTGTCTATTTGCTTGCAAGTTGGAATGAATGGAACACCTTCTGGTCGTATTTCGATTAATGTACAGCCCTTGGTACCACAGATAAATTGGGTATGTTTCATATGACGCAACGTCGGAAGAGTGAAAAATTTAGGATAATTTTTATTTGAACGTCAATCATGCAAAAATTATTTGTGGGATTTTGATGGGGTTTCGTTTAATGTACGTCCCGTGGTTCTTCGAATTGATAAGCTAAAGAATTAAACGTGTTCACAAGTCATTATTTCTTTTAAGGTAAGCTACTCCTCGCATTTGAAATGTTTATCGTGGTTTCTGGGCACGAGTGGCATTGTATTATTTGGAGGAATGACGTTACAGTTTACTCTGGAGATCTTTCATGCAAAAAGAATTTGCTTCCAGTGAGTCTCAAGGCCCGTGAATCAGTAGCTGTTGACGCATTTGCGTAAAACAGCTGGTTGGTAATAAATCAAAATTTAAGTACTATGTGAAAGGAAGATTTTGGAGTTTTAGACCATTGTACGCATGAAAATGAATACTTTTAGATCCACGAGGAAGTTTTATTATAATAAACCATGATTAAACTACACGTCGAAATGAAAGACCATCTTTCCGGTTCATATTAATCTGAGATACAGAAATTACGAAACAATAAATTGTTCTTAATTCCATTTTATGCTTTTGTCCCAATTGTGATATTATTTATCTATGTAACTACTGTGACAAGACAGAGGACATCACACTACGAATACAGCATTTAATTAACAATGTTCACATCTGAACTGTTCAACAAGAGGCTACCTCCTCCTTCCGAGTTATTTCGCCTATAGAGATCAGCGTAGTCCAGCAGTGCCCAGGCGAACATTTTCATCTCCCTTGTATGGCTCGTCTTCAATATTACTTGTCTATGTTTCTGGTTAGTTTATCTCTATTTTTCAGACCAAATGGGACCTTGGAATGATTGATAGTCTACTTGATTCTAAGAGTTGTATGAAACCATCTATTCTGCAGCTTCGTTGCAAAACGGAAGAAAAGTTGGTAAAATCGCGAATGCATAAAACTTATATAAATAATTAACATTTAATGAAGTTTATTTAAATAATAAATCTGTGCAATTTCACCGCCCAAATATTTCAGAAACGTGGGGTTACTTAGGTTCCTAGGCACGAATATATAGCATTAAATCGTTTAAACTATTTCCTCTAATTCCTTCAAATGTTCTGAGTGAATGTGTTAATTAAGCTGATTTCATAACAACAGGGAGACATTATGTGGAAAAATAACTAGGAACTGTATTATAGTGTTACTGTCAGCAGTTTTCATTTCTAAGTCATAAACATTTTAAAGAAATCGGCGCCAGTTTTTTTTTTTTTTTTTTTGAGTGAGGACCGGCGACTGTTGACTTCGCTACTTCGTGAGGCTGCGGTTTTTGTTTGGGCTCGCGTGCCCGGCGCGTGTATCTTTCGTGGGACGAGACGAATCTGATTGGCCACGCGCTACCGCCAGCACCTGCCTCTCCGACGCGACACCCACTTCTCTGTCACAGTATCGACAAATTTTTGTCTTTCCTCGAGAAAAATAAAAAAAGCATAGAAATGTTGCAATACTTATTCCATCAGACCTTCATGGTTACATGTTCCGTGTTCCCGGATTAAACAAAGTGTTCGCCTGTTAATGTTTTGGGAAAACTGTAAATGGGGAACTAATGGTATTTACACACAATTTCATGCGTACACAGTCCATCTCAGATTCTCAGCGTTAGCTGATTGTTTGAGTTAATGTTTAAGTCAGTCTGGTAACATCACGTTTCTACTTTACTTATGTACTCTGCTTGCATTCAGACAAGAGTGTAAGTATCCAGTCTAATAAAGCTACGAAGTTTTTGTTTTTGTTTAATATTTTTTTACTCTTCAAAAACATGTATATGACTGATAAGAATGAATTTGTAAATTTCTAGAAAATCATTCTATTCGCTGATATAGCTCCATGTTTTGTACATTACAGTGTAGTGTCCAGACCACAATTTGTCAAGTAATTTGACGTTCTACTAAACGAGAAAGTTATAATAATAGTTATTTCTTATTTATATAGTAAAAAGGCTGATAATGTTTAGCAGTGTATCTCAGATTACCTGAACCAGCGAGAAACATGTTTATTTAAAGAAGAGAAAAATAAATATTTTCTTTTTTTGCACGAAATCCAGCTACTGTAATAGTGTCAGCAGAACACAGACAAAAACTAGTGATAGGTATATATGTTAGGCTCAAAAAAACTAAAACGACCACAACGTGTTGTGGTTTCTATAAAACATCACAACGCATTATTCGCGTCATAGCGAGAACGCCTTGTGATTAAGTAAAAAAAGGCCACAACACGAAATTCGCGTCGTGACTCTCATGATATTTGAACGCATGCGTTGTGTTTATTAAGAAAAGCCACAACGCGGTCTGAACGTAGCTGATGCAACTACGACACGATTCGCAGGTTGTAAATACACGTGTTGAATCTTAGTAAAAATCAGGTGATGTTAAGAAAATAAAATTTTTCATGATCGTTTCTCTATCTTTAATCATTATCTGATATAAGTTGACAGTAAAATTATTAAAACAATGAAAGTTGGTAACAACAATATCAATAATGTGGAAAATAGAAACTAATAAATCTTACAAGTGAGGTCAAATGATTTCATCATACATCCCGCAGATGAAGAACGATTGCTGCACAAGATATGGTAGAATCTTCAGTAGCACATTTATGAGTTTCGGTTGTAGTTAACTGATAACTATAGTTATAAAGTGTCGCGGTTATTAGATTTTTGTAAAAATTCGTTTCTACGTATTCCGGTAGGATGTTAAACTATATTCGACATCAAGAAATTTTTAAACCACTAGAGTACGTTAGATTTCTTTTTAAAAAAGAAATAAATAAATTAAAAATTGGTAGCATTGTACATATGTTGACGATGTTTGCCCACGTTCTCAATCTATGAATATACTCTGAACTATACAATCGCATGTAAATTACGTACAACGATGTGACACGTTATGTTCAGAGGGTGCGTGCAATCCACTCGTGCCGTGGATGAATTACCAGAGTCGTTACGAGCCTACATGCAGACAAAAATACAAATGTACTGCTGTGTAGGGCTTTTTTTTTTTTCAATTTCGCTATTGAGGTGCTAATAAGGTTCAGTAATTGAAACACCCATATCTTCACGAGCACCAAAGTTACCCTTTCCTGTCACCGTTCACAGTGAACGAGGACGCGCCAGGTGTCACTGGAGGTGCTGATCCGTCTTGGCCAACGATGAAGTCGACCATCGACTACCGCAGCGGTGACAATGGCTGCCCGCAGGCGTGACGGATTGGCTGCTGAGCAGCTGGAACGGACAGCCGCGTGCCGGCAAGGCGGCGGTCTCCCTGTTTCAGGTTCAATTACAGACTATTCATTTCTTTATACCTGTACCTTATACAATTGAACTGACATTTCTTTGTATCTTCGTTATACTATCGTAAATACACAACCAAATTTATTTCGACATAAAATCCTCAGCTTCGGCGTGGATTGAACCCCGATCTTGCTTGAGCTACGCGGCCACCCGTAAATTGTTCCCAATTTTCTTCAGCCAATACATGGTAATGTTGGGGAGTAGATTTAGGCCTAACAGCATTCTGATTAGTTTTTTATAAATTTGAACTTCTCTATTCTCACATTTAAGAATTTAAGTTCATCCAGCGTCTAGCTACAACAGTAAAATCAGCAGATTCTGCCGTGCACAGCAGTCTACGTATACGTGGAGAAAAATGTAAACTTAACCTTGTATTATTTATAGGTCACTCCGTGATTCGGATTCCACGTTATACTGTGATTTCCATCTATTGCTAACAATCTTGGCTGTACCATGGATGTATACACATTCAAAGCAAATTGAAGCTTGTCGAAGGCATTCCGTGGTCCTAGGTGGTCCAAACAGACGTAGGTGACATACAGGTGTAACTGACGTTACGTCAAGGTAAGCCACGTAGAGAGGCTATCCAAAATTACGTCACACGTTAACGGTCTTAAACCTCGTGACGTCACGCAGAAAATGCTGTTTTAATCAGGGGATGCTCAGTAAACTGTGACATGGAGCGCCAAAGAGGGACTTTGTGAGACTTATGGATGACCCTTTATTGTTAGCAAGAATAACTTCGAAATTTTATTTTCCGGCGGTTTCCGCTGTTATGATTTGTATTCACATCTGTAAAGCGCCCTGCAAACACAACAATTGGAATTAAGCAAATGGAAACAATTCTTCTATAACAAGGGAAAGAAGACCGAAAATTTGTGGTCACCTGGCTACTTGCTCGGTACCTTTACGACGTATTTTCCCCCTTCCTTTGTAACTGCGGGGCTCAGCATCGGTTCTAAGGGAGAGAGCAGAGTGGAGCGGAACGGAGGGTGTGTGATAGGCTGCCATTAATTAGCCCCTGGCTCGACTGAGGCAGGTGTGTCGGCTGCCAGGTGAAGTGGGGCTCCATCCATGTAGGTTGCAGATCTCGACAGATTTATTTACATGACGGTCACCCATTATGTTCATTACTCTACTGAAAAAAGAAACCCATTAAAATAAGAATTTTCGCTTTCTGAGAATACATTGTGTTACCTTGTTCAGTAGCGACCTTCTCCGTACCCTAGCGACAGGTTTTCAATATTTTGGTCACACCGTGTGCTGCCTCTGCAGTCAACAGTTGATTTCAGATATCGTTAGACCATATCTAAGCGAATGTAAACAACAAGGATTTTAGCAATTATAAATATATAAACTATTTGAAGAAAAGTTAAATAGTAAATCAGTAAGATTTTTATGTGAAGGGGACGAATCAAGTGTAAACAGTTTATAGTGAGACATTCACATGCCCTCTCGACATCATGCTAGGCGTATCTCAAAAGCATTTACTTTCCGTTCGGTTGCAAAAGAATTGAAAAGCCAATGAATTTTTGAACAAAATAATGCTTCTAACTGCTAGGAACTTCCTCCTTTGTTTGCTGATTTTATCGTCTGCTCTGCATTTAGTTGTACTGAAATAATGTTGATATTGTAAATGATTTTGTCGAGCTTCTTGATAAGTTGTGTTTTCTTCTTGTAATAAACTGTTGGAAGCTATGCCGTTACCTTTGAGGGTTTTACTATAATACACAATTTTCTTTGAATAGATTTTTTTATAAATATTTATTACGGTAAACTTTTGTCAGAGGTGGAAAAGAACTGGGTACATGGGAGAAGGAACTGGAAAGAATTCAGCAATGGTTTTTTGAAGAAACCATACAAGCATTCACCTGGGGTGATTTCAGGAAACCATTGAAAACTTAAGTATGGATGGCTGGACGGGGATTCGAACTTGCGTCCTTCCAAATGCAAGACCAGACCGTTACCGCTCATCAACCACGTTCGGTTTTTCACTTGAATTTACTAACTTTCTATCAAGTAATCAATTGTAGGTGATAGAAACGAATGGATATAAATTAAGGAAAGTGAGCAAAAAGGTCACAAAAATTGGTGACTGTAATTTCGCATAAATCTAATAGTTGTTTCTGAAGTTAAAACTGTCACACACAATGTAGTAGGTTGTAGAAAATAAAGTTACGGTTGAATTTGATTATTGAGTCTGCCAGGTGAGCGGTAAGATTCAGACGTATTCCGAATACCGTGATTTCGATATGTAATCCGAACATCCATGGTATCCCAAAATTTCTCCAGGAGAATAACGGTAAACGATCGTTAGTAAATGCCTTGGTCTATTTTCTTCCAGTTCCATTTAAATCTGAATTCTGCATCAATAATTAATCATTATATACTCGGATGATGTACGAAGAAAGCAAAAGAGGGGGAGGGAGAATAGACTGGTATTCAGATGGTTCTAATGGCAACCGACCGCGCTTAGTAGGTGAGCGGTAATGCTCTGCCTCGTATTCGAGAGGAGGCGCGTTCTAATCCCCATCCGGTTATCCAGCTATGCTTTTCCATCGTTTCCCCAAGTCACTCCACGTAAATGTCAGGATGGTTCCTTCAAAATGTCATGGCCGAATTCGTCCCGTTCGTGGCCCCCAGTCTTTTCCCGCCTCTAATTACCTTGACGTCGACGAAGCGTAAAAAAATGTTGACTGAACTGTGCAATCGTAAAATTGGCAGATATGGATGGGTGTGTGATTTTGAGGCACCACAGTGAACCTTGTTTGTTAAGGTATCCGGCCAGCTCGGTGCCTGACGGGCAAGGGGGCATCCACAAATTACGTGAGGTTTTTTCCGGATTTCCGGACCCCCCCCTCCCCCTTGGTGAGATTTCGTGAGATCTGGCCGGACCCCCCCCCCCTCTGGTGAGATCAGGTCCGTGAGAACCCCCCCTAGAAATCGCACTCGAAACTTTTGTAGACCTTTTTTTTTTTTTTTTTTTAGGTCACACCCTAACTTTTTAACGAAATACCCTCCTAAAATCGACTTAGGCGCAAATTGTAGACCTTTTTTTTGGCTCTACTATCCCCAAATTTTTCGCAAAATCTCACGTGAGATTTCCGTAGACCCCCCCCTCCCCCCTGGTGAGATTTCGCCGGACCCCCCCCCCTATTTCACCTCACGTAATTTATGGACGCCCCCCAACGTGATCCTGTTGCCGGGGACGGCAGCACCTGTTGACGCAGGAAGTGTCACATTCCGGTAGCCGGGCGATGACCACCGCGGCGCGTGCCTCGCGGTGGACATCCGATAGCGGACACCGCAGAGCAGAGGCCTGTAACGGTGTCGCGGACCCTAATCTACACTAACCTCCTGCTCCACCCTGCCCTGCCCCTGATACCCACTCACACGGAAACAGCAACCCGAGCCGTAATGTAGTCACTCTCCATTCAACGTTTAAATTTCACTATAAAGTGACTCACACGATTACTTTGCACAATATGTGCGGAATCGCTTCACTTCAGGCAATTCCCAGTTTTCCCATTCTTTAGTATCTCTCCGGCTTGACCGAGCATTTCCTTTCACTGCATAGGAATCGTCACGCATCCAAGAATGACTTCCAATTCTCTCTTTCTGTGGGCAAGTTTTTAATTCCGTCCAGGTTTACACAAGTTTCGTGGCTTCATCTTCATTCGTGCTCTTCCAATAACTCCTTTGTGGCATTTATCATCCTTTTCTACCCCAAAACAATTATCTCTTCTCTTAATTCTTCGCTTGATCTCTGAATTGTATGATCTATTTAACGTTTTAACATTTGTTTAATTTGGATCTGTTCCAAATCCTCCTTTAACGTGTGTGTTTTGGAACTTGAGCAAACAATGGTTCACGAAGACCTTGTGCAGCTGGTTGATGGAATTCGTGGCTGTCCATGTTTCAGATGCATGGGAGGTTTTTTTCAGTTTATGACTTGGTTTTCTCGAGATATTGCTATTTATAGATACAAGATAAAATTGAACAAAATACCAACACATCCAATTTTTTCATTGCCATAAGAACTGTAAACAATCCTTTCACAGTATTTTAGACGTTTCACTTAACAACATCTGTTCCAGAAATTTTTTATTCTCGTGGTTTTAAGTCTTACCTGCACCCGCTTTGGCTTCTAAAAACACTGATGAAGTAGGCGACGTGCACTTTAGTATGTTTGTTACTTGTATTTAATTTTTTAAATTCACCCATATCTAGTGGAGCGCTTCTAATCCGCTGTTTGGGCACATTCTCTCCAATGGTTCACCGGCGTGGGAAAACTAGGGCAAAAGGATTTTAGGTTATCAGTAAAAGATTTTATATGTCCTATGATTTCATGTTTGACTTTTTGATCAAGATTTTCACTGTAGTCTGAAAAAAAGGCGAGAAATTATTTAATAATTACTAATTTAGTGAGAAATTTTCTTTTGGTAGTTACAGTTCTCTCAACTAAGTATTAACATTGAAGGTTAGATGCAACCTTTCTTTTCATTTGTTCAATATTTTTTGTCGTTCTAAGTTATACCATAATCCTAAACTTAAAATTCAATTTCTAAAATATGGTACTTTCTGTTTCGTTCCTAATGACGCAAAGTTCATCCAAAATTAGCTCTGTGTTGTTGCTACCCTTTTACGGACTTTATACGTGGTCTGCATTATATTTAATTTCACATGCAAGACGCCCAAATGCAGAAAAATTAATGAACCCAGAAGATGGCGACAGAAATTCCGATCGCGGAAATATCGCGTGAAAACACTCTGCTCACTTAATTCTCAACGCCGACTTCGATCTTATGAACGGCTGAATTGCTTGCCATTCCTTGTCCAAGTCCTCTCCCAGCTTTAATGACCTCGACGTCGACGAGTCGTAAAATTTTGAAGAGTGATCGGCAATTGTCATTCCTCTTTTGTTAGTTCACACAGTTGTATCACAACTTTGAGAATGCCGCCTTTCCAATAACAACCGTACTTGCAATTTATGCTTACACGTAGAGTACCTAACGATAAATCCGTAAAATACCGGATATTTTAGAGGAAGGTGCTCTTATGCATATGTGTAATCCACTTGGGAAATTTGGTGATGGTAAGAAATGCAAAATGGCAATGCGAATGCTGTCATCCTATGTTTTATTAGAATTTTGTACCCATCGGATCATTTTTAACTTCATTATGTACATATCTGAATTTCGTACATTTTTCAGGATCGAATCCTGAATCCTGCGTACCTTGACTGTGGTTTTCAGACGATTTTCCGCATCCACCCCAATCTTTTCCTCACAAACTACACATTAAACAAACAAAAATACAATTAGATCACACAGAACAAAGTTACATGTTTCGCAGTAAGATAACTCAACTTTTCTCTCCACCAAGCGTCAGGCTAAGCGAAAAGCCGACCGAATACAAAACAGCATTCTCAAAAAATCGACCCCTTAATAGCGGAAAAATAGAAAAGAAAATCTCATACTGCAATAGATTTTTTAAAATATGTTATGGTCACTGCTTCTACATTGCTAATGTGGAAATTACACTTTTTGGACCATCTTGTAAAAGTATTTCGATGATTTCAATAATTTCCAGTATGTTTTGAACCTTTCATTCCACTATACACAAGTGTATTGTTTGTCACCAATTTCATTACAGGATGAACAAACCAAAATTTGAACTTCTCTCATATTGTTAGTTCTTTCAATGACTGCTTACAATTTTTCGTAAACAATGCGATATTTCAGTTACTGAATAGAATTGATTGTTTAAACTGAATATCTTTTATAATAAATCAGATAATAGTACATTTTATGTACCTAAGATTCAAACAAATGTTTTACGTTTATTGAAATACTAGCCTCGTACCCGCGACTTCGTACGCGTGGATTAAGATTTTTTTGCCAGAATTAAATATAGTAAGTTGTTGGTAACGAAGGATTAGTCCCAAACAATATCGAGTCGGCATAATATGACAGGAAAGCTATCACTATATCATTCTACCGTCGAACCTGCCTCTTGAAGAGAATTAATTTCCAACATATTTCTGTCACTATTCGATAAGATCTCAAAATTTCGTGACAACATCTGGAAAAAATATCCTGTGCCCTTCATACACATTTCCTTATAAAATTACATCACAACAATATAGCCATTTAGTCGTCAAAACGTAACAAAAAGACAGAGAATTAATTCCGTATTTATAATAATATTACTGTGGTTCACACTCACACACTGACTGTGAACAACACCTGAGGGATCATTATAACGTAAAAAGTGTACACCTACAACATTGCAAGACTACCTACGATTTGCCTCGCATTGCGCCCCTAACTTTCTAATATCTACAGTTTAACATTCAATACGAATAACCTACGACCCAGGTCTGACTCTTACGATGAAAAACAATTTTTAAAAATCTGATCCCCGACGGAGATTTCAACCGGAGACCACGACGTTCGTAAGCAAGCTCTTTAGCCACTGAGCTTCCAGCTCACTACACGGAAACACGGTCTGAAGACGTGCATATCCAACGTGTCTGTCGATCGCCGTATTTCCAAGTTATGAGAATCAATTCTAACATATTTCTGTCACCATTCGATAAGGTCTCAAAATTTCGTGACTACAACTGTTAATCATACTGGAAAAAATATCCTGTGCCCTTCATACACATTTCCTTATAAAATTACATCACAACGATATAGCCAATTAGTCGTCAAAACGTAACAAAAAGACAGAGACTTCCTTCCGTATTTATAATAATATTACTGTGGTTCACACTCACACACTGACTGTGAACAACACCTGAGGGATCATTATAACGTAAAAAAGTGTACACCTACAAAATTGCAAGACTACCTACGATTTGCCTCGCATTGCGCCCCTAACTTTCTAATATCTACAGTTTAACATTCAATACGAATAACCTACGACCCAGGCCTGACTCTTACGATGAAAAACAATTTTTAAAAATCTGATCCCCGACGGAGATTTCAACCGGAGACCACGACGTTCGTAAGCAAGCTCTTTAGCCACTGAGCTTCCAGCTCACTACACGGAAACACGGTCTGAAGACGTGCATATCCAACGTGTCTGTCGATCGCCGTATTTCCAAGTTATGAGAATCAATTCCTACATATTTCTGTCACCATTCGATAAGGTCTCAAAATTTCGTGACTACAACTGTTAATCATACTGGAAAAAATATCCTGTGCCCTTCATACAGATTTCCTTATAAAATTACATCACAACGATATAGCCATTTGGTCGTCATAACGTATCAAAAAGACAGAGACTTACATCCCTAATTATAATAATATTACTGTGGTTCACACTCACACACTGACTGTGAACAACACCTGAGGGATCATTATAACGTAAAAAAGTATACACCTACAACATTGCAAAAATACCTACGATTTGCCTCGCATTGCACCCCTAACTTTCTAATATCTACGGTTTAACATTCAATCCGAATAACCTACGGCCCAGGCCTGACTCTTACGATGAAAAATTTTTTTTTAAAATCTTATCCCCAACGGAGATTCGAACCGGAGGCCACGACATTCGTAAGCCAGCGCTTTAGCCACTCAGCTGCCAGGCCACTACGGGGAAACTCGGTACGGAGTCGTTCACATCCAACTTCTCTGTCTACCGCCATATTTCGAAGTAATGAGACAAATGTGTTATTTATACAGATAATTTTTCAACCAGATGTAGACAGTATTTTTCTCCTTGTTTCAAAGGATAAGTGTGCAAAGTTTCATCCAGAACGGATAAAAACTGTGGATTTGTATGAAGAACAAACAAAAGAAAAAACAAACAAACCAACAAACAAATATACCTCCATCTTTATATATAAAGATTACTGTGGTTCACATTTACACACTGACTGCGAACAAAACCTGAGGGATCATTATAACGTAAAAAAGTATACACCTACAACATTGCAAGAATACCTACGATTTGCCTCGCATTGCACCCCTAACTTTCTAATATCTATGGTTTAACATTCAATCCGAATAACTTACGGCCCAGGCCTGACTCTTACGATGAAAAACAATTTTAAAAAATCTTATCCCCTACGGAGATTTGAACCGAAGACCACGACGTTCGTAAGCCAGCGCTTTAGCCACTCAGCTGCCAGTCCACTACGGGGAAACTCCGTACGGAGTCGTCCACATCCAACGTCTCTGTCTACCGCCGTATTTCGAAGTTATGAGACAAATGTGTTATTTATACAGATAATTTTTCAACCAAATGTAGACAGTATTTTTCTCCTTGTTTCAAAGGATAAGTGTGCAAAGTTTCATTGAGATCGGATGAAAACTGTGGATTTGTATGAAGAACAAACAAACCAACAAACAAACAAACAAACAAACAAACAAACAAACAAACAAACAAACAAACCAACAAACATACATTCATCTTTATATATAAAGATTGATGACATCTATGTATAATATTCAGATTTGCAGTAACACCTACAAGATTACTATTATAACAAAGCACTTAAAGTTAATATATGAAAAATAATTTTAGGATGGGTACAATAATTATTTGCTTGCTTAAGAATAAATTAAAATGAGTACATAAATACTGCGCACACATAATTTTTTCCATTAATCTTGAAGATTGATGTACAGATTACAACACGCGTTCAAAACATACCCGTAGTCATCGTCGCAGTGCCCGCTTCCGTATGCGGGGATTCTGTCCAGAAATCTTTGTGCAATTTAGCAGTTTGACTCAGGATTTCAGTATTATTTCTAGTCATATGTACAAACAAGAGTCTGCTTCAGCACTCCTTGGAGGAGAGTCTCCTGTCGAACGTTTTGCGTACTACTTCTCGATAATCGGCGCAACATTTCCGTTCAGATATTTTAGGATACAAATATTCGCCCACTTTGTCTTGGTCCGCATACGGTGGTCAAATGAAATCCAGTATTGCTGATGCTCTGACAGAGGTTATTTCATTGTTCATCCCTGCCGTTCCACTATACGCATTGCTGTTATCGCTGTCTCCTTCCAGTATGTTATGCTCGACAGATTTTAGCTTTAATTCATAGCTGTTAGTAATAATCTTTGACCATACTCTGTGCTATTTTCAGCGATGAAGCTACCGTGCCACTTTTAATCCGTATCTTAACTGTTTGTTTATTTACCTAATGTTTGAAGAATCTAATGAATGTATATTCCAAACAGCAACGTGGCACAATCAAGTTCAATTTCTGAAGAAGGAAGGCCGATTTTCTATTGTTATGTAACACGTTCCGGACGTGTAAAACACTGAGTTGAAGGACCCCAGACCACTGAATGAATTTACATTTCCTTCTACTTCCTGTCCAACAACTTGTCACAAATTAGAAGTTTTTTTATCATACATATATTCTGCAGCTTTGAATGTGCTTACCTTACACCAATCCGACTGGCGGAATGAATAATAACTAATATTGCGCTCTGGACGGTAGCAACTAATCCCTTATTCCAGTTCAACAAGTTCAGCTAAAAGGAGCAAGGTTGCAAGTAAATTCAATTACTCGGGTTTATCTTTTGACAAATATATAGTCCGATTAGTATCACCAACGCTAATACAAAAATATATTTCAGGAGATTCTAACCAAGCAGTAGGTATATTGCAGGCTAGAATTTCAAATGTTATGAAAACTTCTTTTTTAACAGTTCAATTTTATCCCCGCATTTTTGTTCACCTGATTTAAATATTTACCAATACTCCATTTTAATTCCACTATTACGGAAGCAATTTGTTCGACTAGTAACTTATAGAAAAAATTCGTTTCTAGAGCTGCAATAAACCCATAAACAATTTACGAGTTAAATCAAAGCTTTGGTTCTGGCTTGACGCATTGACAACAGTGAGGTCATTAGAGGCGGGAAAGAACTGGGGGCAAGAAACGGGAAGGAATTCGGCCATGGCTTTTTGTAGTAACCATCCAGGCATTCGCCTGCAGGGATTTGGGGAAAACATGGAAAACCCAAATCTGGATGGCCGAACGGGGATTCTAACCCGCGTTCTCACAAAACAGAGGCCAGAGCTTTACTCACATCAAAGAATATTACAAATGAATAACAAAATAACAATGCTCAAATAGACGAATCAACGAACGCGGCTAATTGATGAGAGATAACACTCTCCCATAACACAATCTGACCAATTATCGACGAACACGAAAGTAACACTGACTCTAAAAATGACACCGATACCACATAGAAAAATACGACATAGAAAAATACGAAAAAATCTGCCACGAACTTAATTATCATTGGAACTTGAATAAAATAATAATTATGAAATATATCAAGTAACCAACACTCCAAAATATTACACGTAACCATGCGGGTCCACCCCAAACGAAATTTTTGAATCCTGGTTCCTTATATACATTCGTACACGATCTCGTCTAGTGGTGTAATTTTTATATTAGTTATTCGTCATCCAAGCGCTAGTCCTGAAATTTCGCAATAACCTACTATTTTTAACTATGCTACACCTTCAGTAGAAAAATTCCCTATAGTTACAACTAATTTTTTAATTTAAAATACTTGTTCAGAAGAGACTTTTTTTTAACTGCTTAACTAGGTCTTTAGAGACGGGAAAGGATGGGTGCAAGGAATGGGAAGGAATTCGGCCATGGACTTTTGAAGGAAGCATCCCGGCATTCACCTGGAGTGATTTGGGGAAACCATGGAAAACCCAAATCTGGATGCCCGGACGGGGATTCGAACCGCCGTCCTCCCGAATGCGAGGCCAGAACGCTAGCCGTTACACCACCACGCTCGGTCAGAAGAGACTTCTCTTTCTTTCCGACGCATCTCTGCAGCCAGTACCATTATTCTGGAATTAATGTCTTTCTATCCCAAATGTTACATCTAGAACATTCATTCAGGCACGTGAATTCGAATATTGGTATGTAATTTTAATTGTAAGCAGAATTAAAGAGACGGAAAAAATTAATTGGTAGTACATACTAGAAATGACCTGATGTATGTAAGCTTCTGAAAGGATCCTTGAAGAGCAGTTTATTATCGAGTATAAAACATTGACCTTAGCAAACTACTATTTTCGTGAAGATCAAATTATTATATCACCTAAAGTGGCAAGAAAATTTGTATCATATTAGGTAAACAACTAACGGAGAAGGCTGACATTAATCTTAACACTTGTAGTCACGACTAGTTTGCATAAATATAGTCCAAACATGTATTGAAGTCAAATCCAGAGATTTCAACGACAATAGTTAAATTATTTTAGTCCATTCTATTTATGGATTTCCATCGAGAGAGTGAAACAGTATATACATCCGTACATCTGATTTATGTGACTTTGTTTTAAAGTCACTCTACCCGAAGTTTAAAAGTTGAAGTAAATTTATCAGTGAGAGATTGTAATTTAGGACAAGGAAGGATTTTTGCCGCGGCCTTCTCAGGGGAATATCTCGGCTTTCCCCTGGAGCGATTTCTGAAAACTGTGGAAAACCGAAATCAGGATGACTGATCCGAGGATCAAAAACTAGGTGTTAGCGACTACTCACCTAGTAGGCTCAGTAATAAAACTGGAATCCCTTTCATAATTGTGCTAGCCGTCCATGATAAACTGAATACGGTCCTTCTGATTTGTTGAAGTCCTTCGCTCAGTTCCATCTGAGGCAAGTCAAAGCACAAGAATCCGCTGGATTTTCTTAAAGTCATGTGATCTTTTAACGCAATTTGAAAACAATCTTTACTCCCACAATCTTTTTTTATATTTAGTAATAGTTGCTTTTAAATAAATGTCTAGAAAATATTCAGTTTAATTAATATACAAATTCACAGAACTCTTAGTACTATATAATATTTCTTGTAAATCACATCACTAGTGCTCGCTTGTAACGTCCTGGTGGCTCAGACTGGAGGTAGAAAGGTCCTCAGTTCCAATCCCTTTCTCGGCGGGGATTTTCATAGTCTCTCAACCCGACTTTCACCTTTGGCAAAGCTTGCTTTGTAATGTGAAGCACGTCAGAACGCTTTCGTGGTTCGTTTTCTACGTTAAACTCTAGGTCTCCTATCTCCGAAAACTATTAGGCGAGGCGGCTACGATAGGGGTGATATGCCCAGCCAATAAGAAACCCTGTCAGCAGGTCATTATGACCACATGAATTTATTGTGTAGTGCTCGCTTAATCCTACAGGAAAAATTATTTTTGTTCACAGGCACATAAATTCGTTGGCCACCAAGAAATCAGTATTCTGCTGCAGTTACAGGCCGTGGTCAACCGGTACGAGGCAGGCCATGAACATTACCTACTCCGCTTCCATGTCCAACCAACATCAATTTAAATAACTTTTGCATACCGAGCAACTTCTCTTGCTTACCGTCCCTCCTAAAGTATGCATGAAGATGAAACGTCAAGAATGGTCTTCTCGTCATATCAGAACCTCATTACGGTTTTAACAAGACTGACTGATAGTCCAGTTTGCACTAGTAAGCTACACTTTCATGAACTTGTCAACAAATAGGGCTATGTTTTTTTTTTTTTTTTTTTTAAGATACAATTGAAGCGACTGTTTATCTGACAGTACGCAAATATTCAATTGAACTTAAACACTTATTGAGTTGATGTAACATTCTTTTTTTATTTTTGGTCGGTTCATAGAGGTGATGTAAAAATTGTTGATTGTGTTGATCGTTTGGCTTCACCAATGGCAATTAGAATTTCAGAAGGAATTTTTAACATAAAATAGCTAAACAGAACGTGAGGGTGATATAATTCGAATCCCAGTTGCCCAACTGTAGCAGGTTCACTTACTTCCGCATGGTTCAGTAGGACGTCAGCTTTCTTCCCTGCCAAGGCGGAACGACATTACTATTCAACATGCAGTGCACTCGGCTGCACGCAACCCTTCACCGCCCGTAAAGCAATGCCAGCAGGTAGCTACGTCGTACAGTCGCTGATCGGGGCTCAAAGACACCGCCACAGTGGTGGAGTTCCCTGCCATTCACAGCTGCTGACGTAAGATTTAAACGACCGAGAAACGTCTGGTGGAATCTAGGTCAGTTGAATGTTCACATTCCCTGCGGCGTCATTGGGAAGCTGACGACTCACAATCAAAGAATCACGAAATTCATTCTTTTTTTGTTGAAGAGCACGTTGTACGCTGTTTGGCAGCATTTTTCAGAGATTCTCCAGCAACAGATGTTGATTGCTGAAGCTTTTCTTTTTCTTTTTTTCTTATGGCTTTACGCCTCGTCGACGTCGAGGTCATGAGAGGCGGTAAAGGATTGGGGCAAGGAACGGGAAGGAATTCATCCATGGCTTTTTGCAGGGAGCTTCCCGACATTCCACTGGAGTGTTCTGGGGAAACGATTTTGACTGCTGAAGATTTATGGGACATTCATATACTCAGGATAGAAGACTGGGATGGAAACTCCATTGTTCTTTTTCTTTTAAAAAGAATTTTAATAAATTGCTTTCAAATAATTGGTTATTTTGAATCAGCTATTTGTATTTTCGTTGCTACGGTTTGCTCAGACAGTGTGATAATAATTCAAACTTAATTATAACTCCTAGAGAAGATAGGTATTGTAAACTTGTGTGCGCGAATTCTTTCTTTCCTTCTCCATAACATAAAGAAAGTTTAACCTGGAGTCGAAAACAGTTACTTTGGTGGGTTACCCCCTCATTGCCCTGTCGGTATCGGTAAGCAAAATGAAGACCATACCCTCATATCACTAATACTGGCTTCAATTTATATCTGGAAAAAAGTAATATATTTCTGGAAAAGAAGTAATATATTTCTGGAAACAAGCATGTCTTAACATAATTGTCGAAGATGGTATAATACTGTGTGTACTCTGTCTCTTATAACGATTATTGACGTGTCCGCAATAGTTTTTCTGTTCTGTAAGCTACACAAAGTATTGTATACCTGAAGAACTAGGATTTTGTTGCTAGACAGATTTCTACATTTTGCCGCCAACATAAATGTTTGGCATAATGTTTGTCGTTATGTATATCTGTCATTTTGCCTGAAACCGATTTTTGCGACTCATGTACACCGGTTCCCTTATGCCACAGTAAGAATGATTTAATGCTTGCAGCTTTGAAATATCTCATTATCTATCTATTTTTCCCTGACGTTGCATCTACGCGTCAAGGTAACTCGTATTCAATAACTTTTATAGAATACCGTGTTCTCTTTATTTCACACCACCTAACCACAAGCCGATTTATCAGAACCATAGGATTATTCCTCAAGCTGCTTTTTTCCAGATACTAGATACTTCAATTATTATCACTCCCTTTGAAATAGTCACAAATATCTATGAGCTATTACTGTAACAGGGATGCGAGAATATGCAAGCTGGTTCTTGGGAAGATGAGGTTCTTTCAACCCCTTCGCTTGCTACTAAACCATTTCATGGTGTCGAGAAATAAGTTTTTCTAATTTGGTTGTGTTTAAGAATTCTGAGAAGCCTGTTTTTTTTTTTTTTTTTTTTTTTTTTTTTTTTTTTTTTTTTTTTTTTTTTTATAAAACTGTGTAGTATGCCTTAGAAATCCGCGTTTTTTCCGCAGCTTGTTTAACTGATAGTGACAAAAATTATAACATGGAATTACAATACTTCGGTGCCCTTCTTCTGTGTATCTTGTAGACAATTCACTTTATCTACTGCAATACGGCTTCAACAGATGTATAAATTTATATATTGTGAAAATAGTTTATTATACAACACTGCTCTTGGTGTTGCTTATTATTTAGACACGCACACCCATTTATCTCCATATAATAATAACAAAGGTAACCACGATGTTTAGATGGTATAAAAAAATAGTTTTTTTTTACATCAGGCTTTAGACCTCGTCAAGGTCATTAGAGGCAGGAGAAGATTGGGACAAGGAACGAGAAAATTTTCTGCCATAGTTATATGTGGAAACCATCCTGACATTCGCATAATTTGTAAAACCATCAAAAACTGAAATCTGGATGACTGAATGGGAATTTCAAGCAGCGTCCTTCTGAATTCCTGGCTTAAACGTTACCAGGATCCATCAGAGAAGACGAATGGTAAAGTGAAGAATCCTTTGGTAATATTCATTAAAAATATAAATTTATTTTCTTTATTTCTCGTCTCGTGGTCTGGTTGCTCAGTTGTTTAAGGCGTGTGCATGGCAAAAGAAAAATCCCTGGTTCGAATCCCGGTCTCGGCTGGAATTTTTACGAGCCTTAAAACGTACCCTAACCTCTGACGGAGGTTTGCTTTGTTAATGTGAAGCAAACTAGGACGCTCCGTGTTCGGATTCCACGTAAATCTGTAGGTTCCCTTGCCCCGGTAGGACTATCGGTGTAAGCCATGACAAAGCGCAGGCGTGACTAATCTAAACTCTGTCACCCGGCGGCCGAACAATCCTTCGGTATCTCTCGCCCAAAAATGCCATACGCGTTTTTACTTTTCCACTAATAGAAATTATTTCGAAAATGCATATGGATTTGGTAATAAAGAACCATAATCTTTCAACATATGAAATACTGTGCACGAGGGGCAGCAAGGTGCGTGTTCAAAATGAATTGCAGTTCGGTCACTGTAAAGAAGACGCTATCTTCGCGGACGATCTGATAGGTGTTTTCTTTCGAGTAGACGGTTCTTAACCGCTCGTCTGTAGACAATCCGCTATTCTCGTGGTGGTGCTATCGGTTCAAAGGCTCACAGTATTGTAGAAACTTCTGTAATCTGATTTTGCGGATTACACTCACCATTTGAAACATCTCGAGACGTTCGGAAGATTTCTTGCACTGGAGGAGAGCTCTGGACAGCTTTGTGGACAGTCACCCGACCGGATAACGCACGGGATTTGAGTCCTCCGCAGAGACCACTGGAGATACGCATCTGAGGTAACCGCAGCGGCGAGTGCGAAGCTGACCGCTATAGAGAAACCACTTTACAGACCAGACCGCCACTGTATCTTCTAAAGAAACATTTTAAATGAACCCGCATCATCCACCTCTGAATCCATTTCATTATTAATTGATGGTCGCGAAGTACGTCCATCGTTGCCAGAAATAAATTTTTGTGCTGTATCTTATTTGTCTTTTTGTTTTGGGGCTTTTCCTTTTTTTGCTTGTGTCATTGCATCTCGCTTAGAGTACTTCAGAAATATACGTTACTAGCACGCACTTTAATTCATTTTAAAATTTTTAATTTTACAACGGTTGTGAGATGAATTCAGCTCTTCTATCAAAGTTACTGGCACGGACGATATTAACTTTTTTTTTGCAATCAATGCCTAGTAAGAATGTCGTAAATACAGTGAGAAATCAAGTTAAACGACTGATGATAATTTGCAGTTATAAAATGGTACCATCTAGCGCCATATATAAACGTCGGTAGAAAGCGCATGTGAATCAATCTTTTCCTAACAACAGTGTTTTCATTTTCAAGAACTATTATTTCATTCTCTGTCACTTATGATCCAAACTAATTTTTTCACAAATATCTTAAATGTACGCATCTTTTACAAGTTACAGTTTTAGTCTATTTAAAGCCTAGGCTTTTGCCTTGATTTCTTCCATATAAACCATAGACTTGTAATAAATTATCACCATCGATTTACTATCAATAGGTATGGATAACGTCAGCATGAATTAAATCATTATAAGATGATTTGAGAATAAATTATAAGTAATCCCCACACTTCGCAATTTATTGAAACGAATTAGGTTTAAACCAGGACTATCCAACAACATTCGATCACTGTAAACTAACGAATTACGAGAATCTAGCGCAGGCAATGTGAGATAGGTAGCTTTAACAATGAAACGATTAAATTTGAGACTTCTATTTCTCAGCTTGCCGACGCAACTTCTAGTAAGGTATCACTAACGTGACAAAGCTATCTTTATGTGTAATTCGTTGAAATGTGCCCTCTTGTTTTTCTTGTTCATGCGCAAACATACAAACACTCCAGATTTACTGTTTGACCTCTGCAGCAGCAACAGCATGCTACTGACTGGTATAAAAATTGCCTGTATATTAGCTGATGACAAAGCTATGCACAGTTCCACTGAAATCTTTTCATTAGTTTTGAGTGATTCGTGGGAAGACTGATAGAATAAAATACAAACTTTTACTGCTTTTCTTCATTAGCAGTGAACTCCATTTACTCTTTTAAAATAATTTTCTTGTTCAGATGCAACTTTACTACAATTTTTTTATAGTACTAACTTCAAGAATGCATTCCTGTATAATGAAAACAGTGCCCATAAACATAATGGCGTGAAAAGTTTGTTCAATCGCTTGGCTTATCAATCTAATGCCTGTAATAAACAAATTTTTAATCCTTTATAAAGACCTGACACCACAGTAATTATATTCCTCGCAGTTTATGCAGTGTCTCAAAATCTGAGTCACTTTTGAGTAGACTCACACTCAGACGTGGAAGAGAACTCATCTCAATTTTGAATGCACAGAACAGCAGAATTTAACTGGCTTCAGATCGGGACTACAGGGATGCCAGGTAATTTATCCGATTTTACGTATGTACAGACGATGATTCAATGGAAGCGTTATTCAATGTTCACTAACGCCACTGTGCAGGGAGAATGACCAGTGTCTCGTCTGTTATTAAATTAGCCATTAGATTAATATAAAAGCCTACGTATAGCCGGCACTTGAGGCATTTACGTATTGAAAGAGTTATGAAAGATTGAAAAGTTTTTATTTTCACCACTGAATTTAAAGTTTCTTTCCGGAATAATTGCTCCAACATCTACAACTGTTGATAGTTTGATAGGACTTCGTACGTTTTTTGAGATTGTGGGTTTATTTCGTGAAAACAGTGCCCATTTTTTTCTGAAGGGGAAAATACATAACATAAAAGCATCCGCGTACTTCCTTATCTGCTTTCATTGTTAACGAAAAATTTTCTCATTTTATTATTCTTTCTTTTTTTCAAAGATTCCAAAACGGATTTTTCAAACAGTCAGCCTTGCACAAACTAATTTCTGAATATATTTTATTTAATAAAGCCCTCCACAACGTAAATTTTCGTAGCCTCTCAATACAAATACACAAGCTTGCACCATTAAACATTTCACTCTCCCGTCACACGCTGTATGCAGGGCATGGAGATTAAGTATCAGGTAAAGTATCAATTCGAATTTTAATTTCACGAAGATGCACTTTTAATGAATTCAACGATTTAAAGTTCTTATATACTACTGTGCAAACTTTAATATCACGAAGACAGGGAACTTAAAATTGCACCACACTGCTGTGAGAACCACTGTCCACTGGTTAAGCACTCGACGACAATTTACCCACGGTGTAGGAGTAACGGTGGAGTCGTTAGGCATGCAACACTCTGCAGGCATTCGACTTTAAAGTGATAGTTTCCCAGACAATTGGCTTATCGTAATTCGGTGATCTTATTGCATGCAGAGGACTTCCTACCAAATGCTTATTTAAACCACTTCGAGCTTTTCTGAAGTTTCTCATATAGTCGTGTTTTATACGTCCACAGCACATACGGACATGCGTTTATCGGTTCCGTTCCTTTTCTCCATTTATGAAGAATACATTGCTGAAGTTCTATCGAGTTTAATATAAATTACGTGTCCTCCCTAATTCGAGATCTGTGACACCAGAACAAAGTGCTGCTATCCTTTTATGACTGTCTTTGCAGAAAAAAATTTCCTCTTCTGAAATAAAGACGATTTCAATCTTCACAACAATTAATGCAATCTCGATGGAATTTCGAGTTTAGTACTATATTTCGATATTGTATGATGGCTACGTAGGTCTCGCAGTAGCGTTTGGAACTAGGCTCTGACCACAACAACTTGAGTCTCGACGGTGTCTTGGAAGAGAATAAGAGACTATATCAACCATCTCTACCTTGGCACCTCAAGATCTGGAAAAATCCAAACTCGTTTTTGCTCCACATATTCGTGGTTCATACTATCATAAATCTATATATCTATAAATGAGAATGAGAAAGTTCGGATGTGTGTTTGGATGTACGTTGGCAGTCAATCACGCCTTAATAACTCAACATATTTGAATGAAATTTGGCATGAAGTCAGTTAATTGCGTGCGAAGTGCAATAGGATAGATTTTATCCCGCAAAAACGCATAGTTCTTTTAGAAATTGCCATTAATATCAATTCGGAAGCAACAAAGAGTTTCCTACTTCGTAGATAGCCGTGCCACGTTTACTCTTTGCTTTTTAAGTAAATCGCAAACACTACTTCTCAATCAGAAATATAGCAAAAACCTACTTACATATGCAAGTTTGTGTTTAGTTTAAAAGCCATAAAACTGACGCACTTGACAAGCAGGAAATATAAATCTGTTCTTAACCTTAAATTAAAAAAAGAAAGGTAGGTATTGTCAAGTTCGCAAAGAGATGTTTTCATTTGCGTACATAAAATACTATGACATATCAAATATTAACCATAATTTCGTTCGTAATATATGCGTTATAATAAATATAAAAAATCAAAGCTTGGAAAAAAGTAAAATGCTATGAGTATACCAGCACGAAAGTCGGTTCACTGAAAGTGCAAAATGGTCGTGCCCCAATAAAAATGTAAAGGATTCCATTCTATCTCGGTTATTTCCTGTTTCTTTTTTGTTACTATACAGTCTGTGTATTACAAATTATTTTTGCCGAAATTTAAAACTTAACTAACCCTTTTTATTTTTTGTTCAGAATTTTTGTACGAATAGTACTGCTTTTTATTTACTGTTCAATATTCTGCAAATATCTATCGAACGCTACACTTAAAACGAATGTATTCAATGGGCTAATGTAGAAACTTATTGTTTCATGAAGTAACACTGAAAGTCGTTTACAACACAATACACCTCATTTGCACGGAGCATAACAACTAAATTCCTTCTGCCATCTGCTGTAACAAAAAACATTCTGGTCCAGGCAGCATTTCAACCAAACCACATTTCTGCTAATACTGCCGCTACAAAATCAAACGATACGAACACATCTCAACACATTAAATGCTCTGGACCTACATTTCGAGTGGTAACAGAATTTTCTATATCAAAATTCCTAATTAGTATATCATAAATTACTATCACAATTAATTTCATTATACACCTTACTAAATCACGAGCAATAAATCACTTTATCGCGATGTACATTTGACCTGCAATATTAACGATCGTAGAGAATTGTGGACTTTCCGTTGTACACTGTAAGTTAAAAGCATTTTAGCATAAATTTTTTAATTACGTTACCTCAATAACTGTCATGAAGCTGACGACATAGTTCATGCGGCTGAATGTAGTTTTAGACGTATTCAGTATTTAATTTACTGCGTTAATAATAAGTCAAGTTTATTTCGCTATTCATGACGTCACTAACATACAATATAGTGAATGTATTAATGTGCGAGTGATAGAAGCTTTGATTTTCTAGCGGTAATTTTAAAACGCAGCCTGGGCCAGAATGAGAACTGAAACATTATTAGTTATTAAGCTTCTTTCATGAGCGCCATTTTAGTGACATCATGTATCGCTTTGTACCGATATTGTATCAAAAGATCTATATTAAGCTTGGACGATTTAGCAGAACCATGCGGCGTTGCCCGAAGTAAATTTTTTAAATTTATCAATGTTTTATTCAGATAGTAGTGGAGTGGCGGAAAAGCGGAGTGGTAATTCGCCGGTAGTCATTCATATTCTGTATGCAGAATAAGAAACCGAATATGAAGAAACAATCTATTACTACTTTAATATTGAAATTTATATTTTAGCGCAGAATTAATGGATCGAAACGAATGAACTATAGTAAACTGGTCTATAGGCAATTCAGTTGTTTCCAGAGATAGAGAAACCATTACCGCAATACCTCTGATTATTATGGATAAAAGAATCAATTACTACTATACTTACTACTATAATATGTAAATTTCTGTTGATGGAACCAATATATCCTAAAAAAAAAATATTCAAAGAGGAAATTAAGTTCTTCTTTTTTAAAGATTTTTTTCAGTACTCAATGCAAATCAAAATATTCATTTTTAGTATCGCAATTTTACTAATGGAAATGAACGTCCTTGGGCCACTTAAGTATTTATTTGCTGTTTGGATGTTAGTATTTTTTTGTTGTTGATATTTAGTCATTCCATCAATGTATTGCTAATATTTTGACGTTTTGAGCTTCCATTAATTAAAACTATATTCATTTTTATTCGCGTGATGAAATTAGTAATTTTAAGAGATGTTGGGTAAACGAAATTCAAATCTTTCAAAGAAATGTAAGAAAACTAGGGCTATGAAAATAGCCAAAACCTAGGAGACAAATCCTCAATATTGTATATACGGATATATTAAACTGAAAATACTCCTTACAAACTGAATATTTTTACTGCTTTATCAATTCAGTGAAGTAGTTGTGGAACATAAATAGATTTTTGTTATTTTATTGCAACATTTATTACTACTATTACTAATAAAAATAGCTCTTAAATAAACTGTATGGTCGTATTGACCTGGTGACAAGACTTCTTTACGTCTCCGGAATCAGTCCCTTTCGTAGCCTCTTAACGTAACCCAGTAATCCTACCGGACATAGAGGACCCACAGTTCAACACGGAATCAGAACAAAGTGAGCATTCTGGCGTAATTCACATCACACACCAACCTATGCCAGAGGTGAAGGTCGAGCTAGGGACCTTTGAAAATCCTCGCCAAGACTGGAATTCAAGCTGGGGACTTTTCCATCTCCAGTTGGACGCCCTAACCACTGAGCAACCAGACCTCTCAAGAAAATCTTATATTACAACACTTTTCAACGCGGACGAAGTCGCGGGTAACTGCTAGTAATATAATATAAACAAAAATAGGTAGTTAAAAATCGCATGGATATATGAGACTGCAGTATAAAGAGGATACTAGTCATCATATTTGGTCATAATTTGCACTCAGCTTTTCTAACATCTCGTGTGAAAGGCGAAGATTATTTAGACCCCCCGCCTTCCTCGTTATTGCCCCTCTATATTTCTTTGCTGCTACTGGTTTGTCCCAAGCGGCAGCAAATAGGCGAGCAGTGACAGCTGTCTTCTGCGAAAAGGACACGTGCGCCGAATGTGGCCTCCACCCTTTGGTGTGCAGAAAGATAAGTGTTTTCTGTGGCAGCTGGAGAGGGAGGTGTTGACTGAAGGGGTTGCTCGCAGGTCAGTGTCCTGGCTCCAGGTGCCTCGCCCGCACTCCACTCCAGGTGCCCTTGTCGCAGTAAACACCGCCCCCGCAGCCACCCTTTCGTCTCCGCGAGGAGCTCAGCATATGCCGACACACTCCCATCTGCCGTGTGCCAGCCGGTACAATGCTCAAAAGATTTCTGACCAGCACGCATCTAAATTATCACCCAGCTTGGCGGCGATCGTATTCAAGTAGCCACGCAGCTGGGTACGGGACCTCACTGATTTCTCGACAGATGCTCAGGGCGTAGGTATTTAATCGCTACTTACTCTGTCGTAATAACAATGAGTTTCTAACCGCAGCTTCTTCATTTCAGAACAAGAGGAACTCAAGATTATGTATCACACACAACTCTAAGGATGATTAAAGAAAGCGTAGTCGAAAAGGGAGTGCGTTGCATCTGTTTGTGGTTTAGAAGCTCCGTTCTTCGTCGATGTCGGGGGAATTAAATCGTGGATTTAGTAACATTACCTGGAATGTGACGAAGTAATCCAAAAGAAATCGGATAAAGTATTTACTAAAGTAGCAAACGAACATTGGATTTATCTGAGTTGACTATCAAAATCCAGTTAAAACCGACATTTGGATTTCTAGTCCACGTTTTTATGTGACGAATTCCAGCCATTAGGCTCAATAATTGCAGCACAGGAATCTTACCGGTACATTGAAACTAAAATATTCACTTCAGTTTCGTAATACCCATTGCTTCTGTGACACTGCTGATATAAGCTCGATTTTTAATACGATCTTGAAGGTAGGTACCTGCAGGAATATATATTTAATACAAGAAGCAATAGTCTCATTTGAAAATATGGCAACCAGATAAGAAATCTCTTGATGAGAACAAAGTTAATTTGAACGGGAAAACTGCGCAGAAATCGCTTTAGAGTGTACTCTGGAATGTGTTCTTGGCTGATAATGTCGGAAAACCATCAAATATGAAGCTTCAAGCAAATTAGAAGATCATAACTTTCCATAGAGAATGTCAAGTTTCTTACAACGTTCTTTTACCACTGAAAGATTTAAAAGTGTAAAATCTATTTACGTGGTTGATAACTTTTTAAGCAGGACTTGTATCTTCCTAGAGCGGAAACAAGAGAAATACAAATATTATTACCCTTTTTTCTAAAATCATTATGTCATCATGAAGGCCACTAAAATAAAAAAAAAGTTCTTATTCATACGATACTAAAAAGAAAAAATTCTAATCTCATTCTTTCTCTGTCGAAAGTCTCTCGACGGGTTTGATGCAATCTTCCATTTTTTCTGTCTTAATCTTAACATATACATCACATTCTACGTCAAGAATTATCTGATTAACATATTTTGATCTTTCTCTTCCTCTATAGTTATATCCGTCCTCTCCCTCCGGTAAAGATTAATCCTACATTATTTAAAATGTGACTATCACAATTCAAATTCATAATTTTCCTTTTTTTTTTGGATCTTACTAATGTTCATGCTTCACTTCCAAGAATTTTGTGCTCTATACGTACGATTTTATAACTTTCTTTCTTAGTCCTAGATCAGTATTTGAAATTACATCAGACATTACATCTAATTCTATTTTAATTTTATAACTTTCTTTCTTAGTCCTAGATCAGTATTTGAAATTACATCAGACAATACATCTAATTCTATTTTAATGCTAATCTATTGCTATTGTTATCACTTCCACTACTTTTGGTACTTATTGTGATGCTTTGGATTATGTTTAGTAAAAATTCTTCTCTCAATATTTCGTTCACGCCATTTATATTATTTATCAATATTCTCACTCTGCTAAGCTAACAGCACAATGCCATCTTTTTTTTCTCCTCGAATACTTATGACATATTCAAGTTTTTCTTCAACTTCTGTTATTTCTTACTAAATATATTAGTTGATGTTTGATATTTTAGAAATGATTTCTTTAAAAATTTGAATATCTTGTTCCATCTGACATAATCAAAACTTTTTTCTAACTCGATAAACGCCCTTCCAATATTGCTTCTCTTGTATCCTGCTTTTCACTAAACCCAAACTGATCTTCACCTAATATCGCTTATATTTTACTTTGTATTATCTTGCATGTATTATTAGACATAGAGTGCGATAATTTTCACATTTGTCAGCTTGTGCCTTCTTCGGTTGTGTGAAGATGATACTTTTACTAAAATAATTTGGAATCTCACCTATTTCGTAACTTTTTGCTATCAGTTCGTATAATCTCTGTATTCCTTCTTCTTCCAAAGACTTTAGAAGTTCTATATTATCTCAATTCCTACTGACTTATTTGAGTTAAAACTTACACAGGCCTGTTAAATTCTCTCTTTAAGACATGATCTCCTATGTCATCATCGTTTACATCGTCTTCGCTTTCCATTACGCTTTTTTTTCCCTGTAAGTCACTTCATACAGTTTCTCTGTATTTTTCCATTCTACCTTTCGACTTTAAGCGAAGTTTCTCATCAGCGCCTTTCATTTTCATACATATTTTTTTATTTTCTTAAAATTTTTGTTTGATTCTCCTTTATGTATCATCCAATTTACCTACGACCCTGTCCTTATGTACTTCTTTGCACTTTCCTACAGCCACATTTCCTTTGCTTTCTCCATTTCTTGTAGAAGTTAGTTTTGATCAACTCCAAAATTTCTTCTGTAGACAAAGGTTTTCGGTCAACACCTTTCTTAATTCCTAATATTTCTTTGCCATCTTTGGTTATCTCTCTCATCAGTGCATTCAATCTTTCTTTTGTTGAATTCATTTTGGAGTTATTCCTTAGACGCGTATAAATCGTTCTAAAATTTTTCTTTCGTATCAGCTTCTTTCAATTTGTTTACTGTATATATGTTTAGCCTTTTTCACTTCTTTATCTTCTTTAATTTCAGCCTTCAAATCAAGACTATCATATTGTGGTAGGACTCTACATCAGCTCCAATTTATGTTTTCAGAAACCAAGTACAATAAAGCATCCCCGAGAGCTGATATTGACCTGACAGGTATGATAGTTATCACGGTTTAACCATGATATAATTTACCTGGTAAGTAAATTAACTGAAATCCTTGAACATTTTTAGGTGTGCAACCTTTATAAATCATTACTAAATAGTGTTTTTTACATTTTTTAGGAAAATTCTGACAACCTGCTTCCTCGGTTATTTCTTTCTCCTACACCAAAATATCCCACAGTTTTTCCACTAGCGCATTCCAGCCACCAATGATTATTCGATTTCCGTGTCCTTTAACATATTGGATTAATTCTTCGCTTTAACTGTAAATTTTCTCTATTCCGTCATCGTCCACTTGCGTCGTTGGCGTAAATTCTTTTCTAAATGTGGTTAATGCAGACTTTTCTACTCATCAAAATAGCCTATCATTAAACTGTTCATAATAAATTGCCCACTTTCCTACTCTCTTGCTCATTATAAATCTCTTTCCATCTTGCATGCTGATTATTACATATTACCCAGGCCAAAAACCCTGAGCATTCTTCCACTTAAACTCTCTAATCCCAACAACATCTAGTCTAAGTCATTTTATCTCTCTCTCTAAGTTCACTAATCTACCTGCCCTATCCGCGCTCCAACTGTTCATTCTGTTCTTCCTGAACAGCCCCCATCCATATATGTGACTGGGGGACTATTTTACTTTTGTAATATTTTAGCCAGAAAGAAGTTATCATTTCATTCTTAATTCGAGAGGGTTATATGACCTCGGGATATTCTATGGATCTTATGTGCGGTGGTTTTCCTATGCCTTCTGTATCTCTATTCCGTTATTCAATTCGCATTCATCCACCTCCAAGGGCAATAGGGATCCCTGTACCACTCTCCGTGCCTCTATCGTTCTTATGGCGAGTTCCCACGATCCCTTGATACAAAGGCGACACGGACGGGACCTCATTAGCCGAAGTGTAGGGACAACTGCGGGCCGCAGCTTAGTCCTAGCTTACCTCGCCGCCACCTCAGCACCACATTGCCTAGTGATGTTTGGCACAGAGCACTTTACAGCAACAGAAGGGGTGCGCACCGCTGCTGCAAACCGATGGCAACAGCGCACCGCTACACATGCCTGTGATGTTTACTGACTCAGAGTGGGTAGATGCGTCACGTCTCCGCTAGCAGAGGCGGCTCTGTTCCCATGGCGTATGGTTCAGTATTCGTCCCGTCCCGTCCCGTCTCGCCTTCGTTACAAGGGATCGTGGGAAAGCGCCTTTACAGAAGGCCACTGGTAAGCGGCGGGTGCCTCATTATACCGGGATAGTTCAGTCGCCAGAGCCTCGTCCTTATTAACTAGGTGCACCATGTGAAGGAAAGGTTGGAAGAGGCTAATATACTCTTTCTCAGTCATTTACTGGGAGCTCTTAATCTGATCATACTATGTTGATCTTTCAGAAAATCCTCACGTTTCTGCCGCGTCGTCATTCATTAAGCAATTTTGATGCGTTTTCTAGTTTAGAGCGAAATTTCAATCATGTAAAAGATGTTCACTGTATGTTATATCAAACAGAGCAGCATCAATTCCCACGTGAATGTTAAAAGGTTATTAGAAAACAAGTATTGTAAATACATACCGCAAATTAGTTCACAGATTTTCTCATTCCGTGAATCAAGACTAATCACCGTAACCCTCTAATTAAATAGTTTAAGATACTGTGGATTAAATCACACGAAAAATGTGTTCTACAGAAGGCCACAATTATTTAATTTCCTCTGGCAAGCAAGAAATGTAAAGGGAACCGAGAATTGAGCTATCTCTGCCACGTGTTTAATTGTAAATTTATTGCTGTAGATTACCTGATACAATTATTTATAGAAGTTGAAGGATAATGAATCAGTAAACTAGAAAAGCTGAAGAATTCACGTAAAGAGTAATTAGAAATCAAAGTAAAAAGAAACTGTAAGTACATCTTAATAACTTGGAAGTATAAAATGTAATATCACAAGCATGTAATGTTATACATACACATTCAACAGGATAAACCGCTGAAGATCCTTTTGTGAAACTTGTTCCGTAAACAAATAAACGAACGAACAATGCCGTTGCATTGACAATAATCATTTATCATAATTTATTATAATTGTCTGCAGCTGAGGAACATCCAGTTATTAAAGTTACGTTTTAATGTATAACACAACCAGTTTTTCTACTCTTTCTTGTCCAACATGTTTAATGTACAGTACATCTGAGGAATATATCATCATCGGAGACTAATTCATATTCTGACTACTACTAGATACATAAATAGTATGCCAAAGCTTTCAAACCATGTTATGCGAGGTGATCAAAAGTGTTGAGCTCCAGTTAAATTAACAACTATATAAAAAAATATAGATCTCTTTTAGTTGACGCTGAGCGTGATGGGTGTGTGGTTAACGCTATAACCTGGCATTCGGGAGGACGAAGGTTCGAATCACCGTCCGGCCATAAAGGGGGGGAGGGGGGAAATCCGTCTTTGTTGATCGAAATTCGTATGGCAGTATACACAATTACAAAAACACTTGCATTGGTGTATTCATTAAAGTTTGGAGTAGTGTGTAGATTTAGACAGCAGTAACGATTGAGTTTACTTTCAAGAACATAGGCCTATATAATAATGGAGTAATACACGTTCGTCGTTGCACAACAGTGGTTGTGGGATGCTATCAATAAATGTGGAGTTCTGAGGCATCTTGGGGGAGACGGCAGGTATGTTTTGTGGGTGCGGCACATTCCTAAGTTTGGCGCGCCATCGCGATGTCAGCGCCCCCTTAAAGACCTGCCAACCCTTCCTGTCCACTCCAAGTGACAGTCCAAGGAAAACAAACGGAGGTCGGCGGGTCCTCTCGGCAAGGGAGATCTTCAACGGTCACCTTCGAGTTCAAGGACTTCCATCGGGTCACTGTTCTAACATATCTATTTCATCTAGTGGTAATACAGAATAAGTATCTATATTAGTAACAATCTTTCTGTAGTTTAAAACATGTTTCTCACAGTGGTGAAATATGAAACATTTGACATACGTCTAAGAAAGACGCTAAAATAGTTGGACTAGGAAGATTAAAAAAACAGATTGCCTTAGACATTTCTGCCAGTGCAACTGAGTTTTTCGTTCGTTCATTTCATTACCGAATGGATGTCTCTTCTTCCACAGATGTATCTTCAACAGTTTACCCTGTGGATTGTGTGTAAATTTCCTTACGTGGATATGATATTATATTTTGTTCGTCGAAGTTATAGTATAGATTATGATCTACTTACATTTTCTGTTTATATTGGTTTATATTTACTCTTTACGTGCTTACTGCATTCTACAACGTTTCTAGTTTACGGACCTATTAGCCAATAACTCCTACAAAATGTGTAGCAGATCTACAGTAAACAATTCGCAAATAAAGAGTGAAAAGGTCGGCTCAATTCTCTCGTTCTCCTTTTTCTGGGAGCTACATATTTGAACGCTTCTATGGTTCGTATGATTTAATCCACAGTATCATTAAGTTGCTTATCGATTGAGGGTTATAATAATAAGCCTTGATTTATTGAAATGGAAAATCTGTGACTAAGTTAAATAATCTATCAATGCTTGAAGTCTTTAACATCCAAATTTTAGGGAAAAGTTCGAAATAGTAACATCACAAAAGGTTCTCAAATAGTCGATTTGTAAACTGGACACATTAGATAAGAGATTCTTATGAAGATTTTGAAACAGTTATTCACAAGCGTCAAGGATTTAAATAACACATTAGTCGAGTAATGGATCTTATTTGATGAAAAAACCCTTGGATTAGAACATACGTAAAATAAAAATCATAATTTAGAAAATCACAATATGAACAACCCGACAGTTTTTTTTTTTTTTTTTTTTTTTTTGCGAAAACGTTGTGATCCTTGCTTCTCATCCTTAATAGGTCGTCTTTAATGTCAGTTTTACTCAAAGTCAAACTAAAAATGAAAACAGAAAGAAATATAGAAAAAATATAAAAACAGAAGCAGCGACTTTAATGGATCAAACATCACTTTAGATATTTCCCGTCCTTAATGAAACTCGATACATTTAATGAAGGCATATATTTTTTTGTTATTGTTCTTTTAATCTTAACATTACCGTTGGCTACTAACTTTGGGTTACAAAACTAGTAAGTTAATACATCGCATATATGAGCAGTTCACCTCTTATGGCTTATAACATCAGCCTCTGTGAATAAAAACATTTTGATTCTTAAAGAAAAAAGTTTAAATTCGTTAGTTCAGTCTTTCGCTGCATATCTAAATAAAAATTAAGTTTATGATTCATGATCTGGTGGGCGGCACATACCCAGAATTTATATTTTATCATAACTATATTAACACGATCGAAGATTGTTGAGACGATTATAACTTTAAAGAATATCGCGCAAGCTTATATTTCAGTAACACACAAATGTCTCATTAACTTTTTAAAACAAGTAACGAATAAATAAGAAATTGAAGCTATCGAGTATTCTATATGTATAAACATGCATTAATTTTTCTAAGCTCTGCTCATACAATTTTTTGTTGTTTTCGTTCAATATTTCTTAAATAATCATTCCCAAAGACAACCTTCCAATCAAAGAGTTCGATGAAGATCTAAAAAAAAAAAAGATCTAATGACGATACTAATAGTGAGGTGGTAAATCAGGGACCGTTGGCGCTGTTTAACGTCACAATGTTACAGAGCTTCTGCAACCTGTGGGATAGGCAGGCAGTGTAGCACCGATGCATCGCGGGCAGGCACTGAAATCCAATGGCCGCACTAATTGAGCTTTTAGGACTGGAGGTCTGGAGATAAACAAAAGTAATTTGAAACAGATGAACTGAATTATCCTCTGAACCATGCAACTCACGATTAGTTAATTTTATGTCTATTTGAGAAGTCTTTAAAGTAAAATATGTTTATGAAAACAGATCGAAATAAAAAGAGAGACGTAAATTTCATCATAGTTATTTTGTATTTTTCATCAAACTGAAACATATTCTTTTTTTTTTCTTTTTTTTATCGACAAAATTTCTACAGTGTTTTTACTTTATGGAAAGAATTCATGTTAAACGCTGCGCAAAAATTTATCTTAAGTGAGTCAATCTTCTCGAATCATAGTTTCTTATGAAATATATATTAAGAAAATTTTCAGAATAAATGGAAATAGGACACGTAAACATAAGTTTTTTAATCCATGAAACATTTTTGTTATTGCAAGCAGCGTCGCTTTTTCCTGATATTTTCTCTACGTGACATATGTTACATTGTTTACACTAGTAACAGCATTCGAACATTACGGTCAATGTACCTTCTCATATCCCTTTCTTTATATGTGTATATATATCTGCCATTTTTTGTCTTATATGCTCAGGAACACTGCACTCACTTCTTTTCAGGATGGATTGCCAGCTAAAGGTATTTTGAAACTCAAGTAAACATAACAAACCGCCATTGGCAGCCTGTATGGATATATCAGAATTTTGTTATGAATCGTAGCATGGTGCATTGTTTGGTGTCTGCGCGGTGGTGTTGTGGACGTTTGGTGTTCTAATGACTGTCAAGGTGCGGTCGCGAGTTTCGAACTCAGTGGTTACGTGAACTGATGCTGGCAATCAGCGTGAAGACAACTTTGTGTGCGAGAGGAGAGAAGTAGGAAGTTGGGCCGTGCAGCTGGCGTCCGCTGGGCGCGTGCTGACGTAGTCGACCGGCACCTGTTGGGCTGTTTGTCCGCCGGGAAACCCTTCAAGCCCGGCCGCGGCAGCTGCGGCACACTTAGCAGCCAGTACCGGACTCAGCTGCCGGCACCAGCAGCACTGGAGGGTCTTAAGAGAACTAAGAAATCTGTAACATCCAATTCGAATCTTACTGTCGCTCATTTCCTACACAAAAGCGAGGCAATACGTAAACATTGTACTGTCCTCGTAACTTATCACTAATATTTCAGGCATGGTCTTATTTAGGATGTGGCTTCGATCTGCGGTCCAGCTGTCAAGTATGTGGTTCCTGCAGTTTTTTAAAATCATTCCAGACAAATTTCAGGACTGAATTCGCCAGCGGAGTAGCTGAGCAATAACGTTCTCGCTCGAATTCCGGAGAACGTGGATTCGAATCCTCATCTAGTCATCCAGATTTGCGTTTTCTATGGCTTTCCCAATAAACTCCAGGCGAAATCTGGGATAGTGCCTTCAAAAGGCCATGGATGAATTCCTTTGTTCCTTGCTCACAATCCTTCCCCGCCTCTATTGACCCTTACGTCAACGAGGCGTAAAGCCACAAAAACGATTGTAGAATACGCTATTATCAAAGAATTAGGTTCAAGTTTTTATATGATTACGTTAAGGTTTTTTTTTTTTTTTTTTTTTTTTTTTACTGCTTAACGTCTCTTAACAGCGAGGTCTGGGAACGGATGGGGGGCAAGGAATGGGAGGGAATTCGGCCACGGCCTTTTTAAACGAAGCATCCCAGCATTCGCCTGGAGTGATTTTGGTAACCATGGAAAACCCAAATCTGGATGCCCGGGCGGGGATTCGAACCGGCGTCCTCCCGAATGCGAGACCAGAACGCTAACCATTACACCACCACGGTCGGTATGTTAAGGCTGAAATACGTTAATTTTTTTTCATCTTAGACAGTTAATTGAACAGCAAGGCTTACTAATGAGGGGGTTAATTGCAGCTGGTATCACCCCTCCCTCATAAGATTGACCACTTAACTTTGAAGACCTTTATTTTGTTTAGCTTCACTGCTGTTTGACAATCTGAAATTAAAAGCTGACATGTGATTTTTATGGATTCCCTCTCCCCCGTGGTGACGTGTTGCCAGACTTCCACCCCCTGTTTTGAGCACACATAATTAATGAACGACCATTAACATGGTTTAATTTACACAATTCGAAGTCAGTGTCTAGCAAATCTGTGTTTCTGACAAACAATAATTGAATAGTATGATCTGTATGGCAGCCGAAAACTGTAGGAAAAAACGAACAACCGTGAATATTCATGTTGGATACTTGTTTTGTGAAACTACAGTGACGACAGTACGACTTGGTAGAGAACTGACAACGACAGTTCTTACGTATGCGATTATATTAGATCCCATAGCTTTAAGTCGTCAGCTACACTTTAGAACAAGGCAATGGCTGTCACTTCAGTAGTAGTTTATCTTGAACGTAACTGCAGTTAACATCTTCTGCCAATCTTAAAACCCGAGAATAATAAATCTTTATATACCATTTTACCTTCCTCCTGCATTCGAATTATTATTTCTGAGAAGTAGAAATAAAACTACAATATACTGTAAAGCTAATTTTATTTTACAACTGTTCGTTGGAACTAATGAATTTGATTTACATATATTCACTACGCTTTACAGTCAATGCGAACGCCAACAGAAAATTTAGCTACAAGTTTTTTAAAAAAATTGGTTGTAGCTGAGAATTTTTGTTTACACTGCTTTAGACGGTAGCTGAATTCATGTACAATACCTTGCCTTTCTAACAATTATGTGATGTTTGTCTGCAGCTATGATACAAAGTATACGCAGATAAACGCCTTCCAGCGCTCATGATGCAACCAGTTATACTGCCCTGGCTAATGTCACTATAACGATTCAGGCGTCTCTCAGAATTTGCTAACATCTCTAAAAACTAGGTATTTAATTGTAGTCCACAGTCTTCATAGGTGAATAGGTCTTCTCCTTTTACATTATGTACTTTGAATCATCTGATTGTTGATTAAGTATCCAAAATTTCTACCTCACTCCCTATTTTTCAAACTGTGAACATGCACAAATTATTGGACAGGGAGATATAACCATTACAACTGCAGAGAAACTTCAAAGTTAACGATATTGAGAGAACATTTAGCATAATAATTAGTAGCATGTACAAAATTAAGTCATATATTTCGTCGTATTTACATCGCCACAACTGATCATTAACAAAATCAACATTAACTGTGCTTAGTTTAAAAATAATCCACCGTTCGCTTGTTGCAAAGCAAGAAAGTAATATCTCAGTTAAAAGATATCGACGTTGTGGATCGAAATGAATTCATTGAATTAAAATGTGAACTTCGGATTCAGAAACGCATCCTTTTACAGTACTTTCCTAGATATCATATCTGAGTCAACGTTGAATCTTAATCTCGTATTTTGACTATTTTTACTGGCGCTAAGTAATTAAAATTTTAAGAATTTCTAACCAAATATTCAAATAAAAAATAACTAATACGAAGTCGTATTATAACGATTTTTAGAATTATCAACAGTGAAATATTTAGTTTTAAAGTTAAATGAATAATGCTGCTGAGTGTTTAGAAGTAAACATCGCTTGCTACATTACTGGTTTGTGGATATGCTGAAGCCGCCTAGACGTGTTATTCTGTTGCGATAGTTTAAAGGGTGTTGCTTTCAATGAAATTGTGTACTCATACCAGTGTTGACCTTTACCACAGTAGTGTCTGGCACTCGACTTGGCACCAGTTGGTTCGAACCCCAGTGGTGGAGGGAATTTTCCCAGTTCTAAACTTGATCACCGAGGCGTGAGTGGTTGCGGTGCATAGGGAAAGACTGCATAGGACACAGTTGGGAATGATACCTCCGTCGGATGGAGATATTTACGGCGATGCGTTTAAAGGATTCATTCTGAAGCGTAGGCCAAACGGGCTGGTAACTTCTCTTCAATTTCATGTCTTACAGGCAAAACTAACAACTCGCTAAAATCAATACACACACCATTGCAGTCGCCAGCTAATTTAGTAACACTTACGAATACATTTACACTGATGAAGTCTGTGTTGAGGCTAACTTAATACTTCCCGGCAATTTATTGTGGAGGGGTAACACTTTATACAGTAACGACGTAGTACTACTTGTCAGCGCTCTGTTGAATTTTAGGCTGGTCTGACGTCCTGTGTTCATTAGGTCTTAAATCAAAACTGAAGATTTTTCAATATTTTTAACAGGTATTCAACTAAGGTTATCACGTATACCAAAAAAATGTTACGCAATTGGATTAATTCGCTTACAATTTTCTCTAAAAACAAACACTTAGAGATAGAAATGGCTGTTAGGTTCGCCGTCGTATTGATGAAAACTCTTTTGCATTCTTGTGACCGTGAGTAAATGCCTGTCTTTATCAGAAACGCGTGCTTCCGTGTAGCGATCAAACATATCTGCTTCAATGGAAGTATGGCACGCCTCACATCGGATTCCTATCAAGGATTTTAGGAGGGTGAAAGTTACGAAATACAGCAACTTTCAGAATGCTTCCCTCACAAATAAGAGCTGTCTTTCCACATTGTTATAATCGTGATCGAGCAAGCAAAGGATATATATTTTATTTTTATTTTAGATAGACCCCGTATAAAGATGTGCTTTATCATCCACGAACATAATTAATCACAGACGTTTTAGTTTAAAATTCCAGTTTCATTGCTGTTAAAAGTTTATACAACAAATCGTTGCCAACATGATCCGGGTTTCGTTCCAAAAACTTGGCACCCTCTGAACACCGGTGCGTAGGGTGCATATTAAATATTTCATGTCATTCAAGCTTGGCTCTTGCAAACGTTTTGAGAATTTATGTCAAAAACTTTGAGCTTTTTTCTTAAAGGAATATCCCTGTCAGACTTTTATACTGTACTCTGACTACTCTGTTTGATAACTAGAGATAAGTTGACCTGTTATTCGGTGTTGTCATGAGCTGAATTTTTCATGAGGTCATAATATTTTTATTGTTTCCAACTGTTACTCAGTGTATCATTCTTATGTTCATACAATACCTGTAGATTTAAGAAAAGAAAAGTGTCATGTAAAAATCTGTTTGACACAATTTATTTGGAATATTAATTACATTTCTTAATTTAATTTCATCCTGAGGTACCCAAATTTTTTAGTGCATCTTATGCTTGACAAACTCATCGCCAATAGAAATTTAACATATGGATCATACTATATCTATATTTGGAAATAAGAACTGAACACCCCAGGATCTTGGGTGAACGGTTAACTGGCTTCTGGAAGGACATGAATTTGATACCCGGTCCGACCGTCCAGCATTCGGTTTTCCACGGTTTCCCAAAATAATACTAGCGAATAGTGCGATGGTTCGGAGCTGAGGCCCTTCTCGTTCCTCGCTCCAATTCTTTCTCGGTCCTAATGACCTCTATCTCGGCGAACCATAAAATCATCAGCCAAAAAAAGCGAACACATTTAAATTTCCACCATATTAGCTTTCGCTACATGAAATAAAATAATGCTGTAGAGAAGCGTTTTTCAACAGGTGATCCGCGAAGATGGTTCAGGAGGTGTGCAGACAGATTATTACAGATTTAGATACCGTTTTCATACCTTTTAAGGCTGCAACCAAGAATCAACTTTTTAGAAGTCTCAAATATTTCAGTGATGGAACAGCACCTTTTCTAGTACATTCATTTCCAGTTGGCATCAAAAAGAGCACTGTTTGTAGAAGGATTAACTAAATTACCGTTTTATGACGGTGTCGTAATAGGTGCGACGGACCGCGATACGTTGTGGGGTTGATAATATAAGAGTGGTGAAGTTATCACGAATGAAGGTGTAAGGTCCAGTATCTTTTATTTTATTTTGTGCATATACGCCGGTGGTTTAGTGTAGCATCCAGTCTTTAGTAACATTATGATTAATTTGGTTACTAAACATTGAGAATCTGTTCAACATGTAATTTTAATAGTTTCATAACTGTGTTTCCGCAGAAATTCTAAAGATACTTTTAGATTCATTCTGTTATAATATTGCAATATAATATCTACAAGATGTTTATAATATACACATAGGAAAAATTAGGCACAAATAAGTCCGCAGCATTATTTTGACAATTTATTGGTACTCGGATTGAAACATGTTGAGAAACGCTGCTCTAGAGAATTTCTATTTGAATATGTGTTGCGACGTGCTTGAGTTTGGTGCTTTGAACTTTGAAACAATATCTGGTTGCTCATCGCGATGCCACTTTTTGTGTGGTAACAAAAACCAGCGCACGGGCGCGACACATGTGCTGCTCCGCGGTGGAATGTCGGGGACGCCACGCCAGTGATTCACGGGACACATGCGATGCATCTGCGCGAAGAGCAAGCGGCAAAACTGCGACAACACGCTGGACCCCTGCGGAGACTGCTGTTGCAAAGTGTTTTTAGCGCTTGGTTGCTTCAACACCAGGGATCAATGGTCCCATTACTACCACAAGGTTTTTATCCCCATTGAATACTTTCCAGATGATCACATAACTTTCATGCTATTTATTTTCTACTTCAATCTTTTTCTACGAGCCCAGCTAAAAAAAATCGTTCCTTAACTCAACCTTCACCTCTGGCACAGCTTGCTGTGTAATGTGAAGTATCCCAGAACGCTTCTATGATTCGTATTCCACGTTAAACTGCAAGTCCCCTATGCCCGGTAGGATAACGAGAGAGGCTTTGCGCGGTGAATCAAAGAATGTCACTTGACGGCCGAACATACGATGATTTGATTTTGACATTCATGAATGATGCGGCTCCACAAAAACTGCTGCGTCTGTTTTCTACATAATATCAAATGAGAAGTTATTTTTGGTACACCCGCACTGGTATTCGCTGCACGATATATCAGTTATACCTTAAGATTCGAAGAGTATAAATCCTGTAGTTCTTTCTTTACCCAACGATAAATAGTGACATTGCCCTGATAGAAAATGACATAACATTATGATTATATTCGGCTAAATAAGAACAATGAATGTTTAGAACACATAGGAGTAAAACTTTCTAAACAAATCAATTGAAACACCTAAATTTGAAAGTCTGACACCTTAGGAACATAACTTAGAAAGTGATTTATAATAAAATGTTATTTAAAGTACAGCAAAATACAAGGAATATTTTCTTAAAGGCAGTAAATATTTCTATTAATACTTCTATTAATATAATAGACAGACTGATTGTTTTTATTTTGCTATTACCACAAGTTTTCGCTCGTTTGGTTTTGCAGTTTCGGAGTATGGTGTGCATTTATTCACTTGAAAGGTTAAAGGGGGGAAAATTGTTAGATCCCAGCAGAAGTATCTTAAACGATTGAAATCCCTGTTACTCGAAATATTTTTGGTGTCGTTGTAATTAAGAGAAATGTGTTCAATGCATATAGGAGAATAATACTATCGATATCAGACTCGCCTTACTGGGAGCAGCTTCCACTTCCTTCTATGAAGCCGGAAGGTTATTTTGCCTTAAATGCTATAAAGTCTGTGATCCCTAGCAGCAAGGTAAAGTGACAACGACCTGCGATATCGTGACAATACAATGACTGTAAGGACTTCATCCTCATTTTTCTGAGTAGTAGTAATTACATAATCCTAGAAATAAGTTGTTGTGTTGGTCGATCCACATAACGGTTCTTTTACATTTAATATTCACTTTCTGATTTTGTCATTTGATTAAATTAAGTTGTTTCAGTGTATAAGCTACTAGGCTGCATAACTCTGTGCGCAAAATATTTGATATAAAGACCATACAGTTTCAAATCCAGCTGAAGTACATAATCATAACTGGAAGCTGAATGCCGATAATCTCCTATCTGAGTTATTCATTCTATTATCAAATGATTATCACACACTATCTTGTAGGGCAGTGAAGCAAGCACAACGTAGCGGTGTGCATGCATTTATTGTAGTGCTAGAGTGATAAAAGGAAGCACGAAGGGAACACGTTTCGCAATTACATTGCATATGTTTCAATGATATGAACAGGAACTTCTTTACAGTTGAAGAATCTATAAGAGTATCTTCCATCTAAAAGAATCCGTCAATGAAACTTTGCCTTCGGCACACCGTCTCCACTTTGGTTGGCCTTCCGTAACTATATGCGAAACTTTCATGAATCAAATGTGCGCACCATACTTAGTATTTAGGAACAGGTGGTTACTTCTCTACATCAACTTTGCGGGGATATGTATAGAGATGGTTTTCCAGTTGCCTTTCCGTTGCGAAACTGCACCATTTTAATGATTAATATCCCCGCTTTTTTAAAAGCAGAAATTAGGAAAGAAATTTTTGCAGTTCGACCCTGAAAGTGCAAAGTTATTAACCATCAATATCATACGTATGAAACAGTTCAGAGCCAAGCCGTTAGACAGCTGCAGAACATAGTACAGAGATATTAATAATATGCCTCGCTGACGTCGATAAGTATTGATCGCGTCCCGCTATATAGTAGCACAACATATAACACAGATTTCGTTATACTGTGAGTGTTTCGTTCAGCTTAGTTATTTACCTACAAACTACATACTACAAACCACCAACCTCAAGAATTTTATTCGTGAAATTTTCACATGGGTCCTCTCTTCTGAAATAAATTGTCTTATATGTATTCTCTCAGTTGTAGGCCCAGTTTTAAGACAGGTCATGGCAGAATTAATTTCTGTAGCTTATTGAGAAACCTTGAAAATGCCAAACCTAATAGGTTACTAAATATTATCATGAATATAGGGGAACCGTAAAGTTCTTATACCGCTGTCACAACCTACGACATTTAGCCGCAACTCTTCGATCTGAGCACTGATCTTTAGTTCCGAAAGACTTTCAGTATGCTTTAATTTCAAAATAATGTACATATTATTCTTCCTTTTTTTTTTTACTTCTTAACGTCTCTTAACAGCGAAGTCTTTAGAGACGGGAAAGGATGGGGGGATAAGGAATGGGAAGGAATTCGGTCATGGCCTTTTGAAGGAAGCATCCCGGCATTTGCCTGGAGTGTTTCTGGAAACCATGGAAAACCCAAATCTGGATGCCCGCCGTCCTCCCGAATGCGAGGCCAGAACGCTAACCATTACACCACCGTGCTAGGTTTATTCTTCTTCTTCTTCTTCCTTACCAGCATAGAATTTTATATATGGTTGATGAAGATAGTTGGTTTGCTCCAGGTAGGGCTGTTCCGAATGACCGAACATGGTGGGTGAGCGGTAACCCTCTGGTCTCGCATGCGGAGGACGGCGGTTCGAATTCCCGTCCGGGCATCCAGATTTGAGTTTTCCGTGGTTTTCCTAAATGTCTCCAGGCGAAAGCCGGGATGCTACCCTCAAAAGGCCATAGCCGAATTCCTTCCTATTCCCTTTTCCCAATATCAGCCCGCCTCTAATGACCTTGACATGAACGAGGTTTAAAGCCACAAATGAAAAATAAAAAATTGTTCCGAACGCAGGTGCCATAATGTCATAAATTTATAGGTGACTCTAGAAAATAGTTGGAATCTTCTATGAACACACATGTTCCGTGGCCAGGCTGTTGGCGTCAGATGGCTTTGCAGACTATTGCGCAGGCACCTGGCGGGGTAGGCGCAAGGGTTGTTTGCTCGGGGCGTGTCTGGCGGCTCTTGAACTCGACAGGTGGCGGCCGCAGCTATTGTCCACCGCAGATTCCGCCGGCTGCTGCGGCGTCAAGCAGCTGTCTGTTGCGTCTTACACACGTGTCGAGCACGCGACTGTTGCCACACCACTCATATAGCCCTCAGCCAACAGTGTTTACCTACCCTCTGACAACTATTGATTAGGTGAAGAGGGCACTAGCAATCTTTATCAACCCAGTAATTGTTTACAAAACAGGCAATTAAATTTTATTTTATTTTTTACCAAATTTTCTTCCAGTTTAGTGAAACAACATTGGACTGTAAATTGCAGAGCTTACTACTTAAGGTTACATGATACCCATCGCACCTACCCGCTTTGAAACTCCCAATTTAAGTTTGCATAGCAGTTGCAGAAAAATAAACCAAAATACTCATAAACAGGTGAGTTGGAAACATGAAAGTAAAGATACCAGCCTAGAAAGATATGACACAAGTTATTTTTTCACATCTGGCAGGTTTGTTACGATCAGCATGTCGTAACAGATTTTTGTAGTCCTTAGTAGAGGAAACGCACCTCGTTGGCTGAGGGTGCTAAGTAATAATAATGTGTGTGACATTTTTGCCGGAAACCCCCACAGAGCTACGGATGCTGAGACTCCATGGCGCATTCAAGATTTGGCAGCACTTTAGGAGAGGTAGGGGTGCGTGATTCCTAATCACCTTATGTTGTGTCAAAGTTCGAGGGTAAAAACTTGAAACCTCTCGCCAGTGCGTATGAAATAAAGCCATATACACTGTTACTAGTGTTCGTACGTCGAACTGGGACGATTAGGTTGGTGGATCCTTGGAATCGTTCGGAAGAGCAGGCCTTAATTTGTCGACATAGGGTTTCGAAGCAAAAGCAGTACATGGAACACACACAGTGATCCGCTCATCAAGACACACTTAATCTTTTATTCACTATTAAGTAAAAATAAATTACCCCAGATACATATCTCCATAAAATACTCATTACTTACTGTCTACGTCCCGAAACGGGGTTTAACAAACACATATCTAACAATCAACAGATGGAAGATCCTGCAATGTGATTGAAATTTCAGACCTGATTTCCACCCGCCTCCTGAAGCAAGATTCTCAATTTTTTGTTTTCTTTTGATTGGGGCTCCACGCCTCTTCGTTATCGACGTCATTACAGGCAAGAAAGCACTGGGGGCAAGGAATTTGGCTGTGGCCATTAGAAGGAAACACTGGGGTCAAGGAACGAGAAGGAATTTTGCTGTGACCATTAGAAGGAAACACTGGGGGCAAGGAACGAAAAAGGAATTTGGCTGTGGCCATTAAAAGGAAACACTGGGGTCAAGGAACGAGAAGGAATTTGGCTGTGGCCATTAGAAGGAAACATCTCAGCATTCAACTGGAGAGATTTCGGATACTATGAAAATCCGAAATCAGGTTGGCCGGATGGGGATTTCAAACCACGTTCTCACAAATTCCAGGCCGGATTGTTACTGTTCATCCAGCACATTCATTGCAAGTTTTCGTTCGTCGAAAGGTAAAACCGTAACTGAAATTTGCTACCGCGCAGTGTGTAGTGAAGAGGTAGAACTTAGAAAATGGATGGAACGATTTTGAAAGGGGAAAATGGTGATGATACCCTGATAAAAAAGGGTCCGTTAAAACTATTCTTTTTCACAGACTGAATCATCCAAAAAATTGGCTATGGAAAGTGATTTTATAGTGTAGGATCACCTTGCGTATCAAGTCTTCGTTCCGAGCACTAGCTTTGGCAATCCATGGAACTAAATCGCTTCAGAGCTCAAACGAGAATAAACAAGAACCGGTGTAAATTAACGAAATTTTTCTCAAGTAATCGCTATATTTTGATGCAGTATTTAGGCGAAGATATATTCCGCGACCATCTTCATGTATAACACCAGGCTGGTGTGGTCTGCCAAGAACGGGTGCTGGTGACGTGTCCAGACATATCCTTGAAGTGGAACGTGGTTTTGACTTTGAACAAACCGGGTTACTGCCGCATTCCACGGCTTCTGGGTACGTTTTCTTGCTGGAGCAGTGGAAATTCACCTCGGTTTGACTCATGTGAGTCGGTATTGTGGTTACTAGCTTAGAGAAACTTACATGTGAGTTATGGAAGCGTTCTAAGTCCTGTACTCTGCAGCGGGTTGAAAACAATTGCTAGACCGTTAAGTTTTGATGATCTCAAGCCTTTTCGAGTACCTTCTTCCAGTTCATAGCCATATTTAAGCCCCTGAATTTACATTGTCCTGAAACTGGCAAAGCTGCAGTAATTACCCAAGGCTCGACACCCGGACTTGCGGTAACGGACTGGCCTGGCATTTATGAGACCGTGAGCTCAAATCCCCATCCGGCCATCCCGATTTCGGATTTTGATGGTTTCCCGAAATCTCTCCAGGTGAAAGCTTGGATGGTTCATTCTATTATTTTCCCGTCGTGACTTGATACTTTGACCAGGAAAATTAGCGTCTATGTCCATTCAACTATCTAACTCGTATTCCCGTCATTTTCGCATTCATATTTGGTAAAAGATTGGCATTTACTTCCGTCGACACTCTATAAATATACTTTTCTGGTATATCTGCAGTCGTAAAACTGGAACTCCCATGACGTCAAAGCTGCCATGCCCCTTCGAGTCCCGAATTGAGCGAAATCGGCATTTCCATTTACTACGTCATATGATTTTTATGAAAGTTCAACCAAGGTTTTTCTTTCGTAAGGTTACCGTCACATTCCTCAATTCACGTAACTTAAACGGTACTCAGGAGGAGTCACTTAAACAGGCGCCATAACGGTCCTAACCATCAGCGGTGAAGATAATAATTAAAACTGTACTGGTATACTCTATACCAGGGGTGGCCAACCCAAATGACCTTGCGGGCCACTTATAAAATTATATATCCCAACTAGAGACATTTTTTTTGGAGTGACAAATCGAAACATGAATTATTATTGTGTTTACTATTATTCTTACATGTAAACATAGATAATATAATAATAACCATACTAAACGCACATTGTAAAGATAACACTAAAGATGAAATATAAAAAATATTTTGTAAAAGTGTGTTGAATCTTGTGGGCCGGAAAAATGTTCAAGGCGGGCCGCGGGTTAGCCACCCCTGCTCTAAACGGAGCAATAACATCACCAGGAAAACCCACACAGAGTCCCACACAGGAATAGCTCATTTTTATTTATTGATAACGTAACCCTGATTAAATTTAATTTACCTGGATCTAATGTGAGAAATGTCTATGGAATGAGGAGCAGTAAATGATGTCGTACTTACCCGTATAGTTATTTTCCTAACACCAGTAAATCAGATTTATATTAGTTACATTTTTTCGTGGTTTCTAAAATTTATATTTATATAAAAATAAATGTTTCTTTGTATGTTTGTCCTCTATCCGTTCGTAAATCATTCATTGGATTATGATGAAACTTTGGTGAGCTGTTGAGTGAGTGACTGCGAAGGTTTCCGACAAAAAAATTTTAAAAAAAGAAACACTTCAACTCCTCCTTTACGCCCCTTAATTTATACAAACCCACATATTTTTCCCGATTGCGATGGAAATTGGCGCTGTCGAAGTTTATAACAAACGTAAAATTACTGCCTAAATCTGGTTAAGAAAAACGCAACCCTACTTCCCCTTAATTTTTGCCGATATTCTTTATAGAAAGCAACAGTTTTTATCAGATTTTTTAGGAACTTTGTACATGTATACTTTAAAACATACTACATTTGGCTTACCAAAGCCCAACCGCTCTCCCCCTTTATACCTTCCCCTCTTAATTTCAGATCATCTTTGTAGAAACCCACTTTTGTTCCGATTTCGATGGAACTTAGCCCACGTATACTTTAAAACAAGGAGAAATAAACTGCCAACATTTGGTTTGCAGAAATCAAACCCGTCTCCCCTTTTTCGCTCCATTAATTTTTGTTAATGTTCTTTATACAAAGCTACAATCGATACCGTTTGACCGATCAGATTTTGAAAGACGTTTGCATACGTATACTTTAAAAACAAACATAAAAATACTGCCAACTTTTGGTTTGCTAACGCCCAAACCCTCTCCTCCTCTATCCCCTCCCCTCTTAATTTCCAGTATTATTTACACAAACAGTTTTTATTCGATTTGGATGTAACTTTGCACATGCATATATTGAAACAAAGAGAAAAATATTTTCTACATTTGGTTTACAAAAACCCACCCATTCCCCCCCCCCCCCCCAAAAAATCACACTACTTAAGCAAAATATACATTTGAAACCATTCAGGTTTGTTTTTTATATAAATATCTCGAAAACGGTGAAGAAATTAACCAAAGTAGATAGCGATATTCTTAGAGTAAATAACATTTCCTGTCGAACAGCGTTGGACCGATTCCGATCGGACAATTGCTGACGAAGAAATTCGAACTTGAATTTTAACCATTATTTTAAAGATTTGTGACGACATATGAATCCACAGTTATAATTCGATATCGAAGAAACTTTGCTTTAAAATAAGGGAAAATGATGTTTACATTTAGTTTACAAAACGGCACCCACTCTCCCCCTTCACCCCTCTTACGACAAATTTTCAAGTGCAATTTTTTTCGTATTTTGCATGTATCTCCAAAACGATGGGTAAATCTGCCAAAGTGGATGGCGATGGAGAATGTTTATTGCAATCCAGTCAAAAGGGATGAAACATCAGAACTTTCATATCTAGCCCCCGAGCAACGGTGGGTACTCTGCTTTTGCGAAAGACCAAAAATATTGTATATCCCAGAGCACTAGAATAAACTTTATCCAATTTATTTTATGCACAATAACTTATGAACATTCATTTAATTTTTACATGTAAATATGTCTGATTTACGTATGTGTACCCACTTGGAAAGAAAAATATGCGCTGCTGCGCATGCCGGGAAAAGCTAGTGTTATATGAATTATTAGTGTTTATAAATAGGTTCCTTTTTCAATATCGTATTGTCCCACATCTTATATAGTTTTCAAATTCAAAGCATAAAAGTGTTTCAGATAGTAAAATATTTAATTTTGGACTTAGTCATGTCAGGTGGGCAATGAACATTTCCGATGGCTGACTGAAGTATCGAGCCGACTGCGATTTAATCTATCCAGATCTAGCGAAGCTTGCTTTGTCTTTGTGCAATAAGCAAAAATGTTTCAGTGATTCCGTCTGTACGTAAAGCAGTCAGCGTCGCTTACACGATCAGGTTAGGATAGACAATCGCGAGAACAACGCGCGACCCACAGACACTCCATCTCGACCACTCGTGAACCACTAAGAATTGAACTTGTTGCATACAACTGAAAGCGACTCCTAATTTTTCTAAGTCACATTCGAGGTAGTGGTTACTGACTATAAATTTTGAGATATACAAATGAATAGGGAAACATACGGTGTTGTTCCATGCGACGTTATTGAAATGATGTATGAGGCCTTGGCTAACAACTTCGAGAGACTGTGATGGATTGGTATGGGGACCCATATTATCGGTATCATATACGGCAACCGAATGAGTACAAACAGGAGAGCATATGAACACGATAAAGCATGGGTAAAGTTATTTGGGTTTATAAGTCAAGAGGCGTGATTGGACCAAGCTTGGTGAGTGAGCGGTAACGTTCTGGCCTCGCATTCGGGAGAACGCGGGTTCGAATTCCTGTGAGTCTCTCCAGATTTGGGTTTTCCATGGTTTCCCCAAATCACTCCTGGCAAACGCCGGGATGGTTCCTTTTGAAAAATAACATGCCTTTTCCTTCCCGTTCCTTGCTCCCTATCCTTTCCCAAGTCTATCGACCTCGAAGTAGACGAGGCGTAAAGCCACAAGCAAAAAAAAAATGTTCTGTTTGGAACCTGGATTAAGTCTTATCGACATTATGTAAATGGGGAAAGAATTCCATTTACAAAAATTATCAGTATATCTGATACCTATCAAAAGATTCTAGTGAATGGATTCAGAGAATGGTTTAATTCGTTTCTGGAATGGCGATTAGATGTTAACGCAAAATCTTATATATATATAAAAATAGACGTGTTTTTTCCTATATTTCACTTTTCAGCCACCACTACCTAGCACAGATCACTGATGTTTGTGGGTGGAAGTAGCATGGAGTTTCCTGTCGTGCACAACGTTGGCCGAATGCCGATAGCTGTGGGGATGTGGGAGATATAATGATTAAAGTTGGTCAGTGCAGGGCGTTTTCATATTTCGACCAAAAATTCGTATCTCCGTATACTTCTGTTTCCTGCCACAACTACATAACATATACCTTTGGTGTTTGTGTGTGGTAGTAGAATCGTCTTTCCTGTCGTGCACTATGGTTGTTAGATGTCGGTAGCTATGGGGGTATGGGAGATATGGGGGTTGAAAGTGGTCGACTTGTGGCAATTTCATACTTCTGCCAAAGACAAAAGTGTCATGGTGTATCACTTTTCAGCGAAAACTATAGATCACAGATAACTGGCGTTTGTGTGTGGTAGTAGCACAGAGTCACCTTTCGATCACAACAGCGGCCGAATTTCAGAATCTGTGGTTGTGTGGTATATATGGTGGTTGTAAGTGGCCGACCAAGGATATTTTCGTATTTCGACTGTCTCCGCATATGTCACTTTTCTGCCACAACTACATAGCATAGAGCATTGGTGTTTGTGTTTGGTAGTAGAATCGTATCTCATGTAGTGCACTATGGTTGTTAGATGTCGGTAGCTATGGGGGTGTGGGAGAAATGGGGGTTGAAACTGGTCCACCTGTGGCAATTTCATACTTCTGCCAATGACAAAAGTGTCATGGTGTATCACTTTTCAGCGAAAACTATAGATCACAGATAACTGGCGTTTGTGTGTGGTAGTAGCACAGAGTCACCTTTCGATCACAACAGCGGCCGAATTTCAGAAACTGTGGTTGTGTGGTAGATATGGTGGTTGTAAGTGGCCGACCACGGATATTTTCGTATTTCGACTGTCTCCGCATATGTCACTTTTCTGCCACAACTACATAGCATAGAGCATTGGTGTTTGTGTTTGGTAGTAGAATCGTATCTCATGTAGTGCACTATGGTTGTTAGATGTCGGTAGCTATGGGGGTGTGGGAGAAATGGGGGTTGAAAGTGGTCCACCTGTGGCAATTTCATACTTCTGCCAATGACAAAAGTGTCATGGTGTATCACTTTTCAGCGAAAACTATAGATCACAGATAACTGGCGTTTGTGTGTGGTAGTAGCACAGAGTCACCTTTCGATCACAACAGCGGCCGAATTTCAGAAACTGTGGTTGTGTGGTAGATATGGTGGTTGTAAGTGGCCGACCAAGGATATTTTCGTATTTCGACTGTCTCCGCATATGTCACTTTTCTGCCACAACTACATAGCATAGAGCATTGGTGTTTGTGTTTGGTAGTAGAATCGTATCTCATGTAGTGCACTATGGTTGTTAGATGTCGGTAGCTATGGGGGTGTGGGAGAAATGGGGGTTGAAACTGGTCCACCTGTGGCAATTTCATACTTCTGCCAATGACAAAAGTGTCATGGTGTATCACTTTTCAGCGAAAACTATAGATCACAGATAACTGGCGTTTGTGTGTGGTAGTAGCACAGAGTCACCTTTCGATCACAACAGCGGCCGAATTTCAGAAACTGTGGTTGTGTGGTAGATATGGTGGTTGTAAGTGGCTGACCAAGAATATTTTCGTATTTCGACTGTCTCCGCATATGTCACTTTTCTGCCACAACTACATAGCATAGAGCATTGTTGTTTGTGTTTGGTAGTAGAATCGTATATCATGTAGTGCACTATGGTTGTTAGATGTCGGTAGCTATGGGGGTGTGGGAGAAATGGGGGTTGAAAGTGGTCGACCTGTGGCAATTTCATACTTCTGCCAAAGACAAAAGTGTCATGGTGTATCACTTTTCAGCGAAAACTATAGATCACAGATAACTGGCGTTTGTGTGTAGTAGTAACACAGAGTCACCTTTCGATCACAACAGCGGCCGAATTTCGGAAACTGTGGTTATGTGGGAGATATGGTGGTTGTAAGTGGCCGACCAAGTATATTTTCGTATTTCGACTGTCTCCGCATATGTCACTTTTCTGCCACAACTACATAGCATAGAGCATTGGTGTTTAAGTTTGGTAGTAGAATCGTATCTCATGTAGTGCACTATGGTTGTTAGATGTCGGTAGCTATGGGGGTGTGGGAGAAATGGGGGTTGAAAGTGGTCCACCTGTGGCAATTTCATACTTCTGCCAAAGACAAAAGTGTCATGGTGTATCACTTTTCAGCGAAAACCATCGATCACAGATCTCTGGCGTTTGTGTGTGGTAGTAACACAGAGTCACCTTTCGATCACAATAACGGCCGAATTTCAGAAACTGTGGTTGTGTGGGAGATATGGTGGTTGTAAGTGGCTGACCAAGGATATTTTCGTATTTCGACTGTCTCCGCATATGTCACTTTTCTGCCACAACTACATAGCATAGAGCATTGGTGTTTGTGTTTGGTAGTAGAATCGTATCTCATGTAGTGCACTATGGTTGTTAGATGTCGGTAGCTATGGGGGTGTGGGAGAAATGGGGGTTGAAAGTGGTCGACCTGTGGCAATTTCATACTTCTGCCAAAGACAAAAGTATCATGGTGTATCACTTTTCAGCGAAAACCATCGATCACAGATCTCTGGCGTTTGTGTGTGGTAGTAACACAGAGTCACCTTTCGATCACAATAGCGGCCGAATTTCAGAAACTGTGGTTGTGTGGGAGATATGGTGGTTGTAAGTGGCCGACCAAGGATATTTTCGTATTTCGGCGAAAGGCATGTGTCTCCGCAGATTTCACTTTTCTTCCACGACTACATAGCATAGAGCATTGGTGTTCATGTGTGGTAGTAGAATTGTGTCTGTTGTCATGCACTATGGTTGTTAGATGTCTGTAGCTATGGGGGTGTGGAAGATATGGGGGATGAAAATGGTCGACCTGCGGCAATTTCATATTTCTGCCAAAGACGCATGTGTCACGGTGTATCACTTTTAAGTGAAAACTATCAATCGCAGATCACTGGCGTTTGTGTGTGGTAGTAACACAGAGTCTCCCATCGATCACAACGTTGGCCGAAATTCGGTAACTGTGGGAGTGTGTGAGATATGGTGTTTGAAATTGGTCGGCCATTAATATTTTCGTATTTCATCCAACGACTTGTGTGTATCCGTAAAGTTTACTTTGCTACCGGAACTACATAGCGCAGAAGACTGGTATTTGTTTGTGGTAATAGTATCGAGTCTCCCATCGTGCACTATGGTGGTTAGATGTCTATAGCTGTCAATATGAATTCTTTACAATCACGAACGAAGTCGTGGGTACCAGCTAGTAATTGAATATAATTTAACATATCGCTAATACTGCAGTTTTACTTTTTATTTTCTGAAGCCTTTCGGTTCTGTCGAGGTATCTCCAGCTACCCAGTGTTTTCTGCAATATGTTTGCAGACAAGAGGCTAAACATATCCTAAAATAAACAAAACTTCTGCCAGTTTAGTTGGGGTTTTATGAAATAATTACTTATTATTTTAAAAAGCTACTGCAGGAGTAATGACTAACAGTAATCATGTTTTATGTTACTAAAACAGTTTACTTGGTGTCATAAGCCGGCAAGCCTGCAATGAAAAATTTAATGTTTGCTGCTTCGGATATTTCACCAGAGTGAAACTGGAAAAAAAGAGATCACTGAACAAGAAATGAAACTTTGCTGTATGTTAAGGATGATAGACAAGGAAGAGGGAATTTTGTTCTTTCCTTGCAGTCAGAAAATAAGAACATATAACTACTGGTTAAATGCGGAACATCTGCTGCTTTTTTCAAAAAGTATTTTTTGAGTACTGTAAATATGGGAACGAATGATTATATTCGTACGTCTCGTCCATCTTATAAATCTCAGATCCATCTGTAATATGCATATCTAAATAAATCAGGTATTTAAAAAAAATTGCTGTAGGATTGCGTGCTGTTTTTGTCTTTGTTTAGATGAGACGCCCTACACGAACTGTCCTCTTACACAGAAAGAAATAAATTAATTCGTCTAAAAATATAGTGTATATAAAGTCGCCAATGTGGATTTGTTCCCAAAATTTGTAATACATTTATGAAAAGAGTATTTTGTAATTTCATTTGATTTGTTATGTTTTGGTGACTTTCAAATACTTTTACTAGCGGTATGGGTAGCAAGTGGAAGGGTGTTTGAATGGAGATCAAGAGGTCCCTGATTTATATCGCCATTTCAGCTGTGGTTTTGAGAGAACCTTTTAAAAGGCAATGGCCGAATTCCTTCCCATTCCTTGCCCCCCCCCCCCCATCCTTTCCCTTCTATAAAGACCTCGCTGTTAAGAGACTTTAAGCAGTAAAAAAAAAAAAAAAAAAAAAGATATGAAGTACATTACGGGGTTTCCGTTGTTCTGATTCCACGTAAAATAGTAATCGTTCTATATGTTGTTGGAATATGAAGTAAGATTAGGTGATCTGGACAGAGGAGGGTTGTATGGCCAGTTGAATTGTAAACTCTATTAAATCAGCAAGACAAAGACGTATCCTGGATATATCAGTGGACTGAGATTATTTATTGTTCTAATACATAAATTACATACCGACCGCTACCATTAATAATCCTTGATTATCGGCAATGCTATAATATTCGACTCTAGTGACACCGAAAATGGTATTAATTTGAGTCTATAGCTTCTGTGTCATTGAATAGTTGTTTGAACAATTAAGTAACTCACAAAACGATTTTAAGCCATAAAGAGATAACAAGATACAGATAATCTACACATTAAATTACTTGTACATCATTTCCAAAATTTCTCCTTAAATAATTGCCCATGTATCGTATATTAATTAACCACAGTATCAGTTCTGCTAACACTTATGTTATGGATTTTGATGGAACTACTTTTATTATTTGAAGCGTTACTTGCGTTGCCTTCCTTCTTCTGGTGAACATAATCCTACATTTCTGGACAGTTACAAGAATTATCTATACAATATAATAAAATTGTTGAGAAGTTTTGTCTGTACATGAAATTTGTTTCAGAAAGATTAATTGAAATATGCACTACTGATGACAGAGACGCCAAAGCTTTATAATCTGGAATTTTTGTTTCTCTTGTACGTTAGTTCATAATGCAAAAACTAACGGACGGATTGTAACGAAACTGTATACAGCGATTGTTCAAGTCATTGGCTATTATTTATTTATTTCTCGTGTGCAGGACATAGGAAATTGATCCCAGTGGTGGAAGGATCTGCATTAGGATTATTCCCAATGTTGTCCAGGGTACGCCTGATCGTATTAGCTTTCACATTTCACTATTATGTACGATCATCGAGGAGGCTCCTTCCATGTCATAGGTTAGGATATAGAATAAGTTTTTCATCCCTATAAGCTATAAAATTCCCACGTAAGACTGGAGGTTTTCTCGGTTTTGTATACAGACGAAATTTTCTTCCAGTTCCCGATGATACATAGTTCGAAACAGTAAATTTTATAATTGTTGTCTACTTGTTGGAGCATCTCGCAAAAACTATAGAACTCATTTCAAGAAAACTTAGTACAGTAAAAAGTTACGTCAGCAGTTAACACACAGGATACCTTTTTATCTAGATCAGATGATACAAAGGCGAAAATCTCACAGGGTACTTTTTATCTAGATCAGATTTTACAAAGACGAAAATCTAAAATTTTGGAATCTTTGTTTGTACACGCCTCACACAAAAACCAATGAAAGGATTTAGGCGGAAATGCGCATGGTGATTTCTTAGTGCCATCACTTAACTACTGTATAACACCTTTTTTTTTTTGATAGCGGTTTATTAATGCGGAGTTCAGGAACTAGGACTTTTCACCAGCGAATAGATTATGAGATCAGAGACTAAGCTGTAGTTCAGTAGAAGGCAGAAAACATTACAGATGCTTAGAGCGGTCTTGTGGTTCAGTGGTAAAGAAGATGGAGATCAAAAGGTCCCCGGTTTGAATCACAGTCTCAGAGGGAATTTTCATAGGCCCATAACTCGACCTTCACCTCTTTGACAGCTTGCTGTGTAATGTGAAGTACGCCACAACGCTTCCGTGGTTCGGATTACACGTTAAACTGTCTCTTGTACTCGCTAGGATAGCCGGGTTAGGTTAAGGCAGCTACGAGAGGGGTGGAATGTGCGGCCAATAGAAATACTGTCACCAGTATTATCGTTAGGCCCACATGGAATTATTATTATTATTATTACTAGACAGAGGCTTAATGAAGACACAGAAAGATAGAAGAATTTCCTAATCACCTCGCTCTTGGACATTCGAATAAAAGTGCCGATGAAGACAAATATTCATTCCACTTATATAAGGTTATCTAGTTATCTTGATTTTTACAAGAAAAATATGATGGGAGCTAACAGAGTGTTAAAACACATACGTCTTCCAAATGACTGCATTAATGGTTACACCGTTAATACAACAAGAATAGCTCAATCTGGCGTTATTTCTGGCGTTATAGTATTTATAGAAACCACGGAAACTCAGACAAGAAGACCTCTTGCTGGAAAAAAATCGGGACGGATGATGAGAGCGGTAGGACCCTTGACAGGCTTCTCTGTACTGCCTTACCAGGAGAGCCACTTGCGCTACCTTGCTCTCGCGCCGACAAGGTCATCCGCCCACTGCGTGGCGTGGGGGCGGACAAAGCCAATTGTTCCGCCGCGCCGGTGCTCGCTCACTCAGCAGTGATATACGCTCTGCGTGTCGCCTCGTAAAGTCCCGCGATGCTAACAACCGACCCGTATTAATTAGCAGGCACAAAGCGTTCGTTACTGATTTCGTACGCTTTATTAGAGCCTAGGGCCTAGGCTGACTGATATCCGGCCCATGTGCCGCCTAACAATGGAGCGAGCAGCTAATTATGAGAAAGTGCCGTGGGACCTCGGCCTGGTGGCCTGATTTATTCTGCACTGGAGATCACGTAACCTGCACTGTTCCTCAAGGTGTTATTTGTGTAACGATGATATCATGATATAACTTAAACTGTCAAGAACTCACTTAAAGATATAAATGTTAACGTTCGGAAATGGTATTCTCGAGAGCCAAAATTTGGTATGGAAGTGTATTGTGTGAATATTAGCTGTTTAATTCAGTTACATTTTTCAAGTACCAGCTTTAAATAATTGCCATTAGTGCTGTAAATATTTGTTCAGTCAATGTGTGTATTGTAAATTCATGCATTTGAAGGCCTGATTCAGTAGAGATGAGATATAGCAATATCGTTGCCTTAGGCGACAGCAACGAGAAGCGAGGATAGAATGTTGCGATAAAAGGTAGTAGCTCTGTAGACAGTATTTTGTTTTTTTCCTTATGGTTTTACGCCACGTCGACATCGAGGTCATTAGAGACGGGAGAGGACTGGGGAAAAGGAATGGGAAAGAATTCCATCACGGCGTTTTGAGGGAACCAAAATGTTTTATGTGTGTGACTAAGTAAGCAAAGTGGCCCTGGCCAAATGTATTATACACTATTGTTTGTGAAACTTAAAACACAAAGAACAAGATACGTGTTACAATCAAATAATGCACAAATGATTAGAATTACATAACTATACATGTCCATGAGAATTCAGTAAAGTCTGTAGATGTAGATGTGGATGTAGAACCCTGTGCTGCAATCAGAACCTCTAGACCCTGTGGCACGGATATGCTGCTATGGGACGCACTGCCATGCAGCATATAGACGGGTCTACAAACCACCGACAGTAATTACAGCAGTACCAGAACGGAAAAGTTACCGACCGACTATATTCCAGATTTTTTAGACGGGTGACATGTCATTCAAACGTTGAGGCCAGGGAAGCAGTAGTACCCGTCGTTATTCGGAAAAGGCTTGAACATTCCTTGTGAAATGTGACCGGGCATAGAATTGCAGAAATCTGGCATTTGGAATTTCCTGCAGCATGGACAGTACTCGGGATCTGAGGCCTTTCTGGTGTAACAGTTACTGTTCAGTTTGCCCCTAATACATAGGAGGCGAGATAGCGTGTTATAGCCAATGGCATACCAAACCATCACACTTGGTGTTTGTCCGCTATGCCGCTCAACAATGCAGTCTGCCCGATTGCCTCCATGGCGGTAGCATTTAAGGCGTGCGCTGCCATCACTGTAGAACAAGAGAAGCTGGACCCGTCCGAAAACACTAAATTTTGCCAGCCAGCACGCGAGTGACGGCGTTCATGAGCCTTTGTAGTCTGAGGCGTTGGTGACTTCTGGTCGGTGGAAGCAGTCGCAGCAGACGGCATCGAACCGCAGCCTTCAGCGTCGAGACAACACTGTGTTTTCTCGGTTACGGCCATGCATACAAGATGTCTGTCATCCCGCGCTGTGGTGATTTTGTATGAGCCGGAATGTCACAGTACGACAAACCCTTTTTCCACAGAACAACCTTTTGCCACTTTCGAACTCACTCTCATGACGATATTACGCCAGTTGATATCGATGAGGCATATTTTACTTCATTCAACGACTCTGCATCGACTGAGCTTGGCGTAACATTGACCTGTCCGGTCGCACACAAGAGGGCGCCGCTGAGCCTATTTGCACGCCATCTACTTGCAATCTTAATCACATATTAGGGTTCCACTGTTCTACACATCCTCCGATTTCGGAGTGATTCATATCATTCCTTCAGGGTGTTGCAGTTTTCACAAACAATAGGATGTGTGCAATCAGCTTGAGTAAGGCTGGCCAAGAAGCAGTTTTACATTTTTATTTGTGCTTTAGTATTATCCCCTTTTGATGCCATCGGTAGGCCCAGTTTCATCTATACTTATAAAACGCTAGTTTTGGTCATCTATCACGCCATGACGTCACATTATGACTTTGGTCTATGACGTCACGCTTCCCGCCTCCGCTGCACAACAAACAACGAGTGGAGATGTTCGAGGTTAGGCGCCTTATTTAATAACAGTTCTATTTAGTTCACTTTAACTGCGACAAATAATATGAATGGAAAGCTACGCGGCTTGGCATGAAAACCCTCCCTTCTCCTCGTTACCCACGTAGCTCATCTTAGCTTTCCAGCCAACCCCTAACCCCCCCTCCCCCCTCCGTCACGCCTAGCCCGAGCCACATAGTTTCTGGACGCTCCATAATAATTGTGAACGTGTTGTCTTATGCTTTGCTGCAAGGCGAAGCATTGCGGCGACTCAATTTCACTGGTCCCCACGCAGTTCACAAATATTGGATGAAATCTGGAAAATATTTTAGAACGTCACTGATGCCACAAACATATAAGAAAATTAAGACTAAAAAAATCTAAAATAAAGACGTTAATGGCAAAAACCGAATGAGTGAGTGCTACCACTGATATCTGGCCCAACGTCACAGCTTTACAGGTCATTTTATCGTAAATCATCAACGCCCAAAAGTTATACCGGGTGCATGTGTACTGGAAGAGGATCATACCAGTAAATACATTGGGCAAAACTTTATAGAGATGGTGAATAAATGGAGTTTAAACAGCAAGACTTTTCAGGTCCCAGGTGACAGTGCAGCAAAGATGGTTTGCTCCATGCATGGTTAATATGAATCTAGTTTGTGTAGCACACACTCTGCAGTAACACTATTTTCAGACGATGAAACAAAAGACTTATTTAAAAAATGCAGAAAAATCGTAGAACATTTCAACCATAACAAGCAACCAACCGGAAAATTTACAGTGTGTCAAAAACAATTCGGACTGCCAGAACCTTCTTTGATTCAAGCTGTTGATGTGAGGAGGAGCAGCATATACCCGAACTTGATATTACAAAGGCTTTTAGAGCAAAAGAACGTAGTCAACTTGTACAGTTTTGAATAAGATAATATTGATTTTTTTTCTCTAGCGAATGGGATGTTATAAAAAAATCTCACAGGCATTTTGATATACTTGATTTATAATTTGATGACGCATGCCTTTAATATCGCTACTAACCCGCAAGCTGCAAGTTCGATCCAAAAACGAAGATGAATGATGACAAACATGAAAAACTCACTGTCTGAATCTTTGAACATCAAATTCGCTTTTATAAAAAGACGCCCTTCATTGATTGCTGCGACAATACTGGACCCAAGAATTAAATGGAAATATCTCAATTCCGAATAAGAGAATGTTGCAGCGAAATAAATAATATCTTTTTTGACGGAGTACTATCCGGCGACGGAGGAAATGTTCCCTCAGTTTCTCTAAAACTGATCTTGCTACCCTCCAACATACAGCAAGAAAAGGAGAATCTTTGGGATTCACACGATAATACTCCTAATCAGATGGACACAACTGGACCTCAAGATCAAAAAATTATTTTGAAAGAAAGCTTTCAGTCTTATCTGTCGGAGCCACTATTGTAACACGATGCCGATATTGTTATTGGGACAGCAGTCCATATCTTAGACTGAGCAAAGGTATCTTTCTGCTCCGCCTGCCAGTGTTCCAACGAGCAACTGTTTAGTGCCACTGAACAGATATACAGATATCGTCGTAGTTATCAGCTTGGTATATTAATAATTCCATGCGGTCGTAATGACCTGGTGAAAGGGTTTCTCTAGGCAGAGTATTCGCCTCTGTCGCAGCCGCCTTGACCTAACCCAGCAATCCTACCGGGTACAGGGGACCTATATTTTGACGTGGAATCCGAACCGCGGAAATATTCTGACGTACTTTACATGACACTACTGTACAAGCTGTGCCAGAGGTGAAGGTCGGGTTAAGGGACTATGAAAATCCCCGCCGAGAAAGGTATTCGAACCGCGGACCTTTCGATCCCCAGTCAAACTCCTTAACCAGTGGACCACCAGACCGATCGTACGTCTGCTTGGTGAATATGTAGTAAAACTGATTTTCTTAGCGTACAATATACGACTTTTTAATGAAGAATACTAAAATTGATTATTAAATAATAATATTTGTTTTTTTTCTTTTGATTTTATATTGTTTTTTCAATTAAGTATTTGACTGTATATATTAATTATTGAAATCATTGTTGAGACTGATAATTAGATGATTTTTCTCTCTTTCTTTGGATTGATAATTAGGTAATCACCTTGTGCTACACAAAAAAATCTCAAAAAATAAAATATTATAAATAAAATATTTATTGAGATCTTGTGCGTATAGCTTGGTGATTAATTATTTAAAATAATAAATTAATATATAAATATTGTGAACACAATTAAAATACTCAGTTTATAATTAGTCTGTACTTTATATACGCATGTTTATTTTTACAACGATTATTTACAAGAATAAGTGTTTCACATTTTTATTATTTTTATCGTGTTAAATTACGAATACAGTATAACATAAATAAAGCATTATTTTTGTTGCATACTTCATTCATCATTTTAATTTCATTTAACACGAGCTAACTGTCTGTACATGTGTAAAAATACAATTAATTTCAGTATACAATAGAAATTTTAATATGTCTGAATAAGTTTCGGTTTCGGCTGAAACTGAGACCATGGCCGGTTTCGGTTTTGGCTGAAAATTCTGTTTCAGTCGAACAATACTTACAATTTTGCCATCAAGTAGCGTCAGAACTAGTAATAGTTTAAAGCTGATTCATCCGCTGCTAAGTGACTCAATTGTACTCCAAAAACAACGAAAAGTAACCATATACTGAAACAAATATCTGCAATAATTTCTTCTTGATTTAGTGGGAGTAGACAGTGAATAAACATATCGATTAAGTTTAGTCGAAATGGATTCATAGGTCACTGCGACTATAATATTAATCAACAAACCTTGCCTATATTCATTCGCCACTTCTTAAATTAGACCAGTGCCGACCTACTTGTATTAACCCTAGCTTCACTCTCTGAGATAGATTATTCTTCCTGTGACTGTTTTATTACTTTGGTGAACAAATTTGCCTACGAAACGTTCAATGGTTGGAGTACGTACAGTGTATGTTTCTCTATAAGAAGAACATTTCGCACAAACCAGTTAATTTTTTTTAATATTTGTTCCTAAAGGAAGAGACGGAAACGGGATGACAAAAATGTAGGGTGATTAAATGTCGCTGTAACAACAGAAGACAATAAGAGTCTTAAATGTTATGCTTATGTCTTTGCACCTCGTCGTTGTCGAGGTCATTAGAGGAGGGAAAACACTGGCGGCAAGGAGCGGGAAGGAATTCTGCCACGACCTTTTGGAGGAACCATACCGACAATTGCCTGGACTGATTTGCGGAAACCATAGTAAACCCAAATCTGGATGGCCGGACGCGGTTTTGAACCCGCAACCTTCTGAATCCGAGGTCAGATTGTTACCACTCACCAACCACGCTTGGTAGAAGAGAGCTATTTCTGTTGAAAAAGATGTGCATCTTTATCTGGATGTTGAAATGTAATATTTGGTTTGCTTACCAATAAAGCCTTTCATTGTTTCTTACTGTAGAGCTTAGCGTGATAGTCAAGTGAACTAATGGAATCATTGAGTGACGGCAACGGTGGACAGATTTCGCTCCTAATGCCGACTGCGACCGAGAGGTGGCGGGCGTTGCCGAACACACTCTCTGTCGACAGTGATATACGACCAAGGAACCGCAGAACCTCGTCCTTAATGAGAGCCCAGTGGCGCCTTGTTTGTTTCCCCAGCGAATGGGCTGTAAAAGAAGATGTTATCTCCGAATTCTTGGCTCGTTAATTCCAAAAGGTTTTACTCGGAACATCCGAAACCGCAGAGGAATAGTAAAACTAACGAATTTAACAATTTATGGACTTAGGTTCCCTCCAGGCCGCCGTCTTGTTTTTGGGCGGGAGTTAGAGCCTAACAACGGGTTTCCTTCAGCTACCTTTGAGTCGCGAGATGGACAAACTGCTTTTAAAATCGAGTAAGCCGTCAGTTATCACGAATAACTTCTTTTCCAAAAGGAAAATTTTAATTTTTCTCCTGTTTCTGAATATTTGACTGACAGGGTGCGTGTTAGTGATCTCACTCTCATAAATCTGCTTGCCTGGTAGCAATGTGCTGTAAACATTCCAGAAAAAAATTATTATCAAACGCACCTCTTATTTAATTCTGACGTTATTGCCAAACTCTTTGTTGATATTAAATCCAAGAATTGTAGCAACTGTTTGACTTTAATCCCAGCTTTCACGGCAGTCTCGTTTTATGCTTATTAGAATCAGAGTGACACAGTTGAGAGAAAAATAAGGGGAGGAGGGAGAACCATACCGAGCGCAAAGTAATAACTTCCACAATCCTCCCTTATTTCCTCTTTCGACCTATGGCATCCAGAAACTGAAGATTATATGCGTATTTATTAGATCGGCTAATGAAATGCTAATTTTTAGGGCGAAATGTTGGATAGTCCAGTATTTAAGCAGAAAGGCTTAAAGATCAAATTAAGATCAGCCATTGATGAAGCTCTTCAATTCCAGGAGCTATCAGTATAGAACTAAGCCTCCTTCTCAGTCATTTAACAATACTGAGATACGTTATAAGCTATGCTACTTGAAGTGGATGAACTGACCAAACCTTAGTGAAGTTCTGGCTGTTTGTAAATTGTAACAGCCAAACGGTGGTAGATTTAATTTATTAATAAATACATTATTACTAATAATTGTGAATATTTAACTATAAGAGGACGTCTAGAGAGAGTGTGAAGGTCCACATTCAGTTGACCGCCAAGAGCATAATTGTCTCAACAACGGAAAATAGCATGAATACTGGCGGCCCTCAATGGACTGACAGAAATCGATCGTTAAGAGGATACAATGCATCACGAAAACCACTTTAGAGGAATTTGGGAATTTGCAAAGCTTTGTATTCGATGGAACCACTGTAAATCTAGAATACATTTGAAGACCGAAAGTTTGGCTTTGTTTTACGAAGTGCCGTATAGTCACGTGTGATTCAAAGAAACAATGGTACATTTTGTATTGGAACCAAGAGTGAAAGATGCTATGTTGCAAATAAAAAGTCAGAAAAAAATGTTAGTAATTATTATAAAAGTTGTGTTATCGGCCTATAATTGAGTGAAAGCGCCGCCAAGGTGATGAATCTTCAGCAGAAACAGGACAAGACAGCATTCTTGAGAAGAAACTCGAGCGAGGAGCGTAACTTATCGTTTGATAACTGTTCTGGACGGACACCTATCTTTCGACTACCATCTGCAAAAACCAACCTACAGTCCGCAACTTACGACTGCGTTGTATCGGCTTGTTCATACATTGTACTAGCTTGTCTGAAATTAGTAGTGCACTTAGTTTCTATAGCGCATTAAAAGTATTCTCCATCTAAGCACTATACCTGAGTGTTAGAGGTTGTAAAAGTGAGGCAAGTTCGCTTAAGCAGTTATCGTGGAGCCTTTACACACATTATCGCTAGGTGATGTACCAGTAAGGAGAATGGCAACAGCGACATTGACAGTAAGCTGCCTAGGCAAGACTTCAGCATGGTCCGAAGGGTGATCAGAAAGTAAGGTTACAAAATTTGCGGTGGAAAGTATACATTTTATTTCATACAACCAATACAGCCAACTGATAGTACATACGCCCGGTTAATTTTCGACATAGTATTCATATCGATTCAGGCATTTATCGCTTCGTGGGATGAATCTGATTATTCCCTCCTAGTAAAAATCCTATCCTTGTGTGTTCAGCCACACTGCCGCGAAGTGTTTCACCTCCTCATCTGAAGCGAATCTTCGGCCTCTTACGTGCTTCTTCAAGTGAGGAAAAAGGCAAAAGTCGCTTGATATGGAGGGTGGTCGATGATGTTCCAGTGAAACCATGCTGGGTTGGCCTCTGCGATCCTCGTTGGTGATGTTGTCTCTATCGTCTGCAAACTTTCGACGCCATTCTGCGACATACTGGCGAGACATTACAGTCTCTCTATCAGCTGCCGGTGAACTTCAGCCGTGGTTGCGCATTTCGTACACAGAAATCGAATAACTGACAGGATTTCTTCACGAGACCAGTTTTCGAAACAGGTGTGTTTACCTACAACTAACGCTGTAGGTGGCGGGCAACTGAAACTCTGCATAGTTGCCACCCGCTAGTCTTAGAATTACCGCACACTACTAATTTCTCTATAACAGACAGCACTCCAGGAATATCGTCCTTGTAACCTTAGTTTCTCATCTCCCCTCGAAATACCATCAACTTAATCATCCATCCGCCTCAATTCAAAAACTGAACTCTAAAACCCAAGAATGCCTTGGAGATGCAAACCAAAAGATAGATTCGTTCATGTTTCGCCACTGTTTAACTTAGTTAAATCCATTCATATCTCCGTACAATGATCTGCTAGTTATTGTTTGACAATAAATTTAGTTTCCTATCAATTGTTTGTTATTTGTTTATTAAAGGCGCGATTAATAAATTGATCTTAACTTAATTACGAGTTTAATAAACCATTGGAAACCTCTTAACTTAATTTAGTTTATAATTTATATGGAAGTAACATCATCCCTCCTAGCTCATTAAGTTCACTGATTTATGTCAAAACAGATCATTTTAAAATGGATTATTTTCCATGGCTCCCATTATTTTCAAAATTGATTCAAACAAACGAAGCAAACAAAGTTTAATATTAATATTTACAAGGCATATTTCTATTCTGTATCACTGTGATCAAATGGTTCACCGCATAATTTGATGCAGTCCAATGTGTGGCTTGAAAGTATTTAATTTTGCTAATTGATGTATTATCAAAATTGTTTGATTTCTTATTTTATATTCATGTTCGATTTTACAAATTTTGATTATGTTGGAGTGTAAAACGGTTACAATATAATTACGATATAAAATGCGTGTGACATGTTACGTGCTAAATTATTTACAGATGCAGAAAGACAAGGGTGCTGCGTGCGCTGAAAATAATGCAATTAATTCTTTTCGTCTTAAATACAACATTTCACTCATTCTGTATTAAAGTATTTTGCTTGCCGTCAGTTAAATTTTTATCTATTCAACACTAATTACAATTTGTTCAAACTGAATCTCCAGTTTCCTTCAGGATATATATTTTTACGTCTTGCGATACTGCAGAGAGTACCAAGAATTGATCTACACGGCGCTATAATATAACTCCTCACTATTCTGTTAAAATAACCTAACCGTAAGTTTTCACGACCAGAATGCATCGCTTGCGCGCATAGGCGTGAGGGATTGTGCATAAGGTGTCCGACTATAAGCGCTCAGGTAACATAAGCGCTCAATGGTCGCCTTCCTGGAAGGACGGTCTATAATCCCCTACCTTCCTGGAAAGACGATGTCGCCAGAAGAAACTCACAGTGAAGGCCTGATGGCCTCTAAGTCTACGTGAGCACTTGGGATTTATTGGCGGGCGATTAAAGACCAATTTTTCAAGCAACACAAATATCGAAAACTGATTTGAGAGATTGAAAAATGTCCAATCTGCCATGTAAATACGGAATAAATTGTATTTCTTTACTATTTTTAGTTCCGAGTATTCAAAAATATCGACCCATCACCGTTTAGCAGTTAACATTCGAAATGGAACATACTAATGTGTTGTCAAATAGCTAACAGCTAATCAGTAGCTGGTAATATTTATTTATTAATGGTTATATGTACTGTCCCACTTTCCCGAAAGTCTTTTCGCTTGCAAAATAAATAATCTATGTTCTATGTTAATTTTTATATTGAACAACATTATACATTTATAACAAAACAATTTGCTAAAATAAATGAAATTTTCTTATCTGGAACATCTTGAAATTTTCGTTCTAGTAACTTTTGACCAGTAAGAAGATATGCCCAGTATAGTTATTTTTAAGTATATTTTTTGAACCTAACTACACACAGACGATTCATATCTCGACAATGCAATCTGACATCATTTGTTGCGAACTATTTTTCTATCGCAGCTACAGAAAATCGCTAGAATGCGTCTAGCATAAAGAGTTCATGAAGTCATACATTTTCCAGTAGTAATTCAGTAAATTTCTAATACGGAGTAACTCATTTTAATAACTGATTTCCATCATACTTTTTCCAGGCTTTTTCATGGCTTAGTGACTGAAATGCACGTAGCACACAATCGTTTAAGGCGTGTTTAAAATCAGCTTGAATTAAGCTTCGTCAGTATTTATTTATTTACATATTTACACTGTCTCTTTAATTACATTATTTTCATTATGTGTGTGTTAAGAAAGCAGGTCTAGGCCAGCTTTGTAAGTATTACATTGCTTTCAAACAAGACCTAATATCACCGATTTCCTCATACTTTTTTAGTTTTCTCCAAACATTAATCTAATTTAATATAGGAGCTTTTCCTCTTTTTCCCAGCAAGATTCCTTCATAATGCACGGCAGGTTTACCCTTATTAGTTGTTAGCACTTCCATGACGACAAACTAGAAATACTTTCACAGTTGAACTGTATAGCACAAGTGGCACTGCTGCCAATAAACTTCACTGTACGAATGACACGAAAGTAATAAGAGCCTATACAGATGAGCTGTGCTAAATATTCACGGAAGAATTTTTCTTGGAATTCTCTACTGCAGGTAGGCGAGGGTGGGTGGTTATACTTACCCTCGCCTACCTGCGGTAGAGCGCTTTTGCCACTGAGCGCTTTTGCCATATAACCGTGCATAAACTACGTGGCTCGGTCTGCGGGAGGGGGGGGGGCTGGAAAGCTACGCTGGGCTACGCAGGAGGGGGGGCGGGGGGGGTTCCGAGCCAGACCACATAGCTTTTCTTTTATATTATTTGTCACAGTTAAAATGACATACAGAACACACAAGGCATGTAAGTATTTATTTCCGTCATTTAATTATCCCCCTATGTAATTTACGATAGTCTGACAAGAGAAAACAGTATAAAATGTCTTCTGGAATTAATATGGAAAAAAGCTAAGTGCTATGTGGGAGGGGGGGGGAGGGGTAGAGGCAAAAGCCACGTCGGACTACGTGGAGGGAGGGGGGTTCACAGGAAGCCAAAATGGGGTTACGTGCTTTATGCACGCTCCCTGATTGGTTGGCTGGTGGGATTGCGGAGGCCGTGGGCAAACAAGAGGTCGCCAGGTCGTGTTCCGGACTGCCGGTGGTGCCGGAAGCGGCTGGCCCAGGCCCGGGACAATATTTGGTCGTTTTTGTGATGGCCGCAAGATGTTTGCGCGTGGGGAAGTTCCCAGGCCACAGACCGACATGTCGTCCGCTCCAAGAAGACTAGGACAACACGACGGTAAAGAACGGAGTACTGTTCCTCGTACATTATGTGACGAAGGACGGCACTACAAAAAATAATGAATTTCTTTGCCATTGACTGTCAGAACCAACCACATTAAGGACAGACTATGTTAGGCGGCGGAGCAATATGGTAGTTAAATACCTTAAAATTATCATACTAAGCTATTCAACCAACTTTTTTTTCTGTCTGTGACAGCAGAAGATGCACTTGCTAAAATAATCTTTGGGCTGATCAGAAATTTGGATACGACTTTGAAACAATCATGAGTATGGTTAGAAAACAGAATCAGAGTGGTAAAACTTGGTATTAATGTCGATGTAGGATCAATAAACGCATTCAGCTTTGCCGATGATGTCATTGCTGCAAGATAAATTCGCAAATGTTCTCCAAACGCTGTGCTTAAATTCTGTGCTATCATAAAATGTATATATTCGGTTCCCTCTAGATGTTTAAACAATTTGCTGTGAAATGGTGTAAATATTTTGACTTCAGAACTTCAAGCAGCAGCATTATGTAGTACGATATCGAGTTTATACCTAACTTGTGAAATAATGACACAGTTTGAGCATGACCACTGTATCTGCTACAGCAGGTTAGCCTGCAGGACCTCATTGTCATTTTAAGCAGTCTGAAGGTTCAGTACGGTGATGCATGTTTGTCACAGCTGCAAGTCTACGAATGGAGAAGGAAGTTCGCAAATAGTGTGACTTCAGTGGAAGATGCTCCTCGTCCAGGTCAGGCACAACGAGTTGTGACTCCACAGAACATTGCAACAGTTGAAGCCATAGTCATGGAAAACCGCCGAGTGATACTGAATGACATTGCAGCATGTTTAAAAATTAGTCATGGTTCAGCACACCACATTGTGCATGATGTGCTCCAGTTTCACAAAGTGTCTGCAAGATGGGTGCCACGGCAGCTGACTCCTGAAATGAGAGAACGACGTGTTGATGCTTGTGAAGAACTTCTTCGGCGCTTTGAACGAGAAGGTGATGGATTACTTGCAAGAATCGTTACTGGGGACGAAACCTGGGTTCACTTCCAGCAACTGGAAACGAAGAGAGCGATCAAGGAATGGCGCCATTACTCAGCACCAAAACCAAAGAAGTTTCGAACAGAACCATCAGCAGGGAAGGTTATGCTGACTCTCTTTTGGGAGGAAAAAGGCGTCATTTTGGAGCATTACATGCCTAGAGGGACCACTGTCACCAGTGCATCATACACAGATCTCCTAAAAAATCTTCTTCGGCCTGCAATCAAATCAATGCGACGTGGATTGCTGTCATCAGGTGTCCTTTTGCAACATGACAATGCAAGGCCCCACACTGCCCGTACAACAGTTGCAACAAACACAGACCTGCATTTTGAGTGTCTTCCTCATCCACCATACTCACCAGACCTTGTCCCAAGTGATTTCCATATGTCTTGACCACTCAAAGAAGCAATGGGAGGAAAGAAATTCCGTTCTGATGAAGAGGTACGCCACGCGGTGCATGAGTGGTTGCGCGGAGTACCAAAAGAATTTTTTTCTAAACGAATTTATGCACTTTGTAAGCGCTGCGTTGGAGGATTTGCATTGAGCGTGGGGGAAATTATGTTGAAAAGTGATACAGCTTTGTACCACTTCTGCACAATAAATAATATTTAAAAAAAAATATTTATGGTTTTCATTTGACTCACCCTCATAATATTCAAATTATCTAGTTGATGAAAATATGTAACTTACAGACTTGTAAGAGAAAGAGACGTCAAGCCTGAAACAAGTTAGAAAGGCCTAAAGAGAAAAGAAATTTAAGATCTATAGAACTTTAAATTCGTAATTTTGCGCTATAAAGAAAAATTATTTGAATTTCGAATTGATGTCTTGTTTCAAAATTTATATTAGAAATTATTATTTTTACACCTAAAAATTTCATGATTTATTTTGAAAACTTAAAAATAACCGAGCCTGCTGGGTGATCGGTATAGCTCTGGTCTCTATGGAGGACGCAGGTTCGAATTCCTGTCGGGACATCCAGTTTTCGATTTTCCGTGGTTTCCCGAAATCACTCCTTCAAAAGACCATGGGCGAACTTTTTCCCGTCCCTTGCGATTCAGCACTATGTAACAGCCCTCAAACCCAGACTTTAAGTGAAATTTTATTTTATGAATTAACTGTAGCAAGCTTGGGGGTGAGTAAACATGATTTTGTATGTTTGTCTTGCAATTTATTGTAAATCGGTGTAAATGGCCTTTGTTTTATGAAAACAAAATTATTTAAATCTTATATTTTTAAACGAGTAATTCTTGTATATAAATATACATATATTTTGGATTTCTGAAACGGCTCTAACGATTTGAATGAAATATCATGTTTAGACAAGATTTTGCTTTTTAAGTTTATATAAATAGTTGTCTTCCCTGCAAAAACCCAATTTTACAAAATACGAACAATATTTGCTCGTGGTATCTCTAAAACAGCTCTAACGCCATCTCGTAGACGATTCAGCTACCAGGAAGCCTACTAATATTTTCTCTTTGGTTTCAAGGAACTTAAATATTTAAACGAACATTTCTTGCATACATTTCTTCGGAGGAATACTAGCACTATGAGTTTAATTGTAAAACATGTACAAAGTAGACATTTAAAAAATAGGTAATGGCTTTGTCAAATGCTATTTATTTCAAAGTTTTTTTAAAAAAAAAAACGCCCACGATGTGTCTACTGTTTTATCTTTGGTTGTTGTAAACAACTGTTAGCTTCGAAATGCATAGGAAGCCTTGTATACTAGCTGACCCGTGTAAAACATTTAAAAGGAAGATATTTAAAAATTAGCTTTGTTAAAAGTGATACTTTTAAAAACTACTTTGAAAATAATGTTAGCAGTTATAATGTAATAATCGTTTACTTTTTGACCGTATGTGTATTTAACAAGAACATCAGTATTACTGAATTTTAAAAAGTGGTTATTAGGGTGCTGTGCAAAGTACAGCCAGTAGAAAAAGATGAAAATGTGATTAACGCACTCCTTAGGCATTCGTATTCAAGAAAAAGTGTACGCAAAGTCGACAAAACAGGTAAGACAAGAGTAATAATATGCAAATCGTCGGGTTACATGTGGTATTAGCCAATATGTAGCAGCCACCTTTACACTGAAGGTGTTGATTTTTAAGGAGCGGTATTAGCGGAGGGTGTGGCTAGGTTTAAATGCAACCTGGACCTGCATGAAGACTAATAGTCCATGGTGTATCATGGTATTTGAGTGAATAAGGTGGCTGCAGTACCGAATGCTAACTACATTAACGTCACAGGCGGCTCGAGACGTCTATTGCTGCTAAGTCAGCAATGTGCCTAATCTTGTGTTTAGGTTGAATGGCAACCTGGACCAGAATGACTACTAACATTCCATGATGCTTAGTGGAATCTGAGTAAAGAAAACAGCTGCCACACAAAATTCTGATTATAAAAACGTTACAGACGGCTCAAGATGTCTTTTAATGTATAGTCAGTAATGTGAATAATCTTATGTTTTGGCGCTAATTACAACTTTGTTACATATTTTACGACTTTCAACTACAATTTTCCTTAAAGTGCCAAGGAAGCAGCTAGCCGTATTTTCAACCCGATTTAACAGTTTTTTCTACTAGTCGTACTTTGCACAGTAACCGGTTATCATTAAATACTACCGGTTTAATTGTAAAACATTTTATGTAAGTAGGAAAGAAATATATTGAATGTATAACAAATATGGAGCGGTCTGACAGCTCAAATGTAATTAGTGGGGGAAAAAAAGTGGTTTCTACGCTAGCTCTCAAAAAATTCTGGCTACGATCCCGTGATCAAATCTCGGTGGTGGCAAGAATTTTTAAGATTTGTATTTGATCGTATGAACTACGCTGGGGCGTTCTGTGGTTCGAAATCTACGTTAAACAGTAGGTCCCAGAGGAAAGGAACTGGCCTTCCTACCTCTGATACAATGGCTTAGTATGCCTCCTTATAGAGGATCCAACCAACCTTCAGGTTATGTTTTTATACTGTCTATATATTTAATCTGTCCAATCTAATACTATTACATTAGCAACTCTTGTAAATAGACAAAATTAATTTATCACAAAACTTCTCTAAGGATTTTGATGAAATCTCTCATACTGAACAGAAATCGAAAGATACCGGGCGAAGATCGGTCACCCAGGTACTACTATTTAATATGTTCAAGGACTGACCTATGCAAGAAACATTGATTAAATGTTTGTATTCCAAGTGTTACGGTGAGCTACGATGTTTAGAGGACAATTTAAACTGATCTATGAGGATAATTCTTTGTGTAAACATCTTTAATTTTTATTTCTGTGCATTTCGTAATGATTATAATTGATTTTGATTGTTTTCAGTATGTTTTTAATTGTTTAAGTGTTGTTAGACTTCGAGAAATATCAGTCGGAAGCCTTTTTAGTATTTTTGAATTTTCTGTGGAACTTATATAAGCGATCGGCAGAGAAGAGTTTTGGAAACAGTTTTACGAAAACAATTGTTTTGATATTCGAAATAAGTAGATAGTTATCGAATTGTGTAGTTAACGAGAAGGTACGTCAGCAAACGACGACAGTACGCTACGTGACTCTGTTACCAGGTTGTAGCGCTTGATGCACTTCTGACTGCACTCGTGGGAGCCTCATTCCGACGCGTATCTGGTGGGGCAAGTCTTAAACGTCCGGCGGAGTCATCGGAAGCGGTAGGCAGGAGCAGCGCCGGCGCCAGACACCCGACACCGTCTGCAAATACTGCCGGCAAACTCAATTAAGAGGCGAGGGCATCCTGGCCCCGTGTGTGCACCAGGTACAGTACAGTCGGGGACCACGGGATGTCCGCACCGCGTAGCTCTTATAGGACGCGCGTTTGATTGTTTCGTAGAAAAACGTTTGACTGGGCTTAGAGCGCTCACTCATTACAAAGTTATCAGGCAGATAAATTTATGGACAATTACTCCCTATACCTCCTAGATGAACGAAAGCTTAATTACATCTTTTATTTCATAAAAAACTAGACAATTTTTAGAACGATCGAAATCGTATACTAAAAGTGCTTGAATCTGTTTAGTGCAAAATTATATTTTTAATGATTAGTTAGTATATTACAACTTGTTTATATCAGGTAATGCTTTTTTTTGCTAGCTGATCAAAATTATCAATAGCCAAAGACCATAAAAATAAATAAAAAAATATTCTTGGTCTGTATTAGTACTTTGTTATTCTAGACGTTGTTACTCCGTTTAAAATTTTCACATAGACAACTTTTTTTCAAAATTGGAATACAAATATACAACACATGAATGACTCGAGACTTCAACGACAATAAACTAGATTCTATGGATGAATGTTAAGGTTGCTAATATTTACCTCTGTTACAAATATAAAATAATAATTATTATCTGAAAATTTGTGGAAGAAAATAGTTAAACGATAAAAAACATGTTTACTTGAAATTCTATAATTTTCTTTGTATGCTACAGCACCCTTTTTTCTACCTCACTTTTATTCTTCTGCTATTGGAAACATTCCTTTCAATGTTTTATCTCTTTTCACAGGGACGTAAGGTATGTAAGTAAGGTAAAATTGCCCTTTTTATATTTCTTCCTTCATCCATCTGTGTATTCTTTAACAGTCTGTTTTTTTTTTTTTTTTAAAACAGAGATCTTATATGTTATGTCCCCATTCAGTATCCTAACATTTAGTGTGTTTTTACAGTTATCCCTCTCAATATTTTCATGTTGCTATTTTCTAATATCTTTTTTTTCAGTCCTGGTTTTGCACCATAGATCAATACAGGTTTTACTGTATATCACACTTTCCCATAGAGGCTCCGTGTTAATACTAGCCTTGTAAGTGTTTGCTGTGATTTTCATTAATTCCCATAAGATTGTCGCAGAGAATATTGGGGAAGAAGAACATTCCTCTGTTATTGACCAATGAAAAAATGTTTTGTTATTATACTCTATATTTCTTAATTGGTAGGAACAAATTCTCTGTGGCTACTGTGACGGATAAAAGTCATTTTCGGCCTACCCAAATTCCATTGAAATAATTTTAATAGTTATAATGGCACAGTTGTATCACGAGACCTTAATCTTATTTGGACTTGTGACAGTTGATTATTTCATGTGAAGTTCACTTAAAATTCTTTAAGTAGTTTATATAACCATTCTAAATCACTCTGGTAAAGTATAAATTGTATTTTCAATTGGTAAATTGTTATGTAACAGATTATCAATGTTTTATCGTATAGTTTGCGGTTTCCGGTTCTCGAAAGTTCTTCTGGATTGTTCCATCACCTTTCACAAGTCGCCGTTTGGCGAGAAAACAAATTAATGTTTCCTACAGCACAAGTCAGTGTATTTTTAAATGTCAACTCGCCGTTATAGTTGAGTTATTAACTGCCGAATTTAATTACAGATATCAAGATCATGATTAATGAACAAGAAGAACTGAAACCAGTATAAGTACATACATGTATGAGATAACTAGGAAGAAACTTTCTCGTTGTTTCCCTGACAGGACGCTTATGAATCTAAACGTTAGCGAATCGGAACCACGCATAACGCAAGGTGTGAGATGTGTTTCAATCACCTATGGTCTTTTGGTACCAGTTAGACAGTTATATCATTCGTTATTGTCCATATAAAGATCAAATTGAAATCCGTGCTGATAATTCAGCTCCAGATATTACAGTGGAAAAGTGGAAGTGCAGGATTGTATATGTACGTTGTTCCACCAGTTTTATTCATGATATCTTTCTTCTTCATCACAAACATTCATTGAACCATCAACTTCAGTATTTCCTCAGCAATATAAGTTTTTTGACTGGCTTATTTGTGCCTACAGTTTTCTTATTCACACTTCCATGTGTTACATTCTTGTTAATTTCATCTTTAATTGTAATTCTTTATCCGTCCCGAATTTACAACTGCAGATTTGTTTCGTGTGATGCTCCCCTAGTTTGCCTTTTTTTTGTTGCTTGATTACCCTGTTCAGTTTCATATCGCTCTTGGAAATTTAATTGTGGAAAGAATCAATATCTGCTCTCAGGCAGCCTTTGCATTTCAAAATGTGGTTTATGATTCTGTCTGTGACCAATCTGATTGATATCATATTACATTATTTGGGCGTTTTCAAGAACAAATTCTTGCTGTAGCTTGTTTCTATTTCACTTTTTTGTCTTAAAATGATTTTCTCTATAGCATTCTCTTCTTTTCCAATATAGAGATCCAGGAAGCGCTAGCTGGATACATTGCGGGAGGACATGCATCTAATCAATGCCTGACCCGAAGGTGCACAAGATCGGCATAAATGGAAGAAGTCTAGAGAAGCAGGCCCTTCATTGCAGTATTAATGCTAAGAAGAAGAACATTCTCTTCGTTTCTTCATCCTACTACTGGATCCCAGGCGCCTGTGATGATTAAATTTAACAAGCTTCTTCAATGTATCAATCTGTTCATCATATCATCATCTGCTAGTTCGGTCATTAAATGGTGTGGCCTCTTAAAGTAATGAGGTCAAGTAGAAATTGAACAGTCTTCTCTATTTCGAACGATCTTGGGCGAATCTCTGCTAGTTAACAACGACAACAATACATATTATGTAATACCTAACAAAACAGACAAATTAGTCTTCTACTTTTTCCCAATCAAGTATTAGGCCTGTAGACCTGTTCCAGCTTCAGGGACTGTTTCCATCTCCTCCTTGGTCTACCTATAGTCTTCTACCTTTTGGTCTATATTGGTTTATTACTTTTGGTAATAGTGCTACATCCTTTCTATAAAGATGGTCTCTCCAGTTATTCCTAAGTTCCTCTATCTTATCAATATACTATATATTTTGAACTCCTCTATTATAGTCTCGTTTATTATTAGATCTAGCCTTGTGCATCCCTTTACAGATCTTAGGAACTTATTCTCGTCTACGTGCATATGGCTTTCTCTTCCCTTCATTAACCAGGACTCACTTCGAGATAGAAGAATAGGAGCTGCCTTCACAAATTAGTATTAGTCAATATTTCAAAGACCTAAAATTCTCACGCCTCCCATCTCTCTCTTTTAATTATACAGGGTGTTTGAAAAAGAACTCCCTAGTTTTAGGTATAAATTTAATGTGTAAATTAATGAAAAAATACATCAACAAGTACATACAGTGAAAGAGAAAACCTTCGAGTTTTGTTTAACATTAGTACACTTCAACATGGGATCCATTTGTTGCCCTGCTCACGTCGAGAGGATATTCAAATTCTCGCCATGTATTCACCAACATATCAGGTGTAACTGTCCCAACCGCCGTGACGATTCTTTCCCGTAAATGGTTTATGTCTCGGATTTTTTCACTGTACACAACATTTTTTATGTGTCCCCAAAAGAAAAAGTCCAGAGGGGTTAAGTCCGGGCTTCGTGGTGGCCAAGCAATTGGGCCAGCTCTCCCTATCCACCTTCCCGGAAAGCGAGTGTCTAGAGCCGCGCGCACATGGTTACTGTAATGAGGAGGGGCGCCATCTTGTTGGAAAAACACAAGCCCTTCGTCTGGCCAATGACTTTTTTGGGCTCCGAACACACGAAACACGGATCTGTTCAACAACATCTTCAGAAGTTCTAGGCCTACCGGGTGATTTCGCTTTTAAAACATTACCGGTTTCCTTGAAAGAATTTAGCCATTGACGGATAGTTTTTGGTGTAGGAGGTTCACCACCATACTGACGTCTAAAATTACGTTGGACTGTTATAACAGACTCAGTTTGCACTAACCAAATAACACACTGCGCTTTTTGTTGTGGAGTAAACATTGCACCGCACTGCACGCCCGAACACAACTGAGGGAACTGTTCCCTGGCGCCGTCTCAAGGTCAAGCAGGTCTGCCAACTGCTTGGCGGCAAAACTTAGAGTGTTGCTTAATCAAACACCACAAACTAGAATAGTGTATCTCACTTTTTACAGATTCTATGACACATTAAAACTAGGGAGTTCTTTTTCAAACACCCTGTACATCAAACCAGTTCTGTTCAAATATCTAAAGATTTCATGCTCCGGTCCTCCTGTTCATTCATTCCTTAGAAACAACTTCAAGTAGATGATCCTGCGCTATTGCTTCCCCTAAAAAATATTTTACAAAGAAGGTAACTGGCATTATCACTACTGAAAAAGATCGTCATTCAAGGAATAACAAGCCATTAATATCAGTATTAATCCTCTATACGTCAGCAGTTATATTTGAATTAATTTGACTTTGTTGTCAAGTTTGGAACTGCTTTATAGACTCAAAACTTTCATGCCAAGAACAATTTAACGTTTCTGTATCGTTCTTCATATCTGTAGCGACTTTAAGAAGTGAACGATTTTTATCAACGGTTTCTCCTTTCTCAGTTTCAAAATAACCTTTTACTTCTTTACCCACCATGTAAAACTGTCGTGAAATTCTTGTATCTAAACGCTGAAATTAAACAAATATTGAGAAACCCTATTGTTTAATAAAACTGTTCACTTTCTACACGCTTTATATTAGCTTGAACTGTATGTATTTCCGGAATTTGAAATTCAATTTTCATCCACTTCCAGATGTCCGAATCCTTTAAAATTTTGCTCAGTATTAAGATCCGATGGCAATACAGTAAATTCATAGCTAAGTCATTTAATTACTTTTACAGTAACAACAGGAAGGTGGTTATATGTAACGAAATTTTTTTAAATAAATTTGCAAATACCTACAGACATCAGAAATATTTTAAATTTTGCTCATGTATTAAGATCCTAATAATTTCGTAGCTAAGTCCTGGTGTTCTCATTACTTTGATAGTAACAACAGAAATTGGTTGAATGTAACGGAATCAGCGAATTCAATTTTCATCCACTTCCACACGTCCGAAACGTTTAAAACTTTGCACATATATTAAGATCCGTTAAAAAAACAAGCTTCTGTAGCAATGTGAACTAAAAATTTAAAAATAAAATTATAGTTTCATTAAAGAAAAAATACGCTTTTTAGTATAATGTAAACCTAAAACTAAAATTATCCTTAAATAAAGATTTTGTTAGACAGCGGTAGGAAGTCTCACAACTCAGTGCACTGCTCTCTCTTTACTTTCATAATGACTACCTTTAAAAATAGCTAGCGATAAGAAATTTAAGACAACTGATATCGAGAACCCACGCTTTTTTTTTTACATTTAATCTAATTTTTGGTCAATAACTTTTTTACATTTTTAATTTTATTCAAGAAATTAACTCATACTAATTTTTTTTAAAGATTATTTTATCTTTTTAGTTCACATTGTTATGAAAAGCGTGTTTTTCGGTTTTTTAAAACTTTAATTTTATTTATTTCTTTGTGTTTTTAACGTTATGGTATTCAGATTATGGGTGCGAAAATAAATTTTCAGTGAAGTTTTTGGTGCTCTGACAACCTTTGTTGAGAATATAGATACCATTACAGAAAGATTGCTTAATAAACGGTAACAAATCTGAAGTAATTGCAGAAGTTAGAATTAAAGGGTTCAATTGTGCTTGTCTCAAAAATAAAATAAAAAAAAACAATGTTTATGGATACGTTTTAACGCAAGTTACCATTCCAAACAAGACGATTTATACAATACTGTTTCAGTTTAGGACAATATTTCCTGTCAATTATAATTTCGATAGCAGTGAGTCAGTTGTTGAGGTTGCCAGACTGTACCTGGGAGCCACTTAATAGAGGTGGGGGGCGAGAGCGGACTGCTATGTTTGTACACGATGAACGCTGCCGAAAAGCTACAAAAGTAGACCAGACCTGCACAAACAAGAAAAGGCCTTCCTGTATTTGTTCGGTTTTCTTCCGTACGCCGGAGATGTGCTACACTGGCGCTTCGTTCTTTAACATAACCACCCTGCCTATCAGCGATACACATAAACATAACTACAGTTTCTAATTTTCTAAGCACGATGATTCAAAAACATTTTTCTAATAATCAGGCTGAATTAGCAACTAAATCCCTTATCCTCATTACAAAGTGTTTTGCTCTCTAATTAGTAGGCCTACTACCCACTACACACTGGTCTTTCTAACATGAGGATAGAAAGAATTGTGGCACCTGACAAGATTAGTATTAAAAGTTATCGTACTGAAACACATGGTGATACGGATATATTTTATAGTGTCATAATAGCAAATGAGTAATGTTACGTTCTGTTATTTTGTTGACTCTGGTTTGAATTTTTGTTCGGGCATACAAATTTAGGTTTACCATGTTTTATAGAAAATGTTGCAAAAGAATGACGGCTTGATTCCTTCATAAAAGGTACATTCAATCTCTTATCGTTCTTTGCCCACAACTAACTGTTTATCAAAATAATAATAATAATAATAATAAAAAAAAAAAAAATAATAATAATAAAGTAATATAAGTAGATTAACAGAATGTGGTAAAATACTTATTTTCTTTACATTGTGTTTTGATTACCAAGTGAGTCAGTTGGTTAAAATGCATGACTGCGAAACGGAAGGCCCCGTTTCGAATCCCAGTTTCGGCTGGAAATTTTTACAGGCCTTAAAACTGACATTCACCTCTGACAAAGCTTTGTTTTGTTCATATGAAGTTCGCTAGTACGCATCATGTTTCGGATTCCACGTAAAGCTACACATCCCCTTTATCCGGTAGGATTACCGAGTTAGAGTAGCCATGACAGAGGTGCATGCGCGGATAATTGAAACGCGGTGGCCGAACATTACTTTGCGATCTCCCGCCAAGCAATACCATACGCGTGATTCCGAAAGCTTCCGCGCTCACTGTATGTATGATCTTGGTTCTCCGCGTGGAGCCGCGTCAATTGAACCTGAGGCTAAGAGGAAACTAACTGCTTCCTACAATCTTCCTCCTAGATGTTACGGCCTTCCAAAATCCACAAAGACGGTGTACCTCTGAGACCTATCATCAGCGCTCTTAAATCTACGCATCAACTGGCCAGATATTTAGCAGAAAAGTTGAAGATTTTGAGAAACTCTTCCTCCACCATCAAGAATTCCTCCCATTTCACTGAAATCGTCAAGAACAGAGGAATAGGAGAAAATGTAATTCTTGTCAGCTTCGACGTCACGTTGGTTTTTACCAACGTGCCAGTAGACGAGGTCATTAATATTACCAGAGAGTGATTGGAATCAATCAACTTGCCACTGGAATGGACTTCACTTAGTGAGTTCTGTCTGAAAACGACCTTCTTCCAGTACAAGAATCAATTCTACCAACAGAAGCCCACTGTCCCCAATAGTCGCCGACTTATTTATGGAACCCTTTGAAGCTGAAGTTATCCATAACTCCCCCCCTTGAAACCGTCCCTAGGCTGAGATTTGTGGATGACACCTTTGTAATCTGGCCCCATGGAATAGAGTCGCTTCATGTCTTCTTCGATCATTTAAACAGAGCCCATGATAAGATCAAGTTTACTGTGGAGATTGAAATCGACAACCAGCTCCCGTGCTTGGATGTATTAGTTATAAGAAACGATGATGGCTCCTTGGGCCACCGAGTTTACCGAAAACCAACGCATACTAATCGGTACCTCCACGCTGACTCTCACCATCATCCAGCGATCAAAAGTGGAATTTTAAAAACATTAACTCTCCGCGCATCCTTGGTATGTGACGAAGCGAGTATGGTCGCTGAAAAGAGAAATTTAAAGGAGACATTTCTAGCCAATAGCTATAGCGTAGCTGCTTCTAATAAAGCCTTGGCATGCCTTGACCGCTCCACTTTGTCTCGCACTGCAGCATCATCGGCGGAGAACAACAAACCACCTGACAAGGCAGTGGCCAGTCTGCCATACATCCAAGGAATGACGGGTCGGCTACTTAAAAACAATAACATCTGTCCCGTATACAAGGCCCTAGTAAATTATCCAGCATCCTCACCAGCGTTAAAGATAAGCGGGATCATTTGCAAACGCCAGGAGTGTATGAAATTCCTAGTAGTTGCGGCAAGGCATACATTGGGGGAACAGGACGCACCGTAAGAGAGAGGCTCAATGAACACATCAGGCATATGAAAAATAAGTCCGCTGTAGTTCTACATTCAGCCGATAGTGGCCATTCAATGTTAGCTACTGAGAGCAGATGGTGGTCTAGGCGTGTAAGATAAGTGTTAGAAATACAAAAACGGCCTAACAACATGAATGCCGACAGTGGTTTGCAACTTGACCATATTTGGTCATACCTGCTCAGGAATACCCAAGACCACATCCTACCGCCTGCACTGGGCGCGGTGACATCATCGCAGACGGCTAGCAAGCGCGCTAGATTCCTGCTACTCTCGTATAAAACGATAGCGGCAACTGAGAAACCAGTCCTCTGATGAAAGTCACAGCACGATGGCAGAAATGTTAGGTTTTAATAAATCGACGCCGCTCCGCCCGGAGAACCAAGATAATACATACCGTACGCGTTTGCATTTATGTCACCCTATTTTCGTCAAAACTTATTCTATAGTTTGATGAATATACAGAATATAACCTCAAAATTTAACGGGCTATGCTTAGAAACGTTTTCACTTCACCTCGACTGCCAGAAGAAATGTGAACGATATGCAATCTTCGGTCTTTGTTTTCTCTCATAGGGATTCCCTGCAGTAGGGAAATTAGCAACTCAGAAATAATGAACAAAAACAGTTAATCCATAACAACTGTTGTAATTACTAAGTTTAAATTAAAACTGTGGCAGCATTTTGTCAGTTTTGTATTTATTGTTCAAAGGCTTAAGATTTAAGTAAAATTTGTATCTTATAACTGCTGAACATGGTGTTAGCTGTTACCTCTGTTGCAACAAACCAACAATCAGTTACAACGCTCTGTCGAGGTAAGCAAAGATATTAAAATATCTTCAATAATCCTAAAATAAAACGATATTTTGTTGCTATATATGTATAGGTAGACCAATGATTGAAATAGTGCTCTGTCGACTAATGCAAAGATGCTAACAGCATCAACTATGATTGAGAAATAGTTAACAGGCGAAAGATCGTGGTGGATATTACTAGCTGAGATATCAGGCATTTTCGTCACGGACTTTCCTGATGTTAATAACGAACTGCTGCAAAATCCCAGAAACGATTGAATAGAACGATTCCTTTGATCTGTTGCTGAAATAACCCGCTTGTTGAGGAGCCGACTGTACTTGGTTCCGATGTTTGACGTGACTGCCGCTTTCTATCGACAATGGCTGCAATCAGACGGTGCATCCCAGATGGTATTTCACACCGCTGCGCCCCGGAGCCCATTAAACAAAGACCGCGTGCGCGGCGGCTCTTTCAGTCGTAACGGCTGCCGATCCTCCGCTCCAGTAAGCCACGCTTCTTGTGCTCTTCGCTTGGCTGCGGAGAAATGATTACCACTTACAACAGCCGGTGGAACGCCACAAGAAAAGATTGGCGGCAGCCGTTAATAATCTCTCATTGAATTCGAGCGGCCTAATGGTCTCCTTGTAAACAGCCTCCAATTGTCTAACTAATATGGAAGAAAAATAATGGACAGGTTTAAATCTCTTGGAAAATATTCATACACAATGGCATAACATACACTTCATTTCACATGACATCGTTCGGCGTTTATGAGACGCATCATAGACCACTGAGCAGGATAAGTTGTGAGAGAGGAAGTTTGGTTCTTAAAATAATTTATTTAATTGCGATGGAGTGCTCTCTCCACTAACAACTTTCCTACACATCAATTTTTCCCCTTTCTTGTAACCACCTAATTCGGTTCACTACCAATTTCCATTTTAATTTTTTTTTTTTTTAGCTTTTTTGGTCAATTATTCATCACTTCCTTTGGTAATTTAATCAAAATCCTGAGTCCCTCATCTACAAACGGAAATTTTCCCACACCCTTATGCTTAATATTGAGTGCCAGCTTTATGTTCGAGCAAAGTTTATCTTTAACGAATTGTGCCGAAGATTATTTAATTCGAAGAGAATGAAGAACACGATGCCAAGAAGTTATAAAAAAAGACCACAATATAAGGAAATTCTATGAATTCTTATGGGTGGCCTAAAAGTGTACAAAACATAGCTGTGGTAATGGAATATATACGTAATTGTGACCAGTGGGTAAAGTATTATCTCGGTTTTCAACAATTCAATAAGACAAGGTATATAATGTAGCGTGAAATTGGAATCACAACATAATATTACAATCAATAAGTATAAAATCCAGGCCATACACATATAGAATAAGTAACCTCGTCAGTTAAATAATAAACTGTAAACAGTGCATAACGGACTTGGAGATTGCATATTTAACTTTTTATATTAAGATATTGGATAATATTTTTGAAAATTCTTACTAGAGAACTGTGTTGAAATGTTTGGTGACTAAAAACCCAAATTCTTCTTAAAGAGATCTTCTAGGGAGTAGAGCACCATCAGTGGCTTTTAAATAGAACATATTATCTTTATTACTGCCACGAAGTTACTTTATACCTGTATACAATGATGAGTGTCAAGTACAAGGTTTTTTTTTTTTTTTTTTCGAACAGGCACTGATGATCACCTACCCCTCGAGAGCCAACCGATCAATGAACTAATCGATTAGTTCATTGCAAAATGGTTGTTCGAAGATGATTTTTAATTTCAAAATACTTTAAAAAGCAAATGCAGAAAAATTGCCAGAAAAAATATTACAATCCTTATAAATTTGAAATTAAAAAAACTTTTTCGAAACACAACATCCTGGAAATAACCAAAATAGTTGATTTGGCTCCAGAAAAATCTAAAACGCAGAAAATTGGTAGAATCTCGAAATTAAAGTTCTGGGCGAGAAAATTCTGTCTTGAAGTTTTATGATGTACAGTACGTTCGATGTTACTTTCAGCTAAAGGTAATCAATAAGGAAAAAAATAGCTAGGGCCTATATAAAGTGTGCATTGTCTTCTGTAACTTTCCTAAGATTTACAGTGTGAATATTACTTATAAGTACTGGCCACACGTGTCGAAAGTCGCCAGTAAGAGTCCGGCCGAGGGCATGGGTGTATAAGTGTTGTGTATTGAATGTCGTGTTTTTCCTGTGGTGTCCATACGTAGAAGCTAAATATACTGGAGAAACTGATTCACTGAAAGGTATATAATATTCACAATGAGCTTACTGTATGGCCTTAGTTGCCGAATGCCATTTAAAAAAAGAAAATTACTTATATCGGCTGGAATTGTGAGCTGCAAAATTTTAAATTTCTAATAGTACTCAGTTGAAGATTAGGATTTTCATTAGAACATAAACTACAGTATTATTTCTGGTATCATAAGTAAGCGTTCTACTGATGTGTAAGTACTAACAGAGAAGTTAGGGAGTTGGGTTACTACACTATGGTCAGACCATTGGTCGAATATGGTGGTGTAGTTTGGGACCCACATTTCGGTTATGAAATACAGGAGTTGGAAGGTGTGCAAAGAAGAGCAGCTAGATTTGTTTTGTGGAAATTATCGCAGGAACTAGTCAGAAACTGATATGATAAAGAATCTGGATTGGGTTCATTGGAGAAAAGGAGGATGGTGAAGAGAGTGCTGGAAATGTACAGAGAACAGGTGATGGGGCTTGGAGGGATATTAGTCAAAGAATTAAGGTTAGTGCACGGAAAGGGAAAGGTGACCATGATCACAACCTTCCGCTTGATTTAATGCATATGGGAATGGGAAAATTTTCTTTTTTTGGTAATGTTGTCAGTGATTGGAACAAATTACCAAGTGTAGTGATTAATAATTTACCAAAAACGCTTAAGGAATTAAAATTTGTAAATCGGGAAAGTAAATGGGGGGAATTTAAATTCCTCCCCCCATTTACTTTCCCGATTACATAATTACCACTTTATATATATATATATATATGACTAGGGAAATTGCCACCGGAGTGTTAGCTCCATTGCAATTAAATTAATAATAATAATAATTAAGTACTATGAAATAGGACTACGGCCTTAAACTTTTGAAAAAGTTAGACGGTTGTATTCATAATATGTGGAAGGAAGAAATCGAGTGGGTCAAAATGACACGAATTCGGATATAAGTGATGTGATGACAGCTACTGCGTCGTTTCCATTCTCATCCCAATTTTCTAAAATGATTTATAGGTTATAAGGATTAGAACTTTTGAGGGAGGCAACTGACCCTCTTAGTTTAAATAATTCCTCTGTCTTGGTGCTTTGTGACAGAATACTTCAAATTTTATCAGCCTTTGCTCTGAAATATTTTTTATTTCTGTTCTTCTTATTAAACGTTGCACCACCCGAAGCTTAGTACCTCTTCCACTGTCGTTTCTATTCGTCTGTATATACTCATGAAACTTTTTTTTAAATTTAAGATGAAAAACTGTTGTATTGGTACTTTTATCGGAGTGTATTCCTGAATCTCCCTCCTTTTAATTTTTTGATCTATTACCTCATGAATTTAATTCACGCTTTATAAATTCTGTAAGTTTCAACTTTCAAAACATTTTGTAACACTGTTTAGTACAGGGCCTCCTTCATGATAAGAATAAACAAATGTCTTCTTTTTATAGGAGGGGGAAGTGAGAATTGTGTGTAGGTCCTCTCTATTGCAGATTTTCTCTGGTATTCTGTTCTCCGGGATTTTGTTTCCAAGCTTACAAGTGGTTTTCCATTATTACCTTGTAACAAATTTGTATTTTTCGGTTGTTCATTTCGATGTATATCACTTCTCTTGCATCTTTTATTGTTTTTAAGCTCTTACTTCATGGATGTTTGCTTATTTGTTAGAAAATGTGAGTTACCATTTTTCACCTCATTATTATTATTTTTCTGGAACCTACTCATTCACGATCAAATTTGACAGAAATTCTGAGATAAATGTATCCTGCCTTTATCTTAGTAATTACTAGCGTTGATTGACTATACTTGTCATTGTGTTCTACTAATGTTCAATTGAGTTATGTATGTTATCAGAAAACTAATCTAACTGTGAAACCTTAGTATCGTTATGTTGTGACTTTCTAAGCGAGAAAAAAAACTTTGAGGACATTTTCCTAGGAATACTTGAGAGCTGTACGTTTCCACAGTTCCCTAGTGTTACTCTTGAGGTCTGCCTCTAAATTTTGAGAAACATCTATGATCACAACGTCTGTTGGTCTCCTTGTTAGAAAGTGTCATTTTCGTGTACTATCTCGTTTGCTCATGCCTGTATTTCCAACTTTTCATATCTGCCACAGATATAATCATGATTTATGAACCGTTAGAAATCCAACCAACTTCAGCCTGTTGACATTTTACTATTAATTAGTCTCTTTTGTTAACAACAGAAATCCCGCAGATTTATTCAGTTTACCCCGTGATATCTATAACCATTGCATCTCCATCTTGAAATTACCTAGAGAAATTATATACAATGCTCCAACCTTCTGAAGTTTGTAGATTCGCCACAATCTTCGCAAGGAGATTCCGTTGGGTGGCAAACACTCAACAATAAACCATGTAATGAATATATTTTTATTTCTTCGAAATAAACTTCCTATTACATTCTGCATTCAAGTAACGTTGACATTTTTAACGTATCCTCTTCTGAAAATATCATCATTAAAAAAAAAAAGACTTTATTCTTCGTCAATTTCTAGGTCATTAGCCACGGGAGAGGATGATGGACAAGGAACAGTTAGGAATTTTCTCATAGCCTTTTGAAGAAATCATCTCAACCGGAGTGATTTAGAAAACGGAAATCTGCATGGCCCGACCGGAGATGGAGCTCGCGTCCTTCCGAATGCGAAGGCCGAGCGGTAAACACTCACCCAAGAGATTAGTTCCCATTTAGAAACGCTAAAAAGGTCTTCTGGCCATGAATAAATGTTCATGGAAACTGGACAGGAACCACACACACTCTCGTACTTTCAAGTATAAAGGCGTCAAATTGAAAGTATGTAAAACAGCCTCAGTAAGTAGCATTTAGATCTACAGAAATTTCAGAATCTAAACATCAGATTATGTTTTTTTTATCAAAACCTATATCGATTATTTTTTTAACTGCTTTACGTCTCTTTTTAACATCGAGGTCTTTAGAGACGGGAAAGGATGGGGGACAAGGATGGGGGCAAGGAATGGGAAGGAATTCGGCCATGGCCTTTTTGAAGGAAGCATCCCAGCATTTGCCTGGAGTGATTTGGGGAAACCATGGAAAACCCAAATCTGGATGCCCGGACGGGGATTCGAACCGCCGTCCTCCCGAATGCGAGGCGAGAACGCTAACCTTTACATCGCCCTGCTCGGTATCTATATCGAGAAACCAAACACTTTTGAAAGTGGAATTATAAATTTTGTAATCGAAGTGTGCTGAACTTGAATTAATAGAGCTAGATACCCTGATCACAACAAGCTATGAGCCGTTAGTTGTCGCTTTGTACTGACGCATAACGTCTCTGGTTGGTGGCAGTTCATTCTTCTGGATGTTGACCTTCGGCTCAGGAGGTTCAACAAAGACGAAGCTCTTGACGAAGCCGCCGTCAAAGGACAAGCAGAGGTGACGGAGCGGAACGGAACATGACGTCGGCCGTTGATAGAGATGGGAAAACCGAGGAGGCTGTCAAACAGCACAATGTCTTCGTTTCACTCTATCATTATCCCCTCAAAATATTACAATCGATCCTGTGAATAGGTTGAAACTGCTCGTTCACATTTATTTTCATGAACATTTTGGAGTTGTCATTTCTGCGTACCATTTCTCTAACGCCCAGATTTAAATGAAGTTGTATATTTTTAAATATATTACAAACTTTACAGGTTCAGAAAAGTTAATTCTTCCATCTTTTACCAAAATATGCTGTGCTTTTTGAAACAATTTTGTCTGTATGATGTACTCTAATTGTTTTTATCTTGGATTTATGTGGACATCTGTGGTTTTTCGGAAGCAATGTTTCATAAGTTGTTTCACAAAACTTAATTTACTTTAAAATATCGATTTGCTAAACATAAAAAGATCGCGCTGTTTCCAGTTGTTTTTCTGGGTTGAATCACTTAGCTGTAATCATCATAGGATGTCATGGAAATTGACTGGGTCCTGACACGTTTACTTCTGGTGATGGTCATAGAATGTAGAAATCGTAATAATTCTCGGAACACGGCGTAGTAAGTAGTGTAGAATCTAAAGGTCTTCTGTGTCAGTTCGCTAGAACTTCAGGAGGATTGCTTGAGATGAAACATCTTGAGGAGCAATAGCTGCAACATGGTGACTGACAGTTTAAATTTTCACGATGCTTTTCCGCCTGCTAATAACCTTCTAGACAGCCGCGAACAAAACTCCTGCTTCCAGCTACAAATAGAATTTGCTTAGCTTACATCTTTCTAACCTGAAAATACATAACATCAGCATCTACAAGTTTCTTTTATTAGATTTCAGATAGTCATCTTTTTATGCAAATATAGTTGTAAAATTATTATTACTAGAGATCGCCCAGTGGTCGAAATTCGACCATAATTCATTAAGTTAATTAGTATTTTTTATTGTAACAGAGTAATAATTATTGCAAATAGTTTCTTGAATTTGTTCTATTGCGTTTGAAAAATTGTCCTATCGGTATCAAGTTTAGTACATACATTCCAACGTAAGCTTCGAGTGCGTGAGAATGAGGAAAAATCACTTCAAATGTGAGTAGATGCACCCATGTTATTAAGCAGGAAATACACGTTATTACATGTCGATATTATTTCTGTGTGTTTCTTACTCTTAATTTTTGGTCCAGGCTGCATTTCAACCTAACCACAACTGCTATTAGTTACGGTAGACGCCATATATCTTAGCACTGAAAAACAATATGTCAGCCCGCACAGAGAAATCGTAACTGTTACATGGTTTTCTATTTGCATGTGGAAAGCAGTTTTTATTCAATACTCTAGACTTAAAAACATGTGGAATAAATGTCAACAGCTATGAACGTGTATTTCTTGCGTAATAACATGTATGCATCTACCCACATTTTTTCCTTATTTCAACATATTCGAAGCTTACGATATACACTTTAAATCAAATATTATCGTCTAAGGAATGTGTGTACCAAATTTAAGACCGACAGGACAATATTTGTAGGTTCCGACGTAATGCTAAACTCAGTATATAAAGACTTTGCTGCCATTCATGTAATCACTTTTTTTTAACTACCAGATTTCGTTCAAATGGTGGCTCACCATCATATTACAGCTACATCAATTTGAACTGTATCATTGTAACATCGTATATCTAAATCACGATTTAATGAATTCCGAATATACTCCGTTTCGAAATGTTGCTTCTATGTAAATTCAGAGATTAAGCTCGACTCTTTGGTTTCACCAAAGACCACAGAGTATCTCAATGCTGGAAATACACGTCACATAGTTGGCTCCGATCCGATTTCACTCACACACACGTTCCCGAATTTATTTTTCATTTAATAATGTATCTGTAACATGTTTTAACTATGCTTATAAATTTTTTTTTTTTTTACTGTTGACCAAAGATCACAGACATCGCTAAGTGTCGTTGTCTCTTAAAAACAATTGAATGTATACAACGAATGATTTATTTTATTTAATTTAATGTATTTTTAACACATATTATATGTACATTTTGGCTTTATGCACTTCTTCCCCATATAAACTTTAACTATGCTAAATCTCACATTTCTCCGTGCGCGCAATATTCTGAAAAATGTTTCCAAAGTTTTCGCTTAGCGTATTAATATATAGATTTACGTTAACCTGAAGGAGGATCACGAAAGTTAGTCTTCATTGTGTAACCTGAAAATAAGTTAGGCAGTAATCCTTTTGCCAAACATCTGCCTTCTGCCCTACCACATACGAGTTATGTGTTTAGGTCATTAGAGTGCGGAAACCGAATTGCGCGAGTTACTACTCACACTTGCCAATTATTTTTATAGTAAACTATTTTTTGCCTCGATACCTTCACGCAACATGCATTTTTCAACTGGGAAGTGGAGACATCTCCGCCCTTCGCCTGGGTGTCTTCATTCATGCAAGTATATGACGACAAAGCTTCAGTTTATTGCTGACTAAAAACTGCCTTGCACTTCCATCTCGATCGAACTGAACTAGCTGTGGCAGGTCGCCCTGTAAAAATAAAGAGATTCTCATTGTTAGAATTTTTGCTGCTAGCTGGAAAATTGTATGGCACCCTTTTTAATTTCAATCTTGAATGTAATGTTTTTTATTATTATTTCCTTAATTGTTTATTTCCCACTAAACTCTCATCTTATCATGGCCAAGTCGTGTCAACGGTGGCACTGCCTAATCTTTTCTCGAAGTGATTTGGGCCACCCCTAACGTGAAATCGCTTTCTACCCTAATAACTTTATGGACCGTAGCTTTTCATTGTAGAGTGAGCTTACTGAGTTTAACTATTGAATTAAATTTTCCTTATTGCGAATGTTAGTGAAATTCAAAATTTTATTTCGACCACAATACCCCAACACCATAATTCCACTTTACTTCCAATAATTGTAGAAACAATAAATTTTGTACACATATATTGTTTCATCCCTAATTCATAAGAAAAGTCTAATATTAGTGTTTTTCCACGTATCTGTTTAGTTATAATCCCAAACATGAAAAATTCTGACACATATTTGTGGGTTAATTGCTTTCTTCCATATGAAGCTATATGACTGAGATTTCTTTAATACATAGATATATGCAAGTTTAACTAACATTAAATTTTACTTTGTTCCTATGCTTGGTTTGGAAGTTATTCGTTATTTACTTGTGGTAGTAGTTAAAACAGCCGTAATCTGCGTTGCTCGGTTACGGTGCACACCAATTGTTTTTAAGGAGTGGGGCATTGTTGGTAACGTATATTGATGTCTTCAATTCTGAAATGTTCTTATTCACCGATTTTTTTTTAATGAAATCATTACATTTGAGGGACGCTTCAGAACAAGCAATCAACTTACAAAGTTAAATGAGATATCAGAAAAACAATACTTGTAAAAATACGCTCAGCCTCGTACTCGTGTAGTCAGAAAATGTTGTGAGATCTTCTAAGCCAAGTCTAAGCTTCACAATGTGTATTCACTTCACTTTGTGAAACAGAATGGTTTCTCTTGGTGGTATAGATTTTATTTAGAATAAAAAAGTATATTGTGATTTGGCTATTGTACACCTCATAATTTGTACTGAAATGGAAGGCATAATATAACTTGTCATATTCGAAAAAGTGCGAGGGAAATCTTGGCTATTATGTATTTATAAGTTTGATAAAGCAATGTACGTATTTATATAGATTTACTAGTACAGGGCTTGAACAATGGCAAAGTCACATTTTTTTTTTTTACTTTATTTCATTATCTCATGTAAACGAATGGATAGGTATTTTAGAAAGTCATTGTTATAAATTTGCTGGAGTGTAAACGAAGCTATGCCTATTTTTACGTGAAAACAATCCTTAAAAATGAGAACAATGATGGGATAATTACGTGCCGTATGTCAGCTCATATTTCCAATAATTTTACTGGCTGTACTGGACAGTTTCAAGGAACATCGTACAATACCGAGTTACGCAGGTGAAATTTTTATCTAATTTTGTTTAAAGATCTGTTTACTATTGGTTATTTTTGTTTTTGTTTTTTTTTATTGCAAATTAATGGTGGAAAATTTTTGGTTGGATATATTCAACATCTCTACGAATTAATGACGGTAGTGTTCGAGTCGATAGAATTTTGTTTCCCCAAGAATCATTAGGAAACGATACCTTCAGAAGCATTATAAAATTAAGCGCCTCCAATCAACACTTTAAGTTTTAGATAATAAACCATTGCCACTAATGTTATGTTCTGAAAGACCGTTTGATAGAAACTACAAGTTTTTTATAAGATTCTTTGGGAATAGGTTTCAGCATCAAATTTTCAATAAATAGAGTTTCCTGATTTCTCAGCATTATCAGTTGTGTTCAGGGGCGTAGCTATCGGAGGGATAGGCGGTGGAGCCCCTGCCCCAGCAAACCTCACAAGACTTGGTAGAGAAAAAAAAAAAAAGGAGGTGGCCGCCCATCTGGCCTGAGGACCCAAAATATTTTTTTATACCGAGCGCCTTGTTAACCTAACGCCACTGGTTGTATTAGCAGATATTAGGCTGTAGATTAAAGCCTGTCTCACTTAAGTTAGTGAAACACCCAGGGTCTTTTCTTGTACTGACCGAGTAGCGCAGTTCCTAGTCACAGGTCGATTAAACATAGTGGAAGTGTTTAAAGATTTTTTTATGTCTTGTTTCAATCATATTTGGTGAAAGAGATGAGGGGAAGAATCATTTTCATGTCAGCTGCCGTGATGAACAACAAGATCACTGATGACAAGGCAATAAAATACAGTTGACTGATTGCATCACTTGTGTTGTCCTTACAGATATTTATGAACGGCTAATCCTCAAGCCAAGGTAACAAATGGCGTCGACGCATTTACAAGCCATGGACATATAGAAAAGCTGACGGGTTAGTAAAAGAATAAATTAACACACCTAAAAGCCTTTATTGCCACCTTAATTTCGTTTTTATACATAAAAAAAAAGTAAACTACATAAATAAAATATACGATAGAAATGAAGGTTGAAAGTAGAAGTTGGCCAGAGGGGATAAAGAGCATGAGAATGGTCAAATAATAATAATAAAAATTCTCTACTTCTTTTAGTGATCTCAAGGGAAGCGGAAAACAGTTTCAGATAGCAACGCTTAATAAATGAAGTAGAAACGTAGTACAAAATGTAGGTGTCATGACAGTCAGACATAAATGAACGGCTAGCGATGGTAATGATTCTCACCTGGATGATAGGGGTGTACCTGCTTGAACGTAATTACTTTTTAAAAATAATTCATTTATCAAATAAATAAGCTTCTAAGGAATAACGATCATTTTACTGATATTTTTCGTGATATAAGTACACTTTCTCTGATTATTTTCTCGGAGTATTTGGTTAGAGTGTTTTTAAAGAACTGCATTTTACTTTAAATGACTCAAATTTTTACTGCCATGAAAAAGTTTCTAGATAAAGTATGATTTCAAAAACGAATAACTAATATTTATTTCACTGATATATTGAGCAATTACTTACGTTTCCATGTAAACTTTGTCTCACTTCTTAACACAATTTCCCTGTTTCTTATTTTCTGTCGAAAAAATTCTTAGATTATGTGACCTGGTTACGCTAACTGTTACAGAGCAGCTTAAACATTGGAGGCTTTTCTCCTTACGTGAATTTATGCATCTAGTCTTTTTAATAAACAAAAAAACGAACGGCACATTGTAGTTTTTGTAATCTCTGCCTTGGATTATATATATTTCGTCCATCGTAGTTTTGTGCAGTTACATTTACAACCGACAAACTCTGTTTTGCTAGCATTGCAATTACACTTCCTTTTAGCAATATAAGTGATAATAAAATAAAATTAAATTTTTATTTTGAATTTACACTTTATTTTAACAGCATAATCGCAAATAAAGTCAACGCAGTTATTTATATGAAATTTCTTGGATAGACAAGAAACGCTCTGGTGTCAATCAGTGTAACTAACAGTTCGGATATCATCGGACCCACCGTAGGTTTCCGAGTTATCGAGGTCACGTCCAGCCTTCAGGTTCAAAAGCATTTTATTAAAGTGAATGATACAGAAAAAAATTGAAACAAAGCATCAGATATTTTCACTGGACAGTGCAGAATAAGATACCTTTTTCACGGAAAAAACGATCACCAAATATTTCAGAATCATTCTTTTTTCCACGTTCAGAAACAAGGACAAATAGATATATGACATACGGCAGCACTTTATGGCCTCTTGATGGGTTGGTAAGGCAATTGTTTTATAATGGAAGACACAGTGTATGACACCATTTGGCTCAGGATGTGTTATTAGTTATTTTCTGTTTTTATTATTAGTATTGATGGTCAGTCTAGGACTCGTCCAGAGATACCAAAATATCCTGAGCTCCAGCTTCACGGTTTTAAACATCTTTTGTCGTGAGTGGTTATATCGTGTACTTTATTGCTTATTCGCCATTTATTAGGAGCGAACAAGTCAGTCAAAACGCTTTGACGAAAACAAACGAATCTTAAGGACTCTAAACAAGTATTCAGCTCAACACATTATCATAATCCTTTCGCGTCAGGGCCAGTTTGTCATTCGAATCCCTATCTCGAACACGAAGTTGTTTGGTAATGCGCGAACATTAATCAGTATTCGAGGATAGAGAGGTTTGAATATTTATCTTCTTAGTCAGATTATCACGATAATCATCTGTCTAACTTCCTGAGCGTCTATTAGAAGCTGTCTCAGGTGATTTAAAGACGAAATGTAATCTCGAAAGTAGATTTGATTTCTTAACACTGTGATACCAAGTCATATGGAAAGTATATCATCAAGCTCCTTAATCGTATATGGAACAACGTAAACTGGGCGAGTCTCCGGAATTTATGATGTGACAACACCTTACTAATAGTAATTGTGTTGCAGAAAAATTATTTATTTACATGTTAATTGAAAACAGTTACAGATTTTCATAAGTCAATTTATTGTGGATAAAGTAAAGACCTGATATTAAACTGCACCTACAATCGCTTAACAAATAATTCAAATCGTGTTTACGCTCTATTTAATCCTTCAGGTCACAACAGCATGATACTGATATTTATCGTCAACATGTTCTCTTTACACGTTTAAATAACTGTACAGGCTATAATCATCATCAATTCAATTTTAAATGATTTTTAAGAGAATTTTATTTTTTAGAACCATAAACAGCGTATTGTTTTCCATTACTGTATATGATTTAAGATAATATGTTATGCATTTTTTTAGCTGTCTATTCCTTCCGACAGGGTCAGGTAGGTGAGCGGTTAACAATCGTACCTGTCATTAGGGAGTAGGAAAGCACAATCCCGTCTTGATTTCTGTTTTCCATGGTAATTTTGGGTTGTTTCCAACAAAACACCATGGGTAGATTCATTCTCGATGCTTGTCTCACGTTCTCGACTGTTGACAAGCCATAAAATGCGATGTGAAGTAAAACGTTTTTGTTCTAGTATCGAATAATTCTTCTCTTAGATCCAAAGAGATTTACTGAACTTCAAGAAAAGATGTAAATCGGTATTAATTTAATCTTATACGAGGTAATAATAGCTTTCCACTTTTATTGTGTGATGATTTCTTCGAAACTGTGAGGCAGTGTGTGAAAACTTCCTGCTAGGCTGCTTTATTGATTTCTTCTTCCTTTTTTCCCCCTTAAATTATTTGCGGATATACTAGGATTTTCAAAGGATATCATATCAAACATTAGATACTTCAAATACAACTCAAATCATTGACCAAAATTCAGAGATTCGGAGATAGATTATATCACTTACACTTTACCATCACCGTTCTTTGGTACAAGAGCAAACTATGGTTTTTGCGTATGAATTGCTGGCTACAATAATGTTTTTTCAGTTTTAAAGTAGCTGAGTTTGAACTTAAATAATTAGGTGTTAAAAAAATCACAAAATTTTATGCATAATGCGTTGGAACAAAAGGAAATTTTGTACTTCAAAATAAAAACCGGAATTTAGTGTTTACTAAATACCATGAATAGAAGAAACTAAACAAAAGTAGACAAATAACTAGACTGGATTAAAACCAAAAAACGTATGGTGACTGTTAAAAATATTCTGTGAACAACACTTTATGACATTTTCAACACCCACCAATCTAGTTAATTAACTAGATTTGTTCATAATAATTATTAATTATTTTTACAATCCATAGATTCCACAGTAGATTAGTATGTGTAGTCATTGGGATAGTATGGTTTGGTAGGTTTAATCATAGTTTAGTTTCCATGTTTGGCTGTGCTGTTGTTGGCTGCACAAAGAAAAGAAGAAATAGTTACTATAGTGGCGACGTTAGCGTGAGACGACGGAGCTGTGGTCTGAATGCGGGCAGTTTGCTTGCTGTGGCTATGTGCAAGTGAAAACTCGTTTGTATTTCACTTAATGTCCACGTGTAACAGATTTAAAAGAATGTGGTTTTTCACATTAATGAAATGTAGTGTATTAAAAGTTGTGTGTTAGAGGAATAAATTGATTTGAATTGCAGTGTTGTTTCAGAGTAAATGTCTACCTCATTCCTAACTTATTTATACTATTATGACTTTAGTAACTATATATTTTAATGAAGCAAGCTACAGTAATAAGTGTTCGTGACAGGGTGACCCAAAATTTCTTTGACCATAATGCACTGTAAAGTCATTTTGCAGTGCAAGTGGCGAAATCTGTATCAACAAACCAGTTCCACGTATTCGTAGATTCTTCTATTTATGAGTGAGTATAGGTAATTATCCACTCCGAAGGATTGGTCGCAATTTCCATAATTAGTTCCTTTTAAGATTATGCAATATTTGGCTTAAACATTGTTAAGTCAAATATGTGATATGGAATGTCAGATACGACAGGTAGGTGAGAAACACAAACAATGATTCAGTATGTGGTAAAATCTACATTTTTTATTTTCTTGTAGAAAGTACTTTCTAGCCTACAAAGTTGGCTATTACAGTATCCTTCAGCATATACTAACGGTTGAAAAATAACTAGTGATTTTAAAATCTGAGGACATTCATAAGAAGACGCAATTTAATATTAACAACATTAAATAATAGTAAAAGTGATTTTGGTAACTTCGCAAAGACGGAATTTTCAAGAAAAGTTTTGCTTACGAATAGCAAGGTCTCAACTCGGCTAACGATAAGTAAGGTAACGCATCCACAGACGAGGCACGGACCATCGTGCCTAATCTGCATTTTATCTGTGAGTGGAATTACATGTCCAGTGAATATGTCAACAGATTTAGCGTGTCGTCAGTGATACATGTGGGGACTCAGTTACAAAACGCAGTTTGAGCACACTATCCCAATACACGGGCGGGATGAAGGTGGCGTGTTTGAATCATCAAATAGTGTTACCACAACTTACAGACGTCAGACTCAATTCTTGGACTGAATAGGAGGTGTGATTTTTGTAAGCAATAAGGAACGTGTATTTATGGGAGAAGAATGAAGTACTTATGTTGATTAGTGAAGAGACAAAAGTTTGTAATTAAAACGCTATGTTTATAATCTACTATTTTCTATGGAAAGTAATCGCTGGTTCCTGAGGCACGCCGTTGGCCAATGTGCAAAGGAGACTGCTACGCGAGTTTTCTGCGGAGCAAGAAGAGGGATAGCGGAAAATACTGGTGTAATCGTACTTTGCAAAAGATCTGATTTACATACTATACTCCATGGCGAGAGTGCTCCCCTTATCGAGAGTACTTCTAGTGTGATAGTCTGAAAAAGATTTCGCATATACACTGGAACTGGTACAACATCTGTATCAAGAATACTCTCTGTTACACTAGTATCTTTGGTGAAACATGCTGATCAGAAAACACAAGTTCTGTTATTTGTGACGCTGCACACTGGCAGATGTGTACCGCTGCGCCATGCATCGACTCACTACTGTGGCTGCAGAGTTAAAGACACTGCACCTAGATGGACAACAAGACGCGATGGATGGTTGTATTGCACCGACAAATCAATCATCAGTCATCACCCTTCAACACTTTGACAATCTAGCACCGATTAGCACCGTACACTACAAGACGAAACCTTACTCAGAGTGCTCTGGTCGCTAACATGATCAGATAGTTTTATTGCTCCAAATTTTAAAAACTTTATGGGAATAACTAGTGATCTTACAATTGTAAAATATTTTCGTTAAATAAATATTCCTTTGTATTTTGTTTAGAAGATTATAAAGTAAATTGTGAGATATTTTTGTTTAAAAATTCATTGGCGTATAATTCTTTACGAAAATACTTTCTTGGCGCACTCCTTCAATTGCAGAAGGTTGTTGCATATTTGTGAATGATTATTAGTTGTTTTGTTAACAACCTCATTTCGTCCAACCTTTGATTACATTTATAACTAATAATAATTTGATTTAAACTTCTAATTATCGTACCAGCAACCTGGAACGTTGTTGATTTACTGATATGAAGCTTCTTTACATTTTTACGTTTTCTAAACGTGTCCTCAACTTTTTGTTGATAAGAAACTGTGCATTATAAATTCTAAAAGGAGAATTCACTGTGGAATTTCTTTTGGTTTGTACAAGTAATTATTGTCTCCATACTATTTCCTATTGTGAGGAATATCATCACCCGGCGAGTTATATTAAAAGATGCTTAACATCTCTTTAAAAACGTTACATCATATCAATATATATATATATTTTTTTTTTTCCGAAGAAGAGTAAGTAATTCGGGACTGATGGGAGAAAAGTACAAAATATCCATAACATAGCATATAAGAGACAGATTTACTGATGAAGGAACTAGTGGAAATTTTACCGGATGAGACAAATTAGAATTTGACTAATTTTTAAACTTATAATCCGGAGAAAACTGTTTTAGTAAGACAATCCTCAATCTTACTTGACACTCGACTTTCTTTGTATTGTAACAGTAGATTGTCATTGAAGTGAGGTAGGAAACTAGCGATTGCTAAACTACACAAATATACAGAAGCAATTTCGTACGTATCATAGTAGCTACTAGAACTATCAAGACGGCCAAATTAGTCTTTAATAACCAGATATACAGCGTGTCATAAATGAAACAGCAAGTATATACAGTTGCGTATGGAGAAAGTGAAATGATTAAAATATATAAAAAAAAACAGTCAAAAGCGAACTCCCTTTATAACCATGTATGGTACAAGTAAATCCATCCAGCTAAGAAATTTTGCCAGTTCACTGTTATTATGCTTGTACGAAAGACAACTTTAAATATGAAGGAAATCAATGTATTATTGAATATTGTCACGCTGTAGCAACATTGAAGTAATGCTCGTAGTCACATGTGATTAATTTTTTTAATTATTTTTTGTTTATTATCTCAAAATATAATGGGCTTTTAACTAAAAGACCTGTTTCAACTCTCAGCCACCTTTTTCCATGTTGAAATATACTTAGGCACTCATTCTTTTTTTTTTTTTTTTTTTTTTGCCTTCTATGTACGACTACATTATGTAACATCTCAGCGTCCTTTCTATCGTCATACAATCCTTATAATTTTAATAGGAACCAAGCATATGTGGTATTCAGCGACAAAAGATCTGGTTCGAATGCTGAATACAGGGATTATAAACAGGTTTCATGTTCGGCTTCAGCTCTGGTTTATGTGTTTAGGGCACCATGCTAAACGACAGGTAATTTCCCGGGTTAACTAGAAAAGGTAACCGTAGTCGGAAAAGCTGCTCTGTAATGATTAAGATAAATCTAATGATTCTCTGATTCTGCAGCCTTCGAATTTCTATTTAAGTTGGCATTAAAATATTGAGGCGACAATGTCTCTTCGCGTTGTATGTGGAGCGAATATGTTTGAGTGAAATATATTTCCTCGATTATAATTGCAGTATGCGTTGGAAGCAATTGTTCAACTATGTACTTGGAAGTATACTGAAAAAAAAACTATAACTGAATCGATTTTTTTTTTTAACTGCTTAACGTCTTCTATAACAACTAGGTCTTTAGAGACGGGAAAGGATGGGGGGCAAGGAATGGGAAGGAATTCGGCCATGGCCTTTTGAAGGAAGCATCCCGGCATTTACCTGAAGTGATTTAGGGAAACCATGGAAAACCCAAATCTGGATGCCCGGACGGGGATTCGAACCGCGGTCCTCCCGAATGAGAGGCCAGAACGCTAGCCGTTACACCACCACGCTCGGTAACTGAATCGAGATGGAAGAGATTTTGCTACATAGTTCAGTCTTAGCATATATATATTAAACAATAGAAGTGATGCACAACTTTCTTCCGTTAAGGAATGGTTATTAGATTTTTGAAAAATAATGTTATTATTAAACAATTAAAAGTTATTACGAAACAATTCAATCATATCTACATTAGTTGAAATGCGTAATTACAGCTTTTAGATCGTTTTGTGTATGTTATTTCTAGCGTGCCATACATCGTATCAGTGCTGGTAATAATATAACCATTCTTAGATTTCCTCCCAACCGAAAGTATATTACCTTCTATGTTTTCTTCAGTGTAAAATAAATATTTTCACGGCGTAAGATAAATGATAAATCAAAATTTCTTAATTTTCATTTTAATAATGTTAACTTCTTAAAAGTTTCTTATTTTCCTTGTTGAAGCATTTTAAACATAGAAATGCAGAAATTTTGTGTAATCTACATGAAACTTCCAGTACTTTTTGTTCTTTGTGGATATGATATTTATTTGCGGAGGAGTGTGAGTATGGAAGATGATGGTCTCGATGTTTCTTGACATTTAAAGCTATCAGCAAAGTATGACAAATGATTTTTAAGAACATTTTGTAATTTTAACTCTCAACAAGGAACATATACTTCTTAGAACTTGCTGGATATTTATTTATAACTGAAACATCGAATACCCTATAGAATATTCTACTGCGGTGGGCGGGAACTTATCAAACCTTCCTCGTCATTTGGGCTCATGTGTTCAGAATGGTCCGCAACAAAAGATAAGGGAAATTATTGGAACTGTTCTATGAATGTATTATAAATATTTATAGAACTCGTGAATTTCTCTCCAGACGTTGTCTAGAGATATATATATATATATATATATATATATATATATATATATATATATATGACGTACATGACGGGTATTCTCATCTGTAAATTTATTTTAATCTTCAAATTGCCGGTTTCATTTATTTCAAGACAGTTTCAAAGATATTTATTTAGTCTTGCTTGAACATTAGCGATAGTAGAAAGAGAAACTGCTGATACGCTTGAAATATTGTGTTTGATAATATTGAGGAGATAAAAAATTTACGAAATAAACAAAATTTGTAAACGATGACATGAGGAAGGTATTTGTGGAAATAGGAAATGCAAAATAGCAAAAGAACAATGGCTACAAGAAAAGTGTGAAGAAGAAGTAAAGGAAATGGTCGTAGGTAAAGTAGATGTTGCCTACAGAAAGAACAAACAGAATTTTCGAGAAATGAAGAAAAGAGGTATGAACATTAAAGCTGCAGATGGGAAACCTCTTTTCAGCTCAGAAGATAGAGCTAACCGATCGAAGGAATACATTGAGAAACTGTATGTTGGGGATGACTTGAACAATAGCGTAATGGAAAAGAAAGGCGATGTCGACATTGATGATTTAGGATATATCTAGGACAAGAAGGTATCGAAAGATTATTCAAGCTGATATCAAAATGTTATGAAACAGGAGAAATTTCAAGTGATTTTAATAAAAATAATCTTCACACTTCCAAAGAAAGCACAAGCCGACAAATGTGAAAATTATCGCACCATTAGTCTAATATCACATTCTTCAAAATTACTGATCAGAATAATATACAGAAGGATGGAAAATGGTAGTAGTAGAAGAGATACAAGGTGAAGATCAGTTTGAGTTTAGGAAAAATCGCGGTACAAGAGAAGCAATTCTGTCTTTAAGATTAATACTTGAAGGGCAGATAAAAAAAAAAAAAAAAAAAAAAAAAAAAAAAAAAAAAAAAAAAAAAAACAAAGATACTTTTATGACATTTGATGATTTAGAAAAAGCTTTTGATAATGTTAGATGGGACAAGATGTTCAAAATTTTAAAGAAGTCAGGTCTAAAGTATCGAGATAGAAGAATACTCTCTAAACTATATAAGAATCAAGTGGCTACAATAAAAGTAGAGAATCACGAGAGACATGCATCAGTTAAAAAGGGTGTGAGACAAGGTTGTAATCTATCCCCGTTAATATTCAACTTGTATGTAGGAGAAGCAATGAAGGAAATACAGGAAAAGAGAAAATTTCCATGTGGCATAAGTATGCTACGATTTGCTGATGACATTGTCTTGTTAGCAGAGAGGGCTGAGGATATTGAGAAGTTACCGAATGGCATGAACAAAATACTGAAGGAAGATTTTGGACTGAATATAAATCAAAGTAAGACAAAAGTGATGAAATGTAGCAGAAATGATACCAACTTTTTAAAACTCTTTGTGTGGAGCACAGCACTTTATGGTAGCGAAACATGGACTTTAGGAATACCGGAAATAAAGAAAATTGATTCATTTGAAATGTGGTGCTACAGAAGAATGCTGAAAATTAAGTGGACTGACAAAGTAAGAAATGAACGAGTTTTGGAAATGATGGGTGAGAAAAAAAGTTTGTGGAAGAAGCTTACAGAAAGAAGAGACAGGCTGGTAGGTCATATTTTGAGACATGCTGGGTTGGTTAATTTGTTAGTGGAGGGAACAGTGGAAGGTAAGAACTGTAGAGGTAGACAGAGATTAGAATATATGAAGCAAATAATTGAGGACGTGGGTTGTAAGGGGTATGTAGAAATGAAGAGGTTAGTACAGGATAGGAAGGGATGGAGGATTGCATCAAACCAGTCGAAAGACTGATGACAGCAAAAAAAAAAAAAAAAAAAAAAAAGAGAAAGAGAATGATGAGCTTCATTTTGAGACAGAGTGTTAAGAGTGCTAGCTAATTTCTTCGTGAAGGTGGCAGGTAGTGGGAACATCTTCGGAGGTAGACAAAGATTATAATATGCGTAGCAGGGAATTAAGGACATGGGATGTAATGGTTGTGTGTAAAGGAGGAGTACATCAGACAATTTGATGGTGTAGTGATATTAAACGACGAAGACAATAAGCTAAAACAAGAGATGTCTTGTGAAGGTATATCGGTGAGTACGTAGTGTAGTATGGCCTTGCAGAGGAGTTTTTCCGACCCGAGGAGTACGCCGCTGCAGGCTGGGTCCGCCGTTATCCGGTTACAGTGTGCAAGCCTGGCTGGGATGGCGGACACAATGCTCTTACCTGGCCATTGTCCACATGCTAATGCCGCCGACGACCGTTACGACGCAGCTTCTGCAGTGATGTAAATGCACTTTATGAATAATTCTACGTCGCTGCTCGACATTCGGGAGAAATGCGAAAACTGTCGCCGCTTGTGACGGTGATACACTGAGAGAGAGGGTTGCGAACCCTTGTGATATGATTGAACATAAAACAAAGTAAATTACCAGCGTTAACCAGAACTGCAAAGGAAATGGAACAAGAGAAAGAGGTGAAATAATACAACAACGAACCAACCTGCACTTATAAAGAATGTCTACGCTTAGACGCGAACTCCTGAAGTTAGACAACCAGTGACCCATATTTTCTAAACATACCGCCAGAATGAGCTTGTTTCTAATAAATATACCAATTGAGCTGGGGAATAGCTGTTAGTTTAAAGCAATCGTAAAGTAGCTTAAGAAATATAAATGTGGTTATGATGCACTGTTTCGTCGATTATAAACATATTCACACCAACAAGAATTTGTATCCGACAACTATCATTGTGATCTTTGACTCATTTCCTTCTTAAGAGGCTAGCTTGTTTTTGGGAAGATGAAAATCAGACTGGTAACGAGTGATATAAGAAGATTCGACATTCCTTCCTAAAAATTTTGGTACGACTGCCAAATGGAATTCTTGAATACCAATCTTAGACGTAATTTGTGTAGTTACGAAATAAATTAATCCATGCGATAAGAGCATTTATCTAAACCCAATTGAGACTAAGGTACTGGAATAAAGGCATAATATTTATTTCTAATTATATACCGACTCGGTGTACATAACATCGTTTATTCTTTCAGATGTCACATGGTAAGAAAAATATGTTTGGTGTAGAAGATGTATCCCATTGCATTAGCCATTTTCCGCTGTCATGCTGTAATTGTTTCTTTGTGACGTTAATAAAGTGAAGCAACAAAATCGTCAAAAACACATTATCTATAGTTAAAAGGTACGGCAACAGAGTGGAAGAACTACAATCGAGCCAAAGTTGAGATCTGGATCTTCTGAGTACTTTTATATTGATATCCACATATCCGCTTCTGATAGACTTGTATGAAAACTTTTTATACTAAAGTTTTAATTGTTTGGTTCTCTTGCGATGCTTGAATTTGATTCGATTTTTGTTTTTATCGTTGAAAGAAATTTATTCTAATTTCTCTAATGCTTGACAATGTTCACTGTATGCGTTTACAATACTACTGTCAGGACTACAGATTGTACACATTTGCCAACGTTACTATGATAAATTAGATTACCTTATTTTCTTTTCTACAGTAACATTTAAGAGAAATTTAATGCTTACATGTTTGTCGATATTAAGGCTACATACGATCAAGGCCATAATCTTTTTAGATCACCTCTTATCTTATCCTTGCGTATAAACTGAAGTAGTATTATTTTTATTTAAACACTATTTTCAGTGTCTATTCCGACAATTTCGTTTTGTTTCGCAAGTTTCTTTACTTTTTCGGCTAAATATTCTCCCACCCCCCAAAAAATAAAAACGAAAAATAAAACGTGATTATCCTTCAGCTTTTTCTTGTATCTGTGAACGGCTGCCATAATTCCACATTTTTGAATATAGACAGTTATAACAATAAACATATATGCAATTGAACAGAAATAAATTGTGGTTTGTTGTTTTGATTTATCGTTCTAAAAATCAATAATTTGATGTGATTAGTAAGGGCCGGTTCTTGAAAATATTGATAAATAGTTATGTTCTTGTGTGTAATACAACTGTAAAAAACTACGAAAGTCCTGTTGCTTGTTCGATTGGCTGGTGGATGAGTCACGACGCGACCTTTGTGAAGCAGTGCTAGAATCTCTGTCATTGGGTTATTAAGGCCGCAAGAAAAACATTTTGTCAAGGAATCAAGGTTCATTTATTATTATTTTTTATATCATCAAAGTACGCCCTCTAACATGAAGCGAGAGCGCACATTAAGTGATGTCCCTTCTTCTAATTTACGCTGACAGTTCAGCTCTCGTAATGGCGGTCAGTATAAATCAGGAGACTGGTTTTTATAGGGCAGAGAGCGCCATCTAATACCCCAATTAACGTCAAATTGGTATCGGATTCTCTTCATTGTAATTTAACGATTTATTACAACCCAGTGAATTCTTTTTTTTCCCCACCTACATTCTCCGACAGTTCTGAAGGACAATTGCTTCCGGTAGACTGTCGCTTGGCATATTATAATAATTTTGTTAGATCTTTCGACGATTTAGTGTAAAAAAAAACTTTTATTTGTTTTAAAGCTTTGTTAAATGTATAGAAAGTATACACTGGACTCTATTCTATTTACGTTTATTGAATCCTGGGTTGAAATTACTACGCTTCAATTTCTGAACGTCTCGCGATTTCAAAACGTCTTATGTTTCATTCATTCAATGTGAGCGGTCTGATGGCTCAGCGTTTAAGGTATGACTGGGGATCGAAAGGTCCCCGGTTCGAATCCATATCCCGGCGGAGATTTTAATAGGCACTTAACCCAACCTTCACCTTTGGCACAACTTGCTGTGTTATGTGAAGATCGCCAAAATGCTTCCGTGGTTCTGATTCCACGTTAAAATGTAGATCCCCTTTAGTGAACGGTAGGACAACCCAGTCAATTTAAGGTGGCTACGACAGGGGCGGAATGCGCAGCCAATAGAAATCCTGTCATCAGATCATTATGACGAAATGAAATTATTCTCATTATTTATTCTGGATCATTTGAATTCTTAATACAATCACCAAGGACTTTTTTATTATTCCTGAATTGAACTAAAACTGTCGTTTGTCTTCTATAAAAAAAATAAATTTTAAAAATATCTCCTTTATTAAACGAACTCCGAATACACTTGATCAAAAACAAATACAAGTTTTCTGTGTCATTGTGCTTGAATGAAGTATTTACTTACCATTGATAAATAGTAGGTCAATATTCGATTACGATTTTTGTCACAAAATCATTCTTGCCAACACAATATCTTTGTTTTCCCTGAGCTGCGAATAGAAATCAGCTCCTAGTCTCATATATCTTTCGTAATTCCCAAGTCGCCATCTCCTTAAATGAAGAAATAATTCTTTCACAAGGGTAAAAGTCTGAGAAACTTGTTGTCTCTATTGATATTGAATTAGACAATCGTTTATAAACTTTTGAAAAATATCAGCTCTTTTTATCAGACGTAATAAAACTATTCCATCAGAATCGTACACTGAATAAGCCGATCGGTTCGAACCACTGACAGTGCATAGTCTTTATCTGTATTTCCTCTTTCTTATAGTATTTCAGTTCAATAGTAGTATTGGCGATGAAACCTGGAGGGTTATCGGGTGAAGAAATAGAAGTAGGATGACAGAAGAGAGAGATGACTTTGACTATTGATTAGCACTGTATTAACACGGTATTCAAACATATGGAAGTTGGAAAGATTACTTTTGTACATGCTGAACAATTTACCATAAATTATGGAAGAAGTTAAAGTAAAATTTGCTCAAGACAAAAGTATTACCAAAGGGAATGAGCTTCCTTATAAGTAATAATTATATTCAAATAACAACCAACTCCATAATCCCGGTACAACTTACTGTTTCGTGCGATATAATTCTGATTTTATCTTCGGGCATCAATACTAATAAAACGCTAAGCTTGGTCATCGTATACGTAACACTGTGACGTCACGCACGTGGCTTCGTTGATGGATTACGGAAGGCCAGGGATGTCGTTAAGCATTCAACAAGAAATGAGATGCCACAACACAGAAACAAAAGTGTGTATTGCGTTTAAATTTACAAATTAATTATTAGCTGCTTTTTACTTATTTATATTCGTTCAATGCAAATGTTTTCGTTAAATTCTTTTCCAGCAGATATGTAAAATGAATGGTTTATTTTTCCAGCAGTAATGTTAGAAGAAGTATTGATTAGACTGAAATTAAGCTTAGATAAGAATATTAATAAATAAATTACGCCAAGGCAATTGACTTTTTTTTGTATTTATTGGTCTCCCCGTACGCGTTTCACTTCTTTTGCAGAAGTATCTTCAGCGGGTTTTTTTCTGTTAATTATGTACAAAAGTTGTAAACAGGTTATTTTGTGTTTGGTACAGTGGAATGAATTATTATCTAACTTATAAACTACTTACATTTTGTGGTTTATTGTATTTCTTTTAGCTCCATTCTCAGCATCAGTGCTTTTGCATTTTTGGTAGGAAGTGTCTTCATTTTTCAGATTCACAACACTACACTTTTATTGCACTGCACTATGTGTTTTTACTTGCCAATGGTCGTTCTGTTTTGTTTACTAAGCATCGAGTTTTGTGTAGTTATGCGGTGCTGTTTTGTTTTTTCAGTCTTCCATTATTTGGAGGTTTTTTCAAATATAAATGATTTCAGTAGTTGTGGTTTTGTATGTCCTTAATATTGTTGTTTTTCTGTGTCGATGTTTCTATTTTATTTTAGCGTCAGTGTTTTGTATAGTGTTGGGTGTGTGAGGTTTGTGTATTCATTTATTATTCGTTTTCCTTCTATTAGTGCTTTTTGTATGTGGTAGTTTTCTTGGAATGTTAGTATTTGTGGTTTGTTGTTGTTTATGGTGAGTATTTGCATGTCTGAGTCAATATTTGTTGGGTGGTGGTTATGTTCTTGTAAGTGTTCTGCAAATGTTGAATGGTTGTTATATTTTAGAGCTCTTATATGTTCCTTGTATCTGATTTAGAATTTTCTGCATGTTTGTCCTATGTACAAGAACATAACCACCACCCAACAAATATTGACTCTGACATGCAAATACTCACCATAAACAACAAAAAACCACAAATACTAACATTCCAAGAAAACTACCACATACAAAAAGCACTAATAGAAGGAAAACGAATAATAAATGAATACACAAACCTCACACACCCAACACTATACAAAACACTGACGCTAAAATAAAATAGAAACATCGACACAGAAAAACAACAGTAAATAAGGACATACAAAACCACAACTACTGAAATCATTTATATTTGAAAAAAAAAAAAAAAAAAAAAAAAAAAAAACGCCAAATAATGGAAGACTGAAAAAACAAAACAGCACCGCATAACTACACAAAACTCGATGCTTAGTAAACAAAACAGAACGACCATTGGCAAGTAAAAACACATAGTACAGTGCAATAAAGTGTAGTGTTGTGAATCTGAAAAATGAAGACACTTCACACCAAAAATACAAAAGCACTGATGCTGAGAATGGAGCTAAAAGAAATACAATAGACCACAAAATGTAAGTAGATTATAAGTTAGATAATAATTCATTCCACTGTACCAACCACAACATAACCTGTTTACAACTTTTGTACATAATTAACAGAAAAAATCCGCTGAAGATGCTTCTGCAAAAGAAGTGAAACGCGTATGGGGAGACCAATAAATACAAAAAAAAAGTCAATTGCTTTGGAGTAATTTATTTATTAATATTATCAGCAATAGAGAAAAAAATGATCCACAACATCCAGATTTTATATAAGAATGACTATTGGTGTTAGACGTTACAGCAAGGGCTTGAGCAATTTAAGTTTCAAAAAATCGTAATGTTACTGAAAACTTTATTTCATGCAGATGAAAGAAGTTTCACATTTGTCACGATCTATGCTGCTCGATGACGATTAAAATTAATATTATGCGACAAAACGTAATTTGGTAATATTTACTTTAAATTCCCTTTGCTTTCATTGACGACGCATTAATAATGTCTTTATTTCGGCTTCTTGTAACAGTGTCAACCGTTCAAACGTTTTAATACGGACCTGAATCACGAAAAAGAAACATATAAGAACTCGTGAAGATTGTTGGTGAAGTTTATATCGTGATGAGTGTTGTCACTACCATACCATACGGTGAACGTATTCATTCGTTTGTGATTTTAACTTTATTTTCTAGTGGCAATACTAGCGTCATTTGTTGTTATGTTGAAATGTAATCCGAATCAGAATTATAAATGAAAATTTTTGATACGAAACACACAAGAAATTGAATTGAGTGTTATTTCATAAAAACTCTATTTAGTTAATCAATTGCGAATAAATGACTTGCCAGAACATTCGGTTCAAGCAATCATCTTTGACGGGCTCTGTGGCTAAATTTACAACAAATAGTGATGACTAATAAATGTCAGTTTTGCTGTATCTTCCAAGATGCAGGTTCCTGTTCCAGCCTAGAGTGTGGTTCGGTTTGCTCTTACGACCGTTACATGCAGGGTGTAGTGTCAGCACCCCCGAGGCACCCTGTACTGCGACCTGAACACAAACTGGAGCAGCTCAGATCCTCTTTTTTTCCCTTGTAGTCCTCGCCTGCCTATGAATATTTCGCGACGGTCGGGCCGATACGTTTCGGACGTGTATAGACGATCTAGATGAGCGCTTTGTGCCGCGCCTACCTGCCAGCACAAAGGACGCCGGTCACAGGGCGAGCGCAAAGCCCTCCTCGTCGATACCTGTCGATATATCGCACTGTACACAGCCAGCTACGCTCTACACTACGAACAATTCTCAGCCCCATATTGCGTCTTGCCTATCGTAGATTTTAATTTGGAATTTCGCTTCTGGGACATGCAGTCAAATTGTAGAGTACGCCAAGCAGCTATAACTGGTGTTTGAGGGTAAAACGAAAGTATTTATAGTTGTAACGACGTATCTTAGCAGCAACGCAATCAGAATCTTCTCCACATTAATTTTGTCTGCAAAAATCTCCTTCATTACAATTAATACCTCCCGGAGCTGAATTCACATCATAAAAGCAGCTATGTTTCTGAGGAAAGAAGTACTATAAAATTACGAATAAGAGTAATCCCTTTCCTTGTTTAAAGATCTAGGGATAATAAATTAGTTGGATAATTACTTGTATCGAAATGCCTATATTGCTGTCATTAAAATGTGATAAGTGAGTGAGATATCAAAAAATTCGGATATTGCATAGTCCCCGGATCTGTATAATAATGCTCATCAGTAATTTTTAATTCCGTTTTACGACAGTTAAAGCTAAACGCTTAGGTGAACACAAAAAGAAAATGTATTTTCAAATATAATACTCTGAAATGTAAACTGGAAGAACATTTGCTTCATTACTGTATTTACTCCACAAATAATTTTCAGAGTGTTGATAGTACATAGCGTGTTTAACGAAAGGGGAACAAATATACGAATTTATAGTGCGTCCTTTGATATTATGTCTGTTGTATAGTAATTAAATTTGCTTAATGTAATTTTAAACAGTCCTAATACTGTTATTTTCCAACAAATGTTTATTTAGCTACCGTGATTACCTCTAGAAACATGTTAATGCTGTTGCGCATCGCTCAGAGAGTAATTGCTTGTCTTATTACAGACGCACTATTAATTGCTCCATGAGTTATATTATTTCTGTATAGTACTGAAAAGAAATTCGGATATAAAGTGGAAAGTTTTTAAGCACTGGATCCTTTTCCCTTATTTTTAGGAATACTGGAATTTGATGATCCACATACACCAAGACTTATGGGATTGATAAACTGGAAAACGTTGTTGTGTAAGGAAACAGGGAGTCACTCGAAACCTTGATTCTATACGCAGTGGGTTCTCTGTAATGATTAGCCAGTGGAGTTGTTTCTAAGAAAGTTGCTTGGTTTACTGAGACTAAGCGATCAATGGGACACTTGGTGGCCAGACGTTTTTGAAAGTGTTTACCTCACGTATGTAACAGAGGACTGCCCTCCTTCATACTCAGTTTCTTTCGTTAGCAGTTCCGTCTTAATACAGTACGACAGAAAAATATCGATGAAACATTTAACTTCCAAACTTAGTCAAACACAACTGGGCGCGGTAAAAATTACGTGACTTAAATATTGTCATCCTTTACTAAAGACTCATGTACATGCAAAATAGGACATTTATGGAAGAATGAATATAAAATTAAAATTTGAAGTATTATATAATTCCTACGAATAATGAATCCTATTAGCGGAACATTTATGTGGGAATCTGGAGATCCTTAGATATCGTAGTAACAATTTTGAGTGGTTCTGTTTCTTGTTCTTAATTTATTTTCGGTTTTAGTTTATTACTTGGATTTGAGAAGATAAAAAATTACTACTCCCAGCAAAGGGTAGATTTTTATAGTATTTTAGAAAATTTACTTGATTAAAAATTTAATTTTATGATTTATTAACTTTTGCCTGCGATTTCGTTAGAACAGACGACTAATATACGAACAGATTTCTTAACAGCTTCAGTGTTAGAACGAACCACAAAATTACATACATAAGAAAGCAATAATTCAGCTTTTGAATTTACCATCAATCATGCAATCAGCATTCTTGCTCAAATACGCGCTCATAATCATGAACCTTTAATGGATTCGTGAATCTCGTTGTTGGTCACGTCGTTGATTTAATTGTGTTTGATAGTATTTATTTTCGACAGCAGCTAATCACAATTTTTTTTTTTAAAAAAAATCAATTTCTTCTTTAACATGTAAATTTATGTGTTATCCATATTTTGAGCGCCGCAATCTGTGAACAGATGGCGTAATTGTTTTTTTTTCCAAACTTAATAATTTTAATACTTGACGGGTAAACGTAAATCAAATCTTTTACTTTCGTTCAGCAATATGTCAAGGAAATTGAATGTGTATGAACAAATTACTACCCCTAGTTTTTTCCAGTCCAGAGTCTAAATAAAAAATTTAACACTTTCAAAACATTTTCTTGTGTTCAATCAATCGGTTTAATCATCCGTTTTCGAGCATTTTGTGTCATAAATTTCATTCGGCGTATAATTTGACAATATATATTTTCTTTAATCTCTGGCCAGTTTGAGTTATGAAAATACCTGACTTGCCATAATTCTGAACGTTAAATCATTTTGTCTTAGGTTAGTGACTACGTATAGGCCCTAATATAGGAATAGTTCATGCATGTATCGTAGTACTGTTGTGAATGAAGTTTCTGTGTCAAGTAAAAAAGCAGTGTATGCGATATCCGTAAGAAGCCAAGAGTAGAGGAGACAATACTAGTTTCAAAGAACGAGATTCTTTGGTTACTGACAGCAGTGAAAGGATGTGAATTGAAACTACTTTTACAAAGCGAACCTTTTTTTTTGCGGGATGAAAATCCAGCATTTGAGAGGAAGCGGGTTTGAATCCCTGTGCGGCCATCCTGACATCGGTTTTCAATGGATTTATTAAATCACTCAAGGCGAAAACCAGTGGTGTTCTTTCAAAAGGCCATGGCCGAATTTCTTCCTCTCCATAACTGCTCCCTTCAATGATTTCGACGAGCCGTAAAGCCCGAAGCAAAAATAAGAGAGGGATGAAAAGCATCAAATATTCTAAACTTTAACAAATTTTATTGAAGCCCGGTAAGCGTTTAACGCGTGATTGAGAAACAAAAATCCATCCATTTATAGTATAGGTAAGATTTTGATGCAACCATTAATAAGGAACTCTCATGATTGGACCAAAATAATGCTTGAAATAAAATAGAGACTCTCAGAAGAACGTTTAAAATTTATATCAATTGAGATTTAGTAGATTCTCAGGTGACAATGATGTCTTCGACTGGCTGCATCTGTACACTTTATTTATCAATTTTACCGTAAGTTGTATTTTGAAGGTATATTAAGGCAGCTTTAATTTCTACGAATTTTATTGGTCTAGTCATACACTGTGAATAAACATTAACAATATTCTTCTGTCTAATGAAATAAAATTTATACTATACCAATGTCATTTGTGCTAAATACTAATGTATCGTGTACAAGAGTCGTCCCATGAGCTCGTGGCCTCACCAGGAAAACGAAATCTCATAATCTTGCAAAAACTGCATATAATTCTTCAGCGTTTTGCAGATCATTGTACAAATCACAACAACCTGCAATGAAAGTTTATTTTGTTATAACATCCTGCAACATTCTGCAACAAAACATTATATTTATATTGTTATATTTTTGAAGGCGGGTGAGGCATATTTTAAACTGGAATGAAGAAAACAAAATTGTGCTGTGATTATATATTGTTACACAGGATTTATGATCATGTTTTCTATATTATTATTAGTAACTAGTGAAAGCCCGTGACCGTTTATTGCCTATCGTCACGGATCTAGAATAGTTCCAGTTTTTAGGTTGAAAGATTATGGAAGGTTGACCTGATTTGACCAAATATAAACTTGACCTGTGTTTCAGGATGAATAAAATATCCGAACCTGAACAATTCAGAAGCATTAATATATGTAGGTATTAAACACGAACAGGGATGATAGCGCAATCGTATAATTGCTTAAATACATTCTTGACTCATATTTGAACCTTAAAGTTCACTCTAAAAAATTTAAAAAAATTCCTGTTTGCATCGAAAGCATCATGTTTTTTTAATTTGTTTTTATTTATTTATTTTTTAAATTGAGACTGGGAAAGACTCGTAATCATTGGTCACAGTATCTGTAACAGCCAGAGAACTTAATACATATTCAATATTTTTAAATAGTTGAGCAACTCCGAAGAAATGAATTGCCAGAATGGTTGATTCGGTAACATATTCGGTCTGATGTCCACTTAAAATAACCTAATAACTCACGTACAGCGAACATGAAGAAAGACCATTAACGAAAGTTGTCTGTAACATACCTAAAAATCAAATAATCGTAATGCATAAACTTTGGTGAAGCAACGACATTAGTGAAAGTTTTAATTAAATTGAAATTTATCCTAAGCCGGAATGACAATTCATGGTTACATCAGAGACCATGAGTACCATAATTTAATTTTTATAAAGAAATTAAGTTGCTTTCATGTTACTGAAAAGCAGATCCACGTTTCTTTTTCAGACGTTAAGTTTATCGATATTGTTTTAACTATAAAACGCTACGAAAAGCAAACTTAATGAAAGAATGGCATTTAATTTGGTAGCAGTTGCTTAGCTATCAAACTGTGGACATAACCTAGAACTTCTAATTATATCTCTGGTCGCTGTTTTGCGAGTGAAGGCTGACACGTGACACTGTTCTCCAGCCAATAGCTACCGAGGTGAGTTAATGGGTGAGCTTACGAAATTCTATAGTAGATAGTTTAACTGCAGGACTATGAATGTGACAAAGAGTGCGATTTTGTGTAATTACGTACGTGTGGAACTTTTATGATAGCTGATGGTATGTAAGTAATCTATTCATAGGAACTGATTAAAGTTCAAATACGATATTAATGACTTGAATTTGTGTGTTAGTGAATGATGGAGGTACAGATAGATACATAAACTAATGGGGTTTGATGCTGTAGCAATGTTCAAACAAATCCGTTCTCGGAGATACACATCACGTGAACTTCGCTCGTTTGCTTGCATTTCATTCCTCGCCAACCGTATCTGTAATACTTGCTGTAGTGAAAGCAGACTCTAGTAGATGGCAGTATGAACTTCATTGATATCATGTACAGTGCGTCATATGAACAGTGACGTCGTGTAGAGAACAGAGTTGGCGCATAGGAATATCTGAGTGACAGCCGACCAGAAAATTGTCTATATATATTTTTAACTGTTACTAATGTCATCCCTTCCATGTATTATTAATGAGTCGAGACCAATGCTACTAGACTCGCCCCTCTGCCGCCGCCATCATGCTCAAGAGGTGCCTTGGAGGTGATGCTGCTCGTTATTTGGTCATTCCATTCGCTCTCTGTCCTATTACTAAACGGCGGAAAGAAGACATTTATGAGGGAAAGCAGGGGAGAGTTTCACCACATGTAAGATCTGGTACTGAAGATGCATGCATTTAAATTCTACATGTGATCAATATGAGCTTATAAATGCCATTTAGTTAGCCTTTGACCTCGAACGCTCGCAACCACACGAAAACATGCTTAGAATAACAAGCGATTCATAAACAAAAAGTGGTGTGTGTCAATTCCATACAAAACGTTGCATTCTACGTCAAGTAACAGTTTAACAGAGAGAAACAAAGTAACAAGATATAAATACCATATGAAGGAAGTTATACGTAATTCAATGACGTCAATCAATAGTGCCAAAAACTCTGTGTTTAAAGTACTTAATATAGTGCAAAACACGCATATACAGCAGTTATACACACATCTGATAGTGCTTATATTAGTCCTCAAATTGCAGAAGCTGGATTTCGATGAAAACAATGTGGAAGAGAACATGTTGACATCTCACTAAAGCCACGTTATCACATACCAAATCACTTTCGCATTCACGCAGTCCAATATCAAAAGCCACACTAATTGCATTTTCAAAGTGATGATGTTCGTATGTTCAATATCATAACTTCGCTTTCGCAAGCATATTTGCATCATAGGCTTATACTAGGTGCAGCAAATTTATTGCAGATTGAAGTTTCGTGATGACAATAACGATCATGTCTCTTCACTTGCAGTTTGGCACATTTTAGGTCTCACAAATCAGTATGTTACTTGAGATAGATGCAACGCTTATACAGGGAGACTGACACACACCATGTTTTTTTATGATGGTTTGTTATTCTAAGCATATATCCGTGCGGTTCAGAGCATTCGAGGTCAATGGTGTCCCTTGTAAGTGAGGTTTCTTTAAGCCTAGGCAAGTAACGTTCAGTTATGTACAAACAAGTGCGGCAGTGTTTCTGGAACTACGGACTAGTTCTCCGTGGGTATCTTCCCACCCTCGTGGTGAAATAGTGCAATAGTTGATCAAGTACACACATCAGTTAATTCAACATAGCCTGCCGCCGTCATATACGGCGAAGGCGGCCTAGCTCCAGCTTCCAGCCGTCGACACTCTGCTAGGCAAATGGTGAGACCAATCATAGGCCCAGCAAACACGAAGACAACATCATTGGAAGGCCAGGTGCAGTTCCAATCGCATAGCAATAGCGGTGATACGAGTGCAACCATGGAAGTGGTCAGTTCAATTTTCAATACTGTGAACACTCCACCAGTAATGTTCAATCCAACTTTAATCCAACATGACCAGCAATCGAGAAGAGAAGATAAAGTGGTAGCACATACACCGCAGAAACGCCCCTTCGCCTCTGCAAACGACATCGGCACCGGCGACAGCAGCGGAAGCAGCAAGGTTCTCCGTTCCTCACGGCATCCTCCGCCAACCAGCAGACATTAGTATGGACTCATCGCAGCCCGGGAACATGCACAGCGACAGCAGCCAGCAACGGCCACCGAAAAACAAACATCCTGCAGGTAAATGGGCGGCGCCAGCACATTATGAAGGTGATGATCTAGGTACCTACCACGTGTATATAGAAAGTTAAGACAAAAACATCGGACGCATCCCCCAATGGCTATCGGCCGCATCATGTACTCCCTCAGCCAGGATATAGGTAACAACATAATCCAGATCGCCACTGCCTGGGCGAAATCGTGTCAAGATTGAAATGAGATCGGCAGCATCGGCCAACAGCCTGATCACGAGTTCTGTTTGGGAGCGAAATGGCCTAAGGGCCTACATTCCGTTCTCTCTCATTACACAGCAAGGGATTATTAGAAAGTCATGACCGAAATATCAGAGGAAGAAATAATGGAGGTTGTGAGGTGTGAATATCAAGTAGTGAAGGTCAAAAGGTTTATTAAAAATCGAAAGAAAATGAGCAAATGAAGGAAATCCCGCTTCCGGTATGTCTCCTAACTTTCAAAGCTCAGAGGCGCCCCAATTATGTCTATATACATGGAGTGAGATGTCCTGTAGAACCCTATATTAAGCCGGTAATGCAGTGCTTTAACTGTCTCCGCTTTGGGCACCCCAGCAATCAGTGCAGAAGCAGCAAACGATGCCCCTTTTGCACAAATCCACATGATGGAACAGAATGTGTGAACCAAAGTACCCCAATATGTGTCCACTGCAGCGGCGGTCACCCATCCTTTGACAGACAGTGCCCCGAATACGTCAAACAAAAGAAGATCAAACAGGTGATGGCCCAGGAAAATCTAAGCTATAAGCAAGCCCTAGAGAAAATCTCCATCCCATCGTACGCCAGTATGGCGGCGAGCCTAGGAAGAGCGAACATGCAATTTCCAATCATGGCCACCCACGAAGGAATCTATGACCAAAGTGGTTGGAACATAGCACAGCATAATCCTACAACCGGCACCCCCTAAACGTCCCGATTTATCCTCCCCAACAGGCGCAGATACCACAGGCCACTCCTACGCTGGTAAACACCCCCACTGACCTGGAGAACTCCCTACCATCCTTTCCGTCAGGAACCAAGTTCACCCTCCTAGCTCCGAAAGTCAGAGAAAAGCGGGCAGAACCACAAGCAGTGCGGTAGACAGGTCCTACAAAAACTATTGGATTCCGTACAATAGGCACATCGAACCGATCGTCCGCAACCCATACCCTCCCCATCCGGTAAATAACCATTCTGACGTACACATCTACGAATCCTCGGTCAACAAAATGTTTGAAATAATAATGTGTGTGATAAATCAACTGGTAGGAAACCAGTGCAAGATCCTTCCCTGTACGCCCCTAATGTAAAACAACTTCTGCTCCGTTCCCTGTCCATAAGCGGGATAGACAATGGCGGCTCCGGTTAGAAACATCGGAACAGCCCCGCATTGCGAGATCATCCTACAATGGAATGCAAGATCCATCAGGGCCAACAAAGAGAGTTTGCTGCAATACTCCTCAACGAATAAGGTGGCCGTCATGGCCATCAGTGAGACTTGGCTGAAGCCAGGCGAACGATTTTTATTCAAGGGGTATAATTCCATTAGATCAGATCGTCCTGATGGCTACGGGGGCTCTGCCATACTAATTAGAAACTCTATTTATTATGAACCAATACACCTCCGCACGGAAGATACGGAATTTAATATATGTCTCAGCAAGAAAGAGGTCACCATCGTATCAATGTACAGACCACCGAACAAGAAGTTATCGAAAGCAGCCATCACGAACCTCCTCAGACCCCTACCGAAACCGGTCCTTCTCTTAGGAGACCTTAACGCCCATAACATTCTATGGGGAAGTTCAAGTACAAACGAAATGGGTAACACTATAGCTACTATTTTAGAGGAAGAAGACATGGTTGTATTGAACAATGGCGAACCCACCAGGATCAATGCGCCAGGCCAGGGTCCTTCTGCAGTGGACATTTCTTGTGTATCGGCGAATATAGCCGTGGACATCTCTTGGGAAATAGTCGAAGACACGATGGGATCTGACCACCTACCCATCCTACTCCGCTTCAGTTCTGACACCTCAGCGCCACGGTTCATCTTCCCTACCAACAAATGGAAAATTCACCAGGCTGACTGGGAAAAATTTGAAATTGGCTTGGAACGACTCACATCATCTTGGGAGTGCGGAGCTGATGCTGCGTCGGATTACCGCCTTTTGATAAACGATATTAATCAAGCTGCTAACGCTTCCATTCCCGCACAGAAACCTGTATACTTTCTGAAGAACAAACGGATACCTTGGTGGGACAACGAATGTAGGGAAGCGGTGCAACGACGCAGAGACACGCTACGTGCATTTAGAAGTTGCCCCACGCTGGACAACTACCTGGCCCACTGCAGAGCGCAGGCTAGTCAAGAAGATAGTCAAGAGAAAGAAAAGAGATAAATGGAACGAGTTCTGCGAATCCTTCAACAAAGATACGCCCATACCTGAAATATGGCACAACTTGAGGAAATTAAAGCACTCAGCCTCCCCCAATTGGAACCTCTCCTATAACGAACGACATCCTGGAAAACATCCTCATCTCCTTAACCCCGGCTTGGGTGGAACCCAACCTTGAAGAACCCAAGGCGCCTGAGCCGCACTTCCTGCTGCACCCGTTCCAACTCAACTCTGCTCTAAATCATGGATCTGACACAGCGCCAGGTCCGGACAACATCATTACGCCATGCTGAGAACCTGCCAGTCGGCAAAAAAAGTTGTGCAGTATTCTGAACAGGATCTGGGCGAATAGAATCAAATTAAGGAGATGAAAACAGCCGGGTGGTTCCCGTGAGGAAGCCAGGGAAATATTTGGGCGCATGGATCAACAACAAACTCAAATGGGGTACTCATATAAAAAACATAATCAAGATATGTGACATGCGCACTAATCTCATTCGAACAGTAGCCAGCATCAAGTGGGGCGGCCACCCCGCAATATTACTAAGGATATACAAATCCTTGGTACGCCCTCACTTTGACTATGCATGTATATGCTATGGGTCAGCATCGGAAACCCTACTCAAAGAGCTGGACAAAGCCCAATATAAGGCTCTCCGGGCATGTGTAGGCGCAATGAAATCGAGGCTGCGAACGCAATTTTAGTCGAAGCACTCGAACCCCCGCTAAACATCCGCAGGAGCCTCTTATGCTCGAAATTCCTCCTCAAACACAGCCAATATGCTGGTAGTAGTCTGATGAATGCAATTCACGATCTCGCAATGCAGTGTCTCGCTGCCAACTACTGGGTAAAGAAAAAACGCCTCCAGTTGTGGCGGAATATTTAAAATCCTACAAGATATGTACGAGCATTCGACAAAGCACAAAAATGCCATCCTATGAGGCCTCGTATTGGAGCACCGTCACAAACTTGGAAGTGTTTATAGATATGGAAGCGACGCCCCAGCCGGAAAGCCACAGAACAAATGTGTACCAATTTCTGTACAATCGTCCCCAAACGGAACATATATACACGGACGGATCTAAGCTCCCGGACGCGGCAGGATGTGCTTTCTTCACTCTAAAATTTGACGTAAAGAGACTATTCCAGCTTCCTGCGGAATGTTCCATTATGACTGCAGAACTGAGGGGCATACTTGAAGCACTCAATTACGCCAAAAACTCCCCAAGCACAGCCTTTGTAATCCTATCGGACTCTAGATCGGCCCTGATGTTACTAAAATACCACCACAGTAAATGGCACAATGATCAACGTCTGTACGACATCGTGAACACAGTCCAAGAATTAAAACGCTCCAACAAATCAGTAGAATTCAAATGGGTCAAAGCTCACTGTAACCTCCCTGGAAACGAGACTGCGGACCGGTATGCAAAACAAGCCGCACGTAGCGGTATAACAGACAATAATAAGATTCCCTATCCTGACGCTGTATGTCTCATCAAAAACATTACACTATCCAAGTGGAATATGTAGTGGAAGAAATCTCTCACGACCATAGGTCACCATTATGGCCTCATACACCCGGTGATTCCAACCAAGCAGTGGTACGAGAAATATAAATGCACTCGCAGGTTTAGCACCAGCATCGCCAGACTCAAACTTAATCACGGATGCTTCAAACAACATCTCCACTGTATTCACGTCGTGGACACGCCCAAATGTATATGTGGATATAAATAACCTCCTGTTCGGTTGCAGTAGGAAGAAGACAGAGTCAGACCACCTTCTACGATTCCTCACGAAAGCAAGAATCCCGTTACCCACATGCGCTGCCACACTCCTATCAACTGAGAACTACGCGATCTACAAGATTTTATGTCAACATATGAAAAGAGTTGGTGTTACAGTTTAATAGGCACATTTATGTATCTGTAACCTTATATAGATAGGTCACTGTACAATGTTGTTATGAACGAATTAGAGCTAATTATAAGTTATGTATATTGTAAACAACCCCAGTTTGTATCATCATGGATACGACAAAGTAGCCTACGCAGATGTCAAAGCTAACTGTAATATCTTACCTCTGTACATGTCGAACCACTTCCTATAAAATGTCTAGATTTAATTAGAGGATAATACTCTCACTGCAGCTGATCTTGTATGATTACATAAATGGGCTGTTCCATAACACTGTAGTATCCATGTAACCTGTACATGGCTGTATTGGTGCGAAGCCCAAACGCCAATAAATAATAAAAAAAAAAAAACAAGTGCGGCGAGACCGTTGATGTGCTATATTTTCCAGACATGCGGGACAAAAACATCACGTGAAGTGGTGATATCGCCATCATTGTGATCCCTGCAACAGAAGTATTCTCTCGTAACGGGACAGAGATCGTGGTCAGTTCGAAATGACGACCTTTGAATCCAGCTTTAGCGCTGTAAAATCTCACTTAAGTATTTTTCATGAGAACCTCAATGTTTTTCCTCGCTAACCGAGTTAATTATTTGCTTATTCTATTTCACTGAGATAACTGGGTACGCGTTTCATGTTTCACATATCATCTTTAAGTAAATTTGATGTAACTGTGAAATGTCTTACGTTTTTATTACGGCATCCAACTAATTCATTTAAAGTACGTTTGATGAAACCATTTACTTTGCATCTCAAATACAATTTTAATAACAGCAGTTTTAATGTGCTTTTTCATGTCTCAATTTAATCCCAATTCCATTAATAGTGTTGAGTGTGGTATAATAGTCGTTTTATATGACCATGTGTTTTTTTCTCAGTCAGTGGTAAAAGAGATAATAATATTAAAGTAGTTTATATCGACCTCCTACATCAATATTTGTGTAAGAAATGTATGCCATCTAAGGACATTGTTGAAGAATAGTTTTGAAATATTGGGGGAGTTCATTAAAGAAGTTTACACCTAAATTTAGGCAGGGGAGAACCAGAACACTAAACGTTCCCAGTGCCGGAAACACAGCGCGGGCAACTACTCAGGACAAACAGAATGTTAACAGTTCGGCAAAATAAACAAATGTACACGCTATCTTGTAAAGCTACCAACCTTGCGTCAAAATTCACCTCTATCGCTACCGGTGTTAATTTTTTTTTTTTTAGTTTTATTGAGACTCGTAATAGATCTAAATAACTTCAAATAAATAAACTAAAAACAGCACTTCTTATTTTAAAAAAATGGTGGGGACTCACATTGGGAAGTACACAAGTTCAAATACCCGTCCAGCGAACCAGCTTTCGGTTTTCCATGGTTTATCGAAATCAATCCAGCCGAATGTTGGAATGGTTCCTTCAAAAGATCACGGTGGAATGCCTACGCACTCCTTGCTCAATAAAGAAGATATGGTGGTAAAATACCGGTATCCAATCGCTTTCTTTACTAAATATAAATAAATAAAATAAAAGAATATAATAGAACGTACCCTTACATATGGATGATTCAGTTATGTAGTAACCAAGTTCCTCTCACTTTACCGATGATTACTGTCCATTTTTTCACCTTAACATGTTGGAAACCACCTCGGCTGTCGGAAGTCTCGTTTCCTTTGAAAATTGAGCCTTTGGAGATTTAGCGACGCCGTTGAAATCCTTCGCTTCAATTTAAACACAATGCGGTTCCTCTTCTCACAATGCTGATATTAATCGTAACATCGTAATCAAAACACAAAAGTCTTTAAACTTATCTTTGATGTGGATCATTTCAAATTCTCGTATTAACTGAATACTGCGTGTGAACTTAGAACAATATGCCAATTTCGAAGCATGCTGCGACAGCGTATCTACGGTAACAATTAGTTTTCTGTGTCGACACGGCACGTAGCCACGGAAATGGCCCCCGCAATTGTCGACAGGGTATATGAACCGGCATCCGACGGTACCACAGTGACTCCAGCCTCGAACGGAACAGCGAGCAGACGGGATGGAACCTAGGCCTAATCGAGTCTTCAGCCTGAAGCGTGCGTCGCTTCACTTGAGACTTTTGGAGCAGGGGTTGCACCCGGTTTTTCTGTGGCTGATGCACACTGATGGTTTGCTAGGAGGATCGCTGTACTATTCGTACCGTATATTAAACTGAGACATATTTCGAACTAATTAGCGTAACCATTCCTCAACTAAAATACCTTGCTTGTTAGATACGGGAGCAACCCTCACACATATATGTATAATACACAAAGCCAAAAGAAGATCTATTGTTGTTATTCGGTCATCACGCACGGATGATCTAGAACCTGGACAAATGCTGACTGCGAGGGCTTACAGCTTTAGTGGACAGAGGAACGGCCAGCTTGATAGTGAAAACAGAGGCCTCAACGTTGTCACAACTATTGAAAGGAATTGGTTTCTTTGTAATCATCTGTATGTTCTAGCAATGGATGCAACATCGGCGTTACCGTTGCAAAATGTTATAACTCCAGAATTGATGAATTTATGTTAGGATTATGTCTTTTTTAAAAATCGTTTAGCCCACTAATGAGCGCTTGGAACCATTAATTAGCATTGTCCTTCTAATGTACTCAAAGTCTTATTATACTGATTAAGTTTAATATGAAATTAAAATGTAGTCCACAACCCGAAGGTTGGTTGGATCCTCTTGTAGGAAGCATACAAAGCCATTGTGTTAGAGGCAGTTCGGGCAGTTCCTTTCCTCTAGGATCTACAGTTTAACGAGGAATCCAAACCACGGAACTACCTGGCGTAGCTCATTTTATCACTCGCAACCATTAAAAATTCTTGGTTCCACCGGAATTTGAACATGGGATCGGACCACGAACGTTTGAAAGCAAGTGCGGGTGGGGTGGAACATTCTCCACCAGCGAAATACTGGTATTAACCTTTTGAAATTTGGATTAACTGCTTCCTTATAATGTCCTCTTCACGTTGTACACTCTCCTTTTCCGGAAAAGTCGCCACGAATTAAATTAAAAATGCTTAAACATGACACTGCAGCACTGCTATTAGTTACCGCCGGCGCTGCGAAATCAATGATAATGTCTTGAAATGTTGGTTTAATTCTTTGTTGTAATATTTTCTTGCCGTTTTAGCTTCACTCCGTTGCAAAAAGTCGCATAAAATTAACAGATACAAAATTTTTATTCGAGATGCAGTACTATAAGGCTCACCATATTGGAATCGATATAACCAGTCAGACATAATCGATTGCTTCCGTTGTAAACAATTGCACAGTTTGTCTCTGGTTTGCGACATGTCCTGCCGCAGAACGAATTACCCGTAAAATTTTTACTCTTGGTCCAGGCCGAATTTCAACCTAACCATGATCACTATGACAAAACGAACCTATTGTAGGTTGATATGATCCCTGTACCGATAATTTTTGTGTCATTTTTACAGTGCTGCTAACATTTCGCGATTGCGGAGCATCCCATATTTCAGCATTTTTAATTTAACGCTTTAACCATTGAGCTCGCAGACAGAATTTACCATATCTAATAAAATGGGCCAAGCCGCAATCTTGTACTTTACTAGTCATTAAGGAAAATGTAAATTGAGTTTTGCTATCTTTCTAGCCATAAGTTGTTAAAATGGAATTATATCTCTTTACCTGTAAGGTAAAGAATCGTTTTCTTTTTGTTTTTTTTAACCGCATTATGGTACTGTTGTTAGTCGTTACTTGTTTCTCGTCTGCAGCTAGTTTACTTATCTATTTACTCTATCTCAGTGTTGTTAGTGACTAATCTCGTCAAACCTAGCGTGAGACATGCGAAGATTCAGGTTACGTCTAATGGATAGTGGGAGGCGTTCCTGTTCAAACAGCGTAAAACTACTGAAGTTCTTTTCCGCCAGGGAGTGCGATCTTCAGCAACAGTGTTCTAAGTACCCAGATTTACATTTGATCCTTTAGATATTTATAGCGCCTCAGTTTGATGCCCCGAATTCTCAGTTCGTCATAAGGCACGTACACACTAAGCGAAATAACGCCAACTAATGGTGACCAACGGCTTCGTTGGAGAGATTTCGCTTAGTGTGTACAGGAGACAAATCAGAGTCAACAAAGCGATTGACCTTGGTTGAGGTCGGACTACTGGCGGTAACATCAAAGGGTTGGCGTTGGGTTGGCCTTGGGACACCATCCTGTATAGACGCCAAACCAACGTTCGTTCATTATTTAGTTGACGGGGTGTGTGTTGGCGACCAACGTTCTTCTAATACAATGCCATCGTTCGTTGTCCCAGTGTACGAATATACGCAACTTTACAGAAACTTTCAAGGTTGTCTATCATCACTCCGTGTGACTCATGGCGATGAAATCTACTCACCACATCTGTTACCACTCCAAAACTACGACATAGTAACAGTTTTATGTCATGTTTGTAATGAAACTAAATTTCTGCTGATCAGAGCGTTCCAGTTTGCCGTGGGTGAGCGGGATGACGCTAGTTCAAATCCCACGTATTCAAGAGGAAGCGAGTTTGAATCTCCGGGTACACCTAAATGACGACTATAAATTAGTACAATACACTTATATAATGTGAACGGGAAGACGCGG